>CAMRHE010000303.1:505000-1205000 GCA_947044405.1 Leptodactylus fallax
TGATTCTCTCTCGTCTTCACTATTACAATTCTCTTCTAATTGGGCTTCCTCGTACTAAACTCTCCCCACTACAATCTGTCCTGAATGCGGCCGCCAGACTCATCTTTCTGTCACTCCGGTGCACAGACGCATCTATCTTGTGTCAGTCGCTGTATTGGCTGCCCATCCATCACAGAATACAATATAAAATTATCACACTGACCCACAAATCCATCCATAGCGCTGTGCCCCCCTACATCTCTTCCATCATCACTGTCTACCTCCCTAACCATCCTCTCCGTTCTGCCAATGACCTTAGACTTGTATCCTCTGTTATCCAAACATCCCACTCCCCTCTCCACAACTTTTTTTCAGCTGCACCGGTGCTCTATAATGCTTTACCCTGGACAGTCAGATTAATACCCAACTACAGCAGCTTCAAAACTGCCCTAAAATCACATATGTTTGGTCAGGCTTATCACGTGACCTGATTACATTGTTGTACACCTCCGCACACTACACTAACATGTCTTATCCTATTCTATCCTTCCTCCTCTATTCCTCAGGTCCTGACCCCTCCATCTGTATAGTCACAGGTACCGGCTGGTGATGGCTCAGACAGCTTCAGTTGACCTTATGTATTAATAGATGGCCGGACCATTGTACCAAACAAGCCCTTTGACCTCTTGTGCCCCCCTAATCCCTCATAGATTGTAAGCTCTTGTACCTGGACCCACACTCCTATTGTTTGATATGTTTATTTCTTTGTCACATTGTAATGTCTCATATTGTCTGTTTATGTGTCCTCTGATTTTTAAAGTGCTTTGGCTCCCTTCAAAAAGCTCTGCATTTCCTCAAACTGACCTCTTCGACCCTTCTCCACCCTCTATTCTTTGATGTCCAACCCTCCATTATCCTCACCTCCATCCTTTGCCCTATGTTTCGAAGTGGAGTTTGGAGCATCAAACACTACTAAACAATGGTCCACTGCTTTCCATCTATGTCATAAATTTTCGATTTCCTGCAAAGATCATACAGAGTTCCTGAGGTTTCTATTCTATCTTTTCCCAATCTTTCCCCTTGACAAGGAAAAGGGCACTCATGTCTCATATATGGCGGAAATGTCCGCTCATACACAACTTTTGGTCCAAGGTCCGAAATGTCAGGAAATACAGGACTGGCTCTCTGAATTCCTATATTTCTGACTTGTGGAGCTTATGATCTCGGAGCTGCACTTCGGCTCTGATAAATATCAACGTACCTGGCAACTGTAGGACGTCTTTCAATATTCATCAGATTTCTACACATTATGTTGACCTGAGCAGAACCCTTTCTGTTTCCCCTTTCCCCTAACTCCCTTATCAACCCTCCTTACTTAGTGTCATTCCATTCCCCTCTTTCCCTCATACCATTCTTTTTAGTATGTGTCAGTGTTTGGACATTACTGCCTGCCCGCTGCCTTAGGCCATATAATTGCGGGCCTCCCGCCACCACTAATTTTTCTCATACTGTATGGTTAATCTGTTGTACATTTCTTGTGTTTTCTTTTGTTCAATTGTTTTGTATTTTATTTTTCTTATTCTATATAACTATTAAAACTATAATGTTGAAAAAACAACTCGTGGTTTGAGTCCGATAAGAGTCGGTGCGGCCGAGCGTCGCACTCAGTTGCCACTCACCACTGTGGTGACGCACAAGCTCCCCTGCATGTCAGGATAGAGCTCTAGAAAGGGAACCTTTGCTAACTTTTCTCATGCTTCTAAATGTAAGTAGTATCATTGTTATTTTGTTTATTGATAGTTGTTTTTTTTTATGTTTTATGTTGATATGTTTGTAGGTTGATGTATATCCCCATTTTGGAATTAGGAAATTCTAATTATCCTCCCCATTTATTTTCTGTTTCCCTCTGATTCCCTGAAGAGCACCCCACCAATGTGTGTGTGGGTCGAAACACATCAGGAAGTTGGAGTCATTTTTTTTACTTCCTTCATCAAAGTTATAATAGGGTGAACTCTGGGACTGCCATTGTCAGTGTCAATAGATTAAAAGGCATTATGGGAAAAGGAGCTGGGAAGCTCATGCGCCCTCTGTTGGATGTAACAGATCCTCAATTTGCTTTTGACTCACTGAGTCTTGAGACAGCAAATGGGATTTTAGCCAAGCCAATTTCACTTATCTGCATACAGCGCCGTTTCGGGATTTTTGTCCCTCAGTGCAGAGCAAAGTGAACTGGCTGGCTTTGGGACAAAAATCCCGAAATGACGCTGTATGCAGATAAGTGAAATTGGCTTGGCTAAAATCCCATTTGCTGTCTCAAGACTCAGTGAGTCAAAAGCAAATTGAGGATCTGTTACATCCAACAGAGGGCGCATGAGCTCCCCAGCTCCTTTTCCCATAAAGCCTTGTGATATGTAGAGGGAAAAAGGCAATTCAAAACTCTACACACCTTCACTGGTGCTCTCCTCAAGGAGAGATGTTCCCGTCAATAGATTAAAGTTATTGGGCATTAACAGGGTTATTGGCTGTCTGACCCTACTAACCCAACTCTGACCTACTGTATGTATATGTGTATATGTATATATGTGTATTATATGTGTATATGTATATATGTGTATATGTGTATTATATGTGTATATGTGTATTATATGTGTATTATATGTATATATGTGTATATGTGTATTATATGTGTATATGTGGTATTACAGCCGCTCAGCACTTTTGTATCAACATTGTATTTAACTAGTTTTGTACCACATTTGGGCTCAGTTATGGCTGGATAGATCTATATATTAAAAATGGGAACCTTTAGTTTAATTTTTTTCCAAGCTGAAATTTTGTTTTAGAGGGATGTCAAAAAATATCACATTTTTAAAGGGTTATTTTAGGAGTTTTATATTGATGACCTGTCCATAGGGTCCATCAAAAACAGGCCTTTGGGATTTACTTCTGGCTCCCCCACCATTCAGGTGTTTGAAGGGGCTACATTGCTCCAAATGTCCTGTGCAACATAGGGGTGCCAAGCACTGGTGCTATTTATGGTGCTTGCACCCCGGCCTGTTGAATCAGCTATTCGGTAGGATTATCAGGTATTAGTCTCTATATTAGGATAAACCATCTATGTAAAAGTTCTAGAAAATCTCTCTAAACAGAAATACTCCAAAACACACAATAATAATCATAGTAATAACTTCTCTCAACCAAATCCAAATATTTTACATTTAGTAATATAAGACTATTATACCTTGCTACAATGTTGTCAATCACTAAGATCAGACACTGTATCTGTTACAATGAATGAGTCCAGATTGTATGTACATCCATGGATCTTACCTCCTCTTTATATTGGTTGCATAGAACATTTATATACAGAAATATCCACTATTACATTAGGTAGAACTTGGTTACGGATTCCTATTTCTCCTGAAACTAATTCAATACAAAATTGTGACAAAACTCTTTATAGGCTGCCATTCACATCACAAACTCCTCATAGACACGTAAGACATAGACATCTTGTGACAAAGCATCACAGAGTCAGGTTTTCTTGCTAAACTTGTCACACAATTCGGATGTTTTGAGTCAACATTAAATCCTTTAATGCATTTCTATTAGAATAAAATAAATCTCACACATGTCAGTGCAGAATCCGGCCAGTGTTATATAATTATATGAGGCTCTATAACTCACCCATTATATATCTTATGTGCGGAATGATCTATATCTGGGGATTTCATCGAGGTTTCCCTGTGTACAAATATCAGCCATAAATTAAGACTAATTAACCGATTGAGATCTGATCTTTAAGGATTTATTACTTCATGTTGCATCATTTTATTTTCAAGATTAGAAAAAAAGATTTTGAAAAACAATAAGTAATAAAAAATACTAAGATTAAGAAAAAAAAAAAGATAGGAAAGAAAAAAAATAAATGAAAAACAAGAAAAATAAAAAAGTTCATTTCCAACCAAATGTATTCATTGTATTGTAGACCTACAAAGATCCTGATTTTGTGATATTAAGAGTAAAAGTAACTGAACCACATCATGTACTTGTAGATATTACACTATGTTTACTATGATGTCAGTCCTTATGTGAGTCTTCATTCTATGCTAGCCCCAGAATGAAAGGGGTTATGGCCCAAAGCATATTCTATCTCTATCCATAGGATAAAGGATAAATAGCTGATCGGTGGGGTCTGACCACAGAGACCCAGTTGGGTTGAATGTAGGTGTACCCATGCCAGTGTTCCCTCTAAGCTGGGCAATCTGGGGAGGAAAGTGTTAAAACAAAATGCTAATGAGGTCAACAAGCCCAATGATACAAACAGCTGTCTATAGGGTGTAGCACGTTTTAAGCATATAATTTCTGGAGGGTGAAACTTTGAGGGAACACTGGCCCATGCTGGACATGATACTTCCCCACTCCTATTCACCTCAATGGGAGAATAAGATATATCCATAGGAGAGAACTTGTCTATGTCTGACACTCCCAATGAAATGAATGAGAGCTGGGATGTGTTCTGTCCAGAAGGGACATGTCTACATTCAGTCTCGCTGGATTCACCTTTAAGGTGTGAGGAAATTCACCAGGTAGTAACTGCAATATTGAATAGCAAAGGCAGGGGATATAGAGAAGTGAATGGTTGCTGGTAGCAGTGGAAGTCTTGCCTAGCCTAGGTCACAATACCTTTCCAGAGCAGCTCTATAGAATGAAGCAAAATGTATATACCCTGGGTAAGAATAAGGAAAATATTTGAAGTGGAAAAGAAGCACCATGGGGATCATGGATGGGCTCACTGTGGCTGTACTCCACCAACCTTCCAGCAGTCTCTGGGGCTGGAGGGACCTGAAGTATGGAACATGGTGGTAGTAATATCCCCTGCGACACTTCCCTGCAGTAAGCTTCCTGAACCTGATGGTGTTTGGAAGACACTTGATGGTGATTCAGGAAAGATGACTCCGGAGAAAGTATTGAATGGTGTAAGAGCTGACAGTTTTCTTAAAGTAAAACTGGTAACACAAAAACAATTTTCTGTGAAATGGAGGCTAAGCTCTTAAGATCTACAGCTGTGTATTTGGTGGTGGGGGCGAGCAGAGTAGAAAAAAAAAAAACATTAAAAAACAGGAGGGCTTTTTTCAGATTAATGCAGACTATACTGTATATTGGGTGAATTGAACATACACAAAAAAAAAAACGTTTAAATAATGGAGATTTTTTTTTAGATTATTGGAGGCTACAATACTGTATATATGCACAGCTAAAAAATAAATGTTGAGCAACAAAAAACCCCATTAAATATCAAGAGTTTTGTTTAGCGCAGGCTAGACTGTATATTGGGTGAACTGAACAATAACATAAACACTTAAATAACAGATTTTCTTAGATTGGTGGAGGCTACAATACTGTATATATGTGCAGAAAAAAATGGTTAAGAAATTATTTGAATATTTTTTTTTCAGATTAATAAAACTCCATCACATTGTGTATTTGGTGGTGAGTGAGCAAAATAGAAAATAATAATAAAAAAACATTAAATAACAAGAGTTTGTTTTTTCAGATTAGCGCAGACTAGACTGTTTGACAACAGAAATGCTTAAATAAAGGAGTTATTTTTCAGATTTGAACAGGGGGAATCAGCACTTTGTTGTCAGGACAACAGTTGCTATGTATTTAATGAAACCATTTAAACTGTTGCCCAAAAAAAGGCCTTAACAAAGGACATTTTACTCACAGGATTACTTTGTCAGTAAAAACTATGTCAAAAGACGTGTATACAGATGAAACTGCTCTATTGCACAACAGACTAAAACAAAATTAGATTATTGGCAATGGCAGGATTAACTTTCTTATATCTGTGTCGTGTCGTGTAATTCTGTATTAGAACAGGAAGGCATGCAGTTACTCTCAAGCTCACAGAGCAGCACAGCTATGTCCTCACTCCTATTGATTTCTATCACTAATCTGTATGTGTAATTACTTGAATTCCAGACATTTTTCAGACATGTGCTTTGTATAATGCAGTGAGATGAATCACAGACCCTGCACAATCTCCACCATTGCTGCAACTAGCTTCTGGTCACGTATGGAGCGCCTTATATAATACTGTATATGACTATAGCACTGTCCACCCACCACTGTCTATTGGCTGAGAGGTTGTCAGCTGATGTCAGGTAGTGCTAGAGTGTCAGAGTCTGAGTCACACGCGTGTCTCTTCTGTATTTCCTACTCAAATATGTGGTGAATCAAAATATGTTCGGTTTCATTAAAAACCAAACAATTTGGAATATTTGAGATGAAACCAGTTCGTAACAAACTGGTATCCCATCTATAATAAGTATATAGGCTCACATCCTGATGCATCCTGGATTTTATTTGCCTTGGCAGCAGCTGCCTGGTTTTCCAGGCAAAAAATATATTTTTTTAAAAAAATGCTATTAATGCATTAATAATGCACCCATATACCTTTAGCAGTGTTTTCAGTGATTTCTGGGTGTCTCTGGGAGCTCCTGGTATCTCCTGCATTTGTTTACATGCTTCAGCTTCCTGCTATGTAACTTCCACACTAACGCCTCTCACCTCACTTCCCCTCCTTCCTCACTCCCCTCTTTCCACCTCCCTCCCATACACTCCCTCCCTGTCTCTCTAGCTATCCCGCCCTTCCTTACCTACTCAGCCCAACACCCGACCCCATTATACAGTATACTTACCTTCCTGCGAGATGGCACATGCTCTTCTCCAACGCTGCTCTGTTCTCTGCAGCGATAATCCACCTCTATTGCGCATGCGGAAGCTGCGCAGTAGAGGTGGATTATCGGCAGCTGTGCGCAGAGCAGTGCTTGGAGAAGAGGGCGTACCTGCAGAAGAAGGAGGAGCCATCTCACAGGAAGAAGCGTGGAGGGTAAGTATAATGAGGTGGATGGGGGGAAGTAGTAGTGACGATCTGTTTCCGGAAATGGATCATCACCGGATAATCAGAAAATGTCCCCAGGGCGGTCACATGACCACCCCAGGGATATGGGTAGCTATACATTTTTTATTAATTATGTTATTTAGAAAGTAGGAGGGGGGAGGTGTTTAGATTAGTGTAGGGATTTCCAGTTATCCCAGACAACCCCTTTAAATTTACTTTCCACCAATATCCCAAGTTTTATTCAGTGGTAGTTTTAACTAGAGTTTTATTATTTAATACATAATAAAAAAATGGTTTTCTTGGTCCAGGTCGCACATTATCTACATTATCCACATTAAAATTAATTTGCCATTTCCTTTTTCCAAACTTCCAGCATTCCAAGATCTCTTTGTGGTGACTACTTCATAGGGCTTAGTATCATCAGTAAGAATTCTAAGATTCTACTCTGCAAACCTCCTACTAAGTCATTAATAAAATGAATAAAAAAGAACCCAATACTGCCCCCTGTGGCACCCCACTGGTGGTTGTTGTGCTTCAGTGACACCTGGGGCACCGCACTGGTGACTGTGACCAAACTGAATATGTAGAGGGTAGCCAAGTGTGCATGTATTTTGGGTGATTGGAAGACATTTTTATAGGTATTTCATATGTGTGGACAGCTTTAATAAGAGAAGGGTTCATTCAGATGAGGTAACTCTTTTAAGTTTCCGAAAAGCTTCTTTAAAGTCCTTGTTCCTCAGAGTGTATATAAGAGGATTCAGGAATGGTATAAATACAGTATAAATCAGAGATAAGATTTTGCCCAGGATCAGGGATTCTCCTTTAGTTGGAAACATGTAAGCAGTGATTAATGTCCCATAAAATACGGAAACCACAGTGAGGTGGGAGCTGCAGGTGGAGAAGGCTTTATGTCTTCCGGTATTGGATGGGATCTTCAGAATGGTGATGGTGATGTAGACATAGGACATGACTATTACTATGAACGGTCCTATCGCAACTAAAAATCCCATTATCAGAATCCATTTATGAATTATGGATGTGTCAGAGCAGGAGATCTGCATTATGGGTTCAATGTCACAGCAGAAATGGTCAATTATGTGTGGTCCACAGAAATGCAGATTATACAGTCATATGAAAAAGTTTGGGCACCCCTATTAATCTTAATCATTTTTAGTTCTAAATATTTGGGTGTTTGCAACAGCCATTTCAATTTGATATATCTAATAACTGATGGACACAGTAATATTTCAGGATTGAAATGAGGTTTATTGTACTAACAGAAAATGTGCAATATGCATTAAACCAAAATTTGACCGGTGCAAAAGTATGGGCACCTCAACAGAAAAGTGACATTAATATTTAGTAGATCCTCCTTTTGCAAAAATAACAGCCTCTAGTCGCTTCCTGTAGCTTTTAATCAGTTCCTGGATCCTGAATGAAGGTATTTTTGACCATTCCTCTTTACAAAACAATTCCAGTTCAGTTAAGTTTGATGGTCGCCGAGCATGGACAGCCCGCTTCAAATTATCCCACAGATGTTCAATGATATTCAGGTCTGGGGACTGGGATGGTCATTCCAGAACATTGTAATTGTTCCTCTGCATGAATGCCTGAGTAGATTTGGAGCTGTGTTTTGGATCATTGTCTTGCTGAAATATCCATCCCCGGCGTAACTTCAAATTCGTCACTGATTCTTGTACATTATTCTCAAGAATCTGCTGATACGGAGTTGAATCCATGCGACCCTCAACTTTAACAAGATTCCCGGTGCCGGCATTGGCCACACAGCCCCAAAGCATGATGGAACCTCCACCAAATTTTACAGTGGGTAGCAAGTGTTTTTCTTGGAATGCTGTGTTTTTTTGACAACATGCATAACGCCTTTTTGTATGACCAAACAACTCAATCTTTGTTTCATCAGTCCACAGGACCTTGTTCCAAAATGAAGCTGGCTTGTCCAAATGTGCTTTTGCATACCTCAGGCGACTCTGTTTGTGGCGTGCTTTCAGAAACGGCTTCTTTCGCATCACTCTCCCATACAGCTTCTCCTTGTGCAAAGTGTGCTGTATTGTTGACCGATGCACAGTGACACCATCTGCAGCAAGATGATGCTGCAGCTCTTTGGAGGTGGTCTGTGGATTGTCCTTGACTGTTCTCACCATTCTTCTTCTCTGCCTTTCTGATATTTTTCTTGGCCTGCCACTTCTGGGCTTAACAAGAACTGTCCCTGTGGTCTTCCATTTCCTTACTATGTTCCTCACAGTGGAAACTGACAGGTTAAATCTCTGAGACAACTTTTTGTATCCTTCCCCTGAACAACTATGTTGAACAATCTTTGTTTTCAGATCATTTGAGAGTTGTTTTGAGGAGCCCATGATGCCACTCTTCAGAGGAGATTCAAATAGGAGAACAACTTGCAATTGGCCACCTTAAATACCTTTTCTCATGATTGGATACACCTGGCTATGAAGTTCAAAGCTCAGTGAGGTTACAAAACCAATTTTGTGCTTCAGTAAGTCAGTAAAAAGTAGTTAGGAGTATTCAAATCAATAAAATGATAAGGGTACCCAAATTTTTGCACCGATCAAATTTTGGTTTAATGCATATTGCACATTTTCTGTTAGTACAATAAACCTCATTTCAATCCTGAAATATTACTGTGTCCTTCAGTTATTAGATATATCAAATTGAAATGGCTGTTGCAAACACCCAAATATTTAGAACTAAAAATGATTAAGATTAATAGGGGTGCCCAAACTTTTTCATATGACTGTACATAAAAATTACTTCGACCACTGTCACCATAAAACCAGTCAACCAGATTACATTAAGTGATGCCACACAAAACCTATAAGTCATGATGGAGTGATAACAGAGGGGGTTACAGATGGCCACATACCGGTCATAAGACATCACTGACAGGAGAAGACATTCCGAGATCTCAGAGGTTGCAAAGATGAAAAATTGGGTGATGCAGCCAATGAGACTCATAATACTTTGCCCATACAATACAGTCTGAAATATAATGGGGACAATGTCCATAGTCACCAGAAGGTCGCACAATGATAGCTGTGTAATGAAGAAGTACATGGGGGACCGAAGGGTTTTAGTTAATATATACAAGATCATGATAAGGAGGTTCCCAGAAATGGTCCCACAGTATATAATGACCAACAGTGTAAAGAACAGAAATGTAAAGTTTTGAAGATTTGGAAATCCCAGAAGAATGATGGAGGTGATATTATTGGTCATGACCATCTGGAGAAGACAAAGGAAGAAGTGATTATTAAGAATTTTCGTTATCAGTAGGTAACTTTATTTATAAAGAAATTTCTAGCCAAATCTCTAAGTCATCTACTCAGTCCATTGTAGTTAGAAGTTTCTATTTAGGATTATTGAATTCCACATAGTATAACAATTGTGAATCCACTTTTGTTGTATCTTGGCGTTGTGTTGTTCCTCGGCAGTTACCTCTGCATATCTTTCCTTTTAGCTTGACATGCTCAGATACAGATATAGCAGAGTTAAAGAGGTTGTCTGGGCAAAATAAATATTATTAAAATTGGCTGGGGGAGGTGAAAAAAAAAATCGTATTCACCTGTCCCCAGTGCTCCGGCGTCCTCCGAGCACAGTCCGGTCCTGCTGCTCTGGTGTCTTTTCAAAGTGAATCTGCTCACCGGCTGTGACATCCCAGATCCCTTCTGCTGTAGCCGCTGATTGACCTCAGCGTCCTCAGCTTAAGCCCAATCAGCATCCTCAGCGACCTCAGGAAGAGACCCCGGGATGTCACAGGTAGTCACGTCACGTGCCCTTCGCAGAGACTGCTGATTGGCTTCAGTGATTATGTGCGGCAGGGACTTCCACCGGAAGACAACAATGGACCGGGAGGGCTGCACTGGGAGGCAGCAGAACACCTCGAAGAGGTGAGAATGATTTTTTTTTTACCGCCCCTGGCCAATTAAAAAAAAAAATTCTGTAATTTGTTAACCCCTTCCCCGCTCTGCGCTGTACTATTACATCACCCTGAGTATATAGTTAACACTCAGCGCCGTAATAGTACATAAAAGTACAGAAGCTGTGCCCAAATCTGGGGCTAATTCCACCCGGAATCCGCCTCCCATTGTTTTCAATGGGAGGCAGAGATCGCAGCCGGAGGTGTTAGGAATCCCCATGTCCGTATAAGTCCCCATTATCCAAAAATAGTGTCCCGCAATGTGCAAATTAACATATTTTGGTCACTTTGCTTTCCCCAAAAAAATAACACTAAAAAGTGATCAAAAACATACCAAACATTGGTGCCAATACAACTTGTCCTGTAAATAAATATCCCTGACATATCTCTGTCATCAGCACAGTAAAAAAGTCATAGGCGTCAGAATACGGAGACCCCAGGAAAATCCTTCATTTTTAAAAAGCGACGTTTTATTTATAAAAGCCAATATAAATCTGGTATTGCTGTAATCGTAATAATCCACTGGACAAAGCCGCCATGTCATTATTAATGCAGATTGAATGCTATAAAAACAAAGTGCAAAAAAATGATGATAATATTGTATATTATATCACATGGATTCCCAAAAATGTAAATAAAAGCTTATCAAAACATTATATTGTATGTACCCCAAAATGATGGCAAATGAAAGTACAACCGGTCACGCAAAGAATAAGCCCTCACATAGCTATGTGAGCAGAAAAATAAAAAAGTTATGAATTTCGGAAGAACATTTTAAGTACAAACTACACTGCGTCCTTAAGGGGTTAAACTGCTGCAGCATGATACGTTATCATAAAAGACAACAAAAAACCATGAAAAGTCAAAAACATTTTTCAAGGACTTTTCATTGGTGGTTTTTGTTGTCTTCTGTGATAAGATATCACACGTCAGCAGTTTACCCAATTGCAGAAGTTCAGGTTAACTCTGCTACATCTGTTTATGAGCCACAAGACCAGATTTTCAAAACAATATGGTGCTGTAATGTCCTATCAATACGGAATATACTATATGTGTGGGTGTGTGGTGCGATTCTAAATTGTAAACTGTCGCAATATTGTATTGAATTAGTTTCATAGAAATGGCAGTGCCAAGTTGTGCTGAGTTCAGGGTAGATTTATCTGTATTTGTAAAACTGAAATCTTTAGTTTAATTTTTTTCCAAGCTAAAACAAGCTATAAAAAAGGTAAATTTCAGGAGTTTTATGTTGATGATCTGTCCATAAGGTCCATCAGGTTCAGATCTTTGGGGGTCTGACTTCAGGCGCGCCCACTATTCAGCTGATTCAAGGGGTTACATTGCTCCATAAGTCATGTGGTCCTTTCAACTAATGGGTACCGAGCTACAATACGTCACACAGGCGCCATTTATGGCACTAGCCCAAGCACCCCGGCCTGTTCAATCAGCTGGTTAGTGGGGTTGTCAGGGGTCAGCCTAGTCTAATCTGATATTGAGGATCTATCTTAAGGATGGGCCATCTATGTAAAACTCCTAGAAAAGCTTTTTTAAAGAGAGAAGCTCCAAAACACTGTATAAGTATTATAACTTTTCTCTACCAAATCCAGACATTTTAGATTTAGTAATATAAGACTATTATACCTTGTGTAAGCCGATGACTGGAAAAGTTTTGCAAGGGATGTACACCTCACCCAGGTTGCTCAGATGGGTGAGATGAGGGATATCCAGAAAGCGTGCTCTCAACAGACAACTATGTTTGCTGGGCATTATTTAAGTGCCGTGCACTGGGCTGGAATGTTATGGAATGGCGGGTAGGTTGGTAGTGGGACCTGCCATTCCCATCCCCTCCAGTCCACACCTTGTGGACACTCCTGGAGAAACCCAGCTGACTGGGATTGTCCCCATTAAAGGGATATAAGAAGTCTGCTAGGAGAGCAGACTGGGGCAGAGCTTGGCTGGAAAGCCACAAAGAAAGTGGCTACTGCTGGAAGACAATCTGACTGTTTGAACTTGTTCCTATTCTAGGTGAGGTAACCTATTTCTGTTTAGTTAGAGCCCAGATGGGCAGGTATTTAATTTTTTTTCAGTTTCTGTTATGTTGCATGTACTAAGGAGTGTTTTGAGTGAATAAAACTCAATACTTGGACTACTACCTTGGAGTCTGTGTCCATGTCAGCCCACCCAGGACCCCAGATCCTGACACTTGCTACAATGTTGTCAATCTCTTAGAGCAGACACAGTATCTGTCTATTACAATGAATGAGTCCAGATTGTATGTACATCCATGGATCTTACCTCCTCTTCATATTGGTTGTGTAGAACATTTATATACAGTAATATCCACTATTACATTAGGTAGAACTTGGTTACCGATTCCTATTTCTCCTGAAACTAATTCAATACAAAGTTGTGACAAAACTCTTCATAGGCTGCCATTCACATCACAAACTCCTCATAGACACGTAAGACATAAACATCTTGTGACAAAGCATCACAAAGTCAGGTTTTCATGTTAGACTAGTCATTTCGTGCCATACAAGTCGGATGTGTTGAGCCAAAAGGAAAGGTATGGAGGGATTCATCTGTACGTGGATGTTACAGACATAAATGTTGTGCCTTGTAATTTCAGAGTAAATGCCTTAATGCCTTTGTATTAGAGTAAAAGAAATCCCACATATGTCAGAGCAGCGTCCGGCCAGTGTTATATATTTATATGAGGCTCTATAGCTCACCCATTATATATCTTATGTGCGGAATGATGTATATCTGGGGATTTCATCAAAGGTTCCCCGAGCTTCGCCTGTGTACAAATATCAGCCATACATGAGAACTAATGAACTGATTGAGATCTGATCTTTAAGGATTTATTACTTCTTGTTGCATCATTTTTTTCAATGTTAGAAAAATTTTTTTTGAAAAATAAGTAATAAAAATACTAAGAATGAAAGAAAAAAATAAGAAGGGAAATGTGACTAAGGAACAAGAAAAATAAAGACCATTTCCAACCAAAGTAATAAATTATATTATATAATTACAAAGGTCCTGATTCTGTGATATTAGGAGTAAAGGTAAAGCTGGAGCACATGCTGTACTTGTAGGTGTTACTCTGTGTTTACTATGATCTCAGTCCGAGTCTTCATTCTATGTTAGCCCCAAAATTAATGTCTTTAAAGCATATTCTATCTCTATGCATAGGATAAAGTATAAATAGCTGATCGGCGGGATCTGACCTCTGAGATTTGGGAGTTGGGCTGAATGTATTTGTACACGTACCGTGTTCTCTGTAAGCTGGGCATTCTGGAAAGGAAAGAGTTAAAGCCCAATTACACATACAGCTGACTTCAGGGTATAACACGTTTTAACCTTATCATTTCTGGAGGGTGCAATTTGAGGGAACACTGGCCTAAGCTGGATGTGATACAGCCCCACTCCTATTCACCTCAATGAGATGAGAACGGCCCCAACTCTACAGGTCATTTCCTGGAAACAACTGTCACAACACCTAGCCTTTTGGTGTGTGACTATTTTTTTCTATGTGTCGTACCCATCGGGGCCCGAACAACCAAGAAGCTCTCATCTGATATCTACTATTGACCAAAATAACTTCTAACCTATCTATGCACTTGCCTGACAAAGGGTTGTCCAACCCGAAACGTTGGGACTATAACACATATTAAAACATTAAGTATAACCCACTTGGAATGCGGATCAACTTTGTTTCTAATATTTTCAAAACTGACTTGTGTCACTTTAAGTAGCAAGTAGAGATGAGCGAATCGAAGCTGCAGAAGTGGAATTTGATACGAATTTCAGAAAATCTTCGATTCACATGGAATCCGGATTTCCTGATGCTTCGCGGTAACGAATATTTAGTAAGGACCTTTGTGACATCAGACGGTCATATGATGTTCTCTAGTGATGTGACTGGGTAGGCGTGTCTTTGCTTGTTAGCAGATCCTTCCACATGAATAAAGTTGTCCTTGCTGGAGAGAGAGAGAGACATGACCGCAGCATCCAAGGGCTTCCGCCATTTTGCCGCCCACCCCGGCTTTCTGCAGCCTGGAAATAGCTGTTTATTCGCCACAAATTAATTCGGATCGAAGAGAATCGTAAAGGAAAATTCAGCAAAGTTGCCGAATCGAATTTTTGAAAACTTCGCTCATCTTTAGTAGCAAGAACTTTGAGATGTTTTAACTTCCCCAAGTGATTCTAAGACTGCTTTTTCATGACACATTGTACTTCATGATCAATATTTTTGTATTTATTTATAAAAAAACATAGGAAATTTGATGGAAATTTGGAAAAATTAGCAATTTTAAAAATGTGAAATGCTCTGCTTTTGAGACAGTCATGCCTTCCAAATACATTGATAACTATTATACCATATCTCTGCTTTATATTGCCATAATCTTTTATTCATATTTTTATTTATTTTGGACGATAGAAAACACATGTTTTTGGATCACTTCAGATTTGAAGGGTATTTTAAAGGCCTATATATTAGAAATCCCCATAAATCACCCCATTTTCAAAATTGCACCCCTCAAACAATTCAAAACAACATTTGGTAAGTTTAATCCTTTACAGTGGCTTGCAATAGTATTCATACCCTTTGAACTTTTTCACATTTTGTCACCTTATAACCACAAACTTAAATGTATTTTATTGAGATGTAAAGTGGTAACCAACACAAAGTAGCCGATAATTGGGAAATGGAACGAAAATGATACATGGGTTGCAAAATTTTATATCAAATAAAAATCTGAAAAGTGTGACATGAAAAAGTCTTCAGCCCCCTATATCAATACTTTGTAGAGCCAGCTTTCGTTGAAATTACAGCTGCAAGTCTTTTGGGTTCTGTCTCTACCAGCTTTGCACATCTAGAGATGAGTTTTTTGCTTCTTCTTTGCAGCCAGATTGGATGGAGCGTCTGTGATCAGTAATTTTCATGTCTTGCCACAGATGCTCAATGGGATTTAGGTCTGGACTGTGACTGGGCCGTTCTAACACCGGAATATTCTGTGATCTAAACCATTCCCCTGGAGCTCGGGCTGTAGGTTTAGGGTCATTGTCTTGCTGGAAGGTGAATCTCCTTCCCAGTCTCAAGTCTTTTGCAGCCTCCAACAGGTTTTCTTCCAGGATTGCCCTGTATTTAGCTCCATCCATCTTCCCATCAGCTCTGACCAGCTTCCCTGTCCCTGCTGAAGAAAAGCCTCCCCCAGCATGATGCTGCCCCCTATCTGTCACAGTGGGGATGATGGTGTGTTCAGGGGGATGAGCAGGGTTACTTTTCCGCCACACATAGCGCTTTGCATTTAGGCCAAAAAGTTCACCTTTGGTCTCCTCTGAGCAGAGCACCTTCTTCTACATATTTGCTGTGTCCCCTATATGGCTTGTGGCAAACTGCAAACAGCACTTCTTATGTCTTTCTTTCAACAATGGTTTTCTTCTTGCCACTCTTCCATAAAGGCCAGATTTGTGGAGTGCACAACTTCTAGTTGTCCTGTGGACAGATTCTCCCTGTACCTGAGCTGTGGATTTCTGCAGCTCCTCCACAGTGACCATGGGCCTCTTGGCTGCTTCTCTGACCAGTGCTCTCCTTGCTCGATCTGTTAGTTTAGGTGGACGGCCATGTCTTGGTAGGTTTGCAGTTGTAGAATACTTTTTCCATTTTTGGATGATGGATTGAACAGCGCTCCTTGAGATGCTCAAACTTGGGATATGTTTTTATAATCTAACCCTGCTTTAAACTTCTTCACAACTTTATCTCTGACCTGTCTTGTGAGGTCTTTGGTATTATGATGCTGTTTGTTCACTAGTTCACTGAGGCCTTCACAGAACAGGTATATTTATACCAAGACTAAATGACACCCAGTTGGACTCTATTAACTCATTAAGTGACTTCTGAAGACAATTGTGTGGACTGGATTTTATTTAGGGGTATCCGAGTACAGGGGGCTGAAGACTTTTGCACGTCACACTTTTCAGATTTTTATTTGAATAAATTTTGCAAACCATGTATCATTTTCGTTCCACTTCACAATCAGCTTCTACTTTGAGTTGGTCTATAACTTAAATTCTCAATAAAATACATTTAAGTTTGTGGTCATAAGGTGACAAAATGTGAAAAAGTTAAATGGGTATGAATACTTTTGCAAACCACTGTAAGCATTTCACAGGAATTAAAACAATATGGAGGTGAAATTTAGACATTTAATTTTTTTTTTTCCAATAATGCATTTATTTAGCCCTAAAATTAACACATTCACAAAATGTTAAAGGAGAAAATGCATCTCAGTATGTTATGCAATTTCTCCCGAGCCATGTTGTTTTTGCAGAGCACAGGAGAGGCCAGTGAATTGGAATCCCCCAAGATGTAACCATATATCATATGTCTATCAATCTTGGGATTTCCAAAATTTTCCTTCTGATGTTGCAATTTCAATGAATATGTTACATGTAGAATAACAAAAGTAAAATAAAAAAGTAATAAATAGAAAAACTTGGTCCTTTTTTTTTTAAATACAGTTTTTACTGGTTTTGCAAATATATATATAAATACACACAACATAGTAAGAGGTGGTAAAGAGAACAATGTTATCACAAATAAAAATACATGTTGAGTCAATGAATAAGGCGATGTGAGCTAATACCATGTACATAGGGTTTGGAGGTGATATATCCTCCAAATCTGTCCTACAGAAGCGGAGTAGCAAATGAGAAACAGGAGGAGAAGAGGAGGAGGAGAAAAGAGAAGGCAAGAGAAAGAGAGCAAGGGAGAAAGAAGAGGGGGGTTAGTGGTTAGTGGGGGGGGGGGGGGAGAGGGACGAGGGGAAGAGCGGTAAGGAGAAGGGAGAAGGGGGAGGTGATGGGTCAGACCAGGGCTACAGCTGTAATTGTCACCAGGGGGACCAAATCTTCAGGGACCTGTTGTGAGTTGTTTTTTCAGCTGGAAAGTTCTTCAAAGCGGGCTATTTGGTTAACTTTACTGATCCGAGAGGTTTTCGACGAAGGGTCACATTGAAGCCAGGAGGTTTGTCCTGGATGGGTGGTATGTAGAAGAGGGCAGTGATAATATGACCATAGAAGGGGAGAGTGGAGTGGAAAGTCATGTGAGAACAGTTTGGATATCTTGCCAGAATGGTTTGATGTTGGGCCAGAACCACCAGATGTGCAAGAGCACACCACTATGAGCCTGACATCTCCAAACATACCTTAAAATATCAAACCACTTTTCATAAATGAATAGTATATGAAACTTTGTAATATATTTTATTAACCCACCTACAGTTCTGGACCAATTGGGATGAACTGTAATGCACCGTGCTCAAGCCCCGATAGGATACGTTCATGGACACTGTCACTTTAAACACCTCTCACTCCGGTGCCACAGGGGCTAGAGCCGCAATCTTGGTCTTATTTTAAAGCAAATAATCTTTTAAGACCAAGAACATATCTGTAGCCCTCGTAGATTTAGAGATATCACTGGTTAAAGTGGTGCTGCATATACTCGCAGATTCACTCTAACTAAAGTGCAAAGAGAGAGGAAAAAATAATGTTATTATTCTCCTGTAACTGTCACTTCAGATGACCCCAGAGGAGGGGTACCATGGATTTTTGCTCATGATATCACCCACAGTATTAATCAGAATCATACTTCTATTTAACCTCTTATATGCTGCAGTCAATGCTGACCCCAACACCATGTCATTTTACAGAAAAAAGGTAAAAATAGACTTTCTTTTACCCCTTGTTAATGAAAATAAAATAAAAAAAATGTGGTATCACCACATCCATAACAACCCCTAAAATAAAATTAGTACATTATTTATTCTACATGAAAAATGCCATAAGCCTTAATTCAGAGGCCAGAATTGATGTTTTTTTTTTCATTTTACCTCAAAAACAAAAAAATAATAAAAACTGATCAAAAAGTCTTAGGTTCTGGCAAAAAACAAGGTCACTAAATGGTTAAAATGTATATAAGGCACCAGAGTTATGTGCCAGTAATATTTATTTGAGACATTAATTCAAAATCTGTAATAAAAATTGAAATTTTTATTTTACTGTTAGAGGGTTAAAGAAATCTGTTTCTTTCACCACTTATTAGGTTGCTCTCCGCCTCCTTTTCTTTTCTCAGAGTGTTATATGCATAAAATCCATCTCTATACTCACACACAGAAGTCTATGGAGAGGGGAAGGTGAGGAGGGGGAGGAGGCTGCTGCCGCCTCTTAATTGATTTATTGCCTTACACACAGTGATAGAGCCCTTACTCTAATGATATAGCAATTTCAAAGCGCTTTTTCACACACTGTGTAGCAGAGCTTAGTAGATGCAGTTACTTATGTGTGTTTTTCAGCAACCTCCTCCTCCCTGATCATACACATTAGATGTTAGATTGCCATCACTCATCTGTAAAGAACTGTGGTTGGTTGTTGGTACGGCCAACTTTCCCTAACACATGAACAACCACCAAAATTCCAAAGCGTTCAGCTACTAAAGACACTTGAAAAATTAACATATGAAAGTCGTTCAATGCTAATGCAATGATGGAGACTTCGGACGCTTTGTGGTTTATGCCCACAATGCAAAAACCACATTTTAAAATTGTTCTGTTGGTCTAGCCTATACACAACTGATCATGGTAGAAAAAATCCAGCACAACAGATTTTGGTTCTGATCAAATTTAGTTGATGGATGCCTGACAACCATTCATTAGTCTAAAATGTAATGTATATGGCTTTCTTTCCTCATTGTTCCCTGCTCTAGCACCATGCTCCTGTGTCCTGTGTATTCTGTCTGTAAAGACAGCAAAGCAAATCCCTAACTCATTGCCACAATGCAGTTCTTGACTACAATCGTGACATTGACACTGTTCTTGTGTCTCCATCTCAAACATCCTTGATCCAATGTATACCTACTAATCCTTATAAAATAATAATAATAATAATAATAATAATAAATGAATAGCCACAAGATTATAGTGAATCAATGGATCTCAGAATGTCCTCCACCAATAGAAGGGCTTAAATAGATTGTAAAATTGGGGAGCATTTATTAACCCCTCTACAGTATGCCAGTTTTCTGCTGTAGATGGATGTAATAGTAGCACATTTTTGATTCCCAGCCCTTTCTTGAACTAAAGATGTGCCACATTGTTCATTCTGCACCTCCCTCATTTTTTTTTTCTGAAAATGGATGGAGCAGGGAGGAGGGTCAAGGTGGATGGTATGTCTGACCAATTTATTATAACTCACACCAGGAAACCGGCATGAGTCATACATGAGATCTACTCCAGTTTCTGACTGTCATAGATTTTAATTCTGGCACACATGAATGAACCTGATTTGTTAATTCTAATGCACCTTGGGTTTTTATAAAGACTTGTATAGGAAATGCCAGTCTTAATAAATTCCTACATTGTTTAAACAGAAAAAATGGGTTAGGTAATAGTTGATAAAAAAAAAAGTAAATACGCAATTTCATGACATATAGAGGGCATTAGAAGCTTTTTTTCAAAGCTGGAACAGAAAGATTTGAAGAACCTTTTTAAAAATTGCTGAACAAGAGAAAGAGAAGAAAATATACAAGTGCATCTGAATAAATTAGAATATCATCAAAAAGTTATTTTTTTTTAGTAATTCAATTGAAAAGGTGAAACACATACTGTATATTATATTGAGTCATTACAATCAGAGTGAACTTTTTCAAGTGTTTATTTCTGTTAATGTTGATGATTATGGCTTACAGCCAAGGAAACCCCAAAAGTCATTATCTCAGAAAATTAAAAGAATTAACCCAAAACACCTGCAAAGGCTTCCTAAGTGTTTAAAAAGGTCCCTTAGTCTGGTTCAGTAGGCGGCACAATCATGGGGAAGACTGCTGACTTGACAGATGTCCAGAAGGCAGTCATTGACACAATCCACAAGGAGGGTAATTCTGATGATATTCTAATTCATTGAGATGCACTAGAAGGTAGCCGGGGGAAGGAGTCATCGGCTGTGAACTGTAAGTAGACAAATTCTGTATCTGGCCAATGGAACAAGATACATCAAGCAATATTTTGGGTAAATAACTTCAGTTAGCTTAAAGGGAATCTGTCATGGCGATTTGGGACACTAAACCACCCACATGCCCTTATGTACCAGGGGTTTATTGTCCCAAATCGCCCTGTTATAAAGCCATCCACGCCCGCAATAAAAATAAAAAAAAACTTTATACTCACCCTGCCTCTGTACTTCCCACACCAGTGCAGTTCTTCACTGAAGCCAAAGAAGTTCACCTCAGCTTCAATGCACATTCACCGTACCTCTGGCACTTGAGCAGTGAAGCCGGGGTATACATCCTCGACTTCACTGAAAAACTGCGCAGGTGCCGGAAACAACAGAGATGAGTTTGATGAGACTCATTTCTAGGAACATATTAAGGTTTTTATTTTTTTAAATGCAGGCACAGATAGATTTAAGACCGGGCGATTTGGGCCACTAAACCCCCAACCAACCTGACAGGTTTCCTTTAAACTATAAGTCTGAGACCTAAAAATAAATGATCTCCTTCTAAAGGGTCACCAGCCATTAGAAATTGATTTAATGCTGAAGAGAGTTACAACCTTCGTTCTGACGTCTGGTGTCACAGTATTTATTTATTTATTTTGCTTACTTATATAGCGCCATCATATTCCGCAGCACTTCACAGTATTGTTGACACAATTTGTTTTGGTTAAACTTTGTAAATTTATTCAGTATTGAAAAAGGTATAGTGGACCACAAACCTGTGTCTTATGTATTTAATGTAAAGCTTACCATAGTGTAAAAGGTTTCTTAAAAAGCTAAGTATCCTTAGTATTAACCGATTACCACTGGTTGTCCTACATGGAAGAGGCTGCTCTGATGGCTGCAGTGTCGAACTATGGTTCCTTGGGCTAAATCACATAAAACATGATTCTGGGGTCCACCCTCCAACAACCCCTAGGAAACACAGTACCTTTACAATTCTTCTGCTTGACCATTATTGTGTTAGAGCAAGTGTGGGCCCACAGGTTTTCAGATTCTTTGGTGAACCTGTCCGTCACTGGCTGGCTGTTCTCTAGTATTGTGTCACCATGATGGTATCTTCTTGAAGGCTTTCTTGATGTCCTCATTCCTCAGACAGTAAATTACAGGGTTACTTAATGGTGTTATCATGGTATACAAAATAGAAATAGTTTTACGTAAGGAAGTGTACGTTCCTCTCTCTGGGGTCATATAAATGGAAAGTAAAGTCCCGTAAAACATTGTCACCACTACCAGATGGGAACCACAAGTTAAAAAGGCTTTCTGACCTCGGGTCGTTGACTGTATCTTAAGAATTGTGCGGACAATATAAACATAAGATACCACAACTATTGTAAAAGGCCACATGAGTACAGGAATACACATGATTGTAGCCAGGAGTTTCATTCTCAATACATTAGAACAAGACAATTCTATCAAGGGATTAATGTCACAGAAGAAGTGATCGATGATGTTTGACCTACAGAACTGAAGCTGGGAGAGGTTCACTGTTAAGACTAATGCAACCAAAAAACCAAGAATCCAAGACAGAATAATACATTTCATGCAGAGGAAAGAGGTCATTATAGAGTGATAATGTAGAGGTCTACATATGGCCAGATACCTGTCATAGGACATTGCAGTCAGGAGGAAACATTCAAGAACTTCACACAAAGTAAAAATAAAATACTGGGTATAACAAGCAGGAAAAGATAGAGCAGAGCCATTGTTCAGAACCACATGAAGCATGTTCGGGATGATATCTGAGGTCAGGATGATGTCCGATGTGGTGAGCTGTGTCAGGAAGAAGTACATGGGAAGGTGAAGGTTCTTGCTGTAGAACACCAGAAGAATGACCAAGAGGTTCCCACAGAGTGTAACAAGGTAAATCACAAAACTAAAAAGAAACAAGACAATTCTAACACTAGATGGTCCTGGAAATCCAAGTAGCAGAATGGTGGTTATGTTGTTGGACTTCATTTTCTACAAAAACATTATGTCATCACACATAATAACTGAATATGTCCATGTCTAGTATAATCTTTACTGAACACATAACATGCATGCTATCCAAACCCAATGTTTTCTGTTAGACACCAGCCTGCAATGTAACAATACGGAATATTCCACATTTTAAAAATAAAAGTAAAATACTGACAATTAGAACAAAAAATATTGCAGTATGTCAAGATATACAGAACAGAATAAGTGGAAAGTTCATGCTGCAACATAGAATAGTATAGAGGATCTAAGGCTCTGTTCACATTAGCAAAGAGGATTCCGTTTATGATGAGGTTGACCATTGAGTCCCATAGCTGATGCTAAAGTTAAAGTTACAGCCATACCAGAAAAGAAAAAAAAAATTGCTTGATTTATTATTTCACAACTTTAACAGTGCATATAATAGAATGAACAAGTCCCATATCTTGCAAGCCCGTCTGATCAATACATCCTAATTAGAGATGAGCAAATTTCTCAAAAGCTCGATTTGGCAGTTCGATTCAAAGTTCCAAAAAAAATTTGCTTCGATCCGAATTACTTTGCGGCGAATAAACAGCTATTTCTGGGCTACAGAGAACCAGGGTGGGCAGGTGGGTCGCAAAATGCTGGAAGCCCTTGGACCGTCTGATGTCACAAAGGTCCTTACTAAATATTCGTTACCACGAAACATCAGGAAATCCAGAATCAAAGATTTCCAGAAATTCGGATCGAATTCCACTTCTGCAGAATCGATTCGCTCATCTCTAATCCTAATGGTCGGAGAAACACAGACACGAGTGTAGAAAAAAATGTCTAAAGAGTCAAATTCAGTTCTGACTAGTTTTCTATCTAGATCTGAAGTCTAGGGATCTTCCATGAATCTACCTGTATTTTGTGTAATTGCCCAGCCCAGAACAGAGTGCCCTGTGCCAAAGCCTATGTGGAATTCTTATTGTAATAGTAATACATAATGCACCAGTAAGAGTCAGACATGACCAGGATGAGGTTACAATCTCTAAATGTAAGCAAGATTATTTCCCTAAACTAACAGTAAGAGAACCTGACAATGGTGACAAACTGAAACACAGTAACAGACAATAAGGCAATATACAGGGAGATAATTCACACTGGCTGATATTCCGCCTCTTATACCTGGTAGACTAAACCCTGAAGAAATCAGATCTCTGAAGAGGTTTAGTAAATCTCTAAGGGTAATAAATCCAAGGAGTAAATGAAGAAGCAAATAACAATTAGGTTAAATACAGTAGAAATGACAAGAGTCTAATTATATAAATGTAATTCATAGTCAGGCTTTGTATAACTGGTGCAAGAGTAAGTACTCGTACAACTATCCGAGTTAGATTTAGTCCCGTTTTATTAAAAATGCAGGAACTATTTTGCTTTTGAGGGAGCACTGGATAAAGCTGAGTGCTGCACTTCAGCAATCTCCAGTACTCCCATTGAAGTCAATGAGTCAACGGGAGAGCAGACTAGTCTGTCCACCAGGTGTCTCGCCTACATTCAGCCTGGCTGTGATGTGGCTTAATGGACAATTGAGGGAAGACAAATCTCAATCCTCAGATTATCGATTAGCTATTTATCCTCTATCCATAGATAGATATTTGTAGTGGCATAACCCCTTTAAGAATGCCATATTGCTATCCTCTGACATAAATGACATATATATCAATACAATATATCAAAGGCCTCAAAGCCATCAGAAATTTTGGACATAAAGTCAACCATAATAGGAAATGGATCAAGTCATTCATGGATCTATTCAGGGTAGTTTTTGTTGATTCAAACTTTCTTTATGTTTCAAGACATTTTTTTGTATAGATCAAAGGTACCGAAATTGGCACCTTTTTAAACGGTGCTATACAAATCACCACCTGATAGCAAACAGATAACAGCAAGAATTTCTGATCCCTCTGTCATGCCCCAAAAGTTTCCAGATTGTTTATTTCCTGACCAGCTGTAAATAACTTCTCTACTTATATTGCATTTTGTTATTTTTAAAGATTCTAAGATCCTTTGAAGATCCATGTCTTGTGTGTATAAAAAATCTGTGAATTTTCAGTTTCTTGTATAATACCATGTCTAAAGAAGAGAGCTAGCACTCTCAAAAGCTTACTATCAAGTATACTCAGCCTCTAAAAGGTATCGCCTGATTTCTTCACCCAGTGGATGTGAAGTTAACTGAAGAATCTGAGTTCTGAACCAAGTTCAAGCTTTGGTAACCCCTTTCCCACTCTGCAACGTACTATTATGTCAAGCTTAGCTTATAGTTAATTCTCAGTGTCATACACACAGGAACTGTGCCTGCTGTATCTCTTCCAGGTTTGGGCTGTATTATACAGATGGGAATATCTGCCAGAGTCAGAATACACCCCGACTCTAAGATGATGTGGTCAATAGTGATCATGGTGTCTGTGTGGTTGGGGGGCATCACAATGCTCAAATTGATGGTCACTTCGCCTTCAACCCAAAAAGTTAAATAGTTATGGATGTCAGAATACATTTTATTTAATGTAGTAAAAGTGGTAAAACCTAGTAAAACCAATCTAAATTTGATATTGCTGAAATACCAATGATCCACTAAAGAAAGTTGCCAAGTCTTTTTTTTTTTTTTTTTCGTCATCGTATTTATTATGACAGCTTACATGTGTATTGTTCTGAGCATGCACAAACATTTTACATTGTAAATTGGACTTGTCACTGTAAATGAACATTTGAGCCTTTGACAAAACCTAAAATATACATGATACAAGAGTTCCAAAACTAAGTCATTGCGGCTATTCAACTACTGCTAATTCTACAACTGTTGTCTTACCTTATTTTTTTTTGTAAATAAAGTTTTATTGTTTTTTTTAATATAAGAACATACAGCAAATACAACCATGAATGGAAACATGTTAATCACACAAATAGGCAATTATACATCAATCAAGAAAGCGTCAGGACGACAGAAACAATGTAACAAACCATAAAGTAGAGAGGTCATGGAATGAAGGAAGATATGCAGTTCAAGATGGTGAAGGTTAGAGATGAGCGAATTTCTCAAAAGTTCGATTCGGCAGTTCGATTAGAAGTTCCAAAAAAAATTTGCTTTGATCCGAATTACTTTGCGGCGAATAAACAGCTATTTCCGGGCTGCAGAGAGTCGGGGTGGGCAGCAAAATGGCAGAAGCCCTTGGATGCCGCGGTCATGTCTCTCTCTCTCTCTCTCTTCAGCACAGACAACTTTTATCCATGTGGCAGGAGCTGCTAACAAGCAAAGACACGCTTACCCAATCACATCAGTAGAAAATATCTTGTGGCCATCTGATGTTACAAAGGTCCTTACTAAATATTTGTTACCGCAAAGCATCAGGAATTCCGTAATCGTGGCGAATCGAAGATTTCCTGAAATTCGGATCGAATTCCACTTCTGCAGAAACAATTCGCTCATCTCTAGTTTGCATCCTTGGTGAAGGAAAACCACAGCACCCACATAGATCTAAATTTTGGATAGGTACAGAGCTCCGTATGGAAGCGTTCCTCCATACAGGCTATTTGTGACATGTGAAATCGTGGTGCAGGGGTTTGAAGTCCAATAAATGGGGATTAAGGATTTGACAGCAGATACTAGTTGGAGCCAGAGCAGTTTAGGAGACCTAGGAGGAAAAGTGGCCCACAAGTTCAAAAATATTCCCATAGGGTCAGGGGGGCAAAGATAAAAGGTGCACCACACACCACCATAAGTCATACATGGCTAAGGTCAAGCTGTTTGGGGCTAAGACCTTTTAGTAGCCTGCTGAGGTAGCCATAAGATGGCAGTGAGCGGGAGTCCCATGGTGGACTTCTCCACTATACATGAAGGGGCATCTTTGCCAATTCCTTTTTAAACAAAGCACAAAAAATTCTGACATAATTGTATGTTTCTTTCATGCTAATGAAAGCTAATTAAACATTAGATATACACCAAAATGGTGAAAACTAAAATTACAAATTGTGGCACAAAGAATAAGCCCTTATGTGACTATGTGTCAACGGGAAAATAAAAACCGAAAGGTGAAAATGGAAAATATGAAAAAAGTCTGTGAGTCTTAGTGACCAAATTACCCTGCACCCTGAAAGGGTTGCTTGTTCCAGCAACCTTGTATCACTTTGAAAAAATACACTAAGACATTCTGCTTATGAGTGGGAGGTCACTGGAGTCTCTGTGAGAACTTAATTGATTTTCCAATTCTATGGAGCAAGAGCTTCAATTCACTATACATAAAAAAATAGATTAAAAAAATGTGTTTCTCAGTTTCAGCATGTTAACCTGATGCTGTAGTTGCAGATGAAGGACACTGCCAAACACGGTTAGATTAATTGTAGATCAGGGGAAACTACTCTATACAATATAGAACTAAAAGGAATACCCTTAATCATATATCCTTTATTCATCCTTTATTCATCCTTTCCACCTTCTTACCTATAGGGTTCTCAAAACCATTCCTCTTGGTGGAAACGTCTAGATATGCGTGTCAAAAGTTAAATACTATCCTATTTGTGCCTATGTGTGACCACCCATTGGGGGAGGGGGGAATTGCAGCCTTTGAAAATGAAATCAGCTAAATGTAGTCATATCTGTAGGTCAATGATTTATTTTCAATGAATAAGATTAACGCCACCATTTTGAGCAATTTGCCGAAATTAATCACAAAAGTTTCAGACTCATCTGAATCTAAATTTAGGATATTTCATACTGAATTTGACCTTGTGGCAAATCTACTTGCTCATCTGTAATAACTATCCAGTAGTGCAGAATTTCTAGGTCACAAAAATGTCTCCTATGTTTTAATGTACAGCATGTAAATGATAAAGGTTTGTTAAAGAGAAAAAGCATAATTAGCAATTATATAATTTAAAATATTGTGTAACTAACAATTACAATCTTACAATTAATGGTTGTCCTTCGACGAGGCTTCTCTGATGACCGTAAGGTTCTACCACCACGATGGTATCTTCTTGAAGGCTTTCTTGATGTCCTCATTCCTCAGGCAGTAAATCACAGGGTTACTTAATGGAGTTACCATGGTATATAAGATAGAAATAATTTTACGTAAGAACGTATACTTTCCCCTCTCTGGTGTCAAGTAAATGGAAAGTAAAGTCCCATAAAATATGGACACCACTGCCAGGTGGGAACCACAAGTTAGAAAGGCTTTCTGTCCTCGGGTCATTGACTGTATCTTAAGAATTGTGCAGACAATACAAACATAAGATACCACGACTATCACAAAAGGACACATAAGTACAGGAACACACAGGATTGTAGTCAGCAGTCTCATTCTCAATACATTAGAACAAGACAATTCTACCAAGGGATTAATGTCACAGAAGAAGTGATCGATAACGTTTGACCTACAGAACTGAAGCTGGGAGAGGTTCACTGTTAAGACTATTGCAACCAAAAAACCAAGAATCCAAGACAGAATAATACATTTCATGCAGAGGAAAGAGGTCATTATAAAGTGATAATGTAGAGGTCTACATATGGCCAGATACCTGTCATAGGACATTGCAGTCAGGAGGAAACATTCTAGACCCTCACAAAAAGTGAAGATAAAATACTGAGTGTAACAGGCTAGAAGGGGCAGAGAGGAGCCATTGTAAAGAAGACTATAAAGCATGTTCGGGACGATATCTGAGGTCAGGATGATGTCCGATGTGGTGAGCTGTGTCAGGAAGAAGTACATGGGGCAGTGAAGGTTCTTGCTGTAGAACACAAGAAGAATGACCAAGAGGTTCCCACAGAGTGTATCAAGGTAAATCACAAAACTAAGAAGAAAAAATACAATTCTGACATTATATGGTCCAGGAAATCCAAGTAGCAGAATGGTGGTTACATTGTTGGCCTCCATTTTCTACAAAAATAGATATATTATGGAAATACAGATTGTTACTACACCTAATACCTCTGAATACCGTATACCCATGTTTAATACAATCTACACTACACATATATGATACATGTTATTCAAACCTGATGTATTCTGATGAATTTACCAACGTGCAACAACACAGTACAAAGAATAAAAGTAAATATTGTGCTGAAATAGAACTAATAGGAAAGTCCCCACAATAACGTGTGTAGAGGATCTAATGCTCTATTTACATTAGTAAAATACTAGGGGTAAAATTACACCCAGGCTGGGTAAATCTCAAATCTGTCCAATTCATTCTACAGTAGTAGTCAAAAGAATACAAGTGTAGTAAAAAAAAAAATGTTAGAGTCAAAGGAAAATCTGTATTTATGCTAAATCAGACAGAGCGCTTTGAGTGTCAATGCCTTTGAGGTATCCTGGTTGTACAATGCTCTGGCGTGAGTCAGACATGATCACAAGATTGGTTCCATCTACTAACAGCATGTAGAGAACCTGACAATGGTGACAAAGTGAAACACAATAACAGATATTTATATACGACAATATACAGTAAGCTGATTCACACCGGCTGAGATTCTACCTCTTATACCCTGATAGATTAAGCCCTAAAGAAATCAGATCTCTCAAGAGGTTTAGTAAATCTCTAAGGGTACCACGTCCAAGGAGTAAATGTGGAAGCAAATTACAATGATGGTTTCACAAGAGTCTAATTATCGATACGGTTTTTGCGGTTACACTAGAAGTATGCTAAATAAAGACAACATCTCCCAAAAAATATATTGTGCCCCTTCTGACCCACAGTATGGGACTGGAAAATATTATAATAAAAATAAATGAAAACACTATAAATAAAGTAAATCTATATTTTTATTTTTTTCACATATAATACATATTATTTTATATTATAGGTTATACAGTAACAAAAATGATGTATATATTGTCAATAAGATATATTGCTTAACCCATTATGGACACAGCTTATTTTGGACTTCAGGATGTGGTAATATTTTTTTCCACCTCCACCTTTGAAATCCATTAGGCTTTAATGTCCTTATCAACTTAATCATATGATATCTTATTTTTTGGGACAAGTTGTATTTCTAGATAACATTATTTTGGGGTACATATAATAAAGCTTTTCATAACCTTTTATAACCCCTTCCTGGTCAGCATGGTACTATTGCTTTACTCTTATCACATTATCTGAATGTTATACAGCCTGGAACCAAGACTCACTGTCAGCATCGGAAATAAGTCATGTGACAGGAAGTGGTAAACACATCACATGTGACAGGAAGTTACAAATCGCATGATGGTAGTCTCAAGGTCCAAGCTGTAGTGGATGGGGAGATCTGGAGCCTGAAAGTCACAAGTTAAAAACATTGTTACCCTTTCTGCTTAATAATACTAAATAAGTTTAGAAAATTTCAAATAAAAATAACATAACCAAACAAGAAAATTTTGCAAATTTGTTTTTGTGGCATGTAAACACCATTAGAAAAAAAAAGTAATGTGAGAATGGTTGTGTTTTAGACACCTCGCCTTCCCCCCAAAAAATTTATATACCAGGAAGTAGTACTTTTATTACAAATGACTATGAAAAAGATCCTCACATAGCTCCATATCTAGAAAATTTTAGCTCAAATTAGATGCACCAAGTTGTGTTAAGACACATCTTAGGTGCCTTTTAGGCAGATCTTTTGCACATCTTGTGCCAAAATGCATCTGAAAGGCACCTAAGATGTGCCACATTTATGCCAGTCTACAATCACAATAGTAAATCTGGGTAATGGATATATATATTACAGGCTTTAAACAGGTTTCTAAAAAGTTCTAGTTTGTCCTTATATTGCTACCATTCTATTGTAGGATAGACGTGCATATTGCAGGCAGATTTACATTCACTTACTGTAGATTTTCCAACTACATCTGCTGGAAGTCTGTTCCAAACCTCAACTGCTCACTTAGTAAAAAACTGTGCCCCTGTATTCTTGTATGTATTTTTATTAAAACACTTCCCGTCTGAATCTTATTTTATACTTTAACAAATCTAAAGGTTTCGATCAGGTCCTCTCCTTACTCATGTAACAGATTTAATGATAATCAACAACCATGAGCCACATCCCATCTGTACATTTTAGCAGAATTTACATTTCCCTTTCCTTCTGTATGTGGTTCCAAACCACATTGACCACAAGTGCTCTATGCAGCAGAATCAAAATCTCTCTCTTTCTTTTGGTTATACCTCTAGCTATACAGCCCAGCATCCTACTGGTGATACCTCTAGCTATACAGCCCAGCATCCTACTGGTTATACCTCTAGCTATACAGCCCATCATCCTACTGGTTATACCTCTAGCTATACAGCCCATCATCCTACTGGTGATACCTCTAGCTATACAGCCAAGCATCCTACTGGTGATACCTCTAGCTATACAGCCCAGCATCCTACTGGTGATACCTCTAGCTATACAGCCCATCATCCTACTGGTTATACCTCTAGCTATACAGCCCATCATCCTACTGGTGATACCTCTAGCTATACAGCCAAGCATCCTACTGGTTATACCTCTAGCTATACAGCCAAGCATCCTACTGGTTATACCTCTAGCTATACAGCCCATCATCCTACTGGTGATACCTCTAGCTATACAGCCAAGCATCCTACTGGTTATACCTCTAGCTATACAGCCCAGCATCCTACTGGTGATACCTCTAGCTATATAGCCCAGCATCCTACTGGTGATACCTCTAGCTATACAGCCAAGCATCCTACTGGTGATACCTCTAGCTATACAGCCAAGCATCCTACTGGTTATACCTCTAGCTATACAGCCAAGCATCCTACTGGTTATACCTCTAGCTATACAGCCCATCATCCTACTGGTGATACCTCTAGCTATACAGCCAAGCATCCTACTGGTTATACCTCTAGCTATACAGCCCAGCATCCTACTGGTGATACCTCTAGCTATATAGCCCAGCATCCTACTGGTTATACCTCAAGATATACAGTTGAGCATCCTACTGGTTATACCTATAGCTATACAGCCCAGCATCCTACTGGTGATACCTCTAGCTATACAGCCCAGCATCCTACTGGTTATACCTCTAGCTATACAGCCCATCATCCTACTGGTGATACCTCTAGCTATACAGCCCATCATCCTACTGGTGATACCTCTAGCTATACAGCCAAGCATCCTACTGGTTATACCTCTAGCTATACAGCCCAGCATCCTACTGGTGATACCTCTAGCTATATAGCCCAGCATCCTACTGGTTATACCTCTAGATATACAGTTGAGCATCCTACTGGTTATACCTCTAGATATACAGTTGAGCATCCTACTGGTGATACCTCTAGCTATACAGCCCAGCATCCTACTGGTTATACATCTAGCTATACAGCCAAGAATCTTACTGGTTATACCTCTAGCTATACAAACAAATGCCTTCCTATTATACCTATACTTCTAGCTATACAGCAGAGCATCCTACTGGCTATACCTCTAGCTATACAGCCCAATATCCTATTTGTTATATGTCTAGCTATACAGACAAGCATCCTACTGGTTATACCTCTAGCTATACAGACAAGCATCCTACTGGTGACACCTCTAGCTATACAGTCCAGTATCCTACTGGTTATACCTCTAGCTATACAGACAAGAATCCTACTGGTTATACCTCTAACTATACAGCCGAACATTCTACTGGTTATACCTCTATCTATATAAACCAGAATCCTACTGGTTATACCTCTAGCTATACAGTCAAGCATCCTACTGATCCTGTCTGATATCAGGACACCTAGAACCTTCCCTTCTGAAGTTACAGTTTGTTTGGACAATTCATGCAGTAAATCTCATCCCTTTTCCATATTGCAAACCCCCAGCAATATAAACCATTACACACTTTTGTATCATCAGAAAGTGCACTATGGAAGTGCTCACAGCTTTTCTTCTAGTTGTGCTATACCGAGCACTATGACAGCTCATGGACGGTCTATGGCTCCACAGCACAGAACATAGGGCTCTGCATTACATGAAGCTCTGTATATTAGCACAATTTTCTCCTATATGAGCATGTTAGAGACATGGTGGAGGGATCATTGACTATGTGAAGGGCTTGTACAACAGATACAGGGAATTTTGAGGAAATCAACATCGACAACAACAACAAAATATCAATGGTCAGTAGCCTGAAATAATAAACCTAAGTGATAGACTTTAATGTCACTGTAATAATAGGAAACATTTACACTGAATTGCATCAATTCTACTGGGATTTATTAGATATGGTAAATGATCACAAATTCTATGGAGACGATAATCATTTCTATTAAAATACAAGATAATGAATTTCATCAGGATGTTCTGGATACGACATTTACAGCAGAAGGTAATGATTTACTAACGTCATCCCTAGTGAGCCCATTATATCATCTCTAAGGAGAGAAACCACAGGAGGAAGGGATAGAAGTGAGCCAATAACTGAGATGGTGGCTGTATACAGATCACACTGTAGAGGATTATAATAGAGCTATATCATAGCAATTCATCATCAGCTATATACAGATCACACTGTAGAGGGTTATACTATAGTTGTTATACTATAGTTATATCATAAGAATTTATCCTCATCACCATCTGTATACATATAACACTACAGTTATTTATATCTATTCATCAAAATACCCATAAGCTGTATACAGTACATATCACACTGACTACACATAAGGCAATTCCCCTGGATATTTGGTACAATGATTGATGCAGCTTAGTAGCATACAAGGATACATATAGAGACAGGGAGACAAGGAGACACAGCAGATGAAAAAAAAACAAGTTATTTTACTCAATAACAAGGCACAGAGTATGATTGTTACAGGAACATCTTACATGAGGCAACAGATTTAATGGTTACAGTGAAAAACATGAGACAACTAATCTGATGGTTATAAGAGACTGTCTATTAGAGAACAACTTGGCAAAATTACTGAGATGCTTCGGTCTCTTAGTAATTCTAGTCTATGTGCATTCACCTGATCACACATCTATGGCAGTCAGGAACTGGGATAGATTTGTGATATCACTCACGCCAGTTTTTGCCAAGCACTATGGTAATTCTGACAGACCTTCCTACATCCCACTGCAACACCTTCTGTCTAAAAAGGTGGCAAGCTGAGTGCAGGGGCTGAGATGCTCCAAAGTGTGCCAAAAATGCACCAAGTTTTGCCACATTTTATTCCAGTTTTGAGGCACTTAGTAAATGTGGACCATTATCTTGTATGCTAAGCAGGACATAATTTTTATTATCCTGTTTATTCTTCCTTTTTTTCCCCAGTTTGATCTAGAACGCTCTCCTCCATAACCAGAATAATTTTCTTTATGTGACAACTCACAACATGAGCACAGATAAGGTTAGCTCTACAGCACAATGCCGGAGGTGACAATCCAACACATTCTCTAGAAAATGGTAAATAATTACTTAGCTTGTAACCTAAAAAATGATAGAGACTCCTCTTTGTTTAACCCTGCTGTTCTGCTCGGGTCTATATGACCCGAAATGAAATTTGAGACCCTGTAGATTATTTTTCATGCGGATCTGAAACTTGGGATTAATTGACTTTTCCTCATTTGAGGGGTTCTTACTATGAGTATTTTTTTTGTTTTTTTTGTTTACTTTTTGCTACACGCTGATTTTTACACTTGTACTGTTCGGGTCAATATGACCCGAACAGTTTTACAGGTCACTAATTATTTCTGACTGTAAAATTTCACGGTATGCGAGTTGTTCTCGATTTGACTCATGGACTAAAAGGACAAAATGTCACGTGACAACTTTTTCACATCCTACCAACTGGGCCAGATGTTACGAAAAAGACAATTTACCATGCTGGGTACTTTAAGGAAAAACAAGCCAGAACTGCCGCAAGGTATCGTTAGTAAAAGAGAAGTGTATATTTCTACTTTTTACTTTACTGGCGATATAACAGTTGTGTCTTATGTTCCCCCAAATGCACAATGAGCACAATGCACCACGACAATGCAATAAGTAATCAAGAAGACAAAAAGCCGGACATGATATTAGATTATAATGCCACAAAAGGGGCAGTTGATACACTAGATCAAGCAATATCAACATACACATGCAAACGCAAAACTAATCGTTGGCCAATGATAATGTTTTACAACATTCTGGATGTTTCGGCATACAATGCATTTCTTTTATGCAGAGAAATCGACCCCATTTGGAACAGAAATAAGCTGCATAAAAGAAGAATGTTTATTGAAAAATTAGGAAAATCCCATTTGTTTATGATCAACCATGTTCACATACAGTTTAATAATGAAATAGGTATTAAAAAAAAACACAGTACCTAAACTCAACATTTTAATAGGTCGGGTCATATTGACAGTACAAGTGTATAGTACAGTCATGGCCAAAAGTTTTGAGAATGATACAAATATTAATTTTTACAAAGTCTACTGCTTCAGTTTTTCTAATGGCAATTTGCATATACTCCAGAATGTTATAAAGAGTGATCAGCTTAACAGCAATTACTTGCAAAGTCAATATTTGCCTAGAAAATGAACTTTATCCCCCAAAACACATTTCAACATCATTGTAGCCCTGCCTTAAAAGGACCACCTAACATCGTTTCAGTGATTGCTCCATTAACACAGGTGTGGGTGTTGATGAGGACAGGGCTGGAGATCAATCTGTCATGATTAAGTAAGAATGACACCACTGGACACTTTAAAAGGTGCTGGTGCTTGCCATCATTGTTTCTCTTCTGTTAACCATGGTTATCTCTAAAGAAACACGTGCAGTCATCATTGCACTGCACAAAAATGGCCTAACTGGGAAGAGTATTGCAGCTAGAAAGATTGCACCTCAGTCAACAATCTATCGCATCATCAAGAACTTCAAGGAGAGAGGTTCCATTGGTGCCAAAAAGGCTCCAGGGCGCCCAAGAAAGACCAGCAAGCGGCAGGACCGTCTCTCGGGCTACCAGCAGTGCAGAGCTTGCTGAGGAATGGCAGCAGGCAGGTGTGAGTGCATCTGCACGCACTGTGAGGCGGAGACTATTGGAGCAAGGCCTGGTCTCAAGGAGGGCAGCAAAGAAGCCACTTCTCTCCAGAAAAAACATCAGGGACAGACTGATATTCTGCAAAAGGTACAGGGAGTGGACTGCTGAGGACTGGGGTAAAGTCATTTTCTCTGATGAATCCCCTTTTCGATTGTTTGGAACATCTGGAAAACAGCTTATTCGGAGAAGAAGAGGTGAGCGCTACCACCAGTCTTGTCTCATGCCAACTGTAAAGCATCCTGAAACCATTCATGTGTGGGGTTTCTTCTCAGCCAAGGGAATCGGCTCTCTCACAGTCTTGCCTAAAAACACAGCCATGAATAAAGAATGGTACCAGAATGTCCTCCAAGAGCAACTTCTCCCAACCGTCCAAGAGCAGTTTGGCGCTCAACAATGCCTTTTCCAGCATGATGGAGCACCTTGCCATAAAGCAAAGGTGATAACTAAATGGCTCAGGGAACAAAACATAGAGATTTTGGGTCCATGACCTGGAAACTCCCCAGATCTTAATCCCATTGAGAACATGTGGTCAATCATCAAGAGACGGGTGGACAAACAAAAACCAACAAATTCAGACAAAATTAAAGCATTGATTCTGCAAGAATGGACTGCTATCAGTCAGGATTTGGTCCAGAAGTTGATTGAGAGCATGCCAGGGAGAATTGCAGAGGTCCTGAAGAAGAAGGGTCAACACTGCAAATATTGACTTGCTGCATTAACTCATTCTAACTGTCAATATAAGCTTCTGTTACTCATAATATGAATGCAATTCTATTTCTGTATGTGATAAAAACATCTGACAAACACACATAAAAACCAGAGGGCAGCAGATCATGTGAAAATAGAATATTTGTGTCATTCTCAAAACTTTTGGCCATGACTGTAAATGCGAACAGTACAGCAGGGTTAAATTACATTTTTATAATATTTTTTATAGGAAATGTCTTGCTTATACTTGTCCTCCCTACACAATGACCACATGAGCTCATCTTGTACACGTTATGTAATACATTTAGTTCACAGACTATTTTTCAGATTTAATCTATATACAATAATATTATTATTCATTAATGATTTTAATCTTTTGTCTTGTGGACATGGTCTGAGCTATGCTTCACTACCCTAGGGTAATGTAGACTGAAGACTGACAGAAGGATATCTGAAAAGGTACGATCTGCTAGAATACAGATAAATATTCTATATATTTCTAACAGTTTTCATTGTAATATGAAAAGGATCAAAAGAGATGAAGATGAGAAAGAAGTAGCAAAGATTAGTTTTTGTGTTTTGAACTTCTTGAGCCAAATGTCTGTTCCCATCTAATTTACTCCAATAGATTTATTACATTTCAATTATCTCTTAGGGTAAGGGGCTTCACAATGTATTATGTAGAATTCACACTAAAAGCAGAAATTTAAAACATCTCAGTTGTGATATTTTGCCATTGTAGAATATCTGTACAATGTTCACCCTGAGAAGTTATTGGTCAAATGATATTTCTTGGTGTAGAAAATATATATTTATCATTCAATCTGTACTGAAGGCCAGACCTACAGCTGCACAGAAAAAGTGCATGGGTCCATTACTAGCACTATATACACCATCAATCTGGATTATCTATTTCCATACTGCAATATAATAATAAATTCTAGTGATAACCAATCTGGTCCAGTGTGAACTCCATGTGGGCTTATCTGTTGTCATTATATCTGGACTTATATTATATAAGGTGATAGCCCCACAAGAGGATCTGGTCTGGAAGGGCCAATTCAATTTTGACAACCTTACAGTAAACATATTCATTTTTCTTGCATTTTCAGAAAATGTGGCATCTAAATCTACTAGTCAATGTGTGGTGTTCATTGTAGTCTGCAGGGACTTTCTTCTCTTTTTGATGATACCATGATTGTGATTTCTCAGACACTGGTAGACTTTGTCTTTGTCGTCATTACCCCAGGCTCTTATATAGTCGTACAGCTTCCGCATCTGGCCTGCACTGGTGCTTTTGTTGATCACAGTCTGATATTGTTCATAAGTTAATAGATTTTGATCTAGGAGATCATCTAGAACTGGGTCTACCACAGAGATCATCCGGATCAGTTTTGCACGGTGTTTATCCACAAAATGGACACTTTTTTGAGGCAAGGAAGAACAGTCTCCTGTAAAGACAAATATAATCTACTGTTACTATCAGTTTCCTGCTTACAACCTCTTTCTAACCTTCCACACTCCTATAATGCAAAATAAAACACCCAACTACTGTAGAAATATTTTTTCACCTACCAGACACAAGACACTAGACACTAACAACTGGTAATTTACTTCCACTCAGATTACACGATTTTCTAATTGATCTGCCATGCCCAGTAAAAACATCCCTAATTTTGTAAAGTAGTGAGTAGGGATGAATGAACTGGCAGATGACAAACCAGATTTGTAAAGAATTTTGTAAAAAAATTGAGTTCAAGCCAACCCCAAACCTTTGGGGTTCACCACCCACGAATCATTATTATAATCTGGGGTCTCTTCAGAATATAATAATCAGGGGACCCGTGGAGGTGCAGAAAAATAATAAACACCATAAAATCACCTTTACTCACCTCTCCGAGGCTCTGCCATGGTATCCATTCTACTTTTCTGGAGAAACTCTTAGGATGATGTCAGCAGCCCCAGGGGGACCATTGATTCCTGTAATTATACACTACCGTTCTAAAGTTTGGGTCACCCAGACAATTTTGTATTTTCCATGAAAACTCACTTTTATTTATCAAATGAGTTGCAAAATGAATAGAAAATATAGTCAAGACATTGACAAGGTTAGAAATAATGATTTTTATTTGAAATAATAATTTTCTCCTTCAAACTTTGCTTTCGTCAAAGAATGCTCCATTTGCAGCAATTCCAGCATTGCAGACCTTTGGCATTCTAGCTGTTAATTTGCTGAGGTAATCTGGAGACATTTCCCGCCATGCTTCCAGAAGCCCCTCCCACAAGTTGGATTGGCTTGATGGGCACTTTTTGCGTACCGTACGGTCAAGCTGCTCCCACAACAGCTCAATGGGGTTGAGATGTGGTGACTGCGCCGGCCACTCCATTACAGATAGAATACCAGCTGCCGGCTTCTTCCCTAAATAGTTCTTGTATAATTTGGAGGTGCTTTGGGTCATTGTCCTGTTGTAGGATGAAATTGGCTCCAATCAAGCACAGTCCACAGGGTATAGCATGGCATTGCAAAATGGAGTGATAGCCTTCCTTATTCAAAATCCCTTTTACCTTGTACAAATCTCCCACTTTACCAGCACCAAAGCAACCCAAGACCATCACATTACCTCCACCATGCTTGACAGATGGCGTCAGGCGTAATCTTCATAGCTGTTTCTATGTGGGTGCTACATTTTAAGGACGTGTGACTTAATTTAATTGATCGTTCCCACTCGTCCGAAGTAATAACTCTTCCTAAATCTCTCTCCCAACAACGGAATGGTGCAGATCTAGTAAAGGTCGCCACTCCATCCATCTTATCATATAGAAACCGTAGTCCCCTCATCTTAGTCGACAACCATGTGAATATCGCATTATTGTGGGGTAGTTTCGATACCGGGTTTTTGGATATAAAGTGCCATATCTGGGAGTATTTAAGGAAATCACCCCTCTGAATTCCAAATTTTCAAGTGAGGTCTGTAAATGATAAAAATTGTGTGTTATCGGACTGTAAGTGGGAGACCTGTGTAATCCCCTTCGCTTCCCACTCCGAAATTACGAGGTCCTCTATTGCCCAGGTCATAAGTGATAAAGGCATCTCTGAGGCATGAAAGTGGCTGATAGGATTTGTTTTCCAGTGAAGTAGCTTCCATGCGGACCATGCTGCTTGCATGACTGGGGACAAGGACTCAGGCATAGGAATATTCCAGAAGGGCGCCCACAAGGTATCCCCCAATCTTAAGGGATATATAAACGATTGCTCTATGTGTATCCATGGAACCGAGTTGTCAGCTGATCTCCATCTAGCACACTGTATAACTAAGGATGCTATGTAGTAATTCCTTACCACTGGTACTCCCAGTCCTCCCGCCTCTTTTTGTTTAAATAGGAAGCTTTTGTTGACTCTGGGTCTCTTCCCATTCCATATGAATTTTGAGATCGCCCTTTGCATGGTTTCGAAAAACGAAACTGGGATGGAAATCGGGAGTGTCTGAAATAGATATAGTAGTCTAGGCAGTAATAGCATCTTGAAGGCTGCGACGCGTCCCATCCAAGACACGTCTATTTTGGACATTCGCTCCATCTCGTCCTGTAATGTTTTCAACATAGGTGTATAATTATTTCTATATAGGGCCCCTGTGGAAGGTGTCACCTGCATCCCCAGATACTGAACACCATCTTTCCTCCAGTCAAAGTTATATTGCGCTTGTAGGGATTGAAGCAATAAAGGAGGGATATGTAAAGATAGGGCTTGTGATTTGGTCATATTTAATTTATAAAATGATAAGTGTCCGAAGTTGGCAATGATCTCCATAAGTCGGGGAATGGACTCTCGCGGTTTGGACAGAGTAAGAATGATATCATCTGCATACAGTGATATGAGATGAGTTCTGTCCCGTATATCAATGCCCCCTACCTCTGGGTCTAATCTAAGTATCTGGGCCAGTGGTTCCATTGAGAGAACAAATATCAATGGCGAAAGGGGGCACCCCTGCCTAGTCCCGTTCGTTATTAAAAAGGGATCCGACACTACCCCATTAGTGAATACTCTTGCAGATGGTGCAGAGTACAGCGCCTCGACTGCTCTTAATATAGCTCCTGCAAACCCCATGTTTTTAAGCACCAAGAAGGCATACGACCAACAAATGCGGTCGAACGCCTTTTCGGCATCCAATGCGAGAATCACCGCCTCCGTCTTTCTAGAATTAATGTGGTGTATAATATTCAAAATGTGTCTAGTATTGTCATATGATTGTCTTCCTTTCACGAATCCCACTTGGTCGTGATTTATTAGGCTCGGAAGACAAGCTGCTATTCTATTTGCTATAATTTTGGCGTAAATTTTTAAATCTGAGTTTAATAGTGAGATCGGCCGAAAATTTTGAGGACTGGTGGCAGGCTTGCCCGGTTTAGGCAACATCACCACCAGGGCCTCCTGGTTTTCCCTCGGAATAGTGCCAGAGTCCATCACAACTGTCAAAAAGGACAACAGCGGGTTCCGCAGGATTGGAAAAAACTTTTTGTAATATTCATTCGTGAGGCCATCTGGACCCGGGGATTTTCTAGGTGGCAGCGACTTGATTACCGACAGCAATTCTGATGGTGAGATGGGCTCGTTCAAGGAGTCCAGTTGTGTTTCTGTGAGTGTGGGTAGTTGAGTATTTGCAAGAAAATTGGCAATTTCCTGCTTCGTTGGAGGGGTCACAGAAGAGTCTTCTATAATATTGTATAAGCCTTCATAGAAAGCTTTAAAGGCATTGGCGATGCCACTAGGGTCATATATTTTGTATGTGCCATCTTTACTCTGAAGAAACGGGATTTTAGACCTTGCATGTTTTTGTTTAAGCTTGGCCGCTAAAAGCTTACCAGCCTTATTAGATTGAGAATAATAAGTCGCTTTCACCCTTTTCAAATTTTTCTCATAATGATGCAGTAGACAGGCTGTCAGTTGATGTCGTAGTAACACCAATTTTGCTACATTGAAAGGTGAAGGAGATTTCTTATTACTGTCATCTATAGATTTTATTTGGTGTAGCAATCGGTCAATTTCTGCTAACCTGGTTTTCTTTTCTATGTGTCCCAAGCGAATAAATGTTCCTCTGATAAAAGCTTTATGTGAATTCCACAGTATGTCAGGGCTAGAGGCAGTGGGAGTAATGATCCGAAAGAATTCCAGCAGATCCTTTTCCAAAATTGCTTTATATTTTGGCTGCGACATTAGGAATTCATTACACCTCCACACATACGCTCTGGGACATTCATATTTTTCCCTTAGAGTCAGAGTTATTGGTGCATGGTCTGACCATGATATTTGCGAAATATCCGATTTAACAGCAAGGGGAATACTAGTTTGTTCTAGTAGAAATAAGTCTATTCGTGAATAGCTGTTGTGTACAGTAGAATAGTAGGTGTAATCTTTTTCAGTATTATGAAGGATACGCCAAATATCAAATAATTTGTGGCGCCATATAGCTTGTGAAAATGAAGGATGACGTGTTGTTGCGCCAGAAGTAGTGTCTACTTCTGGGTCCTGAGCCATATTAAAGTCTCCCATCATTACTAAGCATCCTTGTTTTCTCCGCTCTACTGTTCTCATGAGTCTCCCTAAGAATGACACCTGTCTTCTGTTTGGGGCGTATACCGAAACTAACGTGTATGTAACGTTGTTAAGAATGCAGACTAATATAATAAATCGCCCTCCAGGGTCGGCATACTGGGACACCAGCTGAAATGCCACCGAATCTCTAATCCCAATTAGTGTTCCCCTGCGTTTGAAGGAGCAGTGAGCGTGAATGAGGAGTGTCTAACGCGAGTGGCATCTACCTCCAAAAGATGCGTTTCTTGAACTGCAAGAATGTCACAGCCTTGAACTCGGGCCTCCCGCCATAAGTTGGCTCTCTTTTGAGGGGAGTTCAAGCCTCTGACATTCATAGACATAATTTTAAGTACCATAATTTACAATTAGTAATGCTGCAATGGTCTTACCACAACCACCCACATCAGAAGTCACCAGTAGTAGTAGGAAGCAGATTCGTCTCCGCCCTGTATAGTCACGTCGCCCCATGTGCCAGAACCGAGGAGAAAACAAACTAGAAAAACAAAGAAACCAGTGGGTAAGCCACCTAAACAAAACAAAGAACAGAAATGCGGTACAGCAGACCAGCGGCTGTTGTAATCCTGGGGGGATAAGTTCAGTAGTAGTGGACATACGAAATCCTTTGTCAGGTGAGTCTCTAGCTGTGTAGCCCTTTTGGTGGACGCTTTGGGGTTTTCGTTTGATGCCATCCATCAGACACAGGGCCAGGTAGTAGCTTGGGTGCCGGATCGATGATTGGAATGTCCCATTTAAGTAGCAACTTCTTGCCGTCTTCCGGAGAGTTGATGATATGAGTAAGGTTGTTCCGGGATACGATCACTTTGACCGGGAATCCCCATTTATAAAGGATTTTATGCTGGCGTAGAGCTGTAGTTATATGGGTAAATTGCCTCTGTAATTGTAGTGTTGCGGCCGAAAGATCAGAGTAGATGGATATTTTATGGTATGGGTCAGGTAAACGGCCACTTTTCCGTGAAGTCAGCAGCACCAGTTCTTTAGTACGGTAAAAATGGATCTTTGCTAACACATCTCTGGGTACAGCATCATCTAGGTGTGAGGGCCTTGGGACTCTATGCGCTCTATCAATGGTTAGGTCCATTGTCGTAAGATTTGGTATTAGCGTGCGTATCAGGTCTTGGAGGAATACTGTTAAATTACTCGCAGAAACTGACTCTGGAATCCCTCTAAACTTCAAATTGTTGCGCCTCAAGCGATCCTCCAGATCTGCTATTTTAGCTTTTAAAAATGACACGTCTTTTTCCACCTCAAAGTGAGCATCTATCAGATCATTGTGTGATGCAGCAAATTCCGCCATTTTAGATTCCACATGAACAGTGCGTTTCTGCAGTTCCTGAAGGCTTCTATCTAGCGGCTTAACCATTAAGGACATATCTGTTGTCAGTGATTTACAGAAGGCCATGAGCATATTTTTCATGGTGGCCTCAGTGAGTAAACTCTCTGTTGCCGGAATATCTGCAAAAAAATCGGTGGATGGCGGTATGTGCTGTATATTATCGCTCACCTCTCCTTCCTGATGCTCAGTGTTCTGGAGCCTGGGCTTCTGTTTGGCCGGGCTAGCGGTGGGCGATAATGGTGTCTCCACGTTACAGAGGCCTATAGGCCTCGGTGTGTCAGTATGATTAGGCCTCGGAACAGCGCTCTCCCCGGCCCGCCGGGGGGAAGGCTCCTGTGTCACCTTAACCCCGCACTCCAGCAGCTGCGGTATCGACGGCGCCGATAGCTTCCTCCGTTGCCCTGACAACGTTAGTGTCTCCCTCCGGAGGGTCTCGGGATGGAGTGGAGGCCAAGGAGATAGCGGCGGAGCGTAGCCATCGTCATTTTGATCTTCCCCTCCGCTGTGGGGGAAGTAAAAATCAGAGATTTTCTGCGGTTTTACCGCAGATTTTCTCTTTCTTGGCATCTCCGACGATGAGAAACTTTCTCTTTATCATTTGTAGTGTTATACTCCACAGGCACGTCGCTACTGCTGTCGCTTTGGTAGACTCAGACCTAGAACTGTGCACCTATGCGGCCATTCCGTTCCACAGTCAGGCTCCGCCCATTTACTGTACTTTAAAGCAACATTCCGGTACCTATTAATCAAAAAAAATAAAAAATTATATATATATATCTTTCAGTGAGTATAACTTCATTTAGTTATTGCTTGCTATCTGAAATTTCTATTTATTTGGGTTATGTGATCTCATGGTTACCTCCTGGGAATCACATTTCTTTCTGTTCCCTACAGGGTTCAGCATCACAGGCACCTGTTAGGTAGTTGGTCCAGACGGATAGGGGTTAATTCTTGTCTCCTGTACTTTCTGCCTTGGGGAGGGGTTTTTCCCTGTGCCTCTGCCCCACCCTTTGTTGTGCTATTTAAACTTGGGCTTCACACTTTCACTCTGCTGGTTATACTCATGTGTCCAGTCATATCTGTGCTGTGGGGCCTTGAACTCAGGTTTTGTATGCTTCTCACTGTGAATGTTAATTCTTGGATTAGCTGTCTGAGGGTCAGTGCAGGGGACTGTTGGTTTATTATGTTTTTTCTTTCAGGGTCAGCTCCCAGGGATTCTGGTAAGGTTCCTGTGAGGTGTCTTCTTTTAAGAGGAAAACTCTGGCGTCAGGCAGGATCAGTCAGGGCGGATCGCAGGGTGATTTCTAATGTTATTTTCTCCTGCCTACTCTGTTTTACTTACTCAGTTACTTTGACTGCCCTTTGTTTGTTTTGTGTTTCTTCAATAAACCAGTTTATTTTGCATGTTTGTTTATCTTTCATTCGGTTCAGGGACAAACACAACAGCCCCACAACTTCCTGTATGATAAAATTGCATGGATTGATCTATATACGTTCTCCACATGGGGTACACAAACTCCTAATACAGCTACTGCTGATCATTAGACAGCCCCTGTCACACAGTTATGATGAAGAAAACAACAGCTCAGATGGCACATGAAGCTATAAAAGATGAGCTAATTAATATTCAAAGCACTAATTTATTCTTTAGTCCAGCGCACATGAATGAATGAGTAAGTGCAGTGAATATTAACTAGCAAAACTTCCATGTACGGACATTTTTAGCAGGACAATTGTGGGAAACAAAGCAATGTCAGTAGAGGGCATAATTCTATCACGAGAATCAACTCTAACAGTGATAGCAAAATAATAAAACATTAAAATAAAAAAATTGTTAAATGGAAGCATTACCCATATCAAGAAAAAAAAATTGTACAATTGTCTAGAGATAAAACTGGACCCCCTGGCACAAAACTAACACTAACCCTCCTTTCACTATTATTCTGGTACCCAGTGCATCAGAAGTACCAGAAAGAGCCAAGTACCATCAAAACCATACCCTTTTAAATTATGTGTTAGGATGAATTCATAATTCCCTCATACATCTTTCTGTATAAAATTTAACCATATTACAGTTGTCAATCAAGTCCTGCAAGTGTAATGTCCCAAACTTATTGCACCATAGGTGCCTGTAATACTGCTTGTTCACATCAACAAAATTGTGGCCAGGATGGGATTTGTATGGAAATATTAGTTTGAAGGAAGCCTAATGCATTTTTGGGGTCAAATGATGTAACCTGGTGTCAATTGTATCTAAATATCTCAAAGCAGGTAGTGAGGTAAGGAAATACACATCTGTAATCCTAATTACAGAACAATAACATATTTCAAATATGTTATATAATGCATGGCATCACAACATTCTTATAAATAGAAATCAGCAAAGTTTGCAAAATTCATTATGGTTCAGTCTAAAAGTTTGATTATGATCCCAACCAGTTTGTTCTGAACCTAAAGTGAAAATTGCTTTAAAAAGTTATGTAAAGACTGCAACGGATTTGGTGGAATACATCGGACTGGCATTAAAAGTAAATTAAAAAAAAATAATAAACACATTTTATTACTACCCTAGTAATGGCATTTTCTGACTGCTTTCTATTTACAAGGATGGTGCTTAGTGTCAACAGTGCAATGGCTAACTCCCCATCTCGCTATTATTTTGGTACTTAACTCACCAAGGGTACTGGGAAAATCTGGGTACAATCAAGACACATCCATAACTGTACAGAACAATTACTATATTTAAAATATCTGGTGAACACTACTGTAATGAATGGGAAAAATACACGTCATTTTTTTTTTAAAATTGTATGCATAAATGCAGCAGAGCCATAATAAATGAACTGAAATACCTCATTGGAGTCAAAAATACTCCAGTATTGTGAAATCTTTATACACTGACAAGCAAAAAGGTGACAATGTTTTGAACTTTTTGACTTTCAGGCTCCATATGTCACAATCCAAGACAGCTTCTAAAGGAATAGAATCATAAATGTATGTATACTACACATAAATAAGTGCATACCTGGCTGGTTTGTAAGCCTTGACGCTGAACATGGTAAATGTATCATTTCCTCTAAAAAAAAAAATAAAAAATTGTTCACTTTGAATAGTTCACTATGCAGGAAAGTAGAAGATGAACCACCAAACCATAAAAAGCTCAATAAAATTGTAGAATCTAAATAGATAAATTAGGATGAAAGTGATTACTCTGTTATGCCAATATTTCCTGTTGTTATGTAGGAGATTTCTTTGCAGCAGCCCTCTCACTTATCAGTTCACTGATAATCTGATCACAGTTATTATGTATTTGAAGACACAGAATCCACCAGTCACGATAGGTAATTCTTATCTACTTCCCCCTCTGTGCAATGGCCTCTGCACAGGTCACAGAGCTTGGCTTGAATACTCTCTGTAAGGGAATCACTAGAGGAGCGATTCCCCAGTAGCTGCTGGAAAACTAGGGGGGAGGGGCACAACGAGACAGTGGACCCTAAGCTGAATCCCCCCACTGTCCCTGGCTAACTTGCCCGATCTGTCCTAGGTGACAGCCAGCAACTAGTCGACGGTCCCTCCTTATAATAAGTGATAACACAGAACGCAGACAGGACGCACAAACAACAAAGGGAGGTCAGCTAGCCAAGGGGTCGGTAACAATCGAGCAATGCAGTACAGAATCACAATCCAAGAGAAGTCAAAGGTAAGCCAGTGGTCAGAAAATCAGAAGAGCAGGTAACAAGGAACAAGGAGTATAGCCAGTAAGCGAAATGCAATAGCTGGCACCAATGGGAAAGTGAGCAAACAATAAATAGGGAGAAAGAACCCGCCCCAGACTTGATAGGAGGACAGACTGTCAATCACAAAGGCAGGACTAAAGTTAACTCTTAGTGGAGCAGGGGGAGAGCAAGGTGAAGGAGAAGGGCGTGGTGGAAAATCAATTAAGGAGGTGAGGGAATAGGACAGTGTTCAGACAATACAAGAAAAACCCAAGGAAAGAATCACAACCGGGCACGCCTCCTGCGCCGCAGAGTGCGCCTGGAGGACGGCGCCAAAGCCCGGACAGGCTTTACACTTTAGACGTTACACTCTCACATACAAATGCATAGGGTCTGCTCCAGTCCATTTTCTCTATGGACCATGGCCCTTCTATAAGAAACAGCAAGTTGCAGAGCTTAGTAGCAAAAGTTGTAATTGAAAGATTTGTAGTATATATTTTAATATAGATATTAATTTGGAAAATTAAAACCACCAACATAAAAAAAGTGATTTAAACAATTGGTAGATGTAGATGTAGATGATAGATAACCAGGCAGCTCAGGGAATATAGAAAAGCAAACCAAAGAATAAGTAACTGTAGAGCAAAGCAAACTGCAATCATTCTCAGAGAATAAACAATCAGGTGTTCAGGACTAGTAACAGAGATATTAAATCATTAATATACCACAACATACAGAAAGCAAAAGCCAGGACTTGCACAGGAGTCCAAGGCCAGACAACAGATAAGGTCAGCAGACCAGGACAGGTAGTGAAGATACAAATACAGCAGCGTTAACCTGAGCGTCTGCAATTAGTTAAATTGCTGCAGCATGATATCCTCTAACAGTAGACAGCAAAAAACAATTAAATGTTTTTTTATTGTTTTTTATTGTCTTAGGTAATAAGTATCATGCTGCAGCAATTTATCTGATTGTGGACTGGTGTGAATTATAGTAAATCCGATGGGTTTCAGGAGACCACTACCCTACCTCTAAGCTCAAACAAACACTGAAAGTTGCTGTGCAAGGAGCAAATTGACAAAAAAGTTACAAATTCTGTACTTTTGCAGAATTTGTGCAGAATTGATTACCACTTTCTGGTGTAGAAGTTTTAATAAATATAAACAACTGAAAAGCCTAACTTTTCTGTTTCAATAGTTTTTATTAACATAGCATTGTAAAATTCTCAGAAGAATAATATTGATTATTGGTCTCGCTTCACAGTATTACATCCAAATTATTCACACAATAAGCAGCATAATAAAAACACAAACTAAGACTGATGGAAGATGGAAATGACAAAAATTTGCAGGTGAGAAACTGGAAGGGGTGCAGGGCAATGGAGTGGAATGGTAGACGGATACAGAATCACCACTTGATATTTATGTATATCCACATTTATTCATCTGTACAAAATTATATATGTAAGATGGTGGCATATTTTAAAGATTTCCAACATTCCCAATTTTGAAGGAATTTTTTTCCCTTTATTTTGGTTGAGTGCAGGTGAGGGGACATCTGTGGATCCTATCTCCTCACAGTCTAGTAATTCAACAAACATTCAGCAGTATTCTGCTTTATTACAGATTTTAGTGAATTGCTTTACATTACCTGCAGTCACCACAGATTTCCAGACTATAACATCTTTATCTTCTGGAAGTAAAGACACAATAATTTTTGTGATCTTCTCCTCTATACTGATTTCTGTGAAGGCGTATATCTCCAAGGGGCAGTGACTCTCAAACAGCAGTGTCTGTAATATGGACAATAGATATCAGTTTACAATGCTTAGACAGGAATTCATTGGACTCATTTATAAAATATGTCTCGGACAGTTTCAGACTGGATATGGAATGGAACAGCACATGCAGCAAAATATATCACAATGACTTTAATGACTTAATATATTTGATGCAGTAGGTTGGACACACTTCTGTATTATTATTATTATTATTATTATTATTATTGGGGTTTGTATTCATAGTACAAAAACAAGTACAATAACTGAAGATGGGAGAACCTTGCGAGATTTAATTTGCAAATATATGAGGTTTACGCTAAAGTTTGGGTTCAGAACAAAAATTATATTATTTTGTCATAGTATTATGTGTCTCCCCACATGATCACTGAGACCCAATTACAGGCCTCAGTGGTAATCCAACACCACTGATGTTACCCAGGAGGCAAGAAGAGGCTGGTAGATGCCTGGAGAGAAGGCCAGATGCCTCCACAAATCTGTGAACAGTTAAGAAAAAGTGAGTATTATTCTTTTTTTTTTCCACACCTCTCTCATGTCTCCAATTATTATGCTCTGGAGTCTGAAAAAACCCCAAAGTATAATAATTTTTTGTGGGTGTCAAGCCTTCAAAAATGTGGATTCGGCTGAATCAAAAATTATGGAAAATTTGTAATGATCTGGGTTTGCACATATCTAAGAATAACCAGTACAATAAACACAAAACTAAATTGAAGACTAGAATGGTACAAGTGGTAAAGAGGACCCTGACTACGAAAGCAAGGGAATGTAGGTGAAGACAATAGGTGAGAGTAGAACTTATATGGGGGCCCAGTGACAGTAGGGTTATTGTGTATGGTAAGTTATTCTGAAGAGGTGGGTCTTCAGGATGCATTTGAAGATTTCATAGAACAATCTAATGTGTTGAAGAGAAGACTGAAGAAGGAAATCTTGTGGGGATTGAAGATTACATGTGGAGCGGTCTCAAATGATTAGGTCAGAGATATATGTACAGTATGCTACCTCATGACTGCACCTTCTCCCTTTGCACTTTTCAGAACCATCAAGGAAGGCATAAACTTTATAAAAATACTAGAGGAAGGACCCGGCTTCGCACGGGTATATTTCATTTTTTGTTTGTGTAGTGACCCCATAAGATTTGGCCAGTTTTGCACTTGACATCCAGTATGGCAGTCCAGTATAGGTATAGTCTATTTATGGCTGTGTTGCTATGGAAACCTGGTAAATGAAATGTGAACTTACATTGGCTAATACACGTCATATGACTGAATATTTAAGGACCTGCGAACCTCTATTGACTCATACAGGACATAAATAGCTTGGTTGCTATGGAAAACTGGTGTAAAGCTGTGTGTATGTCAAGACTGAACCTGAGATTTTCCATTGGTCCATAAGTGTCATGTGATCATGTGCATCTCAGTTTGGATATCAGTGAAAAACCTGCGATCGGTTGTTATGGAAAACCTGGAGTAAAGCTGTGTGTATGTGACCTTGTGTAACAGTATCATCCACAGCGCCCTGCCCCTTTAAAGCTGACCTACAGCAGTGAAGAAAAATGGCTGGGTTGTTATTGAAACCTGGAGTGCAGCTGTGTGCATGTGGCTGACAATGCTTTGTCAGATTGGAGACGGGCTTGGGTCTGCTGGGGAGTTTCAACAGCTCGCTGTTGTCTGTAACATACCTTATCAGATTGGAGGCAGGCTTGGGTCTGCTGAGAGTTTTCATTAGCTTGAGCAGCAGCCATGCGTTTTGCTGCAGGGAACATGAGTAGTTTAAAAAACATTTCAATTTATAAGAATGCTGAAATCCAGAATGGCAGTCCTGTCAGTGGCGTAAATACCGGTTTAGCAGTGGTAGCAGCTGCCACAGGGCCCAGGACATTAGGGGACCCGGCGGGCCTCTGATGTTTTTTTTTTTGTTTTTTTTTAACACCAGCAGGTAACGGGGCCTATTTACTTACCGATCCCCACTCCTGCTTACGACTTACCGGTCGCCTGCACTTCACCTTCTGCAGAGGCAGCTGTGAGCAGGAGCGGGGATTGGTAAGTAAGGCCTGTGAGCCGTGAACCCCACAAACACTGCTATCATTATACTCTGGGGTCTTTTCAGCAGACTTCGGGCCTCCTTGGTGGCGTCCCAGATGTCGGTGGGCCAGTCCGACAACATTATGCGTTGCGATACATGCCTGGCTCACGTGACATCTGGTCCAACATTGAAGAAGTAGCGGGAAGTGCGCATAATACTATATGAAGGAGCCACTATGATACTGTGTGCAGGGGCCACTATGGGGCAGAATACTGTGTGCAAGGGCCACTATGGGGCCTAATAGTGTATGCAGGGGCCACTATGGGGCATAATAGTGTGTGCAGAAATGCAGTTTGTGTGCGTGGGGGAGTTGCCGGGGGGGGTCCCATGTCAAATGTTCGCCTTGGGGCCCTGCCATTGCTAGTTACGCCACTGAGACCAGTATAGGTACAGTCTATTTATGGCTGTGTTGTTATGGAAACCTGGTAAATTAAATGTGAACTTATATTGGCTGATACACGTGATATGAGTGAATATTTAAGGTCCTGTGAACTGCTATTCACTAAGGGTGGGTTCACACCTGCGCTTCAGTCTGTCCGTTGCCAATCCGAGTGAAAATCTCGGCGAACGGGATTGGCATCGGATACAGACAGGTCAGCAACGCATTGGTTAAAAACCCATTCATTTGAATGGGTTTTTAAAGCAATGCGAGGGTGTCCGATTGCACCCTCTGCGCTGCGAATCCTTTTTTTTTCGTCGGAAAGAAAGTCGGACATGCAGGACTTCGTGTCCGAGGAAAAAAAAACGGTTTCGCAGCGCAGAGGGTGCAATCGGACACCCTCGCATTGCTTTAAAAACTCATTCAAATGAATGGGTTTTTAACCAATGCGTCGCTGACCTGTCTGTATCCGATGCCAATCCCGTTCGCCGAGATTTTCTCTCGGATTGGCAACGGACGGACTGAAGCGCAGGTGTGAACCCACCCTAATACAGGTCATACATAGCTTGGTTGCTATGGAAACCTGTGTGCCTGAGGAGAGTATGGGGCATAATAGTGTGTGCAGGAATGCAGTTTGTGCGGGGGGGGGGGAGGGTCCCATGTCAAATGTTCGCCCTGGGGCCCTGCCATTGCTAGTTACGCCACTGAGTCCAGTATAGGTACAGTCTATTTATGGCTGTGTTGTTATGGAAACCTGGTAAATTAAATGTGAACTTATATTGGCTGATACACGTGATATGACTGAATATTTAAGGTCCTGTGAACTGCTATTCACTAATACAGGTCATACATAGCTTGGTTGCTATGGAAACCTGTGTGCCTGAGGAGAGTAAGCGCCTGCGAGCTTTATATATATATGTCAGAAAACAGCTTACCTCTGGGTTTACACTTGCGGACAGGGGCCCATTAATTCTGTATTTTTTCTTATAGTACACAGATTCTGTCTGAGGGGGTTTAGGAATTCTCTGGAATGAAAACTTCATCTCTGTACGCTCAACCTCCTGTATGAGACCAAATAAAATGAAAATTTTATGTTTTCCACAGTTTTAAAGTAAATCTCTACCTCTAAACATTCTAATGGATTCAAGATCCCATTTCATATTATATCTGTACAGGGGTTGTAGTTCTATTTTTCCGATAGAGTGCTCCATATGTATAACCATAGAGTTAAAAGGAATTTTAAGAATCTTTGGATGACCTTAAGGTAGGTCATATGTGTAGTAGATGGTCAGCCTGTCTGACCAGGAATAAAAAAACATGGCTAATTTATTCCTAAAAAACATTGCCACCCCTGTTTACAGGTTGTGTGTGGTATTGCAGCTCAGTCTCATTCACTTAATTGAAGCTGAGTTGCCATACCATACCCAAGAGGTGTGCTGCTGTTTGTGCCATGTTTTCCTATTCCTTTACAACCCCTTTAATGTAATGTGTATGGGCAGTTTCAATTATTTAATTCAAAGAACTCTCCTTCAGTATCTACAATACATACAGTTTTACTCCTGTGAGCACGCACTGCAATAGGGCCCACTGAGACTCGAGGGCCCACATAAACATATGAACCAGACCTCCATTCAGTTTCATTGGAGAGATCTGCAGTACTGTTCTGGGCCACTGCATGGTGTATAAAGTGGTGTTATTTCTGGCACTGCCACAGCCCCTATAATCAGCTTATTGATGGGGATGTCAGAAGATCGCCTCAATAAGCAATACCATTCTGGCTGTCAGCAGTCCCCACTAGAGATGGGCAAACCTTTCAAGATTAATTTCCATGAATATTCACAAGCTTCAGCCCTCTGTTTTTTTTTTTTTTTTTGCACAAGCCAGAAGTGCTATTATTATACTCTGGGTTCCCTTCAGAGGAGAGGTGTGTAAATATAACAAAAAGTTATACCCACCTTGCCTCCTGCAGTGTGCAGCAGTCCCATGGCATCTACTTCCTACCTCTGTTTTAATGACATCAGTATGCATCATGTGACTTCTGAGGCGAAATTACAAGCCTCGGTGGTGACCTCAGGATACGTGATGTAAGCCAGAGACCAGAAGTGGATGCTTGGGGACCTGTTGAGAATCACTGCTTTAGATAACACAACAGAGGAGATACCTTTTCTACTGTGCGGATCCTCGGCAGTAGATACAGATGGAGTCTATACTGGTGTCTTAGATCTTCTCTGATAATTGTATTAGAGAATAACAGAACCATTCCATGATAAGGGATGAGCTTTATTATCCCCTCTTGTAAAAGGCTGAAGGGATATAAAATAACCCCGATACAGGAGAAGGTGGGATTTTCCAGCACAGCATACTTTCCTTCCACTCTGGATGGTGTTTCTAAAACCAAGTTATCATCCTTGTAGTGGAAACATTTTATCAAAGACTTGTCTTCTTTAAAACCTAAATATAAAGTATATAAAAATAAGATTTAGACAAAAATAATTGTATGTTTAAAATAAATCTATTTGTATTCTTAGTGTTAGTTGGTTATTTGTGCCATCAAACATCTACATTGTCACTGAGTTAATACAAGATTATATTACATGTAACTAATATTTGATACCCCAGTCCCACAGGTATATACAGTAACAGTTCTTTATTACCTGCTAGACATAGACAATGAGGTAGGTAGACTGCCGAAACCATGTTAGACTTGAATCTGGATTTTACATTGAAGAGAGGACCAATAATCTCATATCCACCATGCAGGTTCTGCAGGATCTCGGTGTAGTTACTCCAGGAATCCACCTCATATTCAATGGTTAATGGTTGGGTAACCCGGAACTGAATATCAGACTCTGAGCAGCGAAACAGTCCTGGAGAGGTCATTGATAGACTGAATAACAGAAAGAAGGTCTGTCAGTCGTATGTAAATGTACCCCAAAATGCAAAACAAAAAAAAGTTTTAGTAGCGAAAAGGGTTTTACTGTACAAAAATAGTAAAAAAATAAAAAAAATATACAAAATTGGCATCCATACAATTGTATCAACCAGACAATAAGTTTATTGAATTATTTCAGCTGCATGTCGCAGAATTTACTGTGTAAAAGGACAATAGTAGACCTGCTGGTTTATTTCCATTTTCTCCCAGAAAGACCAACACTACAACTTGTCCCTCAAAGAACAAGCCCTAATACAGTTACACTGATGGAAAAATGGCGTGATCATTAAGGGCCAAAACACGGTGGTCCCTAAGGCATTAAAGAACTGCTCGAAATAAATACAGCAAAAATATTATATTGGTTTTGTGACTGATCATGAGATTGCTGAGGTGATAGTAGGAGAAGGAAGCTGCTGTATCTTGTTATACCAAAAACAGATCGGACAGTTGCCTTAGTAACTGAGCTAATTTTTGCCCAATTTTTGCCCAGTTACAGTAGAAACAGCTTAAAGAGGTATTCCCATCTCAAGGATCCTGTCTATACTGCTAGCTAATGTAAATACATTGCTTTAGAAATGCTGTTTCGTTTGCCTATTATGGGAAATTATTCTTCCTATTGTTTATACATCATTGTCAAAACACCCGCCCTGTATCTGATATCAGGTCGCATGATGAGACTCACTGCTCTCTGGGGGGACTCCAGGACTCACTTTCAGAACTATTTACAATGACAAGCAAAAAGGGTAACATTAGATCTTGTGACTTTCAGGCTCCATATCTCACCATCCACTACAGCTTGGAACGTGAGACTGCCATCATTTTATATACAATCATCTTGGCTATCTCATACCTACATTTGGCTTGCAACTTTACGATATGATTTGTTAGGCAGATTCTTGTTATGTAACGGCATTCTTACTGTTTTACTCTTGGTGGTGGAAAAATCTTTTTCTTCCTGTATACTACAAATTACAACCTGTTCTCACATTCCCTAATAGCTCAGGGTGTTATTAGGAGATTCCCAAGTGAAAAGTAAATAGTTCAAACCAAGGATCAGCCATGAAGAAGATTTCCCAAGTAAAGAGAAACTGCATCATCCAGCTCATCAATAGTGGTCTCTTGGCCAAGAAAATTACCAAACTTCATCATGTAAGTGCCAGGATAGGTGGAAGAATACAAAATGAAGTCCATCCATCCATTCAAAATCCAAGAGGTGGATGTCCAGCCAAATATCGGAGTCAACAAGTTAGCTCATCACAAGGTCTATCAGTTCTGGTGCAACAAACACGGCAGTGGAGGTGGCCCATATTCTTCATAATAGTGAGATCACAAATGTCCATGCAAGCACCGCGTGACATGCTTTACACAAGTCTGGAATGGTTGCCCAAAAACAGGTGATGAACCTTTGAGTTCAATATCATCATAAGAAGCGTCAGCTCAAGTTTTCAAAAAAGTAAGAAAAGTGTACAGTAGAAGATTAGAAATGGGTGATTTGAAGTGATGAGATCAAAGTCAAAAGTTCGAAACATTGTAATCCTTAAACTAACGTACTAATAACAGCTAATTTCTATCTAGTCCTCAAAGTCTGGTTAGTAGTAGGAATAAACACACTGGCTCATAACAAGCCTGGAGTTTTTTGGTATTTGCCACCCATGAATCATTAGTATAGTCTGGGAATAACCAGGAAAGCAAGTCATAATAGTGAACCAGGGAATCAGCAGGAAACAGGTACTGGGAGTAAATTCTGAAAACTCAGAGCCTATAAAACATAATCACAGGCAATTGGATGTTGAAATAAAACCCTGATTGGTTCTGTATTTGAAACCTCAGACTGACTGAACCAACCCAGCAAACGTAAAGCAACAGCCATATGGCAAATTCAATTGCCGTACAGAATCTCCCACAGTTTGGGAAGGTGAAGATAAATACAATTTAAGCAGTTATGTTACAGCAGCAGTGTCAGCTTTGTTCTGTATTGAGAATGATGGGAGACTAAATACACGGATTAGCTCAATTGTAGGTTTTATATATAAAACATTCTGGTTTTCACATTGGCCGCTGCAGCACCCACAATAACCATGCACAATATTTTGAACTATTCATATTTTTTGCTTTTCCTTTGCAGACTGGGTCACAGTCAGCAGAGTTTTTTAATTTGCTTTAGAAGGACGGGATTTATTGACAGGTAACAGCTTTATTGTACACTTGGAGGTCAAGCTAAGGCAGAAGATAACATTGTAAACACTGGTAAGCTTTTATATACAGCTGCCTTGTCTCTCCCAGGGGCTTAAGAACGGAATGTACGCCATCTCTGCCTGGAAACCTTGTTATCTAATGACGATGGAAATTACTTCCCATTCATTCCAGTTACTATAAAGCACACACGCCACTACAATGTCTATACAGATAATGCAAGAAGGAAGTGTGTCATATATGGCGACTCCGAGAGAAGTATTTAGAAAAAGGTATACTTTCTAAATAAATTGGAATAACTTACCGGTATGTGCTGCCAACTATAGTGGGTCTAATAACGTTCACTAATTCCTGTGACTAATAGAAAAAAAAAATGATATAAAGAAAACACAAAACAAATCACAATGACAATAGAATTCCTAACAAGTAAACAAGCTACCAATAATCTATCATAAGCACAGGATCCAAGAAACTCCAAAACTTAACCTTTAATATAAATCACAATAATAAATATTTAAGACGGTCAAAGAATATCACCAGTTCATGTGCACAAAACAAACCGTGCTCTAAATAATAAAAAGGGAACGGTCTTACCCGGACATATTGAGAGATGTTAGGGACTCCACAGGACTTACAGATAAAGGGCCTATCTCTCACCTATGTCCCACAATAACTCCTGTCCTAACAAGGACAGTCCCAAATCTCTCCCTGTATCTCCCTATCAAATTAAATCCATTTTCCAACGCGTTTCATGTCCCAACCAGATGGAGGGGCAATCCTCAGGGGATTTCAGAATATAGGCCCAGTGGGGAATATAAGCCCTTCAAGCTACTCAACCGTGTATTGTCATAGCTTGCCAGTTGTAGGGCTGTGCAGATAGGTGCTCCACCCTGAGTGCAGGGGAGCATATGTGTCAGCAGTGGTCCTGCTTTATTTAGAGCACGGTTTGTTTTGTGCACATGAACTGGTGATATTCCTTGATCGTCTTAAATATTTATTATTGTGATTTATATTAAAGGTTAAGTTTTAGAGTTTCTTGGATCCTGTGCTTATGATAGTTGATTGTTGGATCATCAAGTTTGTTTGATCAAGTAATTGTATGTTTTGGCGAAGCTACCAATAATCCTACACTGCTCTGGTTCATTAAGTCTACCCTGAGGTATCCAACAAAGAGCAATGCAAGGCAGGTTGGACTTCATGGCTCGGGACTCAGATTGAAAACAGGTGCACCTGCAAGCTAAGGACCAGACACCTTATTTCAAGTAAGAGAGTAATGCACAAGTCAGGGTCAAAAAGCAAAAGCAGAGGAAAGTTACAAGTCCAGGTCAAGGTAGAGCCTAGAAAACAATTGCAAGCATAGGCACCTGATCAAGGAAAGTGTTAGGTTTAAGTACCCTGCTTAAGGCTTTGATTGGATGCTCAATTTCAGCTCTGACTGCCTGAATGCATCTCAAGTCTTTGACTGGCTTAATCCACCCAGCCAAAATTTTACTGGTAAGCATAGCAACCTTAAAACAACAGTCATGAGGAAAATGCAGATGCCATAAGCAACTCTGCACAGAAGAGAATGATAACTGCTGGGTGGAGAAGTAGGAGAAAAGTTGAATTTTTCATGCAAGGTATTTGTTAACCGATACCATGTAAAACAGTGAAAAATAAATAAATTGGGGGAAAAAGAGAAAAGAAATACTGGCAATGTTTTAGGGTTTGCTTCCCTGTATTCACTGTGATCTGTTACTTTTTAGTATGAGTACATTGGCACCAACTTTATTGTAACGTCTCTGTCTGTCCGGGTCTCTGCACTACCCTCCGCTCGCACGCTGCGGAGAAGGAGGCGTGTTCAGTTTGATTCTTTGCGTAGGTTTCTTGTTGCTCAGATTGAACACTGTCCTAATACCTCCTGTCTGTAATTGAATTTCAGCCACACCCATCTCTTGCATCTTTGTTTCTCTCTGCTCCTCTAATAGTTAATTTTAGCCTTACCTGTGTGATTGACAGCCTATCCTGCTATCAAGTCTGGGGATGGTCCAGACTTTCTATAAACAGGTTGTCAGCCCTCACATGGTCTCTGGTTATTGCTTTGTGCGTTCTGGCTATTACTCCTTGCTGTTTTTGTTACCTGTATTCCTATTCCTGACTTCTGGCCTTGACTTTTGACTATTCTCTTGGATTTTGATTCTGTATTGCATTGCTCGTCTGTTACTGACCCCTTGGCTTTCTGACCTTCCTTTTTGTTGTTTGTCCTGTCTGCGTTCTGTGTTGTCACCTATTTTAGGTAGGGCCTGTCGACCAGTTGCTGCTGTCGCCTAGGACAGATAGGAAAGTTAGCCAGGGACAGTGTGGGGGGTTCAGCTTAGGGTCCACTGTCTTGTTGTGCCCCTCCCCCCAGGGTTCTGCAGCAGCTCCTCTAGCAATTCCCTTACATTTATATAGTTTTTTCTGTTTTACTATTCAGAGGAAGAGTGAAGAAATCAGGCGATACCTTTTAGAGGCTAACTGAGTATATTTGATAGTAATCTTTCAAGAGTATTAGCTCCCTTCATCAGACATGGTGTTATACAAGAAACTGAAAATTCACAAACTTTTTATTCACTAAAGACATGGACCTTCAAAGGATCATAGAATCCTTAAAAAAACAAAATGCAATATAAGTAGAGAAGTTACTTACAAAAGGTCAAAAATAAACAATCTGGAAACTTGTGGGGCGTGACGGAGGGATGAGTAATTCTTGCTGTTATCTGTTTGCTATCAGGTGATGATTTTGTGACCCTCACAGTTCATACATAATGTGACATGAAACTGGCATGAATATTAAGTCCAAATTGCAGAGTTTGAAATTTTTTCATTAACTTATATTCCCATTCCTTTCTCTCCCTCTGCGTCTTAAAATGTCCCATTAAAACCACAACCCGCAAATCTTCAACAGAGTGGTCTTCTCTGGAGAAATGTGCGGCCACTGGGAGATCTGTTCTGCTGTTATTAATGTTGGATCTGTGTGAGTTCTTTCGCTGACTAAGTCTCTGCCCTGTTTCCCACACATAGAGGCCTGTGGTGGGACATTGCACACACATTATGAGATTCACCAATCACCACCTGATAGCAAACAGCCTGATTTCTTCACTCTCCCATTACTTTCTATAGCTAACACAGTACAACATTATATCACTATTCAGAAAAATTAGCAATTTATTTAAAAAGTTGCTCTGCATTTTCATATTCTGACACCTACAACTTTTTATTTTTCAGATTTCTGCCTTTGTAGCTGTGAATGGGGTTGATCTGCAATACAAAGTGCAACCACTATACAATGTCCACCCCTGTTATAAAGCAGTGAAGATGCTGATCAAGGGTCAACAGGTGTCTGAAAGTTCACCAATCTCATATTGATAATCTATCCTAAGCATAGGTCATCAAAATAATATAATAATTCTGTAAAACCCCTTAAAGTATCTTGCACTACCCTTTGAAATGTTATCACATATTTTACATATAATGGTTTAAGGGTTAGGGACAGTCTTCCTGATTATATTCCCAATGGTGAATACCCAGTCCCTCAATATATTCCCTCTAAGGTCTAGGGAGTCAGAGTTTTGATGATAGAGGGGAAGGGACATAATGCAGTACAAGCAGCACTTACATATTGTCACCCTGGTGACTGGTAGCATAGCAAGTTTGCCAAATTTTAAAGTTTAAGTTTGTCATAAAGTTTTGTTTTTCATCATTGTGAGTCAGGAAACCTCGAAATGCTCATCACATTAATAACATTACCTTGTCACACAATTTACAGCTTGTGGCATCTTCTACCTCATTATCACTCATAATAGATGAATCAGGTTCTTCACTTGTTTCTGTAAATAGTCAAACAGTAGAAGGACGATGTTATGTTACAATATATTACAAGGGGGATTTAGTGAAATTTAATTTATTACTTATCAGTGTCCTATTTAAAATAAATCAATAATTAAATAAATAAATAATGACAACAAGAGTCCAAGAGTGTTGGCTATCTCTAAATATGTGTAAAGACTGGAGTTTACATTTACTGCGACTCCCTAATACAATGTAAAGAAAATAAGAATACAATGATTCAGAAATCTCATCTAACCATATTTTTTCACAATTCAACATAGATCACATATCAATAGATGAAAGTTACACAAAAGAACATAGATCACATATCAGAAGGTGAAAGTTACACAAAAGAACATAGATCACATACCAGAAGGTGAAAGTTACACAAAAGAACATAGATCACATATCAGAAGGTGAAAGTTACACAAAAGAACATAGATCAGATATCAGAAGGTGAAAGTTACACAAAAGAACATAGATCACATATCAGAAGGTGAAAGTTACACAATAGAACATAGATCACATATCAGAAGGTAAAAGTTACACAAAAGAACATAGATCACATATCAGAAGGTGAAAGTTACACAAAAGAACATAGATCACATATCAGAAGGTGAAAGTTACACAAAAGGACATAGATCACATATCAGAAGGTGAAAGTTAGACAAAAGAACATAGATCACATATCAGAAGGTGAAAGTTACACAAAAGAACATAGATCACATATCAGAAGGTGAAAGTTACACAAAAAAACATAGATCACATATCAGAAGGTGAAAGTTACACAAAAGAACATAGATCACATATCAGAAGGTGAAAGTTACACAAAAGAACACAGAACACATATCAGAAGGTGAAAGTTACACAATAGAACATAGATCACATATCAGAAGGTGAAAGTTACACAATAGAACATAGATCACATATCAGAAGGTGAAAGTTACACAATAGAACATAGATCACATATCAGAAGGGGAAAGTTACACAAAAGAACATATTTCACATATCAGAAGGTGAACGTTACACAATAAAACACAGAACACATATCAGAAGGTGAAAGTTAGACATATATCCATTTCATTTGAAAAAAAAAATAACTCAACCAGAAATTGATGGCAGCAACACATCTCAAAAAAAATTGGGCCAGGGCTATGCCTACCATTGTGTAGCATCCCCTCTTCTTCTTTAGAACAGCCTGAAAATGTCTGTGAAGTGAGGAGACCAATTGCAGGAGCATCAATAGAGCATTTCACAATATGTAAGCCATAGACATTAATGCATCCCCCATACCAGAGATGTAGGCGGTGATAATAAGCTGGATGGTTTTTCTCCCCTTGAGTCCACAGGACATGGCATCCATGGTTTCCATAAACAATTTCACATTTTGATTCATCAAACCACAGAACATTTTTCCTTTTTGCCTCAGTCCATATTAAATCACTTTGTCCTAGAGAAGATGGCGACATTTCTGGATTGTGTTGACATATGGCTTCTTCTTTATATGATACAGCTTTAACTTACATTTGTGGATTGGATGGTGAACTGTGTTCAAAAACAATAGATTTCTGGAAATATTTTAATGCAGTGCCACCTGACAGCCCATAGATCACAAGCATCCAATATTAACCATCAGCCAGTGGCGTAGCTAGCGAGGTGGCAGGGGGGGCTGACTCTGTGGGTCCCACCCCCGGAGCCGCAACGAATTCTCCAAGGATACTGATACAGTTGTTATGCATGGTAGAAGAGGAAGCTAATGACTACCTGCTCTATCATTCTGTTACTTGTATGCCATAAGCCTCTTCAGGCCTGTGGCCTACAGGGTGTGCCGTCAACTTATTCAACCCAAATCAAACCTTTGGACTTCCCCACCTGCTCTATCTATCTAATTCTCTCTCTTTTAGTTGCATGGAAACTCCTTCCACCACCCAGTGAAGTCTCTAGCTTTCCTTGTGCTGCTCTCTGCAGTAGCGGTACATATTAATAATATTACCCAACATTTCCCAACTAATCTCTTAAAGAACCAGTAGCACTGTCTTACACAGGTATAAAAACACTACAAAGAATACTTAGATTTACACAAAGTTAAACTACAAAATGTGCCAGATTTTTCACAGTGGAGAAAAAGAAACTGAACATATTAACACTTACTATGCTGTCGTATTTCTGATGACTTTTTTACCGTTTCCGGACTCTCATATTCCATGGATAGATTAAGCGAATCTCCTTCAAAACTGTATTCGAAATCAGTACTCCCTGTAGAAACAAGACAAGAAATGCAGATATCACTAAGAGGAGTTGCATGGTTATGGACCCCCTGGGTGTACCTTCTTTTAGTGCAGTTTTATGTTTCTTCTTCTTTTTTTTTTTCACTTGTTCGGAGTTGACAGCTCCAATATACCTACCTAACCAATACCTCCATTGTGATGCACTCTGCAGTTGCGGCAGGTATTTCCCAACATTTCCCAATTAGTCTCTCAAAGAACGAGTAACACTACACTACATATTTATAAAGACACATGGGCAGATTTACTAAGACTTAGACAATCTTACACCTATTACCAGGGCCGGCGTCAGCACCTGGTTTACCCAGGCAAGTGCCGGGGCCCCAAGCTCATGAGGGGACCAACTTGGCAGTGGCGTAACGGTTTGGGATATGGGGCCTGCAACCAGCTGGAAATGGCCGGGGCCCTGGACCACCATGATAATGGTTGGGGAAAGCCTGGTTCCCTGACCGCTATACATACCGCTAATGGAAAGGGACCTGGCTATAGCCGGGCCCCTTTCCAATAGATGCCTGCCCAGGAAAGGTGACTAAAAAAAAAAAAAAAAATACTTATACTCAGCATAACACCCGGGGCCGGTGACTGAGGTCCTGCGTAATGACATCATTGCGACCCACATCACCACTGAGGCCCAATCACAAGCCCCAGCAGTGACATCTGTGGCGCAGGATCTCAGTCGCAAGGCAGAAGAGGATCAAGGAGGATGCTGCAGACAGCTGGATACACAGGAGAGGTGAGGTATGGTGAGTATAATTATGATTATGATTGTTATTTTTAATTACTTCCCCTGGTACTCTGATGATTATACTCTAGGGTCTGAGGTGACCCCATTGTATAATAATAGCACTGGCTCTATGGGGGGCTCTTGGGGGCATATAATACTGCGTGGGGGCCACTGTGGAGCATATAAAACAGCATGGGCGCCACTGCGAAGTATATTATACTGTGTGGGGGCCACTGTGGGCATATAATACTGTGTGGGGGCCACTGTGGGCATATAATACTGTGTGTGGGCCACTGTGGGCATATAATACTGTGTAGTTGCCACTATGGAGCATATAATACTGTGTGGGGGCCACTGTGGAGCATATAATACTGTGTGGGGGCCACTATGGGGCATATAATACTGTGTGGGGGCCATTGTGAAACATTTAATACTGTGTGGGGGCAAACTGTGGAGCATATAATACTGTGTGAGGGCCATTGTGGAGCATATGATACCATGTGGGGGCCACTGTGGAGCATATGATAGTGTGAGGACCACTGTGGAGCATATCATACTGTGTGGGAGCCACTGTGGAGCATATCATACTGTGTGGGAGCCACTGTGGAGCATATGATAGTGTATGGGGGCCACTGTGGAGAATAGGATTTTGTGTGGGGGCCACTGAGGAGAGGCACTATTAACAGTATTAACCTGTTCACACGGTGGAATCTGGCAATGATTTTGCAGTGGATTTCCCACCTAAATCAGCAACAGATTCCTGCTTCATTCTGCCTCCTATTGAAACTGGTAAAAAAAAAGCATCCTGTTGGATCTGTTCCAGGTCTCCACTGCAATATACAGACTCTGATTGTGGGCATTGTTTAGTGTGACCCCCCTCAAAGTAGCACAACTGTCCTCGGGGCTGGTCCCCACTGGCCTATGTATACTATCTATGACCAGCCTCAATAGTAATGTAGTGAACATTTGTATTGCAGTCTATGAGACGATTGCAGGTTCAAGTCCCCTGGGGAGGGGGTTAATAAAATAGTAAAAAAAAACAATTAAAGTTCAAATCCCCCCACCCCAACTTTCCCTAGAATACATATAAAACTAAAAAATTACTGTGAAACACATACACATTAGGTATCCTTGTGTCCAAAAACGCAAGGTCTACAAACTTGTAAAAATATTTTTCCTGTACGGTGAATGCCATAGCGGGAAAAAAAAAATCAAAAGTGGGGAACTGCCATTTTTTCGCTGTTTCGCCTCCGATAAAAATTGAAATAAAAAGTGATCAAATATGTGATTGTTGTTCAAAGAAAAAATTAAGACCTAGCCCAAAAATAAGCCCTCACCTCTTTTTTCGGAGAGAAAAATAATTTAAGGCCCTGTCTTATTTTCGGATAAACACAGTAGTAATGTCTGTGGTAGTGTAAGCTGCCAAAAAGGCTAACACTACCCCCCAATTATTACACACCGTTAAGGTCCCCTCAATATGCACCTGCAAATGAATCTGAATCTGAAACTTTTTCGGAACTGTAGCCATAACGGACTCTATCTGTAGAGAAAAGACAAGAAATGCAAAAAATCACAGAGAGGAGTTGTAAGGTTATAGATTCTAAGGTGTCCCTTCTGTTAGTGCAATTTTTTTTGCTATTGTTTCCTAAATTTTTGCATTTTTGATTAGAGATGAGTGAATTGGTTCAGATCGAACCAGATTTAGCCCGAATTTTCCAACAGTTTTGGGCTCAACATGAAAGCAAACTTTTGGCATTTGACACCCACAAAACAATATTATACTTTGGGGTCTCTTCAGACCCCAGAATATAATAAGTGGAGGCCCAGGGGAGGTGCGGCAACATAAAGAAATATATTCACCTTTTCTCACTGCTCCAGGGCATTCTCTGGCTGTTGTGATGCACCCCTGTGGGGCATGTTGCATCAGCCAGAGGCCAAATAGGCCACCAGGATGCCTAGATGAGGTGAGGTAAGGTGAGGATAACTGTTTACTTTGCTGCCGCACATCACATGGGCCTCTGAAGAGACCCTAGAGTATAATAATAGCACCGCTGGTTCGTGCTGAACAAGTTCAGCCCAAAACAAACTGGAGGGCTGAACCTCACAAATATTTGTTATAACAAATCTCATAAGGATCACCCATCCCTATTGATTATATAAATAATTGTAACACTATTGTCATTGGGAGTCAGAATATCAATATGTACCAATACAGAAAAAAATGGTGTGTGAATAAAGCCACATAAACTCAAGTCTAACAAAATAAAACTAACTATATTACATACAGTCATATGAAAAAGTTTGGGCACCCCTATTAATCTTAATCATTTTTAGTTCTAAATATTTGGGTGTTTGCAAAAGCCATTTCATTTTGATATATCTAATAACTGATGGACACAGTAATATTTCAGGATTGAAATGAGGTTTATTGTACTAACAGAAAATGTGCAATATGCATTAAACCAAAATTTGACCGGTGCAAAAATTTGGGTACCCTTATCATTTTATTGATTTGAATACTCCTAACTACTTTTTACTGACTTACTGAAGCACAAAATTGGTTTTGTAACCTCACTGAGCTTTGAACTTCATAGCCAGGTGTATCCAATCATGAGAAAAGGTATTTAAGGTGGCCAATTGCAAGTTGTTCTCCTATTTGAATCTCCTCTGAAGAGTGGCATCATGGGCTCCTCAAAACAACTCTCAAATGATCTGAAAACAAAGATTGTTCAACATAGTTGTTGCAGGGGAAGGATACAAAAAGTTGTCTCAGAGATTTAACCTGTCAGTTTCCACTGTGAGGAACATAGTAAGGAAATGGAGGACCACAGGGACAGTTCTTGTTAAGCCCAGAAGTGGCAGGCCAAGAAAAATATCAGAAAGGCAGAGAAGAAGAATGGTGAGAACAGTCAAGGACAATCCACAGACCACCTCCAAAGAGCTGCAGCATCATCTTGCTGCAGATGGTGTCACTGTGTATCGGTCAACAATACAGCACACTTTGCACAAGGAGAAGCTGTATGGGAGAGTGATGCGAAAGAAGCCGTTTCTGAAAGCACGCCACAAACAGAGTCGCCTGAGGTATGCAAAAGCACATTTGAACAAGCCAGCTTCATTTTGGAAGAAGGTCCTGTGGACTGATGAAACAAAGATTGAGTTGTTTGGTCATACAAAAAGGCGTTATGCATGGCGTCAAAAAAACACAGCATTCCAAGAAAAACACTTGTTACCCACTGTAATATTTGGTGGAGGTTCCATCATGCTTTGGGGCTGTGTGGCCAATGCCGACACCGGGAATCTTGTTAAAGTTGAGGGTCGCATGGATTCAACTCAGTATCAGCAGATTCTTGAGAATAATGTACAAGAATCAGTGACGAATTTGAAGTTACGCCGGGGATGGATATTTCAGCAAGACAATGATCCAAAACACAGCTCCAAATCTACTCAGGCATTCATGCAGAGGAACAATTACAATGTTCTGGAATGGCCATCCCAGTCCCCAGACCTGAATATCATTGAACATCTGTGGGATAATTTGAAGCGGGCTGTCCATGCTCGGTGACCATCAAACTTAACTGAACTGGAATTGTTTTGTAAAGAGGAATGGTCAAAAATACCTTCATCCAGGATCCAGGAACTGATTAAAAGCTACAGGAAGCGACTAGAGGCTGTTATTTTTGCAAAAGGAGGATCTACTGAATATTAATGTCACTTTTCTGTTGAGGTGCCCATACTTTTGCACCGGTCAAATTTTGGTTTAATGCATATTGCACATTTTCTGTTAGTACAATAAACCTCATTTCAATCCTGAAATATTACTGTGTCCATCAGTTATTAGATACAGTCATATGAAAAAGTTTGGGCACCCCTATTAATCTTAATCATTTTTAGTTCTAAATATTTGGGTGTTTGCAACAGCCATTTCAATTTGATATATTTGATTATCAGCCCCACTGCCCATGTATCACAGCATCCGGCATCTGAAGTAACAAATGACGCATGAGCCGATAATGTAGCTGTGCGCCAGTGTAGAGTAAATAAGTGACTTCAACAAATGATTATATGTATGTATATATACTGTGACTGTATATCTGTATAGCAGCGCTTACCGACATTAGGGTCGCTACACTGTATCTGTATAGTAGTCCTAACCAACATCTGTTAGGTCTACCCTTTCATTATATAATTTTATACATGATAGGGGGCCATGTTGGGGCTGAAACCCTGCTATATATTACAGTATTAGCAGGGACTGACTATTGGGAGGACCTTTTTCCAGCCCCCACAGGCAGTTCCCACTAATACTGTAACATATACAGTGGGGAAAAAAAGTATTTAGTCAGCCACCAATTGTGCAAGTTCTCCCACTTAAAAAGATGAGGCCGGCCTGTAATTGTCATCATAGGTAGACCTCAACTATGAGAGACAAAATGAGAAAACAAATCCAGAAAATCACATTGTCTGATTTTTTAAGAATTTATTTGCAAATTATGGTGGAAAATAAGTATTTGGTCACCTACAAACAAGCAAGATTTCTGTCTCTCACAGACCTGTAACTTCTCCTTTAAGAGGCTCCTCTGTCCTCCACTCATTACCTGTAGTAATGGCTCCTGTTTGACATTGTTATCAGTATAAAAGATACCTGTCCACAACCTCAAACAGTCACACTCCAAACTCCACTATGGTGAAGACCAAAGAGCTGTGGAAGGACCAGAAACAAAACTGTAGCCCTGCACCAGGCTGGGAAGACTGAATCTGCAATAGGCAAGCCGCTTGATGTGAAGAAATCACCTGTGGGAGCAATAATTAGAAAATGGAAGACATACAAGACCACTGATAATCTCCCTCCATCAGGGGCTCCATGCAAGATCTCACCCTGTGGGGTCAAAATGATCACAAGAACGGTGAGCAAAAATCCCAGAACACAGGGGGACCTAGTGAGTGACCTGCAGAAAGCTGGGACTAACGTAACAAAGGCTACCGTCAGTAACACACTACACCGCCAGGGACTCAGATCCTGCAGTGCCAGACGTGTCCTCCTGCTTAAGCCAGTACATATCCGGGACCGTCTGAAGTTTGCTAGACAGCATTTGGATGTTCCAGAAGAGTATTGGGAGAACGTCATATGGTCAGATGAAACCAAAGTAGAACTGTTTGGTAGAAACACAACTCGTGGTGTTTGGAGGAGAGTGAATGCTGAGTTGTATTCAAAGAACACCATACCTACTGTGAAGCATGGGGGTGGCAACATCATGCTTTGGGGCTGTTTCTCTGCAAAGGGACCATGACGACTGATTCATGTACATGAAAGAATGAATGGGGCCATGTATCGTGAGATTTTGAGTGCAAACCTCCTTCCATCAGCAAGGGCATTGAAGATGAAACATGGCTGGGTCTTTTAGCATGACAATGATCCCAAGCACACCGCCAGGGCAACGAAGGAGCGGCTTCGTAAGAAGCATTTCAAGGTCCTGGAGTGGCCTAGCCAGTATCCAGATCTCAACCCCATAGAAAACCTTTGGAGGGAGTTGAAAGTCCATGTTGCCCAGCGACAGCCCCAAAACATCCCTGCTCTAGAGGAGATCTGCATGGAGGAATGGGCCAACATACCAGCAACAGTGTGTGCCAACCTTGTGAGGACTTACAGAAAACGTTTGACCTCTGTCATTGCCAACAAAGGATATATAACAAAGTATTGAGATGAACTTTTCTTATTGACCAAATACTTATTTTCCACCATAATTTGCACATAAATTCTTAAAAAATCAGACAATGTGATTTTGTGGATTTGTTTTCTCATTTTGTCTCTCATAGTTGAGGTCTACCTATGATGACAATTACAGGCCGGCCTCAGCTTTTTAAGTGGGAGAACTTGCACAATTGGTGGCTGACTAAATACTTTTTTTCCCCACTGTAGCTGAGCTCTGACCTCCTGAACACCACTGCCGTCCCTCAAGTCCACCACCCCCCCCCCCACTGCCCCAGAATACGGCTGCAGGAGAAGCACATGGAGGCGTCTTATATAGATATAGTCTCCCTAACAAATTATCATTACAGCGACCTGCTATACAGAAGCCATCCTATTGAATGTTTATATCTGTATAGTATGCCTCAAGCTCCATGGGGAGGGGACTGGGACTCGGATATATTTTCTGTTATTAGTGGGGACTATAGTGGGGACTATGACCAAGAAACATGAGGTTCTGAAACGCGTAAGCAAGCTAGTGTCACCATCTTAGAGCTTATTCTCACAATGAATCATGTGTACTGGATTCTTACTATGGACTATTAAAAGCTAAGTTTTACATTTTTCATCATTTTTTCGTCTGCTGGATTTAAATACTTTTTTGATGTTGTTTTACCCTGAGTCTGGGGGGTTTCTCTGTATCCTTGCATCGATAATTTGTTGTGATTTGGTATCCACCTTGCAAAAGTGGGCTGTATACTATTGTTTTTTTTTGTTATTTTTGTTCACTTGTTAGTGGGGACTGGCTGTGGACAGCTAATACTGTAAGAGATAGCAGGGCCCCTGCCCCCTATTGCCCCCTAGCTGTAAACTAAGATATTGACTCACGGGGGGGAGGAGGGGAAAACTGGGTGTCAACTCCCTCTACACAGCTATGTGGCCAGGGTTATTACATTTAAATGGCCATTGAACTGGAGTAACCCGGGGCTACATGGTGTAAATCAGCCAATCACAGCCTAGAGCTGACTTCAGTAGACTTACTTGGCCAGAAGAGGCAGGAAACAAGGAGACTGATTTAGGTGAATATAAGTTGTTTTTATTATTTTTCGTATTGCTGACTTAATCAAATATCTGAGGAGGGTTGTGTGGGGTGTGTGTTTTATATTTTATTATCACCTTAGTAATGGCTTTCATCTGAGTGACAGTGTCCATTAGTAAAGCAGGGCTTAGTGTTAGTCATTAAAAATGCTAATGCTACCCCCAACTACTACCCCAGTACACACCGCCATCACGGTTGCCATGGTCCATGGATTGTGCAATCGGATTCTCTTCAAGACTATATTTAAATAGATCTCTATCTGTAGGGACAAGACAAGAAATGCAAAAATCACACAGAGGAGCGAACTGGTTTGGATTGAATGGGATTCAACCTGAATTTTCCAAAAGTTTCACGCTCAACTCAAACCAAAACTTGATTCCGCAAGGATGCCCAGGTGAGGTGAAGCAAGGTGAAGATGTTTTGTGGCCGTACCTTACCTGGTTCTCCACTTATTACACTCTGGGGTATGAAGAGACCGCAGAGTATAATAATAGCACTGCTGATTCATTCTGAACAAGTTCGACCCGAAATGACCAGGAGGGCTGAACCTCATGAATATTCATTGAAACAAATCTCATGAGGGTTGCCCATTTCTATTGATGATATAATAATTTTAACTTAGTATCTAAATATCAATATGTATCAATACAGAAAAAAAGATTTGTGTGAAGAAAGCCACAAAAACTGACTAAATATATCAAGCTTTATTACATAATGAATCCCTAACATAAAAACATAAAAACATTAAAAAGTAGAAAAGCTGTGCAAAGACACATAAGAACTTGGTTATAGTAGAACGTCAAGACCTACTGGAAACCCCAAGATAAACCACATATAGAGAAAGTCACTGTGTATCACCATACAACATAAAGAAAAATACACATCCTCGAATACATTACAATAACAAAGGTAGATTCAGACCCCAGAGTTTAACCTCTTCCTGCTGCAGGAATATTTCAATTTTCGTTTTTGGCTCCCCACTTTCCAAACCCATAGGTTTTTTTTTTATTTTCTGTTCACACAGCCATGTGAGGGCTTAATGTTTGCGGGACAAATTGTACTTCATAATGGTATCATTTATTATTTTGTGTGATGTACTCTGACGTTGGAAAACTTATATTATATATATATACAGTACAGACCAAAAGTTTGGACACACCTTCTCATTCCAAGAGTTTTCTGTATTTTCATGACTATAAAAATTGTAGATTCACACTGAAGGCATCAAAACTATGAATTAACACATGTGGAATTATATACTTAACAAAAAAGTGTGAAACAACTGAAAATATGTCTTATATTCTAGGTTCTTCAAAGTAGCCACCTTTTGCTTTGATTACTGCTTTGCACACTCTTGGCATTCTCTTGATGAGCTTCAAGAGGTAGTCACCTGAAATGGTCTTCCAACAGTCTTGAAGCAGTTCCCAGAGATGCTTAGCACTTGTTGGCCCTTTTCCCTTCACTCTGCGGTCCAGCTCACCCCAAACCATCTTGATTGGGTTCAGGTCTGGTGACTGTGGAGGCCAAGTCATCTGGCGTAGCACCCCACCACTCTCCTTCTTAGTCAAATAGCTCTTACACAGTCTGGAGGTGTGTTTAGGGTCATTGTCCTGTTGAAAAATAAATGATGGTCCAACTAAACGCAAACCGGATGGAATAGCATGCCGCTGCAAGATGCTGTGGTAACCATGCTGGTTCAGTATTCCTTCAATTTTGAATAAATCCCCAACAGTGTCACCAGCAAAGCACCCCCACACCATCACACCTCCTCCTCCATGCTTCACGGTGGGAACCAGGCATGTAGAGTCCATTCGTTCACCTTTTCTGCGTCACACAAAGACACGGTGGTTGGAACCAAAGATCTCAAATTTGGACTCATCAGACCAAAGCACAGATTTCCACAGGTCTAATGTCCATTCCTTGTGTTCTTCTTCTGCTTGTTGCCTGTCCTTAGCAGTGGTTTCCTAGCAGCTATTTTACCATGAAGGCCTGCTGCACACAGTCTCCTCTTAACAGTTGTTGTAGAGATGTGTCTGCTGCTAGAACTATGTGTGACATTGACCTGTTCTCTAATCTGAGCTGCTGTTAACCTGCGATTTCTGAGGCTGGTGACTCGGATGAACTTATCCTCCGCAGCAGAGGTGACTCTTGGTCTTCCTTTCCTGGGGCGGTCCTCATGTGAGCCAGATTCTTTGTAGCGCTTGATGGTTTTGGCCACTGCACTTGGGGACACTTTCAAAGTTTTCCCAAATTTTCGGACTGACTGAACTTCATTTCTTAAAGTAATGATGGCCACTGTTTTTTCTTTACTTAGCTGCTTTTTTCTTGCCATAATACAAATTCTAACACTCCATTCAGTAGGACTATCAGCTGTGTATCCACCTGACTTCTGAACAACAGAACTGATGCTCCCAACCCCATTTATAAGGCAAGAAATCCCACTTATTAAACCTGACAGGGCACACCTGTGAAGTGAAAACCATTTCAGGTGACTACCTCTTGAAGCTCATCAAGAGAATGCCAAGAGTGTGCAAAGCAGTAATCAAAGCAAAAGGTGGCTACTTTGAAGAACCTAGAATATAAGACATATTTTCAGTTGTTTCACACTTTTTTGTTAAGTATATAATTCCACATGTGTTAATTCATAGTTTTGATGCCTTCAGTGTGAATCTACAATTTTTATAGTCATGAAAATACAGAAAACTCTTGGAATGAGAAGGTGTGTCCAAACTTTTGGTCTGTACTGTATATATGCTATATATTACCATGGACAATCTGCAAGGTTCAGCATTAGCAAGGTCTGGCTGTAGGGGGAGGATCTCCTCCCAGTCTCAACTATTACTATAAAATATAGCTCGGCTGCAGCCCTTCTATGTGGTGCCGAAGGTCTCCTATACATTTATAGCCTCACTAGCAAACATTTCTTAGGACAATCTGCTATGCAGAAGCCACTGTAATGAACATTCATATATCTACAGTTGTGCTAAAAAGTTTACATATCCCGGCAGATTGTTTGTTCTTTTTGCCCTTTTTTCAGAGAATATGAATGATAACACAAAAACTTTTTCTCCACTCATGGTTAGTGGTTGGTTGAAGCCATTTATTGTCAAACTTCTGTGTTTTCTCTTTTTAAATCATAATGACAACCAAAAACATCAAAATGACCCTGTTCAAAAGTTCACATTCCCCAGTTCTTAATACCGTGTATTGCCCCCTCTAACATCAATGACAGCTTGAAGTCTTTTGTGGTAATTGTGGATGAAGCTCTTTATTTTCTCAGATGGTTCTCCAGCTCCTGTAAATTCCTGGGCTGTCTTGCATGTCCTGCGCGCTTGAGATCTCCCCAGAGTGGCTCAATGATATTGAGGTCAGGAGACTGAGATGGCCACTCCAGAACCTTCACTTTCTTCTGCTGTAGCCAATGACAGGTCGACTTGGCCTTGTGTTTTGGATCGTTGTCATGTTGGAACGTCCAAGTACGTCCCATGCGCAGCTTCCTGGCTGATGAGTGCAAATTTGCCTCCAGTATTTGCTGATAATGTGCTGCATTCATCTTTCCTTCAACTTTGACCAAGTTTCCTGTGCCTTTGAAGCTCACACATCCCCACATCATCAGTGATCCACCTCCATGCTTTACAGTAGGAATGGTGTTCCTTTCATCATAGGCCTTGTTGACACCTCTCCAAATGTAATGTTTATGGTTGTGGCCAAAAAGTTCGATTTTTGTCTCATCACTCCAAATTACCTTGTTCCAGAAGTTTTGAGACTTGTCTCTGTGCTGTTTGGCCTATTGAAGGTGAGATTCTTTGTGGCATTTGCGCAGTAATGGCTTTCTTCTGGCAACTCCACCATGCAGCCCATTTTTCTTCAAGTGCCTCCTTATTGTGGATCTTGAAACAGCCGCACCGATAGTTTTCAGAGAGTCCTGTATTTCAGCTGATGTTATGTGTGGGTTTTTCTTTGCATCCCAAACTATTTTCCAGGCAGTTGTGGCCGAAATTTTGGTTGGTCTACCTGACCGTGGTTTGGTTTCTGGGCATGTAATGAGGCCAAAATCAACAGGATATGGGAACTTTTGAACAGGGTCATTTTGATGTTTTTGGTTGTCACAAAAAGAGAAAACACAGGAGTTTGACAATAAATGGCTTCAACCAACCACTAATCATGAGTGGAGAAAAAGGTTTTGTGTTATCATTCATATTTTCTGAAAAAAGGCCAAAAAACTAAAAAAAACTGCCGGGGTATGTAAACTTTTTAGCACAACTGTATATAGAAGGTCTCTGACATCATGTGTTCTGGGGTGATGGGGGCATTTCATGGGCTGAAAGAGGGGTTAGGGGGGGCCAAAGCAAAGTATTATCGAGGACAGCCTCCTTCTGCAGTTAGACCCTGCAAACACTGTAATATATAGCAAGCCCCCCCCTCCAATCAACCCCCATCCCCATAACTGTATAAAATTCTACAAAAAAAAAAAAATACTAAATAACTGGTGCAGTCCTAACAAATGTCAGAAAATAACATAAAAAAATTAAATTATTGTGTATATCCTAGCATTTATTTGCTTATACCTGATTTTGTAAGAAAAAAATATAGTAGTGGCTTTATCTGGACATCACATGAATATTGGCAAGTCACATGGATATGTTTAAGGTTATCCACTCTTACTCATCACAAACTGGACACGTAAGCTAGGGGTTATATGACTATGACAAACTTCCCTTCCCTTGAAGCGAGGGCAGTTCCTATATCATTAAAAAATCCATTACAAACAACACACATAAAACTTAATAATATATACCTAACACAGTGACCCTAAAACCCATTATAAGGTATGTCTTATGTATACAAGAAGAAGGAGACAAAAATAATCAATTAAAATTGAATTAAAAAACTGGATGATACCTAATGAAAGAGACACCCTAAAAATGTGGTGCTGCTCAGGACAGGAGCTCTGTGTTTTCTTCTTAGGTCCAAAGTCAAAAGAGCTAGATCTACGATCTCCAGGAATACAGTCACACCAAAAAACTTTCACATCCACAGGGAGGAAGTAACATTCAGATTTAATATTACAACATGCAAAATTTACAGGGCAGGTATTGGTTGGTCAGTATAGTCCATGGCCTGAGAAAACTGTAATGGACAGTGGGTTGTGGACCCGTTCTATCACCAATATAGTTTGGCTGTGCCTATTCCTAAGGGGATTGTCTAAGTGTCCCAGGATATCATTATACTCAGGAGCCTATAGCAGTGGGCTCGGAGGCCAGGACAGGCAGCAGAGGTATGTGCTAAAATAGGAGTCCATAGTAGAAGGTCGCGCAGCAGTAGAAGACAGTTGTGTAGAGAACAATTGTGAAACAAAAGTTTGGCAAAGTATGAAATTTAAGGAGATACAGAAAGTGAAATGGAAAATGTAACTTTACTCCACAGGAGGTACAAATTGTAATGGTAAACTCTGTACATAATTCACTTACGTAATTCAGGCACAGTCTAACTGTTGGTCTCCCCTGGTTCTTATGGTGGTAGTTGCTGTCTGTCGGCACTATATATTTGTCTCTACACAGTTCCACTCACTGTAGATAAGTCACGAGGAGGCTCCTTCCTCTATCTGCCTAATTCTGTCTCTTTGAGTTCCATGAAAGCCCCTTCCTTTTTTTGTCACTTTCACGTATATGGGTTGTGGGTAGTTTTATAGTGAAGTTTATGGTTTATTATATTGGTCATTATATATGATTTATTATATTACACTATTTACCATAGGTATGATTTAATTTATTCAAGTATCAATATAATTGGTTCACTTAAGTGATTTTAAAATGATGAGTTGTTTTATAATAGCTTATATTATAGTTTGGTATATTAAAGAGGTTGTCTAGGCAGTTTTTTTTTTTTTTTTTAAATATGCCAGGCAGGTGAAAAAAAAATAAAAAATTCATACTCACCTGTCCCCGGTGCACTAGTGTCCTCCCAGAACTGTCCGGTCCTTCTTCTATACCTGTGACTGCTGAAGGGCATGTGATGTCACTACCTGTGACATCATGGGTCTCTTCCTGAGGCCTGCTGAAGCCACTGATTGGCCTCAGTGGTCATGTGACAATTGAGGCCAATCAGGGACTTCACCAGGCCTCAGGAAGAGACCCGTGATGTCACAAGTAGTGACATCACATGCCCTTCAGCGGTCACAGGTATTGACATCCCATGCCCCTCACGTGTGACTTGGACTTCCACCCCACATCATCACTGGACTGAGAAGACCGGACCGCGCTGGGGGGTACCAGAGCACCGTGGAAAAGTGAGTATAATTTATTTTTATTTTTTTCACTGCCCCCGGCTGATTTAAACATTAAATGGGTTGTCCATTTTTGCCTGGACAACCCCTTTAGGTATATGAATTTATTTATAGGGTCATATGGATAATATTATAAATGTACTGTGTATATGTATGTTACACATATATTTATTATATATCTATTGTGAAAGTGTGAACCTAGGGGGCACTGGAGAGTGACCCAAAGACAGGGTTGAAAAGGTCCTCGACCACACCCATACCTGGGGCCCAACTCCAGAGGGAGTGCACACAGCAGGAGAGTGCTGCTGGTGACCTGCAGAGAGCAGGTGGACAGTGGACCAGTTGGAGACAGACAGGCGGTCAATCCCAAGAGGACTGGATTCCCCAAACGGACTTGGTTAAGCTCAGTGTGAGCCAGACTGCTGAGGAGAAACCTCAGTAAAGCTTCTTGCCCTCAGAAGTTAGTCAAGGTTCAAGTAGTGAGGTATTGCCCTGTGTGTGGGGCGGTTTTGTTATTTTTGTTCCTGTTCCATTTACAAGCTGAATAAAGCCATTTCTTTTGGATTGCCACTACCTGATATGCTGTTTATTTGGCACCAGCGCCACAAACACCTCTAAGTCCGGGGAAGCTCCTACCTTTGATGCTAAACTACCCCCAATTGTCACATATCTATATATATAGACCCAGGCCAGCCCTGAAAAGGCCCTCAGCCACACCTTTGGGTGGGGCGCGTAACTCCAGAAGGCTGGAGCATCCTGCAGGAAGCAGGAGATGGTGGACCAGCTAAGGACAGAGAGAGACTCTCTGTCCCAGAAGGGCTGGCGTCCACAGGGGACTGTTGCTGGAGCTGAGCAATAGTCAGGCTAGTTAGGGGCTCAAGGAGTGCGTTATGGCCCTAACTGTGGCCTAGGTTTTTGTTGTTTTGCTATGTTGCAGTTAAGCTGAATAAAGCCCGTTTTATTTTACACTTGGACCGTCTGAACGCTATATATCCAGCGCCCAGTACCACGAACCACCGCTGTCCGGACCAGGAGTCTGCCGCCATTTTGAGACTAATTCCCCCAAATTGTCACATATATATATATATATATATATATATATATATATATATACTCATACACTTTTATCCCATTCACTTTTTTATAAATTCATATTGATAAGAGATTTCACTAATTTATTATTATTTATAATATATTTCTTAAAAGTGCTTTTGCATATTAGAGATGATTTTTATAGTGGAGGGGTGTCAGTAGGTTTCCTGCGATGTGTGGCTCTGGATATAGACGTAGGAGGTGGAAGTAAAGGTCTATCCATATCAGTAATGAAGAACTGTCCCAAGTCAGGAAAGTCGCTCTCTAAAATACAATAACTCTTAACTATGTACTAAACCTAGAGGATGGAACTTGTGGTAGTATAGGTGAGAAATGCTGTAACTTTTAGCGGCAGATATAAATAAGGTGACGAGATTGTAGTAAAATAACTAGAGACAATATGTGTTTAAACCTTATAAACCTCATAGTGGTAGTGATAGGGTTAAATCTCAATGATATTAATTGTCTAGAAGTGATTATTGTGTCTACCTGCCTCTCCTGAAGACCTGTCAGTGATCTGAGAGTCTGGAGGACGCCATGTCTGGAAGGATCCACAGTTGCACCTCAGCCGACTGGGCACTGCCTGAGAAGAGAAAGTCATCTGAAGCGTATTCATCTGCTGTGGGCCAGTTCTGTGCTTTGATGCATCTGTGGCAGTGAATTGTCATTCATTAGTCAGATAATATGCCTGCTTGTAAGCTTGTATATAACCAATGAAGTTATGTAAATGCTTAAATGGACGGTTACTAAAGACAGTCAGGAATGGATATTTCTATCCCATGATATAGACAGCCTATCTGTGTATCTCAGGAAGTATGGACTGTCTAAGGAGTCATTTCTGGATAGGTATGATGTTAATAAGAAATGTATTTATATGTGTGATAATAGAATTATCAAAAGGGGGAGAAATGTTAGAAAAGAAAGTAATTTCACATATAGCCCTGTAAATATTAGTTTATTGTAATTTGGCAGAAGTAAGTTTCTTTTGAGCAATTCTCACACGGTCATTCTTACGTCATGTAACATTTTGCTTATGTTTTCTTCTTGTGTTGCAAAACTTTTCCATTCTTTGAACAACATATAGACAAAAATAAGAAGACGTCGTGCAAGGCAAGGTAACGCCTTCTTCAAATTGAGGATGTGAGAAAAAAGTTACAAACCGCAAAATAGTGCCGCAGATTCTTTGTGACTCTGCCCCAATGTGTTCCAGTGACTGATGGAGGATAAATCTGGAGTATTTTTAGACTGTCTCATCCGTCTTATTATTTGGCTTACTGTTCTTTGTTTTGTGCAGACTTTCTAAAAGCATTATGAATTTGTGATACATTATGTTATGTTATGTTATGTTATGGAGTGACAGTGTTGGACTGGGATGTCTAGGGCCCACCAGTGGAATTGTTTCTAGGAGCCTACCACCAGGATCCCTGCAGATCAGCTGTACTGACACAGTGCGGCTACAGGTAATAACAATGCCATGCTGCTCACCTGCCATACGATGTGCACCACTGCACTACCTAAACCCTCCTCTACACTATGTATGACTATGTATAGCATGTGTGAGCAGCGTGGCTCCTGGAATTGTTAACATTAACATGGCCTATACAACTATAGTACCCACAACTGCGGTTATCAAGAATATGGTGTGTGAACAGAACCCAGCATGGAAACAACACTGGGAGCTGCGTATTTTGGTAAACATCTGATTTTTAGGTTTCTAACAGTCTAAGAGATCTAAGAGATCAGTGGGGGTCTAATACCCAGGGCCTCTGCTGATAAACAGTTTGAACGGACTGTGGTGCTTTTGCAAGTGCCCTCACCCCTTCACTATTTACATCGCACAGATCTGTTTTATAGTGACTTTGCAATGTAATTACAGCCTGTGATAATATCATATGTCTGCTATAAAATAGATAGGGTGTGATGTAAATAATGAAGGGGCCCCATACAGTGTAATATGCTTCACCGTACCCTCCACACAGCATAATATGCTCCACAGTAGCCCTCACACAGCATAATATGCTTCATAGTGGCCCCCACACACTATAATATGCTCCACAGTCGTCCACACACTGTATAATATGCTCTACAGTGGCCCCCCCCCACACAGTATTATATGCTCCACAGTGGCCCCCACACAGTATAATATAGTGCACAGTGGCCATCACACAGTACAGTATAAGCTCAACAGTGGTCCCCACACAGAACAGTACGCTCTTCAGTGACCCCCACACAGTATAATGTGGGACACAGTGACCCCCACACAGTATAATGTGCAACACAGTGGCCCCCACACAGTATGATGTGCTTCACAGTGGCCCCCACACAGTAGAATGTGCCTCACAGTTGACCCCACATAGTATAGTATATCGTATGCTCTACATTGGTCTCACACAGTATAATATTCTCCCCACAGTGGCCCCAAACAGTATAAAATGCTTCCAAGAGTCCCCCTTAAGCCGATTCCGGCAAACCCCTTGAAATTCGACGAATATTCATGAGGTTCGGCACTCAGATTAGTTTTAGCGCTATTATTATACACTGGGATCACCTTAGACCCCAGAGTATAATAATCGGAGGCCCAGTGGAGATGATAGAAAATAACAAACACTTATACTCACCTTACCTCACCTCTCCTGGGCATCCTCGCTCCATCTGGCAGTCTTCTGCATCCTCTTCAGTCTTCTATTGCGTGCAACTGTGGTCACACCCTCCGATTATTATACTCTGGGGTCTAAGGCGACCCCAGTGTATAATAGCACTATTGGAAAGGGGCCGAAATAAGGGCGGGCCCCTTTCCATTAACAATATGTATAGCAGTTGGGGACCCAGGCTCTCCCCAATTGCTATCATGTTGCTGCGGAGCCCCGGCCATCTTCTATGGACCCCGTAGCACTCTAGTTACCAGACCTCCACTGCCTATTAAAAAAAAAAGCAGTGGGGTCCAGTAGGGCCCATTAAAGGCACGGTGCCCACTGAGGGATTCATCCCAGTCAGACCCTACCCACCTTGTTTACAGTGTGAGAGGAGAATTATAAGATAAAGACACCACATTGTTACATGTCTGAAGATGTTTCTATGTTTTTCTTACTATTTCTCTACAGTGTTTTCCCTATTTCAGCTCATGATACAATAGGGCAAATTGACTAATCCTATCTAATATTTAATACACTTTTTGGCCAAAAAGCCAATATGAAAATTACATGTCCAGATCCCCTTTCAAAGGATCACCTTTTGGCACATATTATACAGTAATACCAGTTATAATATACCGCTGTATCTCTATTCATCAATACCATAATCATCAACCAAGATCCATATTTTATTTATTTATTATGCTTACTTATATAGCACCATCTTATTCTGCAGCGCTTTACAGACTTGGACAGTCACTGTCCCATATAGGGCTCACAATCTACATTCCCTACCAGTATGTCTTTAGAGTGTGGGAGGAAACCGGAGGAAACCCACGCAAACATAGGGAGAACATACAAACTCCTTGCAGATGTTGTCTTTGGTGGGGTTTGAACCCAGGACTCCAGCGCTGCAAGGCTGCAGTGCTAACCACTGAGCCACCATGCTGCCCTTATCCATACTCATGGACCCGAAGTTAAGAAATGAAAAAGGTTTTTTCCCCATTCCACAAACCTCTCATCATTTCTCTACCCTTTAACCCCAGGAAAAAAAAAGACAAAACGGAAGGGGAGTAAGTAAAAAATGTAATCTGCCACCCCCATTTTACTACTACTGTAGCCATACTCCCCGCGCTTACATGGCCGAGACAGGAATACTGGGCTATTTCCCACAACCTCTGTGATAGGAGTTACAGAAACAATATGGCTGTTCTACGCTATTTCCATAACTCTCATGGAGGTAAATGGAATGGAGACAGTGTAGCACAGTGAGCAATGAAGGCTTTGTAACTGACAAAGTGCCTCACTCTTCTACTCCACTTCTAGACCCCCTCCCATAGAGGATAGAGCAACACAGAGCACTACTACACAACTGTTCCCGTAAGTGCCAACCCAGAGATTGGGATTTAGGAGCAAGTATTGTCATCTTGCCATTGATTTACTGAGATGGGAATAAGATAATATAAATAGAAAAAAAAATTGTCCTTGTTTATTGTAAAAGCACTCTTGATCTAGATAATATATACACTGCGTATATGTGGGCATTGGGATTCATCATGTAGAGGCCATGCTTGGTCCCTGTGCCTGGTCCTTTCATCTTTACATCATATACGTTTGATACCCATATGACCTCCCATACTATATGCATGAATATCAGGGATCGATGGGTGGATATACTATATTTGATTGATCTCCAAAAATGCCAGAGTATATCTGTGTCTCCACGGATTCCATGAGCTTTCCATTCTTGGTTGACACACAAGCACTCATTCCATTCACCCTCAGTACAGATATATGTGAACACACGTGCCTTGAGAGGGACATAAATGGCTGACTGTTTACTATTCTCCTCTGGTCCCTTCAGTGCGTCGATCACATGCTTCTATTGATACTTACTGTCACTATGGGGCCACACCTCTCCAGGCACCTGTGTTGATTGACTGTGGTCCAACGGGTATCTCTATGATTGGGCCATCTATTGGTGACATATACATGGAGGGGAGGAGACTGGAGCTTAAATACAGGTTTGGGCTTTTCAATATAATATATTTTAATTGACTCACTAATAACTTGTGGTTTGAAATGTCTTTTCAGCCAATTTAATAGCGTGAGATGGGAATAACCCTTTAAATATAACATACTTATTCATATTGGACCATTTACTACTTAAGACTTCCACATTTCTCTTTTGTACAGGATTTTTCAATCCATTAAATTCTAATTATTTTACGAGCCCTCTATGACATCTTCATTACTGCCCACCAATTTATCACACCCGTGGTCTTAAAGCCATCAAAACTCAAGATCTATAAGTAAATCAGCTCTATAAAGCTCTATATAATATATTGGACAAAATATATCAAAACCTCCGCAACATATGATCCTCCTCACCTCCTTCACACTTTGGACATATGGGATCACTTCCCATACACACTTTTGCTAACTTATCTGGTGAGTAATATGCTCGATAAACAATATAGTATTGTGTCATAAGAAACTCCTTCCACTATTTACCCAATGCTGATTTAGAGATCTTTCCATTAATAGACAACTTACATAATTTAGACAACTTACCTCTCTTCCTATACTTATCTATTCCCTTTCAGTGAATGACACATTTATTTAATTCATTTTACTGCCAAAGGATGTCTAAATTGAACATGTCAGAGTGGCCCTTTCCTATTAAAGGGGGTTATCCAGTCTCTAATATGGATGGCCTATCCAGAAATGGAAGTGCTAATAGTTTATTTTTGTCAGTTAAAATCTAAATCCCATCAATATTTTTGAGTGACCTTTGCCCTTTGGGGGAGGATTCCTGGAAGTGATGATATGATATAGCCCTGATCTCATCATCATCCAGTCTGTCTGGGAAGACATGAAGAGAAAGAAGGATTGGAGCAAGCAACATCCACAGAAGATCTGGGCTTAGTTCTCCAAGATGGCGGCGGGAACAACTTCCCTGCCAGGTTCTACCAAAAACTGTCTGCAAGTACCGAGAAGAATTGATGGAAGGAAAGGGGCAAAGGTCACACCAAATATTGATGAGATTTACATTTTTCTTTTCTTCATTCACTTCATTTTGTTAATTGACAAAAACTATTAACCCTTCTATTTCTGAAAGCATTCTTACTTTGCAGCATTTTTTTCCTCATGTTCCAAAAAAATGTTTGCATAAATTGTTGTATCTACAATTAATCAGTTTTGGAATGTCAGATAGTGATCCAGACTTACCCTTGGGTGGGTTTCTACTTAGTACAAAAGTCCAGCGCCCAATTCCCATATCTGTGATGATTTCTTCATTGTATTTTCTGAGAATTTTATAAGCTATATATTACCCTCCCAGTGTCTGATAATATCACACAGCTCTTCCATCTCCTCCTGGGATGTTCTCTTTTCCACCATATCATTGTACTGGTCCTCAGTCAGTAGATCCTGGTCCCGGAGATCATGTAGAATTGGATCTACATCCATTATCCTTGTAATAAGATTTGATAAATATAACGCTAAAGACCAGTTAGTCTGAATACAGGAGGTCCAGCCCTGCCTATAGCTCTATCAGGATTTATATACCTAAATTTCAGGAGGGAGTTGATAGAGCAGAAAATAGTAAAACTTCACTTTTATTTCTTATATAAATAAAAATAAATATAAAATCATATTGGAAAGACGAGACTCACTAGTGCTCCCAAGTGCTACCATGTGATTAGTGAAAGAGAAGGGATGCGATCACATAAATTGCATATATAGTGTGCACTAATATTTATAGATGCCCAAAGCAGATATTAGCCCTGCTATTTTATTTTCTAATGACCATAATAATGATAGGAACATGAGTCATATAGTTAATAGCATCAGTGTCATTTAAAGGGAGTGTATGAAGGGTAGCTAAGCCAAACAAACAGGTAGGGGTTAGTTTAGTATTCAGCAAAAGTCCGCATATCACTTCTCATAACAGCTGAGACAGCGTCTACTCTGGCCGAGGTATAAATCTAGTCTGGTGCCTCAAATAAAGCCTCAAATGTATATGGACACACAGTCAGTTAGAACTGTGTGTCACCTGGCACTGAGGATTCACCAGATACACTCCACTGGCAGATTATAGCAGAATACACCCTCAATAGGGTAATTCTGTCAGTACCCCACAGCCTCCCAGCACCTTTTCCACATACACCTCTATCTGACACCTATAGCACACATTTAAAAGTCTCTCCCTAAGTGCTAAAGAGTTAAAATAAAAAATGCCTATGCGTTTCACCAGCCATTGCTGGATCATCAGGGGACTAAATCAGTATAACCTCAGAGTTTGAGAGTGAAATAGCAAAGGCGCCGGAGTTTCAAGAAAGCCTTCCTTAAAGCGGGACTAAGCCCCGCCCACAGTGCGCATCACATGACATCACATCCAATCGTCATGTGGGAGAAGTGGAGCCATAGCCGATGCTCCTCCCCTCACACTATTCGTCATCCGAGGTGCTCCTCCCGGGGGCAGGGAAGCTGTCAGTGTCGTCATGGAGACATAGATGCGTGTCTCCTATGTTTACATCGTGCTGTCATCTCTCTGATCCCAATTGTAGGCAGTTGGAGCAGGAAACACAGAAGTCATGTTATCAAGAAATTCACGTGTATTGTCTAATATTATGCTTAAACACATAAGATGCTTGATCTATACCGCACCAGCACTTCTCAATTCCGCAATACATATAAATGTTGAAGCACAACAGATATCACGTCCGGATGGTACATTGCATCAGTAGAGATATACAGGGTCCGTATTCACCTCTACAGTGAACAATAATATCCCAACTGAGCTTATCCTTATCAAGGTGCTATTTATATTACATATCCTCATTAAACTCCATAAGAGCCATGAATCATAGATCACCGTACTAATACTAGTGTGAGAGTCACTCTGCATAGATCTAAATATTATGTTCACGATATAGTGAATTGCCCATATATGTGGTACAATATTTCCTCATTTCCCAAAGGAAATATATATCACACAAATATACCAGAAAAATGGATAAGAGGATTCCTAATAATATCATCAGATTTAGGGTATGTGCCATAATAGATATAATGAATATACTCAAAGAGATATGTCGGGGGGGGGGGGGGGGTTACACTTTTATTCCCTCACCCCTAAAGACGTGTTTCATGTGGAAAGCATCATAATACATCTATCCTGAGTATATATAATCCCTAACTCCAAAATATTACAGGGAATTATAAAAATGGAGCGAAGGACAAGCATTCGTTAATCCCTCCCGGGTATGTCGATTTAAAACGGTGAATCCATCTGCATTCATGTTGCAACAGAAGTCTATCCCAATTGCCACCCCTTCCTGGTGGTCGGATCAGTTGCAATCCTATGAATCTGAAGGATTCAGGTTGTCCGTCATGGTGGCTATGCGCATGTTTAGTTATTGGTGTGTCCCGATTGTTGAGAATATCATTAAAGTGCTCCCTTATCCTTACCCTAAATTCACGTTTAGTCTTACCTATGTAATCTTTCGGACAGGGGCACTGTGCTAGATAGATCATTCCTTTACTACAACAGTTGATAAAGTCGTTAATTTGGCAGACCTCACCAGTAATTGTACATGTTGCTGTTTTAGTTTTTTGCACCTGTCCACATGCGATACAGTTGCCACATCTGAAGGTGCCATTAGGTTTCTGGCTAAGCCAATTCACCGTTTATTTAGGGGCAACGTAATGACTCCTAACCATCCTGTCCTTTAAACTCTTCCCACGTCTATAAGTGATCTGGGGGGTGGATCCTAAAATCTCTTTCAGATCATCGTCCTGGAGTAATATCCCCCAATATTTACCAAGTATTTCACTAGTCTCTTGTTGCATATTATGAAAAGTTCCAACAATTCTAGTTACATTATCCCTTTAGTGTGTTATCCGGGTATCCGTGGTCCCTAAATCTGAGCCTCAAGTCATCTGCCTGCTGTTTAAAAGTTGACAATTTTGAACAGTTTCTCCTTAGGCGGAGATATTGGCCCTTGGGAATACCCCTTTTGAAGGCCACAGGATGTGCACTCTCCCACCTAAGGAGTCTGTTTGTCGCAGTCTCTTTCCTGTAGACCTTAGTTTGAAATGCTCCTGAATGATCTCTAGTAATAAGAAAATCCAAAAATGGTAGATCACTAATACTCCAGGTAGATGTAAACCTTAGGTCCAGAGGGTTAGAGTTCAGAAACTCCACAAACTCCTCAAATGACATGTGATCCCCACGCCACAGGATAAAGATATCATCGATGTACTTCAGCCAGAGGCAGATATGGTCCTGCCACCGGCTAAGGTCATCTGCACCCACGATGGCCGCCTCCCACCAGTCCAGGAGCAAGTTAGCATAGCATAAAATCTGATCCGACCACCAGGAAGGGGTGACAATTGGGATAGACTTCTGTTGCAACATGAATGCAGATGGATTCACCGTTTTAAATCGACATTTCCGGGAGGGATTAACGAATGCTTGTCCTTCACTCCATTTTTATAATTCCCTGTAATATTTTGGAGTTATGGATTATACAGTGCTGACCAAAAATATTGGCACCCCTGCAATTCTGTCAGATGATACTCAATTTCTTCCAGAAAATGATTGCAATCACAAATGCTTTGGTAATAATATCTTCATTTATTTTGCTTGCAATGAAAAAACACAAAAGAGAATGAAAAAAAAAGTCAAATCATTGATCATTTTACACAAAACTCCAAAAATGGGCTGGACAAAAGTATTGGCACCCTCAGCCTAATACTTGGTAGCACAACCTTTAGACAAAATAACTGTGAACAACCGCTTCCGGTAACCATCAATGAGTTTCTTACAATGCTCTGCAGGAATTTTAGACCATTCTTCTTTGGCAAATTTCTCCAGGTCCCTGAGATGTGAAGGGTGCCTTCTCCAAACTGCCATTTTGAGATCTCTCCACAGGTGTTCTATGGGATTCAGGTCTGGCCTCATTGCTGGCCACTTTAGAAGTCTCCAGTGCTTTCTCTCAAACCATTTTCTAGTGCTTTTTGAAGTGTGTTTTGGGTCATTGTCCTGCTGGAAGACCCATGACCTCTGAGGGAGACCCAGCTTTCTCACACTGGGCCCTACATTATGCTGCAAAATTTGTTGGTAGTCTTCAGACTTCATAATGCCATGCACACGGTCAAGCAGTCCAGTGCCAGAGGCAGCAAAGCAACCCCAAAACATCAGGGAACCTCCGCCATGTTTGACTGTAGGGACCGTGTTCTTTTCTTTGAAGGCCTCTTTTTTTTTCCTGTAAACTCTATATTGATGCCTTTTCCCAAAAAGCTCTACTTTTGTCTCATCTGACCAGAGAACATTCTTCCAAAAAGTTTTTGGCTTTCTCAGGTAAGTTTTGGCAAACTCCAGCCTGGCTTTTTTATGTCTCTGGGTCAGAAGTGGGGTCTTCCTGGGTATCCTACCATAGAGTCCCTTTTCATTCAGACGCCGACGGATATTACGGGTTGACACTGTTGTACCCTCGGACTGCAGGGCAGCTAGAACTTGTTTGGATGTTAGTCGAGGTTCTTTAGCCACAATCCGCACAATCTTTCGTTGAAATCTCTCGTCAATTTTTCTTTTCTGTCCACATCTAGGGAGGTTAGCCACAGTGCCATGGGCTTTAAACTTCTTGATGACACTGCGCACGGTAGACACAGGAACATTCAGGTCTTTGGAGATGGACTTGTAGCCTTGAGATTGCTCATGCTTCCTCACAATTTTGCTTCTCAAGTCCTCAGACAGTTCTTTGGTCTTCTTTCTTTTCTCCATGCTCAATGTGGTACACACAAGGACACAGGACAGAGGTTGAGTCAACTTTAATCCATTTCAACTGGCTGCAAGTGTGATTTAGTTATTGCCACCACCTGTTATGTGCCACAGGTAAGTAACAGTAAGAGCTGTTAATTACACAAATTAGAGAAGCATCACATGATTTTTCAAAGGGTGTCAATACTTTTGTCCACCCCCTTTTTATGGTTGGTGTGGAATTATATCCAATTTGGCTTTTTGACAATTGTTTTTGTGGTTTTCCATTGAAGACAAATTAAATGAAGATATTATTACCAAAGCATTTGTGATTGCAATCATTTTCTGGAAGAAATTGAGTATTATCTGACAGAATTGCAGGGGTGCCAATACTTTTGTCCAGCACTGTATATATTCAGAATGGATGTATTATGATGCTGTCCACATGAAACACGTCTTTAGGGGTGAGGGAATAAAAGTGTACCCCCCTCTCTGACATATCTCTCTTTTGAGTATATTCATTATATTTATTATGGCACATACCCTAAATCTGATGATATTATTAGGAATCCTCTTATCCATTTTTCTGGTATATCTGTGTAATATATATTTCCTTTGGGAAATGAGGAAATATTGTACCACATATATGGGCAATTCACTATATAGTGAACATAATATTTAGATCTATGCAGAGTGACTCTCACACTAGTATTACTACGGTGATCTATGATTCAAGGCTTCTATGGAGTTTGATGAGGATATGTAATATAGATGGCACCTTGATAAGTGTTAGCTCAGCTGGGAAATGATCTTTCACTGTAGAGGTGAATACAGACCCTGTATACCTTTACTGATGCAATGTACCACCCGGATGTGAAATCTGTTGTGCTTCAACATTGTCTCCATGACAGCTTCCCTGCCCCTGGAAGGAGCGCTTCGGATGACGAATAGTGTGAGGGGAGGGGCATCGGCTATGGCTCCACCTCCCCCGCATGACGATTGGATGTGACGTCATGTGACGCACACTGTGGGCAGGGCTTAATCCCGTTTTAAGGAAGGCTTTCTTGAAACTTCGGCGCCTTTGCTATTTCACTCTCAAACTGTGAGGTTATATTGATTTAGTCCCCTGATGATCCAGCAATGGCTGGTGAAACGCGTAGGCATTTTTTATTTTAACTCTTTAGCACTTAGGGAGAGACTTTTAAATGTGTGCTATAGGTGTCAGATAGAGGTGTATGTGGAAAGGGTGCTGGGAGGCTGTGGGGTGCTGACAGAATTACCCTATTGAGGGTGTATTCCGCTATAACCTGCCAGTGGAGTGTATTTGGTGAATCCTCAGTGCCAGGTGACACACAGTTTTAATTAACTGTATGTCCATATACATTTGAAGCTTTACTTGAGGCACCAGACTATATTTGTACCTTGGGCAGAGTAGACGCTGTCTCAGCTGTTATGAGAAGTGATATGCAGACTTTTGCTGAATACTAAACTAACCCCTACCTGTTTGTTGGTCTTAGCTACCTTTCATACACTCCCTTTAAATGACATTGATGCTATTAACTATATGACTCATGTTGCTATCATTATTATGGTCATTAGAAAATAAAATAGCAGGGCTAATATCTGCTTTGGGCATCTATAAATATTAGTGCACACTATATATGTAATTTATGTGATCTTATCCCTTCTCTTTCACTAATCACATGGTAGCACTTGGGAGCACTAGTGAGTCTCGTCTTTCCAATACGATTTTACATTTATTTTTATTTATATAAGAAATTATTTACTATTTTCTAATAAGATTTGAGCTGTGAAAATGTATAAAGTTCACCTTGTCTGCAGTGGGAGGAGAGAATTATGAGATAAAGACACCACATTGTTACAGGCCTCCCTGAGCCTGGTGGTGGTTGGAGTACCCTTGATGGTGACCACAAGAATAAGACTCAGAAGACAGTGCTGTAGGAAGCGATAACTCAGTTTACTTGTAGAATACTGGTGATGAACAACAGAATCTTTTCCAAGCTGTGGGGTACAGATCTTAAAAAGGTACCGTGTGTGACCTCAGGCTCACAGACAGGCTTGTAGCTACGGGGTCCATCTAACAATTACTCTCACAGTCTCCTTGCACACAAATCCATCTCATGACTGCAGAACAAATGTGATTATAGATTGTGTTCAGTACTTTGAGGGGTGCCTCATATTCTTCCAAAGTCTTGCATCAATGGCCCTCATTATTTTATAGCCCTGCTTATTTGCTATAGCTTGTTTTTGAGATTCTTATTACATAAAACAGCACATTTATAAATTATATAAGTATGTTTAGAAGGATAAAATAAGAGTCCACAGACATTGACATATTAGCAAGTTTTATTATTCATGTTTTCTAAGGATCCCCCAGCTTGTTTGTAATACAGTAGTTTTTACCCTCATATAGTCTGTATGAATCCAATAACTCTCTCTCACATCCATATAGTAACAAATAAGGGACTCTGGCACTCAATTATAAATGCTGAAGTGCTAAAATAATAGTAAACTCTTGAGAGAATCAGTTCAATCCAATGTGAACTCCACTTGAGCTGGATTCTGAACAGGATCTGGTCTGGAAGGGCTGGTCCAATGTAACAATCTCATAGTAATCCAAGATTCCTTTTTAATTTCATTTTCAGATGATTTGACAACCATTTCTATCATTCACTTTGTGAGTTTCATTGTAGTCTTCACTTTCTAACTTCTTCATGAGGGGCTGGTTATGTTTCCTAAGACTCCGATAGACTTTGTCTTTATCATCATTACCCCAGGATCTTATATAGCTATAAAGCTTCCTCATCTTTTCTGCATTGGTATTTTTGCTCAGGACAGTGTCGTATTGTTCATTATTTAATAGTCTTTGATCTAGGAGATCATCTAGAACCAGGTCTACCTCAAAGGTCATACGGATGAGAACTGCACGGTGTTCATCCACAAAATGGACTTTTTCTTCTGAAAGAGGATTACAGTGTCCTATAATGAGACATATGATCTATTATCTAAGTCACCTTTATTGAAACAAAGGAAATGTCTAGAAATGCAGCCTCAGTTGTGACCCTCCCCTGACCCACCCCTGCCAATGTTTTGTGACTGAGTAGAATTTTCTTAGTGATAACCAGAGGAAGCAGAGAACCACAAGGACCCAGGTAGCATTAGGATGGGACCATTGGGGGATCAGCGATGGTAAGTATCTGTTACTTATTTGTCTAGAAGATGATGATCTTCATACATCTTTTTACTAGATAATCCCTTAAAACTACTTCTAACCACCCACCAACATACCTAAAATACATAAAAAGTTGCATACCACTGAAGATCTTCCTTCCTATCTTCCCACCCACTAGACACAAGATCATATATCCGACTGAACACTATACAAGATACCCAACCCATCACACACTAAATACTATGTTCTAATTTCTCTTAACCATTTCAGATTACAAGGTTTCCCCATTAATCTACCATGAATAGCAACATTAATCCCTTCAAAAATGAACCAGGGATTAAAAACTCTCGTCAACAGCCATCAGGGATCAGGCCACGAAATATACCATTGTCCAGTAGGTGAGCAAAACTGCAAATCCTTAAAAAATTTTCAAAAAACGGAATACAAGATTTTGGGGGGTTTCCACCCACAAACCACTATTATACTCTGGGATCTCTTCAAACCCTGGTGTATAATAAGTGAAGGCCAAGGGTAGAGGCGGTAAAATAAAAAAAAAAAGTTGAAATTAATAGAGCCCAGTAGATGTAGGGAATGTGAGTATCAGCTATTTTTATTTTACTGCACCTCCCCTGGGCCTCAGGTTATTATAATCTGGGGTCTGAACATATTTGCCAAACAAATCTTGTGAGATTCACCCATCTCTGTTGTCCGGTAATCACCAATTACCGGGTGATAATTGGAGCACTGAACACCATGGCTGGGGAGTTCTTAATATTCAATTACTGAAAAAACCTCATACAAGTTCTGTGTATGATTGTATCTAATCTAATGTACAGTACATACCTGAGTCATTTGTAAGCCTTGACATTGTGGGTGGTAAATTTAACATTTCATCTGGAAAAAAACAATTGAATAAATGCAAGAAATTCAGAATAATTCAGAAATATATTAATACAATAATATGATATGATTCTTAGTCATCCCCGCTGGGCTGTGCATCTACACTGAAATCTTCACATACATTGTCTCATTTACTACACTCTTCCTACATCCTTTTGTGTATAACTATGTGATTCTTCAGATATTTGCATTGTACCATGTCTGCGGAAGAGACTTAAGTATCTAGAAAGTTTTCTATCTGTCATCATCTTTTGCAGTCAGTCATCAAAAGGCAACAATTGAGGATTTTCCATTTTAATCTCCTCTGACTCTGTCTAGTACTTATTCTATCAGTGAACATCCACTGTCTGTGTTTTTACAAGTTTTAATTCATTGCTTTGTATTACCTGCGGACACTACAGATTTCCAGACTGTAACATCTTCATCTTCTGGGAGTATAGACACATTCACTTCTGTGCTTGTCTCCCCCTCTATGCTGATTTCTATGAAGGAGTATATCTCCGAGGGGCACTGACTCTCAAACAGCAGTATCTACGAAATGTACAATAAAAGTCATTTTAGGATGTTTGGGCTACAAAAAAATTGGACACATTTATAACAAAACTCTCAGACGATTTCAGAGTAATTATGAAAGTAAAACAGCTCTTGTAGTAAAATATATCAAAATGGCTTTAATTGGCACCAAGTTGGACATAATTCTCTTTTTTTCATTTTGCAAGGAGCCTCGGTTTCTTTAAAAAATAGGACCAGTGTATATTTACAAAAGGCAAGAAGACTGTAAGGGGTCGTTCACAAGGCGGAAAATTAAGAGGAATTCCGCTTCATTTTTCACTGCCATTTCTCCGCTATTGGCTACCTGCGACATCATCATCTAGTCGTGGCTTTCAGCTGCTGATTAGGCCCATATGAATCAGCAGTGGCATCCGTGGTAAGATTGAGCAGGAAGATTATTTTTTCAGCATCCTGCTGCGATCTCTGCCTCCCATTGAAAACAATGGGAGGCAGAATCTGGGTGGAAGTTGCCGCTAATTCGGGGGTACAATCCACCTCCAGGTTAGTGTAAAATACCTACATGTGAACAGCTCCTAAGAGCGCATTCAGATGGTGGGAAATGAAAAGGAATTGAGACGGATTTCTGCCTCAGATTCTTCTTCATTTTCCAGGCTTCCAGCTTCCCTATGGCGGAGGGATGAAGCAGAGCTTTGCCTTTCTGCCACGGCTTTCCCATGCTGATCAGCCCCAGAATGGGTACAGTCTTGGTGCTGATCTGTGGAATCAAAGGCAAGATACAGCAGGTTGCAAATTATTTCAGTGTCCTGCTTCAATCTCTGACTCCCACTGAAAATAATGGACAGCAGATTCAGGGCAGAACTCCACCAAAGTGAACAGACCATAAAATAACTAGAAAGATAATAACAAAGATACTACACTATATATGCCAAAAACAACTTACCTCTGGGTTTACCCGTGCAGTCCTAGGCCCATTAATTCTGTACTTCTTCTTATAGTACACAGATTCTGTCTGAGGGGGTTTAGGAATTCTCTGGAATAAAAACTTCATCTCAGTTCGCTCCACCTCCTGAATGAGTCCAAATGAAAATTTTCAGTTTTACATGTAGTCCAGGTACACAAAGCAGTTATTAAGTGTTTGCTTTTAGGCTGCGGCCCCACATTGCAGAAACACAGCTTTTTTGTTCGTTTTTTGAGCCAAAGCCAAGAATGGTTATAAAATTAATGGGCAATATATAGGAAGTTCTTGTACGTCTACATACTGCTCAATCTACTCCTGGCTTTGGCTTAAAAAAATGCAGCAAAATCTGCTACAAAAAAGCTGCCTTTCCACAATGTGGGGATTTAGCCTTAAACATTTTTCTAAATGTCATAATACATCTACAGAGGGCTTTCCAGGACTGAAGGCTGAGCTTAGAATAGGGCATCAATATAAGATCAGTTAAAGTCTGATCTCCAGCACCTCCTCTGACCAGCTTACTGAAATAGCCAAGGAAGGGCTAGTAACAGCACAGCTCCATACACTCTAATTGGAGTAAGCTGCAGTACTATTCTGGATATTCTGCATAGTGTATTGAGCTTTGACATTCTCGTCAATGCGTCATGACATTGACACATCGCACAAGATTGCTGGGGCCCGATCACAGGCCTTAGTAGTCTCCATGAAGCTACTGATACCACCTATAAGGCCAGAAAAGGCGGAAAGATGCCCAGGAGAGAACACCAAATTCTGTAAATTTGCTCAGGAGAGGTGGATATACAGTACAGACCAAAAGTTTGGACACACCTTCTCATTCCAAGAGTTTTCTGCATTTTCATGACTATAAAAATTGTATATTCACACTGAAGGCATCAAAACTATGAATTAACACATGTGGAATTATATACTTAACAAAAAAGTGTGAAACAACTGAAAATACGTCTTATATTCTAGGTTCTTCAAAGTAGCCACCTTTTGCTTTGATTACTGCTTTGCACACTCTTGGCATTCTCTTGATGAGCTTCAGGAGGTAGTCACCTGAAATGGTCTTTGTACACTCTTGGCATTCTCTTGATGAGCTTCAAGAGGTAGTCACCTGAAATGGTCTTTGTACACTCTTGGCATTCTCTTGATGAGCTTCAAGAGGTAGTCACCTGAAATGGTTTTCACTTCACAGGTGTGTCCTGTCAGGTTTAATAAGTGGGATTTATTGCCTTATAAATGGGGTTGGGACCATCAGTTGTGTTGTTCAGAAGTCAGGTGGATACACAGCTGATAGTCCTACTGAATGGAGTGTTAGAATTTGTATTATGGCAAGAAAAAAGCAGCTAAGTAAAGAAAAATGAGTGGCCATCATTACTTTAAGAAATGAAGGTCAGTCAGTCCAAAAAAATTGGGAAAACTTTGAAAGTGTCCCCAAGTGCAGTGGCCAAAACCATCAAGTGCTACAAAGAAACTGGCTCACATGAGGACCGCACCAGGAAAGGAAGACCAAGAGTCACCTCTGCTGCGGAGGATAAGTTCATCCGAGTCACCAGCCTCAGAAATCGCAGGTTAACAGCAGCTCAGATTAGAGACCAGGTCAATGCCACACAGAGTTCTAGCAGCAGACACATCTCTACAACAATTGTTAAGAGGAGACTGTGCAGCAGGCCTTCATGGTAAAATAGCTGCTAGGAAACCACTGCTAAGGACAGGCAACAAGCACAAGAGACTTGTTTGGGCTAAAGAACACAAGGAATGGACATTAGCCCTGTGGAAATCTGTGCTTTGGTCTGATGAGTCCAAATTTGAGCTCTTTGGTTCCAACCACCGTGTCTTTGTGCGACGCAGAAAAGGTGAACGAATGGACTCTACATGCCTGGTTCCCACCGTGAAGCATGGAGGAGGAGGTGTGATGGTGTGGGGGTGCTTTGCTGGTGACACTGTTGGGGATTTATTCAAAATTGAAGGAATACTGAACCAGCATGGTTACCACAGCATCTTGCAGCGGCATGCTATTCCATCCGGTTTGCGTTTAGTTGGACCATCATTTATTTTTCAACAGGACAATGACCCTAAACACCTCCAGACTGTGTAAGGGCTATTTGACCAAGAAGGAGAGTGATGGGGTGCTATGCCAGATGACCTGGCCTCCACAGTCATCAGACTTGAACCCAATCCAGATGGTTTGGGGTGAGCTGGACCACAGAGTGAAGGCAAAAGGACCAACAAGTGCTAAGCATCTCTGGGAACTCCTTCAAGACTGTTGGAAGACCATTTCCGGTGACTACCTCTTGAAGCTCATCAAGAAAATGCCAAGAGTGTGCAAAGCAGTAATCAAAGCAAAAGGTGGCTACTTTGAAGAACCTAGAATATAAGACATATTTTCAGTTGTTTCACACTTTTTTGTTAAGTATATAATTCCACATGTGTTAATTCATAGTTTTGATGCCTTCAGTGTGAATCTACAATTTTTATAGTCATGAAAATACAGAAAAGTCTTGGAATGAGAAGGTGTGTCCAAACGTTTGGTCTGTACTGTATATATATATATATATATATATATAAATATATATATATATATATATATATTAGTTATAAATAACTAAAAAAAATATAAGGCATATAAGACATATAAGGACAATATTGTCTGGTCTGAGGGTAAATACATAAAAGTTGTTAATGAAGTATATAATTATAAATTTCCCAAAAGGGGCAGGGGCAAAACAGAACAGACCTGTGAGTAATATAATAGCACTAAATAAATGGGTATACACACAATTCTCCTGGATGCTGCTACTACATTGGGACACATTTCAGGCTTATTGCTACATCATTTCCATCCTAGAATATCTGGGTGGTCATTAGAGGACTTTCCACCTGGGTAGACCTTTTATCCTCCTATTTTTATACTGGTCTGACTAAGGGGGTTTACACATTTCTTTGGAGAGTTTATCATATTATATTGAACTAATATTAAACACAAAAGCAAATATTCACAGACAGAATGATCAATGAGCCCCCTTAAAAGGTTTAAAAGTATCCATATTAAAAAATATTTAATAAATATCAAATCACCCTCCCCCTTCCCTAGAATAATTTTAACACATTACACGGTCACCATTTTTTTTCCAATGTATTAAAATATATAAGTATTGCCATGAGTGTACTGACCCACGCACTATAGGTACTATAAATCTAATCTAAGAACAACTCTACCAAAAAAAAAGAAAATTTGGTTCTGGAAGGAAGGGAAGAAAAGCTTGTTTTCTAGATAATTAAACCATAGAAGAGATACCTTTTCCACTAAGTGTATCCTTGGCAGTAGATACAGATGGAGTCTATACTTGTGTCTTAGATCTTTCCTGATAATTGTATTACAGAATAACAGAACCATTCCATGATAAGGGATGAGCTTTATTATCCCCTCTTGTAAAAGGTTCAAGGGATACAAAATAACCCCGATACAGGAGAAGGTGGGATTTTCCAGCACAGCGTACTTTCCTTCCACTCTGGACGGTGTTTCTAAAACCAAGTTATCATCCTTGTAGTGGAAACATCTAATCCATGATTTGTCTCCCTTAAAACCTAAAAATAGACATGTAATAATAAAACTGAGACAAAAACAATTTTAAAAAAATTAGTAAATAAGTTCAAATAAAATGCATTTGTATACTGAAGAGAGCTGTATCAAGTTTTGAAGTTATTCCCCATTGATAGGATAGTGGATAAATTCATGATCGTGGAGTCCCAAACCAAGAGTCAGGTTCTCCCATCCATGTGGAGTGGCAAGCCAAGAATGAACCCTTCCACTCTATTCATTCTCTATGGGAGTCTCTTAAACTCCTATAGAGAATGAATGTTGTGATAGAGTGCATTCTCAGTGTGCCATTCCATTAGGATGAGAGACCTGGACCTCATTTTTTAAAATCGGTGGGGGTCCCCCACCAATTATGACGTTAACCACATATGCTAACTTTAAAACTTGGTACAACTTCTTTAAAGTCTACCATAACCACCCTTTTAAATCTGTTATATGTTGTAGGAGCTGTCACTTACATACTGCACATACTTTCCTTGTGTTGACGTTAAAATTGATAAATCCTAAATCCAACACTCCAATGGACTCCAAAAAAATAGGCTTTATTTAATCACATATAAAAATCCAACCCTAACTGGACACATTTCAAACCCTTATTCATCGCATGTGGACTTAAGATATATCAACTTTTATGTGGAATGACAAAACTGGCAAAAGGGTCAGGAGTAGAACAGAACAGACATGATGTCATCATGGAGGAGTGGAAGAAGATTCCAGTGGCAACCTGTGACACTCTAGTGAACTCCATGCCCAAGAGGGTTGAGGCAGTGCCGGTGCTGGAAAATAGCGGTGACCACACAAAATATTGACACTTGGGGCACAATTTGCACATTTTCACTTAGGGGTGTACTCACTTTTGTTGCCAGGGGTTTAGACATTAATGACACAACAAATGTACACTGTTATTCACTCTGTACACCGACTACTTTACATTGTATCAAAGTGTCAGATCTTCAGTGTTGTCCCATGAAAATATATAATAAATAATTACAAATATGTGAGGGGTGGACTCACTTTTGTGAGATACTGTAGGTGCCAGCTATAAAAGTTAAAAGTGCAAGTGTGAATAACTTTTAATAATAGAACTAGATAACTGAGTGCTAGTCTCTGTGCATTAGGGGAAAAACATTGTAGACAAGGTGAGACATTTAATTCCTTTTTTATTTCCATGCAACAAAGTATATTCTTGTTTCTGAAAAATGTAACTTTTATTCCACATGAAAATTAATATTATTTTTTAATTGAGATCCATGATTTTGGCTCCTGGTATATATGTTAATCATTCTTTGTAGGAGCTGAATGGTGACCACAATTGAAAACGGGTGTTCTGGCAGATGTGGCTTTGGTGGCACCAAACAGCTCATTTACATATGGAATATAAATTGAATTTTGTGGTAGCAAAGCTGTCAAGGAAGGTATATTTATTAGGTGAGTAATGGCCCCTGGTGGCGGTAGACTCCCTTTAACGTTAGTTGGTTTATTGGTTTGATTAGACAGATTTATTGTCAGTGAAGCCACAAGATTATATCACACAAATGCAATATTTATATACCTCGGGTCTACTGACTATAGTATATGGCATTATTCATTACCTCCAACACATAGACAATGAGGTAGGTAGACTGCAGACACCATGTTTGGTTCTAATCTGGATTTTACGTTGAAGAGAGGACCAATAATCTCATATCCACCACACAGGTTCTTCAGTATCTTGGTGTAGTTACTCCAGGAATTCACCTCATATTCAATCATCACAGGTTGGGTAACCCGAAACTTAATGTCAGACTCTGAGCAGCGAAACAGTCCTGGAGAATTCAGAAGTAGACTAAAAAACCGAAGAAAGGTGTCAGTGGTGTGTAAATGTACCCCAAAAAGGAGCAAAAAATATTCTGGAAGTCATCCACACACACAGAATTCTAGTCTTATGGATTTTAAATCTAAACAGAGAATGTATCAAATTCTACGATAAAATAATTAAATATGTATCAGGTTTTTTTTATGTGTAGCTTTTTTTTTAGCTGTTTCAATATACTGTATGGATACAGACTGAGGTCACATAAACTGTGAATTTTTTCTGACAGAATCTGCAGCATACATGTCCCATGTTGATAAACCATTAAAATGTTACTTTACATTAACTGAAGGGACGGTGCAGCACATGAAAGGGGGTACGATTGGGGTGGGGGAGGGGGGTAATGAAAAGCTGAGCTTCACCTCTGACTCTTCCTTGACTTTGGAAATACATCTTACTCCATCTATTCCTCTCAACCATCCTTTGACACTTTTTTATGACCATCACTTTTCACTGATATCAGTTGCTGTAAAGCACACACTATACTGCATTGCCTATACAGATGACACAGAGAGACAACGCAGATAATGCAGAAAGTGTGCCCAATGTGAATACACTGGAAATAGAAATGAATGACCTACCGGTATGTGCTGCCAAAAATAAAAGGGGTAACAACTTGCACTGATTCCTGTGACTGACAGAAGAAAGAAGTAACATTATAAAATGTCAAAAAATTTTAAAAATCAATAATAATAATAATAATAATAATAATAATAATAATCTTGAGTCTCTGTCTCTAATTTTTTTTTTTTAAAAAAAGCGGCTAATCCCATCTTAAGGATCTTATTAGATCATATTCAGATTTGTAACTTCAGCTACCTCAAGTGTTTTACCCAATACATTGCTTTCTTGCTCCATTTGCCAGATACAGCTGAATCTCTCTCCTTAGTGTTGGCAGCTGGTTGCCTAGGTTACAGACCTGCTCTCAGGTCAGAATAATGACTCGGTCTCTATTCCCCACCATCTATATTCTCTTCTCTCTCTCTTTCTGCATATTACTAGTAGTGCTTCTGTTATCTGTGTATATAAATTCAGAGATAACTTTGAGTTTACAACAAGCAGGAACTCTGTGCAAGATGAGCTGAAAACCAGGAGTGGAGAAGAAGGGTCCCTGTGGCACCCATAGAAATACAAGTTGCTATGGGCTCTCTTATGTTGAAGAATCCCTTTAAGACTGCCTACATTTGAAATAATTTGTCTGTATTAACCAAATTATATCAACAGGAAACACAAAAAGCTATGGAAGTTTCCTTAGAGGAGTGATCCCTTTATTTTTAACCCCTAGGGATGTTTACAATAATAATCAGTGCATATTCACTTGTTCACATGGGATCCAGCAGACAGTCTCCATTCAGATCCCCGGTCTTCCTAATCTTTGGCCTGAACATTGAGCAGTAATGTTCAAATGGAGTTCATGTGTAGCAGAGTATAGAGAAAGGCTGGGGAGACAAATTCTCCACTGGATCCTCTGCTGGACGGACAGGTCAGTATACACCATTTATTATTTTAAGCCTCTCTAGGGGTATTCATTCCATTGGTCAGACCCCACATGAAACAAACCAATAGAATGAATGAGTATTGTAAATATCAGTTAGGCTATGTTCACATCTTCGTCGTTCAGGTCTGCTGGGGAACCCAAACGATGGAGAACCAGACCGCTAGAATGCGGTTACCTGTGGACATCGGCGAACCCCATTGACTATAGGACTTTTCTCTCCACCGATTTGTCAGTTTCTGTGGCGGAGTCTCCTACAGCCTTAGCCTTAGACAAGCTTTCAGGGCTATAATGCATGCGTTCCTTTGCAGGAGGTGGAACAGTACACAGCCAGTTGATAGAAAAGTACAAGAGATCCCTGGGACAGGTCATCCCAGGTAAGTGTGAAAATTCTTATTTTAACACTGAGCTAATGTGTTTTTTGTGTGTTTTTCTTTTCTACAGGTTTTGGTATATTTGGTTTCTATCAGATTTAGTTGGTTACATCACTGACAGATTTTTTTTTTTTCTTTAAATAAAAGGGCCAAGGAGGAACATTTGGGGAGTCATTATTTAATGTTTTGTTGTCCCAGTGTTACTTCACACCTTGTGATATAACCTTAAACAAAGTAGGTGCTTTGTATTCGGGACATATTATTACGAGATATTATCTGACATTTTTATTGATAATCATAGGTGGGTAAATGTTTGTAGTGTGACCTTGGGTGTATGTGATATCCACGTTATTTATTAATAGGACTTGGTCCGATGCTTTGGAGAGACAGAGAACACAATATTTAGCTCTGGACTCCATTGATGAACAATCAGTAATATTATAAGGCACGGGTTTAATACCGCTGTGATGTCCGCCTGTGGGCTATTTAAGGCTATATCACCATGTGTGAAATGACACTGGGATATGGATAACCTTACCTTAAACTCCTAATTTGTTTTGGAGGATATCCACCAGATACACACCGACAACATCAAATACCTTTTATTTTATCTTTTTGTTTGGTTTGGTGTATGGGGGTGGTATTTTTGAAGATCTCTTTTTATATATCTATTTATCTTTATTTATATCCATATTCCTATTCAGTGTTTTTTCTACATGACTTTGGATGGAATAGTCTCGCAGTGACTACTGTTAGTTGAATGAAGGTTTAGTGACAGCTATTTCATGTGTGGTACCAGCTTTTATTAACGATTAATACCACTTTGTTGACTGAACATTCCTTCTGCCAACAGCTAACTCAACTTTCCTCTACACATGCACACTTGGCTCGGCTAAGAGTCTCATGCGTAGTACTTTCCCAGCATTCTCCTTATCTCTGCACATGCATACCTCAACTGAATCAAATGTGCACGCATAAAAGAAAGTTGGGCATGATCACTGTTGGCCAAACCAACGCTCAGCTGACATCTATCTCATGAATCTGGTCAGCTTTGGTTAACTAATAATTGTCAATTATTAATGGCACTTTGTCATGCTCATAGCTTCTATATATGTATATATATATATATATATATATATATATATATATGATTCTTAATAAAATGTAGCTATGCATCAAATAAAGCTGGGCACAAACATGAGATAGATATCAGCCAAACCCTTTGGTTGACCAACAGGTATCTTCCCTGAGTTTTCCTCTACACATTCATGCTCAGCTGAGTGATGCATGTTTAGTGAATAGGAGGGGGAGAATACTTCAGTATCACAGGATCAGACAAGTATAATAATTCTTGGTTTTCCATGGTAATATATTTGTTGGGTTGATATGCAGGAGTGTTAGTGTTGACGATTGTGCTATATGCTCACAAACATGTGCAGCAATGGATCCAAGGGAAAAATGGCACGAATGGTACCCAATGATGATATCCATGTGCCACCCATGCTTCCATAGACCCATTCATTTAATCCCCCATGTTGAAAAATGGACAGATATAGGACCTGTCCTGAGTTTTACTCTGCACTCACTGCTCCATTGGACCCATAATAATACAAGGGCCATAAGAAAAGATTGGGTCAGTGCGCCAGCCATGAAAAACACATTATTTATGTCAGTGGTGTTCAGTTCTGTGGACAGTAAAGGGAGTTTTTTTTATTGTTTATTCATGTACTCTATAAAATTGGAGGTTTGTGAGCAATCCTGGGCTAGAAAGGTCTGTTCTCAAGTGAGTACTGGGCAAGGCTAAAGTGTCTTGGAATGTTATTGGACACCATGGTATTGGGATCATTATATATTACATCTACAGGAGATTTTATGATATCCTATTCTAAATTCCACTCTTCTGGGAAACATTTGGAGTGTGTCCGTGGGAATTTTTGCTTAATCATCCAGAAGAGCATTTGTGAGGTCAGACACTGATGCTGGACAAAAGGGCTTGGCTCTCATTCTCCATTATATCTCATCCCTCATCTAGGGAGTTAGAGTTTAGATGAATGCACCCGTTATAGAAAGAAGGAGATTGGATAGCATCAGCGCTACTTATATCCAATGGCCCTGATAACTGGTGGCTTAGAAATGTCAAATTGTAAAGGCTACGTGTATTATAATGAGGGTCTAGAATTCCATTGATGTTTGTCACATTAAGTAATATTAGTGTTACCTTCTCACACAGTTTACAGGTCATGTCATCTTCGATCATCCCAACATCACACATCAGGGACATCTCAGATTCTTGATTTGTTCCTGTAAATAATAATAACTGTAGTTACACAGTAGAGAGACAATGTTATACTCCAATCTACTCCAATAAATATACTCCAAGTGAACATGCCTGTCTTACTTTTTAGTGTCCCATTGAGTCATTTTTGGAGTCTATGAGATTTGCCAGTCTCTGAATGAGACTAAACATTGAAGCTTTTATTGTTACTCCATAATATATCTAATGTCACATGTCTGGGCAAATCATATTATACTGTATATTCTATACAAAAAAAATCTAAGAGGGGGTGGTTGGGGTGAACAACCCACCACCATGAACCACACTCATAATTCTGAAGTAGACCCCGACTGTGCTAGGGAAATCAACTAGAATGCGTTATGTGATGGTCACTAAATGCTATGTTGTGTTATACACTCTTTGTGATTTTTGCTTGAGCTGAGCCCCTTTATGTTCTGTTTTTCATGTATTCATATATGTATACTTGATATTTAGTGCTCATAGTCCATGTGGGTTTCTTCTTGTCACCAGGTACGGCAGCTAGAGGATGGCACATCAGGGACTCCATTGTAGGTGGGGATCAAAAGATACATAGAAGGCTGCTCTACCTCTCACCTGGTGAGTTGTGATACAGTCAGCAATGATGTACATAAGTAGCAGATGTGTGTCTGATGGCTGCACCAGATTCACTGGAGAGAGTTGCAGCAAAATTTGCCTGGTCTCTGAATTGGAGTTAAGGTTGTCTAACAATTCTTCCTCTACTGCTCAGATTTTGTGGCTTCGTAATTCAATGTCCTTCCATCTTGGCCTGTAACTAGACTGTGGTCTGCAGTAGGACAGTTTGACTTAGGGGAAACCTTGACCAGAGGAGTTACCAAATTAATATAACCAGATTATTGCTTTCTGGATAGAGACACTGTACAATGGTCTTTGCAAGTCACGGACCTTAAAGCGGTTACTTTGGAAGTTCCAGTCCATGTTGCTCTGCCAAATCCTGTGATTTGTGTTGCTCCCATAACCTGCTCATCCTGCAACTATTGAACTGTGTGCCCTCAGTTATAATTGACAGTAAATTGTGTGGCTTCAGAAGAGGGACTGTAACCTTCATGCTGCTTTTCCTTTATTGAAAGGCTTTTGCCAATAGTAGCCATCAAGCCTTTAATAGACTCTGTAACTGCCAAGCTCAGTGCCTTGCACCCATTGTTCTTGTACCGTGAACCACTAAACTCAGATTCCAGTTACTTCTAAGTATCTTAATGACTGTTATTCTCTCCTCCAATGAAGCCCTGTAGTAATCGGCACATTACTATTATAAAGATGCTAGAATAAAGTGGGTCACTAAAGGTGGGGTAGAGGAAAGAAGATCAAAGAGACTAATCCTAATCTGGTAAACCCTAATAAATTCTCCAAGTTGGATCATGAAGGGAATGTCAGTTCAAGGGTAGCACTGCTGCACCAAAATATTTCATCTGATAAACAGGGAAATGAGTAGAAGTTCAAGTCTGGCCAGACAATTATCCTCAGGAAATATCATCAATATCTGACCGGGGGGAGGGGTCCAACCCCCACAGATCAGTTGTTCAAGAGACCACAGTGTTTGGGTGAGTGCTGCAGCCGCTTCACTGAGTACCAAGCACATAAAGGCTGTGCTTTGTATTGCAGCTCATCCCCTTTCACTTAACTAGGACTGAGCTGCAGCTGTGCTAGGTGAACATGACATCACTGGTGAGGTCTGTGGTCTCTTCAAACAGCTGTTTGGTTCGGGTCCCACGTGTTGGACCCCCATCGATCTGATATTGATGACTTATCCTAAGGATAGGCCATCAATATTTCAGTCCTGGAAAAACTGTTTAAGGATGGGCACATCTGCATACATGGAAAAAAAGAGACATATTAATACATACGGTGTTCTGTTTTTGATGACACGTCCCCTATTTCGAGATTTTCTATGGATTCTTCAATCAGTTTCTGTTCTTCTCTGTATTTATAATATTGTTCAGCTGTAGATACAAGAAATACTTCTTTCAGTGCAGTTTTACAGGGATTTTTTCCTACTTGCTCTGTTGCACTATTGATTATATAAGTCACTTTATTACTTATTAGTCATTGAGTCTCTGTCAGCTCCAAAATACATGTATACCAGTATGGGAGTCTAACAGCATGATAGACAGACAGACAGAATGACTCCAGTCTCCGATCTTTCATTCATCTTCTCCAATCCTAACACTAAACTTCCCCACACTGTATTATCTGTGTTTCTGTATTTCCTATCTTTCTCAATCTGACTGTCTGAGATGTTCCTATCTGTTGAATCTCTCCCCACATAATAGACACCTTATCTTCCTGCCTGAGCTTTTTATGATACCTATGAGGTTATGATGACTTATAAGTCATCAGTGACCTCAGAACTATAGTCACATGATTGGCTGTTCCTTATCATGAAGACTGCAAGGAATTATGGGGCTGCCCTTTCCGATCCCTGAGATCATGTGATCCTTGCTTGCTCTGCATTCTCCATGTTTGTGCAAATCGAACTGCCAAAAGTTTTCATTCATTCAAATCCATAGTTTTTGCAAAGTGAAGTTCTGCTCAGTGCTGTCACTAGAAGTTAGTCATATATTAATAACTCAACATTTATAATATATACAGATATTTGCCATCAGCTTCTTCCTGATATCAAATATGGAATATCAGATAGTGATCTGGACTCACCTCGGGATAGTAGTGGGTGTTTTATAGTCCTCCTTTTTGACTCCAGTGTCATTTTTATATCTGAGATGATTTTTTCATTGTATCTTTTGAGAACTGTATAAGCCGTACACTTCCCCAGATCCTCCCAGTGTCTGATAATATCACACAGCTCTCTCATCTTCTCCGGGGATGTTCTCTTGTCCATCACATCTTTGTACTGTTCCCGAGTCAATAGATCCTGAGCCCAGAGATCACGCAGAACTGGATCTACATCTGTTATACATCTAATAAGATCTGATTGGTGTTCATCTATAAAGTTTACCCTGCCTATAGAGTGAGAAAGGAAATGTAGGTGAACATTATATCATCATTACATGTCTGAAGAAATTTTTCATTCTTTTTATATTGATTATTTCACCAGCTCCTCAAGGACACTGGAATTTTCAGTTTATTCCAAGAACCATAATTCTTTTCTGTCAACACAGCTATGTGAGAGCTTGATTTTTGCAGGACAGACAATACTTCCTAATGGAGCCACTTAACATTCCATAAGATGCAAAAGTGAGAAAAAAATCAAAATGGGGTGGAATTGGAAAAAAAGCAGTTGCACAATGTTCTTATGGTTTTGTTGGTTTTGTTTTATGGAAGTTGCTATGAGGTAAAAATGAAAGGTTCCCTTTATTGTGTGTATCAGAACAGTCAGGGTAATAACAAAATGTATAGTTTTTGTTATATTTTAATACCTTTAACAAATGAAAAAGAAATTTGTGGCACCATATTCTGATACTATGTTTTATTACATCTTTGTCTTCGTACTTGTGTGGGATCATTTATTGCAGGACAAGCAGTAGTTTTTATTAATACCATTTTGGGGATCACTTTTTATTATAATTATTAAAGGGGTTTCCGAGACTAATTTTTTTGTAGTCTCAAAATGGCAAGAAATGAAACTTATCAATTGACACCCTATTAAGACTGACAACTATTTTTTTTTTCATGCAGGTGACTGTCAGAGACCTGTTGAAGTAACTTCTTACCTGCTCCAGGTCATGTACCGTCCATTAAACACAAGGTTCTTCCATTAGTTGCGCACACAATGAACGTTTCGTCATTACTGACGTCACATTCACGGGCAGTTGATATCTCTTCAAGCAGGTCAGCCACGTGTCATGGAGGGGGTGAGGAACATGAGATTCCAACCCCTCCAACCTAGTAAGCCCAAGCTACCAATATAACTACTGTATATAACACATACAGAGCTATATAGACACTCTTTCCACACAACTCCCCTGAGCAGATGCCGGTATCATTGCCTGACTTATATTCAAGCCAATCAGAGTGCGGACCCTCCTTTCTTCCTGCCACCCATGACATCCACTGACAGCCACAGGACACATGACCATAGATCTATTGTTTGACCCTAACCTGAAATTTTTGGAGTCCGTCACCCACAAAATACTATTGTACTCTGTAGTCTGAGTATAATGAGTGGGGGCCCAGGGGAGGTGAGTATAAATAACAAACACTTATATTCACCCTGCTTCATCTCTCCTGGGCCCCCAGCATCCTTTGACCCAGCGTCATGACATTGGCATTTCTCTTGGGGACTGCTGATGCCCAATTACAGGCCTCAGAAGTGACCCTGGGACACTCAACAGTAAGAGGCCACAAGAGGACTCTGGCCACCGCCAGATGTTGCAAAGACACCCAAGGGAGGTGAAGTAAGGTGAGTATTCTTGTTCCCGTTCAATCCGAACAAGCTCAGCCTGAAACGTCCCAGAGGGCCGAACCTCCCAATTATTCATTGATCGAATCTTGCTAGGTTCTCTCAGCTGTAGTTAAATGCTGACCCTAATACTAGACATCAGGGACTTTGACTTTCCCTAAAAATATCACTAATGGAAACCCTAATCTGCAAAGCTGACCCTAACATGTGCAAATCTTCTTGATGGTTTAACCCACTAAATAACTATGTAACTCTGAATAAAGAGAAACCAACATTCAATTAGGAAAGTCCAAACTTTTGACAGGAAGTCCAATAATGAACAGAGTTCAGGATAACTGAAGTCCTGTATTCCACTCTTTGGATCAATCCTGACTTTTACAAATTTAATAGAAAAAGGCCAATAAAGCATCCTTTGAAAGCAATCCTGAAGTGACATTTTATATAGAGTGGTGCTTGAAAGTTTGTGAACCCCTCAGAATTTTCAATATTTCTGCATAAATACTTCACATTTTTACACAAGACTTAAAAGTAGATAAAGAGATCCAAATCAAATAAATTGTATGGGGTAATAAAACCCATTTTTTTTCATTACTTCTCTGAAGTGTCGCCTATTTTTGTGTATATATATATATATATATATATATATTATAGTGTGAACCTTCCTGAATTTTCAATATTTCTGTAAACATTTGTCCTAAAACTACATCAGATTTTCAAATAAAACAAATTAGTCAAAAATATAGGACTTATTTATTTTTATGACCCAAAATCACATATCAGTGAATGGCAAAAGTATGTGAACCTGTGTGTTACACAGATGGTAATCTCTATTTTGGTCTCATCCGTCCACAAAACATTATTTAATAGCCTTCTGACTTGCCCAGGTTATCTTTAGAAACTTCAGATGTTCTTTTTGGAGAGTTGTTCTTTTTATCTTACCTTTTTACTAATCCTGCATGCACACAATTCTTGTTCCATATCTTCCTGATGGTAGATTCCAGAGGGTAATAGTGGTCTTAAATTTCCTGAAATTTGTGCACAATCTATTTCAATGTGGATTGGTGGAGTCCAAACATTTTATAGATGGTTTTCTAACCTTTTCCCCTCAATAACTCTTCTTCTGAGGTCCTTAGGAATCTCCTTTGTTTGAACCATACATGTCCACAAACAGGTGTTGTGAAGATCAGACTTTGATAGATCCCCATTCTTAGATAAAGGAAGTCATCCCCCCCACCTGATTTTCATCCCAATGAATTACATAACTGAATAATTTCACCTTCAAATTATCTGCTAATCCTAAAGGTTCATATACTTTTTCTACTCAGAGATATGTGATATTGGATCATTTAATTCTATAAATAAATGATAAAGTCTAATATTTTTGACTCTTTTGTTTGATTTGAAGATCTGATGTAGTTTTAGGACAAATTTATACAGAAATATTGAAAATTCTGAAAGGTTTACACTATAGATATACAGTATATATACAGTGGGAAAAAAAAGTATTTAATCAGCCACCAATTGTGCAAGTTCTCCCACTTAAAAAGATGACGCCGGCCTGTAATTGTCATCATAGGTAGACCTCAACTATGAGAGACAAAATGAGAAAACAAATCCAGAAAATCACATTGTCTGATTTTTAAAAAAATTATTTGCAAATTATGTTGGAAAATAAGTATTTGGTCAATAACAAAAGTTCATCTCAATACTTTGTTATATATCCTTTGTTGGCAATGACAGAGGTCAAACGTTTTCTGTAAGTCTTCACAAGGTTGGCGCACACTGTTGCTGGTATGTTGGCCCATTCCTCCATGCAGATCTCCTCTAGAGCAGGGATGTTTTGGGGCTGTCGCTGGGCAAGACAGACTTTCAACTCCCTCCAAAGGTTTTCTATGGGGTTGACATCTGAAGACTGGCTAGGCCACTCCAGGACCTTGAAATGCTTCTTACAAAGCCACTCCTTTGTTGCCCTGGTGGTGTGCTTGGGATCATTGTCATGCTGAAAGACCCAGCCACGTTTCATCTTCAATACCCTTACTGATGGAAGGAGGTTTGCACTCAAAATCTCACGATACATGGCCCCATTCATTCTTTCACGTACATGGATCAGTCGTCCTAGTCCCTTTGCAGAGAAACAGCCCCAAAGCATGATGTTGCCCCCCCATGCTTCACAGTAGGTATGGTGTTCTTTGGATGCAACTCAGCATTCACTCTCCTCCAAACACGATGAGTTGTGTTTCTACCAAACAGTTCTACTTTGGTTTCATCTGACCATATGACATTCTCCCAATACTCTTCTAGAACATCCCAATGCTCTCTAGCAAACTTCAGACGGGCCCGGATATGTACTGGCTTAAGCAGGGGGACACGTCTGGCACTGCAGGATCTGAGTCTCTGGCGGCGTAGTGTGTTACTGATGGTAGCCTTTGTTACGTTAATCCAAGCTTTCTGCAGGTCATTCACTAGGTCCCCCCGTGTGGTTCTAGGATTTTTGCTCACCGTTCTTGTGATCTTTTTGACCCCACGGGGTGAGATCTTGCGTGGAGCCCCTGATGGAGGGAGATTATCAGTGGTCTTGTATGTCTTCCATTTTCTAATTATTGCTCTCACAGGTGATTTCTTCACACCAAGCTGCTTGCCTATTGAAGATTCAGTCTTCCCAGCCTGGTGCAGGGCTACCATTTTGTTTCTGGTCCTTCCACAGCTCTTTGGTCTTCACCATAGTGGAGTTTGGAGTGTGACTGTTTGAGGTTGTGGACAGGTGTCTTTTATACTGATAACAATGTCAAACAGGAGCCATTACTACAGGTAATGAGTGGAGGACAGAGAAGCCTCTTAAAGAAGAAGTTACAGGGCTGTGAGAGCCAGAAATCTTGCTTGTTTGTAGGTAACCAAATACTTATTTTCCACCATCATTTGCAAATAAATTCTTTACAAATCAGACAATGTGATTTTCTGGATTTGTTTTCTCATTTTGTCTCTCATAGTTGAGGTCTACCTATGATGACTATTACAGGCCGGCCTCATCTTTTTAAGTGGGAGAACTTGCACAATTGGTGGCTGACTAAATACTTTTTTCCCCACTGTATGTGTGTATATATATATATATATATATATATATATATATATATCAGTGTAAGTTAATTAGATATTAAATATCATATAGTTACCCAGACTTACCCTTGAAATGTTGTAACTGAGCATTTTTCCTCATCCAGTCCTCCACCTCCAAGTATTTGATGATTTCTTCATTGTATTTTCTGAGAACTCTATAAGCTGTACTCTTCTCTGTATCCTTCCAGTCTCTGATAATTTCACATAACTCTCTCATCTTCTCTGAGGATGTTTTCTTTCTCATAACATCATTGTACTGTTCCTGAGTCAGTAGATCCCGGAGAGCACATAGAACTGGATCTACGTTCTTTATCCTTTGAATAAGAGCTGATCGATGACAGTCTATAAAGATGACCTTGTCTGTAATGTATAAGAAGAATTATGGTGACAAAACTACAACCTTAATACTATACATGTCTGAAGATGTTTCTGTCTCTTCTCACTGACTGGTTCACTAGATTCTGTTTTTTTCTGTTCATGATAAAATGTATTTTATTTTAGAAGATATTACTTTAAGATATTAGAGTTTCAATAGTTTTTAAAGTTTTACGTATTCTACAACATAACTTCACAGACCTTTACAGTAGCAGACTCCAAATCTCTGAACTTTTAAGTCTTGACCTCTATTTCCCTTCTGTCTATAACAGAAACCTCTATCTTATTGTTTAGGCTTATTTCGATGCTTTTCCTCCTCATCTATATCTGTCTAAAATCTTATAAATGTTAACATACAGATGTATCAAAGTTTAACTTGACACTTATCCCATATCCACAGGACATAAGTTACAGATTGGTTGTGTCTGACTACTGGGACCCCCATGGTCATGAGAACAGGGGCTTTTTGTTCCCCAGACTGAATGGAGCAGTGGACAGACAGGCGCGCCCCAGTCCCATTCATTTCAATAGGACTGCCAGAGTTAGCTGAACTATCATTCTTACCTACCTCCACTGGTCCCAATGAAATAAATGTAGCAGGGGCACATCTGTCCATTCCACCACTCCATTCAGACTGAGCAGCAAACCCCCCCCCCCCCTTGTTTTTGTGATCATTTTGGATCTCAGTGGTCAGACCCCCCCCCCCTTGTTTTTGTGATCATTTCGGATCTCAGTGGTCAGACCCCCCCATTCTGCAGCATTTCCCTTATTTTGTGAATAGGATATACAGTACATTGCTTTGGTGGGACAACCTTTTTAACATATTAAATATACTGTTGCAACAAAGTCTTACTTTGGCCTTTCAGAGGCTTTTAAGTGTCAGGTTAAGGTTTGCTACAACGGTGTATTTAATGCATTTAGGCTCAGTTCACTAAACGCGCCAGAATCTCCATTGGAGACTCCCTTACAGAGACCGCTAAAAATTGGTGGAGAGAAAAGTTCTGCACAGAGGACTTTTCTCTCCACCGGTTTCAGTATAAAAGTGGCAGACACCCAACGGACACCATTATGGTCTATAGATGTCCACAATATGCTGCATTTTAGCTTCCATGTTACACCGGTAAGTCCCAGACTCCCTTTGGCTTGCAAGTGAACTGGACTGAAATCACTGTAAAGCTCTAAGTGATAAACATCAGTGACTGTGATAAAACATTTTCAGACTTTCTAGTCTAATTCTATATTAGTAAATCTGCCCTGTTGTGTGTACAGATAATATGATATACTATGGAGAGATTTACCCCTGAAGCTCCTGGAGTCAGAAGTTTTCTTCATCCACTCCTCCATTTTCAAGTCTTCAATAGTTTCTTCGTTGTGTTTTCTGAGAACTCTATAAGCCGTATACTTCTCAGTATCCTCCCAGCGGCTGATAATATCACACAGCTTTCTCATCTTCTCCAGGGATAGCCCCTTTCCCATCACATCATTGTACTGTTCCTGAGTCAATAGATTCTGATCTCGTAGATCACACAGAACTGGATCTATATTGGTTAACCATTTAATAAGATCTGTACGGTGATCATCTATAAAGTTTATCTTTTCTGGAGTGTGAGGGGAGAATTATCGGAGAAAGGCACAACATTATTACATATACTTTATATAATGAACAGGTGAGCATAGCCTATAACAATGTATATGGTGTAACTGAAGTATCAATAAACTTGTATACAGTATAGGTAAAAGACGATACAAAAGATGACGCAGATTTGGAAAATGAGTAAATTAAAATGTTGCATAGTTTATTAGAAAAACACATTGAAAGATCAATTAAAGACAACAAAAACTTATTGTAAAACATGAAGATTGTCATAAAATTGCCTCTTAAACAATTCCCAAAAGGTAACAGTATTTCTATTTAAAGCAATTTCCTAATACACAGCAGATAACTGATAGGATCAATAGTCTGCAAGCAAAATAAGCCACCTATAACCCAACACTGCTCCATTTTGCACAGTCTGAGTCTAGAGTCCGCCATGAAGCAGGATGGGTTTAGCTGCTGGAATCCAGGTTGCACTCATGGAACAAAGTGTGAGATAACAAGTGCACTTGCAAGTTAAGGATCAAATCAGAAAAGCTATGGCAGAGAGAGAGAGTCATACAATAGTCAAGGTCAAAACCGGGTTGGTTCAAGATTAGCCAAAATTAAAGTCCAAGTGATGATCATGTCCAGGAGGTCACAGAAAAACCCAAATCACCAAGAAAGGGAGGGCATGTCAAAATCAATCAACCAGGAATATAAATAAGGCAGGGTTCACATTACCGTTGATGTCCGTTCTGATAGTGTCCGTTAAAAAAAGAAAAAAAAAAAAAACGGACACCTATCATAACAGACATTAACGGACACTAACTGATGCTAACTGATGTTAATGTGTCAGTTTTTTTAACTGATCCAATTAATGGATTAGTTAAAAAAAAACAGACACATTAGCATCAGTTAGCATCAGTTAGTGTCTGTTTTTTAACACTGTCCGTTTTTTTTAACACTGTCTATTTTTTTTTTCTTTTTTTTTCTGCTTTCTGAGCATGCACAGGAAAAAAACGGACATAAAATAACGGACAATCCGTTTTTTTCAAATGGACAGAAAGTCCTGCATGTAGGATTTTTTGTCCGCGAAAAAATAACGGACTTCTGACGGATTTGGTGTAAATGGACACAAATGGACACTAACGGACACAATATAAAAACCCATTGAAATGAATGGAAATTTTAACGGATTTCTGACGGTTCAGCTAGTGTCCGATGCTAAAATCTTGTAACGGACAATATCAATGGACACTAGCGGTCACCAACGGTAGTGTGAACGCCCCCTAAGCTGAAAGCAGGGAAAGGGGCTGGGAGTGAATGATGAGAACACAGAGCCTAGAAAACTAATGTAATCACAGGCACCAGAATAAGAAAATACCCCGCCTCAGCCCTGGGTTGGACGATAAACTACAGCCCTGGTTGGTTCTGCATCCCAAACCTCTGACTAGCTAAAGAGAACCAGCCAAAGTTTGGCAGGTAGGTTTATAAACCTTAAAGCACAAGCTTTGTGGCAAATCATATACAAAATCTCCCACAGGAAGGGCTCACTGAATAGTGACTGAAGAGTAAAGAAGTAGTAGTGCAGATATTTAGATTCCTGGCAAAGACTTCTCTAACATAAACTCCCAGCACTGATAACAATCCCATTAAAAAGTGTAACAAGTATAAAAACCTTATGTCAACACCTCTATAAGTAAAGCCGTGTCAAATTGAAAGTCTATACAATGAGTTACAATATAATGCACTGAACCTGAGATTTTATTACCCATTTCTAGTCCAGATGTAGCAAAGTTTAACGTGACACATAAGTTAAAATAAAATGTTGCAGCAAATATTAACTTGACTGTTTCAATGGCTTTTGTTCTAAGTTATGCTGCAGCAAGTTATCAGGTTCAAGTTAAACTTTGCTACATGGTTATGATGTGCATTACAGCCTATGACGTGCTTTGTTATATTTTATTGAACTTATTTCATGAGAAATTATAGTTCCTAACCATATATGAGGGTGGACACATCTGTATCTAATGGGAATCCAATATGAAACCCCAGATAGCGAGACTTACCCCTGATAAGTTGCGGTTGAGTATTTCCCCATTTCCAGTCCTCCATTTCCAAATCTTTGATGATTTCTTTATTGTGTTTTCTGAGACTGTTATAAGCTTTAAATTTCCTCGTATCTTCCCAGTATCTGATAATATCACAGAGTTCTCTCATCTTCTCCTGGGTTGTTGACTTTCTCTTGACATTGTTGTACTGGTCCTGAGTCAGTAGATCCTGGTCCCGGAGATCACGCAGAACTGGATCTATATCCATGATCCATATAATAAGATCTGATCGGTAATCTTCTATAAAGTTAACCCTGTCTGTATCATGAGGGGAAGATTAGGAGAGAAAGACACCAAATTATTACATGTGTTGGGATGTTTCTGTCTTTTTTTTTCACTTCAACAGAGGATTTTCCAGTTTTTATACATGATACAACGAGGCATTAATATGCCAGTCTTAATGTTCCCTGCGCCAGTAGAGGGCGAGCTTAGAGACTTTGCCTCCTCATGAAACAATTCACCCTCAAACACCATGGCTCAGTGGTTAGCACTGTAGCCTTACAGCACTGGAGTCCTGGGTTCGAATTTGACCATGGATAATATCTGCAAGGAGTTTGTATGTTCTCCCCATGTTTGTGTTTCCTCCCACACTCCAAAAGCATACTGATAGGGAAGTCTGACTGATATAAAAGAATGTAGCCCAGTATATTATACTCACAATGATTATGTATATGGTACACAGTTATCTACTGTATATTATACACACAATTATTATGTATATTGTACACACTTAGGCATCAAAATCCATATTTCGTTGTGTCTCAAGTCCAGTTGGTACCATATGCCCCATTTTCTTTGTGTACAGATTATGCTAGGTTCATTCATCTGGTTTGTGGGAGGACCATAAAAATAGATGGACCGCTAAAATAGGAAAAATCAATGGAGACCTGATTGACTATAACGGGATCCGTTGTGTGTTCATTATTTTTGCCTGTAATTTTTGGACGAAACAGTCAGGCTTTCAGTACTTTATTGGCCAACAATTTTAGACAGAAACTGCGACTAAATCTCTGTTATGCAGATGTGAACCCAGCCTTACTTTGACAATGTATAGAATATCATCAGCTTCAGGGAATCAGATAAGGAATATGTGTTAGACTCACCTGTGAAGTGTTGCGAGTGAACAATTTGCCGTATCCAGTCTTTGTTTTGTAAGTCTTTAATAATGTCTTCATTGTATTTTCTGAGAACATTATAAGCCTGATACTTCCCCGTATCCTCCCAGTATCTGATAATATCACACAGCCTCCTCATCTGTTCCTCAGTCGTTGTCTTTGCCATCACATCTTTGTACTGGTCCTGAGTCAGCAGGTCTTGGCCCCGGAGATCTCTTAGAACTTGATGTACATTTATGACCTTTTTAATAAGATCTGATCGGTGACGGTCTATAAAGATAACCTTCTCTGCAGTGCGAGAATAGAATTATGGGAGAGAGATACAGAGTTATTACATGTCTGGATATATTTCTGTCTTTTTTGCTTATTAGACATTTTCTTCTGCTTTTCAGCTCATGATGCAATATATTTATTTTTAGAAGATCCTGAAATATCAGATGTTACTGTCTCATTGGTTCTTGATGTTTTAGCTTTTTGACACTATTATCATCATTACACTTCATGAAATATAGGAACACTCTGGATTTCTGAGCAATTATATAACATCATATAGTAGCTATAGGGGTCACAGCAGTCAGAGTTGTTACTAGGCCCATTATCCAGGGGGCTTTAACCACGCGGAGACTGACTGTACTTCTTATCTGTCTTGAAATTCTTTTCTATTCTGGCCTGGTAGAACAAGAAGATTGGATTAAACAATATAGACGGATCAGTCCAATGATGGACCCTAATGGACCTTAATGGACCCCATTGATTATGAGTCAGGCTTGCAGGACTTTCTTGTTCACAATTTCAGACTCTAGTGCAGATGTGAACATAGTCTAAGGAGAATATCGTTTTTCAAGCACTCAGAGTGACTCAAAATGTATATTATAGTCTGGATGAACTAAACCATGGATTATAGCAGTGACCAAAGCTTAGGATTTGTCTGCTAAGGAGATTGTCAGGTTGAAAAGTGCCAGTGGAAGAAGTGGGGTCTTGCTGTAACTACAGAGGTGACTTGGAAAGGCAGTACAGATGCTGGAGATGCAACCAGCCTGGACTCTTGGCAAGAGACCGCTGAGCCCCATGTAGCCATAGAAACCAACCAACTGTTATCAAACAAAAACTACTAAGAGTAAAGCAATTGGGAACTCTATGAGGGTGTCAAGTAATATTGCCAGGCGATGTTTTGTGGGATATACTACTTTGACACCCTTTGACTATCACTTTCTTACCTGTAAACATTGATGTTCCAAGTCCTTGTCTTGTATTATCCACTGTGAATAGAAAACCAGGAAAGTCACAGGTTAATCTGACAGAACTTTCATTTATGTATCAGATAGTATATATGTCCTATTTATTAGGTGTACATGATATTTGAGGCGTACACTACTTTCCTGTATTGTCTGTATACCCAATGTAACAGACAGTGTGTGCTTTATGTTTACTGCGAGACTAATACAATCTGCAGGACAAAATGGAACACGACCCATCCTCCAGTGACCAGGGCAAATGAGCTGCATGTAGAGCCTTATCTGAGTGCATAAAGGTGTTAGGATGGATTCCCACTACCATTATTAATGTTGGTTGCTCTCATTCATCATAGGATGAAAGCAACGAACATTAAGCATAGTAGTGTGACTGATGCAGACAGAGTCCTCCCACTACCCATCTGGTGTCCATCTGCATTCCCTCTCATGTAAAAAAAAAAACAAAACAAAACTTTTTTTTTATATTAGAGTCAATGTATTTTTGCAAGGGAAGAAAAAGTCTTGCATGCACAACCTAAAGTCAATATTCCATGTGGTGGAACAAAGAAATGTAATCGGCAATAGGCTCTCTCCACTCGTCTGGATGCTTACCTTTGTAGCGGGCACATCAATTTGACCTAGTGGAGCCCCTGCCTATTCCCACTTACATCTACTGTTTCCTCCACATGGAAGATTGACTTGGCCCCTATGTATTAGGGTCTCTTTTGGGAAAGTATAAGTTGACTATCCCCTTCAGAGACAACTATTGGCTCGAAATGTGCTTTTTGCTAGTTCTCCTGAAGAACTCTGATTCAATCAGATGGAAATGTGTCGGATTGTTCTTCTGGATTACATCTTAGAGCTAGAGCCAGGTGAAGATAAGGAAAGTTTGGGATCGTCCTTGTTCATTGAACCTCATTGTTCATTCTTGAGGTTAATGTAGATGGATAGGTAATCCTAGATCCAGTTCCAGGACATCCATTTTTGGGGCCAGTAGACCCTGCCTAGCCTAGATGATTTGCTTATTCCATCCTAAGCAAGACCAGACCATTTATTGATTTTTGTATACTTGGCTATACCCTTTTTTTGGGACAAGATAGGTTTGACCTATGGTTGTCCTTTAGTGTATTATGGTCCCATTTCTAATGTCTTTGCCTTGTTCTCTATTGGTTCACATGTAACTATTGAGCAACTGCTCATTGTCTGTTTGTCTTGTATTTTTCTATGTTTTTCAGTGATGTATTAAAATTTAAAGATTTATTTATACTGTCAAGGGACTATTTCTGAGGATTTCTCATTGGATATCATAGACACCAGGATCTGTGATCTGCTGATCTACACTAAACTGCTAATGATAATGAAATGCCTTTGCTAACTCTAACCCAGGACACACAGCAATGCTGTCAAATCAGCAATATTTCAGGGGTTTTGTTCCAGAAAAAATATATGTATAGAATTCAGCCAAATTTCAAATCTGTTTCTCAGATATTTCCCTTAGTAGAAAATTGGAACGACAAAGACAAGGTGTAGTGTTATATTAGCTGGCATAACAAAATATAACTTTTAATTGATGGATAAATTTAAATCCCAAAAACATCACATGAAGAAGGGCCCCCACTCTAGATCTCCATTAAAATGTGTCCCGACATATTTCCCTTAAACAATGAAAGGTTCATCGAGGGTCTTATTTAAAATAGAAAGACTCTGACACAAATGTAAAGTAAAATCTGCTGGGACTTACAGTACAAGTCTATTAGATGAGCAAACCAATTCGGATTGAGACGATTCAACCTGTATTTTGTAAAACTATCAGGCTCGACACGATCCCAGATCTTTTGGGGTACCTCATTATACTCTGCGGTCTCTCCAGAGGGAGGTGAATAAACATAACGGTTATACTCAACTCGCTTCACCTTTCCTAGAGGCCACAAGGATGCTCAGGAGAGGCGAGGCAAGGTGAGTATAACTGTTATTTAGTACACCTCCCCTGGCCTCCACTTATGATGGTCACTCCCACATAGAAATCTTGTGACAAAATATCACAAAGTCATGGGTTTTTTTTTGTTTGTTTTTGCTTTCATCAAAATTTTTTTATCTAGTAACGCACATCTTGGGATATGTTAAGCCAAGAGAAAAGGTGAGTTATGACACATCTGTAAGTCCATCCTGAAATGAGTTGTCGATTTAAAGTGTAGACCAGTTACTTGTTTAGTCTATCAGAGGACTAGCTGTAGGGGGTGCAAAAATAACATCTGGGCCAGGGTACCTGAGGTGGACTAAAACCCATCTGGCACATAACAGGAAACCAGTATTATAAATGGCACTTTGGTGAGCTTTAAGCTGCACCTCTGTGTATCACGTTGTCCTTGGCATTCCTACTGTAGTACATTTTCTTTAGGTCACCTCGAGACCTGCTGTGTATGGGGTATCCCAAGAGATGAAGCGTCTCTTACCACTTACATATAGTCATTCATTGTGACTTTTCTGTGTTCTGGAATGGTATGTAACATATTAAAGATAACAACTGCTTATTACAGATTATATGTGAAGATTACTTCTTACCTTTCCACAGGTCATGCTGTAGTTCCTCCTGGACTTTCTTCTCATCTATGTCCTCTAGCACAGCCAGGGTCACCTCAGCCCCGTAGGCATATCTGTAGTATTCATGGATCAGACCAGCAACTTGTTCCGGATTTTTCCCCATCAGCTCATCCTTTGAGATATTCTTATATCCTTCTCTTACTTTCCAGATACTCAGTTTTAATATAAATCTCTGATAAGTTAAACGGTCCAGCTTCTTCAGAGCCCTCACCAGGACCTCCTGTAATCTCAGCCCCATCCTTATATCATAGAGAGCTGGCCACTTTCTGATGTTTATTCTTCCCTTCTGAGATCACTTTAGTCTTTTTCTAAGAAAGTAAACATTGTATTAACAGCGGTGATTCAGGCAGTCTATATGGAGATTTAGCAGTCCTGAATCCGACAACTAGCTGCAGCTAATATCTTGTCACAAAAGCCGCTCAGATGGCTCTGTGCCTTGTATCGTAGCTGAGCAACTCTAGTGTAGCTCTGCTGACATTGATGTCAATGGGAGCTGACGTCCTGTTTTATTCAGTGTATTAAGATTACAATGAAATATAAAAATGATGTGAAAAAGATGATACAGAACTGGAATACCAATACTTGCACAAATAAAATATTGAACAGAAAATATGCTAAAAGGCCCGGAATTGAGAAATGAGCAAATCTTCATACATAAAAATTAACTTTTAATCCATGCAATATTAAAAAAATAGTTAACATCCCAAAAACAGTCCACACAACATAGCTAGTGACATGTTTCAGGGTTCAACCATCCCTTACTCAGCATGCTGACAATTGATAACAACAGGGATTTAAAACAAAAATCGGACCACATCCATTCCAAATATTAACCCTATAATGACTATACAGCGCCTCCAACCACATGACCACAAAATGACCGTATAAACCCTAATCTACAAATCCTACGTGTATCTTATAAAAAACCCTCAGTAGCGATGTATAAGACACAGAATCTACTCAATATGTATACCGCCCAAAGGAAAACATACTTCTAATGCCTATGGAACTAATCAGAACGAATTACAAACCTCAAATCCCATATTTACCGCAATAGCAATGTATAAGACTAGAGATGAGCGAATTGAAGCTGACGAAGTGGAATTCGATGTGAATTTCAGGAAATATTCGATTAACATCGAATCCGGATTTCCTCACGCTTCGTGGCAAAAATGCATTTTTTTTTTTTAAATGGCTGCTGCACATGTTAGGACATGGGGCAAGGAACTCTGGGAACGCGGGATCACCCACAATGTCATGTGTGGAGCCGATCAGCAGCCAGCCAGCCCTGTAATGTTACAGCCCTTTAAACCCTTCCCGAGCGCCCACGGCATCGGAAGCGGGTGTTAGCTGTAACTGACAGCTAACACCCTGCTCCATAACCTAGGGCGTTTTAACACCTTGGATGCCGCGATCAAACATGACTGCAGCATCCAAGGGTTTCTGCCATTTTGCCGCTCTGTAGCCTGGAAACAGCTGTTTTTTTTTTTAACGTGATTCTCTGTGACTTAATTCAGAACGAATAGAATCGTATTGGAAAATTCGGTGAAGTTGCCGAATCGAATGTTTGAAAACGTCGCTCATCTCTATATAAGACACAAAAAAAAAGGTGAAATTAATTTATCTGTCCATTCATCACAGTTATATAACGGCCATATGTCATAGATTTTAGCCCAACAATATCTTCACAATAATCAATAAGCGTATACTAAATCAGATCTTACATTCAGGCCATCCAGATAGCTTGAATTAAGTTTCAAGTTCCAGAATGCCTCTCTTTTAAGTAACAATTTTCTACAATCTACCCCCCCCCCTTCACTCGAGGGGGTTTGGATACATGTTATTTAGCAAAAAAAAAAAATAGAATGAAAACATATTACCATGATGTGTAAAAATAAAATGTTTCGAGGCATTAGAAATATTTTCACTGGCATTTTTGTTACAGTCAGCAAAGTGCTCCAAAATATATACTTTAATCGCTCGGATAGAACATTCTACATAAATCAGACTGCAGAGACTACTGTACACCTAATAATGTAAACAATATAACTCCTGATTGTATAAACATGTGTATCCGAGGTGGTATGAAAGTTCTTTGCATATTTACAAATGTAACATCTAGAAGAACCACACTTGTAAAATCCTTTAATACCCAATCATGTTTTAGATCTATGTATACTAGATTTGAACAGACAAAATAGGGGACAAAATACTTCCTAAAGAACGTCCCCACCAAGCTACAAACTGTATTCCGTTTTTTATGATCCTACTCAATTATGGAACTTGATGTAAAAAAATGACTCTTTTTTTGTGTTTTTTTTTTTTTTTTTTACAAATAAAATATATTAATAGAAAACAAACAATTATTATTATAGTGTATATTATGTATCTCTTTTCTATTGATATATGTATTTAGTAGTATTTGTGTAAATATTGGTATTCCAGTTCTGTATCGTCCTTTTCTCATCATTTTGGAAATTTAATATATTGAATAAAATAGGATGTCTAGACAGGCGGCTTCTATTCATTCTAATTTTTTCGCTTACCTCAATGGATATCGAAGACATAAGACATACTTAGCTAGTGCACTGAACATATATACTGTATAAAACTATCTGTATCATATGGAGGATTTGTGATTTGCTTCTCCTGCAGAATTTCCTACAGTGTAAACAGATTTCAGGTTTGATATAATCTTTGACCCCCGACCACAGTTTTCACACCCACAGACACCCAGCAGTTTCATTACAGTACCTGTAAGATGTATAATAAATGTTGCGTCTTCTCTCAGGTCAAGCTCGTCCTCCTGCTATAAGATTCCGTTACTCCACATTGTTTATTCAGACTCTGGTGAAGAATGTGATCCTAAAAGCACAATATACTGACCATAGAGAGGAGATGGCTGAGAGAAAACTCCAGGACTGGATGTAATGGGAGATTATCTCACACCGAACTTTGTAACTTGCAGTGAAAATCTCTTGTTTCTCCCATTCCGATGTTACTTCCTCATTCAGTGAAGCTTCACCTATTGGGTGGTGACAAACCACAGCTACCATGCTTATGTCTCGATCTTAAAGGAGAAGGTTTCAATTACTCTCAAACATTCAAATGCATTTTTGTTTTACTGCTTATAAACATTTATCATTGTTATGCATTATGATGTTACTGAATATGTGTGAGCTATACCCAATATACTATTGATTTCTCTTACTTATATAGCACCAACATATTCCGCTGTGCTTTAGGGTAAGACCCCACATAGCGTCCCACAGCAAAAAAGCGCTGCAGGAAAAACTGCGGCAGCAACACATCGTGGTTTTTCCCGCAGCACTTTGCACAGAAAGTTTGCAGAGGTTTTTTTCTGCAGGCTTTCTGCTTCAATTATACGAATAGGGAAGCCGCCGCCGTTTCAGTAGATATAATTGACATGCTGCGATTTCCAAAACTGCAACAGTTTTGCAAAACACAGCGTGTCCGCAGCATGTATTTTACCGCGATGAATGTGTACATGAATGTGTGGGATTCTGTATGGTGGAAATGCAAATGATATAATGGAGTGATGCGAGGATGAGGTTATAAAATAAGAGTGGTGACATCGTGATAAATAGCTAGTATAATGCGTCCAAACATATAGAAAATGGAAGGTCACTCCCAGAAAATGGAGCTGCGTGGAACAGAACTTCAGACTAGAGGTAAGTGCTGAGGATATATAGGGATATATAGAGAGGCTGGAGCATGTGCAGATGCAGGCAGAGTGGAGCACAGGTTCAGAAGCGGTGTCCACTCAGGTGTGCGCAATAAGTCATTGGTGAGCGGCAGCTGGGGGTGCACATGTCTTGTTGCAGTGATAAGAACTGTGTTTGTGTGTAAGGGGGGAGGGAGTGGAAAAGGTGGAGAAAAAGAGAAAGAAAGAGGAAATAAGGGAGGAAAGGGAGGGAAGTAGAGAGAAATGAGAAGTATGAAGGGTAGTAGTGAAAAGGGATAATAAATAATAGAAGAAACTAAATAAGAGATAATAAAATAATAATAAATAATCAATAATTTAAAAAAAATAATTAAATTATAATTTTTAAAAAAAGGAGAGTGGAGGGAGGTGATAGGAATGGCAGGAAAGGGAGGAACAGAAAGGGAGAGAGGGGAATGGGGAGAACGAGAAAAGAGGACCATAGAGCTTTAGGTATCGATTGTGATCAGCTATAGGGATCTGTTCAATGGAGAGAATGGAGATACAATTGAAATTTCGATGGTGTTTAATGGAACAGTGTAGCGACAGATTGTGTTTTTCGAAACCTTTGTTGACATTAGAGCGATGGCTACTCATCCTATTATGGAGGGGCTGAATGGTATGTCCTACGTACTGGAGTTTGCATGGACACTCCAGTAGGTAAATGACATAGTTAGAATTGCAATTTAAGAAGGAATTGATGGTAAAGGTTTCCTTCGTACTGTTTGATGTATAGGACGTAGCTTTGTGTTTAATGTTGGGGCAGCAAGCACACCTAGAATGCGCACATTTGAACACCCCTTTAGTTATGGATAGTGAAGTGCATGTATTTTTCTGGGTGGTAATAGGGCGAAGTCTATTAGGTGTTAAAAGGTTGTGTAGGGTGATGGCTCTATGGAAGGCCAAGGTTGGATGTTCGGAAATATGCTTCTGTAGGTGTGGGTCACTTAACAGAACTTTGCAGTGTTGGAAGAGTATGGACTGGATTTGTTTGTGGATAGAGTTGTAGGTTGTAATGAAATTTGATTTGGTTAGACTGTTTTTATTATTATTCATTGTTTTTTCTGGTTCATCTGGATGGGATTTTTTATTTACTTTCAAACAGGAGTCTTGGAATAGTTTGGAAACTTTTTGTATGGCATTGACAATGATGGATGTGGGGTAGTGTTTCTCATTGAATCTGATTTTTAAGATACTGGATTGTTTTTTGAAAATTGCATCATTGTCACAGTTTTTACGAATGCGTTGGAACTGGCTGTATGGAATATTATTGAGCCATGGTGTGTAGTGGGCACTTTTGTAGTCACGGTAACTGTTGATCTCAACAGTTTTGAAGTTTGTTTCAGTGGAAAAACAACTCTTTTTTATAGCCAATATATCACTCTCAATGTTATTTACAGAAACCTATTAGTCCCCAAGTGTACACTGGCCACCTTATATACCGCAACAAATCATCCTAATATGCAGCAAACGAATATGGTGCCACAAATATCTTCCTACACCATTATTCTATATTGTGATGCATAAAGACAAAATAAAAGGGTTGGATCTCACGACTTCACTGGTTACTATTTCAGATGCATTAGTAGCCTTTGTTGTCCATAATCTACTCAGTGGGACCGTCTTCGTCATCAGTTAACTGACCTTTTCTTTTATACAGCCCTTATGTCCCCAAAGACTCCTGCCCTTACAAGGGCAGTCCACATCTAACCCTTAAACACCAACTTCCTATCCCTATGCATTTCATCATCGGTGTGTGATGACTCCTCAGGGGATCCAAGTAGAAATCTTAAGATAGTAAATCTGGTCCAGTGTGAACTCCATAAGGTCTGGAGACCAGAGATTCTGATCTGAGAGGGCATGTCCAATGAATTCCCTGGAAGTCAGGAGATATTCAGTTTTAGTCACTTTTTTAAGTGAGATTACATTCATTATCCAATGTCCGGAGTTCATTGTGATCTGCAGGGACTTCATTCTCCAGCTTCTTGATGTTGGGCTGGTTATGTCTTCTCAGACTCTGGTAGATTTTGTTCTTGTCATTATTACCCCAGGATCTTATATAGTCATAAAGCTTTCTCATCTTGTCTGTATTGGTGTTTTGGATGCGCACAGTGTCGTATTGTTCATAAGTTAAGAGATTTTGATCTAGGAGATCATCTAGAACTGGGTCTACCACAGAGATCATCCGGATCAGATCTGCACGGTGTTTATCCACAAAATGGACACTTTGTTCTGTAAAGAGAAATAGGATCTGTTCTGATAGTAAACTCCATATTTACAATCTGTTTTCATCCTTGTGCAACACAGTATAAATATACAAATATATATACCCCTCACAGCAAATGCAGAAAATTATACCTATACAAGGTCACATATCCCATTAGAAAATATAACCTACCAAAGAGTCTGTCAGGACCAAAATGTCTCTCAAACCAATAAGAATGCAAGAATGAGCCTTTAATAGAAGCAGAAACATGCCTTTGTGGCCACAAACACATAGAGCAATGCAGAGATAACCATCTTTTTATAGATACGCAAATAAGTCTGCAAGTGCTTCGGGGCCAGGTGTAAGTTTGCCCTATTTATCTATAGACAGCCGGGACACAAGCAGAAGCTGGAAATGTCATTCACAGCTGCTTTAGGCTGTGATTCCAGAGGAGAGCTTGAGTACTTGCAGGTGCCTGTAGGCAAATTTATCAAATTAAGTCCACCTACGATGCACTTGTTCCACTCAGGTCCACCCATGATGCACTTGATCCACTCAGGTCCACCCACGATGCACTTGATCCACTCAGGTCCACCCACGATGCACTTGATCCACTCAGGTCCACCCACGATGCACTTGATCCACTCAGGTCCACCCACGATGCACTTGCCGGCTGATTTGCGTAGCCATCAAAAGTTGATTTTCTCTGCGTTGCTTCATTAGTTTTTAGCCACTAAGATATGTTTCTGCTTCTATTAAAGACCCCCACATGGCACTAATATTGGTTTGTGAGATCTGACAGTCTCCCTTTAACCCATCAGATACCTGGTAATATACAACATTTTCCAACTCATTTACAATGGATAAAACTAGCATTCCCTACTAAAGATAACCAAGGACTCTAAACTTTGCCGATAATTACCAGAATCAGACCACTGAATATATCATTGGCAAGGCTGAATAACACTACTGATAAATTACTGTACAGCAGAGCAGCAGGAACTCAGTATAGATGTGATTATTTCATGGGCATAGTGTATATATATATACACTGTATCCTGTATAATAAATATTATTGCTTCTTTCTTGACGGTTGAAAACTCCTGTGCAAATTTCCCCATTTTTTCCAAAAGATACAGGCTATGGTAATGCTTAAAGTCCCATAATAATAAAATTATAAATCCCAGAACATATAATATAGTACCTGAGAGAACTGTAGGCTGTGACATTGTGGATGGTAAATCTAAAATTTCCTCTGAAAAAAAGAGCATTTATTAGAAAATAATTCCTAATAATAGCATTATATAAAACAATAATTTATATAAATTTACATTATTATAATTGACATCAGTTTAAATAAATTTATTATAAACTATATAAGTCATACATAATATTTAAAATATCATTATTATTATTATTATTATTATTATTATTATTAATCACAACAAAAAATGAAATTTAATCTTAACGTATAAACATTGTAATGCTTCATTCAGGGACTACTAGTAAGTAGTGAATATATATTATGTACTAAGCTTTACTGCACCTTCTCACATTTCCTACACAAAATTCTATAGATAGATAGAACAGTAATGCCAATACAATGTGCAGAGATGGACTGGCATATGGATTTCCAGGCTGCATGTCTGGGACACACAGGATAGTTGTGATTGCAGATAGAGCCAGCATAATGTAACTGGCTTTAAATGAAGGGGTAGGAATGGGTTTATATAAGAGATATTACTATGCTTCCCAAAGACAAATGAGGATGGGTTCACACTTGCACTCCGTCCGCCGTGAATCTGACCTAAATGTCGGAAAACTGGATAGGGAAAGGTTAGCGATGCATTACTTAAAAACCCATTCACTTGAATGGGTTTTTAAAGCAACACACGGGTATGCGCTTACACCCTCTGCGCCGCAAAGCCAGTTTTTTGTCGTTGGACACAAAGTCCTGCATGTCCGACTTTGTTTCCAACGAAAAAAATGGCTTTGCGCCGCAGAGGGTGTAAGCGCATACCCGTGCATTGCTTTAAAAACCCATTCAAGTGAATGGTTTTTTAAGCAATGCGTCGCTAACCTTTCCCTATCCAGTTTTCCAACATTTAGGTTGGATTCGTGGCGGATGGAGAGCCAACGCAAGTGTGAACCCACCCTGACAAAAAAACAAGGATTTGCAGGAAATTACCATACTGTTTCTCTACAAGACTGTTTGTGTCAGTGTCATGAAGAGCCTCCTGCAATCTCACACACAATGGGGATACGTTGCCTTTCTTACTTTCATTATTCATTTCCATAGTTAGTGTTCCTTTAAGCACAATGGCTTTTGCTTATAATACGGGCTGTAATCTTATCTAAGCACTGCGCCTAAGTCTACACTATAAAACATTGTAAACCCTGTTAAGCCAAAAACAGAAATATGAGGGTGAGGTCAGTGCGCTATTCCTGTCCAGCATTCTGTCACAGTCTGGTCACTATCTTATCCCCACAGGGGTCCAGCATTATTAGGTATAAACCCATTGCTTCAAATCAGGGCTTCTTGTATTGGTGTATGTCCTATTTTTTTTCACCTAAACCCAGAATAATAATAAAATATGCACAAAACTAGTCAATTATGTTAGTAATATAGAATTATCTGTCTCCCAAATACTATGGAGCACCACACCAACAACTGGTTTGACCCATAGTCAGCCTGAGAAGCTTTACATTACCCGCAGACACCATGGTTTCCCAGACTGTAACATCTGCGTCTTCTGTGAGTATAGACACATCAAATTCTGTGCTCGTTTCCCCCTTTATACTGATTTCTATGAAGGGGTATATCTCCGAGGGGCAGTGACTCTCAAACAGCAGCGTCTACAATAGGGACAATAAATAACTCAGTTTTCTTGGAGTACAATAAATTGCAAATGTCTTATCTTAAAGTATTCCTTGAACTGGCAGTATCAGATATAGCAAAATGACGCTCATGACATCAAAAATCATAGATTAATACACCAAGAAAGTCAGACTTATTTCTCCTCCTTATACATTATCATAGTTGGAATTATTTGCATAAAAATATGTAATTCCTCACAGCGGCGCCCTATGAAATTATAAGATATCTGAAAGACAAAGTTTTGGCAAAAAGAATGGGTCAGATTTATCATGACTTGTACGCCAAAATTGCAACTTTTTACAATCTACACCGCCTTTGCCACTATCCGGAAAAAGAGGCATGACTAAGGCATGGGGGAGAGGGGATTCGGACATCTGCCCTGCCAATTTTATCATCATTTATGGCATAAATTTTGTGGAAATGATATTGAAAATGTGCACCAGCTAGGAGCACAGGCGCACAGCCTCGTCATATACCGGCTCCAGGGCTATGAAGACTGGTGTTAGCGACACCAGTCATCATAAATTTGCCCCAATGTTATAAATGGGGTTAAATGGAGTAAAAAGCAATTCTGCCATTGTTTTTTGTGACATGTAACCAGTTCATCATTGAACAGCATGGACAGCACTTGGATGACATCCATGTGCCATCCATACCAACACGGCTCCATTTACTTCTCGCAGTGAGCCTGGGCTGCAAAACAAGGACCTGTGGTGAGTTTTTCCCACTGCGCTGCTGTATACACGGACCCATGATAATACACAGGTGTGTGCATGCGGCCTTAGAGATGAATGGCTCAGTGCGCTAGTTGTAAAAAACATCGCTAGCACACTGACAAAGCACAAAGCAATGTGCATGTAGCCTTAGGCTAATGCCCAATGTAGTGGACCACAGTGAAAAAGCGCATCATGTTTTTTTCCAGCAATGCTTTTCAGGTTTCCTCTGCGGACTTTCTGCTTCAATTATACCTATAGGGAAACCGCCGGTGTTTCCGTAGGTATAATTGAAATGCTGTGATTTCCAAAAATGCATTGCTTTTATAAATTATAATATTTCCGCTGCGGGTTATTTTCTGCAATGTGTGGATGGGATTAGCCAGAATCTCATCCACTTTGCAGTGACTGTAAAATGCAATGGAAGAGTGAAGAAATCAGGCGATACCTTTTAGAGGCTAACTGAGTATATTTGATAGTGAGCTTTCGAGAGTACTAGCTCTCTTCTTCAGCCATGGTACTCTCGAAAGTTTACTATCAAATATACTCAGCCTCTAAAAGGTATCGCCTGATTTCTTCACTCTTCCACCACTTTCTATGGCTAACACGGTACAACATTATACTATTGTAAAATGCAATGGTTTATGCCACGTGGGACCGGACCCATAAATTGATTATGGTGATATCATATATGTGTAGATTTTAACAAGGTGCGGCTGCATTTGAAAAGCCAGAACACATATGTGGCTGGAGATGTTGATGCAAGTTTTTTTTCTTACACCATTTACTGTGCTGTTTAGTATCACATCGCTGTGATATTCCTCACCAGATATCTACGGCCCTGTAAGATTCACTGAGATACATGTAGCCCTGGGCACAATTTAAAAAAATTGGGCCTCAGTGGTCACATGGAGGCAACAATATCAATGTGTAATGTCTCACCCAACATGAACGCTGAAGCTCAATCACAGACCTTAGCAGTGACATGGGGACCACATGACATCATTTACCCCCTAGCAGTCACATTCAAATTGCAAAAACCCTCCTGAAAATGAAACATTTTTTTATTGCAGATTTTGAATTTATGGCTGAAATAAATATTTTTGGCACATAACTCCGGTGTCTCATGTACATTCTAAACCTTTACTGATCTAACATATTTTAGCCTTAAACCAGTAACATTTTATCCATCTTTCTATTTCCACTTTCAGTAATTTTTACATTTTATTTCATTATAATGTAGCTTGACAAGACCTTTATTTTGTGGGTACATAAGACTTTTTGTTTAGTTTTTATTACTTTTTGTTTTTCAGAGATGAGATGGTCAGAAAACATCAATTCTGACACCTGAATTTATAAAGTTTATGGAATTTATCATGTAGAATAAATAATGTACTAATTTTATTTAAGGGGTTGTTATGGATGTGGCGATACCAGTTGTGTGTTTTGTTTTATTTTTATTTTTCAAGGGAAAAAAAATTGTCTATTTTTACCTGTAAATTCACTTATGCATTGAACCCCTCCAATGGAATTATCTGAAGTGACTGGGAAAGGAGAATAAGAAGTCATTCTCCTCTCTCTGAAGCTGCACATGTTCTCCTGCAGACTGGTTGAAGTGAAAGGTGCAATTATATGCAGCTCCGCTTCAACTAGTCTCAAGATCTACAGGATATAAGATTCATAGCTTTAAAACAAGACCAAAATTGGGCTCTAGCCTCCATGGCTGCAAAGCTAGAGTCGTTGCAAAGAAAATCTCCTGCTTGGGGTAAACTGTTATGTACTTTGCTCAAACCCAGAACAGGAGACGTTCAAAACTGTCAGGAAGTTAAGATGGTGAACAGCCCTAGAAGAGGACCCAAACATCAGAGGATGAACCTTTTCTATAATAATAATAATTTATATATATTTATATAGCGCCAACATATTCGGCAGCACGTTACAAATCATCTGTACCTTGGGGAATACACGTGCATTCACCGGTCCATTGATTCTGTATTTCTTCTTACAATACAGAGATTCTGTCTGAGTCGGTTTCAGAATCCTCTTGAATGAAAATCTTGTCTCATAACGCTCAACCTCCTATACAATACCAATCATAATGAAAATTGAAAGTTTACGTTATAACAAATAATTTCAGCAACATTAATTATATTGAATATTCTTGTGGTTTTAGGGCCATATCTAGAGGGATTAGTTTCATTATATTTCTTTATAGAAGTCGGAATTCCATTTTATCCATACAGTGCTTCATATTCTCTATATGGGCTAAAATGACAGCACAGTGACTGCCTGTAATCGCCAGAGAAGGAGCCGATAGTATACAGTGCTGGCCAAAAGTATTGGCACCCCTGCAATTTTGTCAGATAATACTCAATTTCTTCCAGAAAATGATTGCAATCACAAATGCTTTGGTAATAATATTTTCATTTATTTTGCTTGCAATGAAAAACACAAAAGAGAATGAAAAAAAAGTCAAATCATTGATCATTTTACACAAAACTCCAAAAATGGGCCGGACAAAAGTATTGGCACCCTCAGCCTAATACTTGGTAGCACAACCTTTAGACAAAATAACTGCGAACAACCGCTTCCGGTAACCATCAATCAGTTTCTTACAATGCTCTGCTGGAATTTTAGACCATTCTTCTTTGGCAAATTTCTCCAGGTCCCTGAGATTTGAAGGGCGCCTTCTCCAAACTGCCATTTTGAGATCTCTCCACAGGTGTTCTATGGGATTCAGGTCTGGACTCATTGCTGGCCACTTTAGAAGTCTCCAGTGCTTTCTCTCAAACCATTTTCTAGTGCTTTTTGAAGTGTGTTTTGGGTCATTGTCCTGCTGGAAGACCCATGACCTCTGAGGGAGACCCAGCTTTCTCACACTGGGCCCTACATTATGCTGCAAAATTTCTTGGTAGTCTTCAGACTTCATAATGCCATGCACACGGTCAAGCAGTCCAGTGTCAGAGGCAGCAACGCAACCCCATAACATCAAGGAACCTCCGCCATGTTTGACTGTAGGGACCGTGTTCTTTTCTTTGAAGGCCTCTTTTTTTTTCCTGTAAACTCTATATTGATGCCTTTTCCCAAAAAGCTCTACTTTTGTCTCATCTGACCAGAGAACATTCTTCCAAAAAGTTTTTGGCTTTCTCAGGTAAGTTTTGGCAAACTCCAGCCTGGCTTTTTTATGTCTCTGGGTCAGAAGTGGGATCTTCCTGGGTATCCTACCATAGAGTCCCTTTTCATTCAGACGGGTTGACACTGTTATACCCTCGGACTGCAGGGCAGATAGAACTTGTTTGGATGTTAGTCGAGGTTCTTTAGCCACCATCCGCACAATCTTTCGTTGAAATCTCTCGTCAATTTTTCTTTTCCGTCCACATCTAGGGAGGTTAGCCACAGTGCCATGGGCTTTAAACTTCTTGATGACACCGCTCACGGTAGACACAGGAACATTCAGGTCTTTGGAGATGGACTTGTAGCCTTGAGATTGCTCATGCTTCCTCACAATTTTGCTTCTCAAGTCCTCAGACAGTTCTTTGGTCTTCTTTCTTTTCTCCATGCTCAATGTGGTACACACAAGGACACAGGACAGAGGTTGAGTCAACTTTAATCCATTTCAACTGGCTGCAAGTGTGATTTAGTTATTGCCACCACCTGTTATGTGCCACAAGTAAGTAACAGGTGCTGTTAATTACACAAATTAGAGAAGCATCACCTGATTTTTCAAAGGGTGCCAATACTTTTGTCCACCCCCTTTTTTATGTTTGGTGTGGAATTATATCCAATTTGGCTTTTTGACAATTCTTTTTGTGGTTTTCCATTGACGACAAATTAAATGAAGATATTATTACCAAAGCATTTGTGATTGCAATCATTTTCTGGAAGAAATTGAGTATTATCTGACAAAATTGCAGGGGTGCCAATACTTTTGGCCAGCACTGTATATATTCAAGATTTAACTTAAATCTCCTTAGTGGTGACTGGAGGCAGCCAGAGCTTTTACATTATAACCATGATATAAAGTGATGTCCTATCTCTAGGATAAACTACCATTTTATGGGATAGTCGATGAGAGTGAGAACAGAGGAGCCTCAGCTCTGTTTCATTCTGAATCCCTTTCTAAGTTTTCACAATCTGTGCCTGGGATAATAGTATATAGAGGACACTTTAAGGAGGATACAGTGCAAAAGCTATTTCTTTCTCATGGTTAGTGGTGGTTCCAGAGGTCAGATCCCCACCAGTCATAAAGTGATGCATATCATATTGGTAAATGTCTTTGTTGCTATATCCTTTATTGCAATTCCTTCTGTGATAAGATATCATACAGAAGAACATAGTTTGCTATCTCTGTATCATCACGTTATCCAGAATAATGCTTCAAAGGGGTATTCCAGGCCTCAATAGTGTTTTTTTATATACTGATGGGCTAGCCACAGGATAAGCCATGAGTATCTGATTGGTGTGAGGTCTAATCTAATCTGGATTCTATTGCGGTGGAAGGGGCTGGAAGATTTTCTGCGTTTATTCAGGTAATAGGTACAAAGTTGCAGTACTCTGGAGTCACTACTATAAAGTGAATGGGGCTGCAGCTCTGCGCCTATTATTGAAAAGTAGCAGATATGCTTCTGACCCTGAGCTGTGGGGTCCAGGTGTTAGACCCTTATCGATCGGTTATGGAGACCTGTGGATAGGTCATCAATATTAAACACAATAGAGGGCAAGAAAACCTCTTAACCTTCGTCCGGCTGAGTAGGTACAATTGTAACTATTCCGTTTTAAAATTGCAATAACTTTTTTTCGAAAAGCCGTAGAGGGCTGAAATTTCGGGACATCTCTGCAGTTTTGGTCCAGAATATATTGGCCAAATTTCAATAAAATATCTTCACCCCCTTCTGAGATAAGGGGTCGAGATATTTTTGCATCCATAACAAGCTGCATAGGTACAAATGTACCCTCATATATTTTGAATGAAGATAATGCAAGGAAAAAAGAATAATATTTTTTTTAATGATAATGCAATTTTATTATTATAAACAAGTAAAAAAACTGTTCATTTACATTATAAAAGAAAATGTAAGAAACTTTTTTTATTGACTTTCTTCGCAAGTAATGCATGTTGTCTTTGCTACCGAGTGTTCATCGCAAATGGGTTTCACACAAACCACACAAGACTTTCTAGTCTTACGTTGTTTTCACCTCAGGTCTCGGCAGACATAGCAACTACCAACAACAGGGGAGGGTCCACGACTACCATGAGGTATTTGAGGGCCAGCTGCTGCTTGCGATTCTACCAGAATGCATCGTCCAAGCACCATTTCTACTGCACCTCGAAGAAAATGGTTTCTCATCATCATTCAGTTTGTACTACGATCTTCAATTGCAGGCATACACAGCTGATTTGCGAGATCTTTCAGGAACTTTCTTCGTTGATCCTTTGTCCTGAAGCTTGGATTGTGTTCTCTGTAGATGATGTAGGATGCTAACCCAGTGACGTCAATCATATTGTAGAAAAATGCCAGAGGCCAACGTAATGTTCGTCGTTTCACAGTGTACTCTCCCAACATTTTATCCATAACATCAACTCCGCCTTTTGTTTTGTTGTAGTATTTTATTATCTCTGGCTTGGCTGCTAGTGTCTCTTCAACTCCTCCCGTAATGTGCATAGATGATAGAAACACGACTGATTTCTTCTTCTTTGGTACATATGAACAGACTGTTGCATCATGATTGTAGGCAAAATTTGTCGAGTTTACAGGCCTTTCTTTGGCAGGCTGCATGTTGCTAGGTAGGAACCTTTTGTTTTTTCTCACTGTACCAACTAGTGTCATGTTCCAGGAGGTCAATACCTTAGCTAGTTCCATGGTTGTAAAGAAGTTATCGGTGGTGACATTTCTTCCAGAGCCTTTATACGAGCTCACTAGGTCCAATACTGTTCGTTCACCAATGTTTACTTGTCAAGGACCATCAGTTGGTTTCCCAGTGTAGAGCTGACCTTGTAATGGGTAGGCGTTTGACGAGTCACAAGCCCAGAAAATCTGGGTAAATTTAGTATGGCCTCTAAATGGAAATAATTGCTCGTCGACGGTGATACATTTTCTTTTATAATGTAAATGAACAGTTTTTTTACTTGTTTATAATAATAAAATAGCATTATCATTAAAAAAATATTATTCTTTTTTCTTTGCATTATCTTCATTCAAAATATATGAAGGTACAATTGTACCTCTGTAGCCTGTTAACGTTGTAAAATTATGCAGCCTGACGAAGGTTAAATGGTCACTAACTTATCAGAGAACATAGTCTCATGTAATACAGCAGGTTTACAGTGAGTGGAGGGGGAAGGGGCTGATTTTCTTCATACAGTGAATGGAGAAGAGAGGAACTAGTTCCTCCTTATAGCCTGTAAATCTCTGCACTTAGCTTTCTGAAAGGATTCCAGAGCATCTCACAGCATGCTATGCAAGAAAATTCTACTGTACTTGTATTTACTTCTGGTTGGTGTTTTTACTGATGGGGTGTTAGACAATAGGAGGCTTTTCTACTTCTGCTTAGGTTTCTCAATGATCTTTTTAGCTGCATCATAACCTGGATTTGCAGTCCAATGTCCCGGGTTCTCCTATATTATGGTTACTTGTCCTTTTCTCAGCTATGAGTTTACTATTTTACAGTTACTCCTGGCAGAATTACATGTAAAGAAACCAATAGTAGTAATAATGGATAGGGGACAGACTGCTCTGTATTGTACACACACCTTGCCTCAGACAGCAAAGTAAAATGTGCTACAGCCATAATAGGGATATTAGGGGAAGAAAAAATGATAAGACACCATGTATGAAGGCTTAGTCATAGAACAAACTGCCCAGCAAGACCCTGCAGAAATTTCAAAATTTGTGAAAACTCAGGTACCCTTTAAACTGTATTACTGCTTTAAAATTTTGTCACATAAAATATTGTAGAGAGGTTTCTGTAGTACATATGAAGTTAAAAATTGGTTTAGCATGTTTTGCATATTTATAGAGCATGCGACCACCAATTCTGAGTGTAAAGAAATTGAAGTGGTAGTGGAAGACGACAGTGAGTAAAAACTGTAAGTTTAACAAATCATAGAAAAATGCTGTATGAAAATAAAACATGTAGCGGATAAATTAAAAAGGTAACTGTATGGAATGTTTTCCTTTCATAGACATGCCTACTCATGAATGCGTTTCCAATGAAGGAATTACCTTTTCCACTGTGCGGACACTCGGCAGTAGATACAGATGAAGTCTATACCTGTGTTTTAGATCTTCCCGTATAATTGTATTAGAGAATAACAGAACCATTCCATGATAAGGGATGAGCTTTATTATTCTGTCTTGTAAAATGCTCAAGGGATATAAAATAACCCCGATACAGGAGAAGGTGGGATTTTCCAGCACAACGTACTTTCCTTCCACTCTGGACGGTGTTTCTAAAACCATGTTATCATCCTTGTAGTGGAAACATCTAATGCATGATTTATCTCCTTTAAATCCTACAAAAATGTAGAATAAAACAAAAAAAATTTAGAAAAGAGTGAATAAATAAATTCAAATAACATTTTTGTTTGTATTTTTAAAAGGGTCTCAGGTGATCCTACTCATAGGGGTGTATGGAGGGTCCACAGCCACCCCCTTTATGGCAGCTGAAGACCCCCCATCCTGGGGTTGCTGAATCCTCCCTTCTCTTCTCAATCTCTAATCTCTCCTGAGGATCTACATGCAGGAATGTGGGTATGCTGCTAAAGGGCAGAAAAACATTTCAGTATGCAGTGTACACTGATCATCTGTCTCTTACCACTCAATAAATAAATCATTTTTAAATTACATGGATTTCCACCTAATTTTTCATAACTAGCCAAATACAATAAAGGAGCAACTGACTAGCATAACAAGGGTGGGAATGCCCACAGCTTTAGGGCTTTCAAAACCTAAAAATACCAATCACCCCAGTACCTGGCTATCACTTCAGGCCATCATCCAGCTTTTCTCAGTACCTCTGGTGGTGGTGGGTATAGAGGTAATAATATTGCATTAGTCATAGCCTTTTTAACTGTGGACCCCTCCTTTGGAAAAACCAGGCAGGACTGAAATGCACCAGAATTGTGAAGTCCCTGTGCTATAAGTTATTAGTGATCAATAATCTACTTTCAAAAGTAGGTGAATGACCCCTAGATACCTGGACCAACAAAGTAAATCATGTGGTCTTGCTTTCATTCATTACATACTATACAGTACAAGGCATTAATGAAATTGAAATTTGCTGCTATCTATCTCCTCCTGCCCCCTACAGCACTGCTATTTAAGTAGCTGGCTCCTGAGGGGGGCGCCGGAAGCCAAATTGGCAAGGTACCCAGCAACATACTTCCCCTATTAGTTGGCAATGCTATATCTGTAGGCCATAAATATTAAATTGGTTGGGATCAACTGTTGTACTTGCACATCCTCTTCATGGCTTTAATGCATGTCATCTGTATATAGTAGTAGTGGCTGTACAATGAATTACAGCTCTGCCACAATCATTTGAATGGAACAAAGGTTTGGCTTCCTGAAAAGCCCCTACTACAGTTATGTAGATGACATACCTGTAGACAACAAAGTTGACAGCACTCGCACAAGTATTTAAGCCCCTTTAATCCCAAAGATAGGTCATCAATATCCTGATGCTGAAAAATCCCATTTAAAGATGACCTTACATGTCCTCATGAATGTGTGGTTTTATATACCGCTAGAAAGCCGACAGTGCGCTGAATTCAGTGAACTGTCGGCTTTCCTAATATGTGCCCCAGTGTTGGAGATATCGGTGCGGGTAGTTTTGGCACCGATATCTCCCCACTGTCAGAAGAGCGTTCCTCATAGCTCAGCGTCATCACCCTTCTGACAGTGGGGAGAAACTAATGGCACCGATATCTCCAACAATGGGGCACATAACGGGAAAGTCGACAGTTCGCTGAATTCAGCTTTATAGCAGTATATAAAACCACACATTCATGAGGACATGAAAGCTCATCTTTAATCTTGGCTGGTTTATTGGTTTTATCACATGTACATTGTTAGTGATGCCAAATAAAACTTTACATCTCAGAAATACAGGTAGTTTAATGGTAAATGACAATATTCATTACCTCCTAGACATAGACAATGAGGTAGGTAGACTGCAGAGACTACATTAGGCTCTAATCTGGATTTTATATTGAAGAGAGGACCAATAATCTCATATCCACCATGAAGGTTCTGCAGGATCTCGGTGTAGTTACTCCAGGAATCCACCTCATATTCAATGGTTAATGGTTGGATAACCCGGAACTGAATATCAGACTCTGAGCAGCGAAACAGTCCTGGAGAGGTCAGTGATAGACTGAAAAGGAAGGAAGGTCTGTCAAATATGTTTAAAGAGTAGCAAAACATTATTTTGCAATCTGTCACATGGAACTCATCCACACCCAGATTTATTGTTTTATGAATTCTTCACCTAAACAGGGAACTTATCAAATCAGTAAATATATATCGGAAGACTAGATGATCTTACAGTATGTATTCATTTTCTAAAAGGAATACTGTACATATTGTTCAAATAAATAAAGTTTGTGTTTGTAAATTGTAACTTTATGATATTCTTGGTTATAATATAATGAAGGTGTTTTGTGTACAGTCTTCCATATATACTATGGGGACAGAATGAGGAATTTAATAAAATAAGGAATTCTAAAAATGAATCAGCACAACATTGAACTGACTTGGAGTCTGGATGTGGCTCACCTCTGTAATATACAATATGGTGAAATGTTCCTAGTTCTGAGACAGACTTTAACTTTACCTAAACGTTACCTTAACATACATATAGAGCAAAGTCGACCATGCCAGGTAATGAGCTACATAAACATTTGCAGCACAGTTTAGCTTGACTTTTTCCAATGGCTTTCATTGACTTATGTTCTGTGATATCACACCACAGCATTTTGTTTGTAGTAACCTATCAATGGTATATACTGTATATATAGGGTTATATCCTAGCTACAGTCACTTGGGCCTTGTGTAACCTCCTGTGTATTAATTTACCAAGAGTTATTTATGACTCCTTCCAAGTCCTATTTCAGGGGTCAACAACCAGCACTCCAGTTATTGTTTGACTGCAACTCCCAATTACATTTGTTAAACTCTTTTCTTTTAGGATTTGTAGTTTCAGAAAACTGGTGTAGATGGGTTGATAAATTTTCCCCTTTGTGTGTTGTCTGACAAGGGTGTGTGGTTTAGAAGAAAAGTGGTGGCATAAACTTTTATTTGTGGAAAATGCGTTGTTGCAGTTTTTGATGCAGTTTTTTAAGTCAAAGTCAGTTGTGGATTTAACAGAAGGTAGAAGTCTAAGGGCTTCTTTTATATTTTCCATTCCTTTTCAAGCCACTCCTGACTTTGGCTCAAAAAACTGCAGCAAAATCTACAACTAAAATCCGGTGCGCTTCTGCAACGTGAGTCCTTAGCCTAAGGGTACATTTTAATATTGTCTGTCCAAGACTGCGCTTGCACTCAATAGGATTAGTAAATCTTTCTCAGTATTACTTCTACAGATATTCCTCTTTAACCTTCGTCAGGCTGCATAATTTTACAACATTAACAGGCTGCATAGGAATAGGTACAATTGTACCTACTCAGCCGGACGAGGGTTAAGGAGAGAACATTTGACTTGTCTTAATGGGAATATTCTGTAAGACTGAAGTTGGATTTCTGCTTCTATCAGCCCCATAGACAGTGAATGTAGAAGGGCCCATGCTCGACTACCACTGCATTCAATGTAATGTTACCATAGCACAGTCACAGAGAGCAGCTTACCGATGCGTGCTGCCAATCATGGCGGGGGTAATGACTTCCACTAAAGCTTCATGTAACTTATGGGAAAAAGAAGCAAAATGGTAAAATGAAATACAAAGCTAAAAATAAATAAATAATTAATAAATAAATATATTTTAGTCTATTTCACATTTGGTTTCAGTGCAGTAATTCTAAGTAGGGCACAGCCCGGGGACCTCCACCGATTACTAGAAAGCAATTGTTTGGCTGCTTCCACCATCCATAGACATTGAATACAGAAGGGCACATGCTCGACTACCACTCCACTCAATGTAATGTTACCTTATCACAGAGTTTACAGCTCATGTCGTCCTCTCTCATCTCAGTATTATTTGGGGACTTCTCAGATTCTGCTCTCGTTTCTGTAAATAATAATAGCCAAAAGAGGATGGGTCTCAGATGTTCCCCTCTCTATGAAGCAGTTTAAAAACTGGAACTTAAGTGAGAAATTATACCAATCACATTCACTCTGCAGTATATCAAATGTCACATGACAGATTGCGGGCATTGACTATGTATAGGGTCTACGATCCTGCGTCCACTCCCCCTTCATGATTGCAGGCCCCCCACCCACTCAATTTTGCTGGTCACCACATAAGAGCCATAACAGGAGCCATGGCTCCTCGGCCTGTAATGGTAATATTACTGACTACTATTATAATATAATTATTGAGGCTTGCCTGGAGCTGGCCTCAATGGCTTTACAGGGATTTTCCCACAGACTGCAATACACTTGCAGTGTCTATGACACAAGCAATCACAGGTTCAGGCTAAAAAAAAGTAAAAAAAAAATATATATATATACAGGTGCATATCAATAAATTAGAATATATTAGAAACGTTTATTTCTTTCAGTAATTACATTAATAAAGTGACCTCCTATATTTTCTAGATTCTTTACACACAGAGTCTTCTATTTCAAGTGTTTTATTTCTGTAAATGTTGATTATGGATTACAGGGAATGAAAACCCAAATCTAAGAAAATTAGAATATTGTAAGTTCAGTTCAGTATTGTAAATTCAGTGTCACCTGCCAAGGTTTCCTAAGCCTTTAAATGGTCCCTCAGTCTGGTTCAGTAGGACACACAATCATGGAAGACGCTGATTATGGATTGTATTACTGAATTACTGAATGTTTCAAAGATATTCTAATTTATTGAGATGCTCCTGTAGCTATATATTGGAGTTACCCCTCTTTCCCTAAAATGCATATAAAAATAAATAAATGACCACAAACATAATAGTTGTACCCTCATCTGAAAATGTCCAGATTATAAAAATATAAAATATCTATCTCATATGGTGAACAGTTGTAGTTCACCTCCCAAAAAAGGTAATTAATTAATTAATTAACATAAAGTGATCAAAACACCAAAAATTTTCCAAAATAGCATAAATTAAAAATAAAAAACTATAGCAAAGTTCATACTATGACAGTTAAAATATTTTTTTGTATTATTGATTTTTATAGATGCATTAAAACATAACAAAACTATATAAATCTATTATTGCTATGATCGTGCTGACTCAAAGAATACAAAAAACGTCATTTTTATTGCACAGTGAACACTGTAAAGCAAAACCCATAAGAAAATGCAGTTTCTTTCAATTCCACCCCATTCTGATTTTTTTTTCTAGTGTCCCAGTACATCATGTAGGATATTATAAAGTATAATTTGTCTCACAAAAAATAAGTCCTCATACAGCTCTTTGAATGGAAAAATAAAAATGTTATGACTTTTGGTAGGGCGGAGTAAAAGACGAAATGCAATAATGAAAAATGACTGTGACAGCAAGTGGTAAAGTCAATGGAGATCAGAGGATGAGGAAAGAGAGATGGGATAAGGAGACCCCTCTGCATTTTACTGTGACAGTTTTATTTAATAACAGCTAGATTATCAGGAGAATTATCATCAAGCTCCATTATGAGAGAAATAACTCATTAGATGCTGTAGACAGTCTCATGTCTCTCTCTCTGCCATCAGTCTCCATTGTCCTCCTCCTCTGGCCCTTTTTCTGCATAGACTAAGTATGACTGACACTATATGTATATATGAAACAGAGCAGTGTATGTAGAATGTACATGGACGCACTTACTGTGTTGTAGTCATTTTAATTAATCATATAACATTTTCAGGCCATCTATGGTTTTGCTATTGTGCTTATACAAGAAGTGAAAAACCTTCTCTTTGTCAGTGTCATCCCGTTCTCTGATAATATAATACAGCCATCTCATCCTCTCCTCAGATTTCTAGACAGACAACTAGACGTGGGCAAACCGCTTCGCTCCGAGCCGGATTCGAACCAAATATTTTAAAATTGTTTTTTTGTTTTTTTTTTTTGAAAAAATGGAGATTTCTCTCTCAGATGAACTAAAATGGCCGCCATGACATGCATTGTGGTAAATTATTATACTCTGGGGTCTCTCCAGACGGGGATGTGAAAAAATAAAAAAAAACATTTATACTCACCTTCCCTAACCTCTCCTCTTATGTGCTTGGAGTCACCACTGAGCGTACCCATGTGAATGCTGAGGCCCAATCACAGGCCTCAGTGGTGACCATAGGCGCATGGCGTCACAGCACCAGACACTGCTAGGAAGCACAAAAGAGGTGAGGGATGGTGAGTATGAATGTTTTTTTTTTTTTTATATTCTCTTACACCTCCCCTGGTCCTCCACCTATTATATTATGTGGTTTGGAGAGACCCCAGAGTATAATAATTCCACTTTCAGTTTGTACCGAACTTGTACCGAAATGAATCTGGGACTCAAGCCACCCAAACCTGTAATGAATCAAATCTGGAGAGGTTCGCTCATCTCTACTCTCAACATATACTGAAAAATTGTTAGAACACGCTTGGACAATGGCACCATGGGGGCAAGTGAGGCATCATAACCCAGACTCAAGAACACCACTAAATTAATTCAGATCAGATCAGCCCAGACCCAACCCCTATGTCCATTAAAAATGGACAAACATGTCTAGAGGCATAACCTGTAGCTCCTGGACCCCAATTCAACATCTGTAATGGGACCTATTCCTACTTTGTTCCATTTAGAATAGTGATTTTATCTTATCACTATCATAGCTATTCCTAGAGAATATTAACTCCCGCATTTCCTCTTACCTTTTGGCTTTCTGTCTGATACTTCCAAGTTACTGATGACTGAGTAGTTGTATCTCCAGAGAGAAATGTAGAATTGATCTTTTATGGTGTAATGTTGATAGCAAAATACATGACACAAGTTTCTCATCTTCTCTTCGGCTGTGCGCACAACTTGTAATAATCCGTACTGCCTGCGAGTCAGGAGATGGTTGGATCTCAGATCTTCTAGCACTGGATTCACTTCCTTTATGTTATTAATCAGATGTGATTTGTGTCTGTTCACAAAGTGATCGTCTGCAGAGAAAGTGACAAGTTCTACAATAGTGACAATACTCCACAACGTAATGGATAGTCATGATCTACAATGGGCAGACACTCTGTACAGATAAAACCAGAAAACAGAAAGCAATATTAAATGGAAAAAAAAAGCTATCATTATGTATCACAGGTATATGTGAACATACCTATAGGGGTTTTTCCAAAAGTGAGCTATTCATGATATCTATTAATATCTCATTGGTGGGATTCCAACACCCGAGACGCCGAGAGAACAGCTATTTGAAGATACCATGGTGTTTGGGTGTTGTGGCTGCTTCACCGAAAACCAAGCACAGTGCCATCTATTGTATAGTGGCTGTGCTTGGTATTGCAGCTAAGCTCTATTCATTTGAATAGGACTGAACTGCAGTTGTACCATGTGACCATTGAACTTGACATCATAGACACAGGATGGGGCTGTGGACGGAGCCGTAAGTGTCAGACTATCACCAATCGGATATTGATGACCTATCCTAAAGATAGACCATCAATATTTTAGTCCCAGAAATACCACAAAAGTTTAATTTGGTCTAAACAGCAACAGATATGATTATATACAGTATATGATTGGTAAATAGTCACTGATAGTAATAACACACTGAGCTGAAGGATTTTTTGGTTTTTTTGCAGAATTTCACTAGGATTTTTTTGGTGCTCGGCAAGGTGAAAAACAGGATAAGTTTTAAAGTACCTCTTTTTTGAAAAAATTTTTTTTTAAAGAGGTAGTGTATATACCTTCACTGGGTTATGGCATTTGGAAAGTAATTTCCTATCTTACTATTTCTGACTGAGACCTTATCACTCCAACCTCTCCCTACAAAATGGACACATTCTCTTTCTGCCTGGGCTTTGTGAGAGTTGTCAGTGACCCCTAATCCCTGAGGCCATGAGATTCATTGTTTCTCCTTTTTCCATGCTTTCATGGTGGCCACCATTTTAGCTGTTTTTGGAAAGTTCTGTTTGTTCCAAGGTCGTTCATTTATCTCTAATCACCTTTAATCTTCTTTTTCTTAAGTAAAAGAGTAACTGATATAAAATGTCAGGAGACCCAGACTTACCCCTGATGAGGTCAGTACATTTCTTCCTCCTGGCCACCATTTCCAAGTCTTTGATGGTTTCTTCATTGTGTTGTAGTAATGCTGTATAAGCCATACACTTTCCAGCATCCTCCCAGTGTCTGATAATATCACACAGCTCTCTCATCTTCTCTTGGGATGTATTCTTGTCCATCACATCTTTGTACTGTTTCTGAGTGAGTAAATCCTGATCCCGGAGATCATGTAGAACTGGATTTACGTTCATTATCCCAACAATAAGATCAGATCTGTGCATGTCTATAAAATTTGCCCTGTCTGCAGAATAAAGAAACAACCATGGAGAAAAGAAGGACAAATTAGCGTTACATATCTGGAGATAGCTCTTTATGGTGACTGTTTCACCTGTTATTTTTATCCTCTTCCCCTGTAGATTGTAAGCCCTTGCAGCCAGATCTTCCTCCCCATTGTACCCATTAAGTGACCTAGTTAGCCATGTGTACACCAGACACATACTGTAGCTTGTGAGTCTAGTCTATGCAGAAGGAGATCACTCCCCTCTCCCTGCCCCATTGGACAATGAATGAAAGTCTATCTTGTACACACAAACCTGTCAATCACTGTCATGACAGAGCCCAAAGACAAGGGTGTAGACAAGTGAGTACTTCACTGTGAGCAAATCATTGCTGTAGTTGAAAGCAGTGGTGAACTATGTTGTGATGCCATCTCCAACCCTGGTGCTGAAGAGAGACCAAAGGGATACACTGAGAGACTGTGCTGTGACTGTGGACATCTGACCTTTGGATTACATCACATCACTATAGGCATTTGTTGAAACAAATTCTGTATAATGTAGACTGTGTTTTATGCAGGGACTCTGTTCTGTAAACTGCATCCTCATTGAGAAACTGTTGAGCAACTATCAAGCCAGTTGCCTCTAAGACTGGACATTGCACAAGTGACATCTTTGTGAGTGAAACATTTAAGTTCATTTGCTCTGTCTAGTTAGGCTCTGGATTAAAAACGCAAAGGACCAAAGATACCCATAAGGTTTCAACTCTTAGAAGCAGGCATCATGGGGCATGGGGCAGAATTACAAAAAAATTGACATTTTCTATTTCACTTTTAATTTATTCCCCCACAGGAACTAGATGGGCCAGAATTACTAAGAGGGTCCGGCCTATTGATAATTCTTGCACATGTAGATATGCTTAAACTGAAATCTATGCCAATTGGGACTAGTGTAGATTTATGGAATAACTCATGTCAGTTTTCTGGCTTGAGTTATTGTAAATCTGATCCACCAGGATGGTCCGCTCTGCCCACTGTCTTAAAAAGTAGCGACCAGGGCGCTGAGTTGTATTTTTGTCCACTTTCTTGGCGCAGTCGAGTTAATAAATCTGACCCATCGTGTTTTGTAGTGCAGCTCAGCCTCATTCATTTAAATGGGTTGAACTTTAGTATCGGCAAAGAGGGGTCACTGTAACAGGTACAACAGCGAGGCCAACTTATTCTGCTGATTGGTGCACTGGGCACCCATGGACAGATCTTCAAAGATCCTGGAAAATATTTTTCAATACATCTCAAGGTTATCAGATCTAACATATAAGTAAGGACACAGACTTACCTTTGAGCAATGTGAGTTTCCCTATGTTCTTCCCACTTAGTTCCAAGTCTTCAATGATTTCAGCATTGCATGTTCTGAGAGCTACATAAGCCAAATACTTCCGAGTATCCTCCCAGTGTCTGATAATATCACACAACCCTCTCATCTTCTCCTGGGTTGTTGGTTTCCTAATCAAGTTATCGTATTGCTCCTGAGTCAGTAGTTCTTGGGTTCGGAGATTATATAGAACTGGGTCTACATGTATTATCCATTCAAGATCTGATTGGTGATACTCTATAACGTTTACCCTATCTGCAGTGTGGAAGGAATGAAGTATTATGTGAGACACAATATCAGTATACTGTATGTCCTATTCTTTATAGAAGTTAAGTCCTTCAACTCAAGGAGGTGGAGCTTTAATGGGTTAAGTCAATCTCTCCATGCTCCCAACCAGCCCCTCCACTGTTATTGATGTCCATCAGCCCTACTAACATCAACACAACTGCTGAATTAAGCGTGAGGGACATCAATCTCATTAGGGGCCGGGTTGTGGGATGAGGAGCTGACTTTTCCCATTAGCAATCTATCCCGTTTACTTGAAGAACCTAATTTGTATATAGAATAAAAGGTATATTTCTGTGGAAGGTAGCTGAAGACTGGCATTGTAAATATTTCGAGGGACAACACATATGAGAAACTATATTGATTTGGGGGTCCTTTTGAGCTGTTACCTGTGTACATCGCTGTGCCAAGTCCAACTTTTGAAGTATCCACTGTAGATATAAAACCATAGAAGAGAAATGTCCATGATCAGAACTAAGTTATAAGCATTAACAATTTCCTGCCTGTAATATGTGTGTACCTACTGGTCTGAAGAAAGTGCTGGTTGTACATTGTATTGTGGATTTGGTAAAACGTTTTTAATGCATATTGAAGTCTATATAAAATGTTAAAATATAGAAGCATCTGTATATAATCTATATGTCCTCAGTATTATATCTATATAATATCTTCATTAGAAATAAGCTGTCTCATTTGTTTCCACGTCATCCCTACAATATAGCCCATTGATAATCTGTAATATGAACACAATATTCATATAATGCTGATACTTATGCTCATGACAAAACTCCGCAAAGTGATTGTGAAATGTCACTTCTTACCTTCCATCAGGTCACTCTGTAGTTCCTCCCGGACTTCCTTCTCATCTATATCCTCTAGAACAGCCAAGGTCACCTCAGCCCCATAGGCATCTGTGTAGTATTCATGAATCAGGCCAACAACGTGTTCTGGTTCTTGCCCCATTAGTTCATTCTTTGGGATATTCTTATATCCTTCTCTTACTCCCCAGACACTCAGTTTCTCGATGAATTTCTGGAAACTTGACTGGTCCAGCTTCTTCAGAGTCCTCACCAGCGTCCCCAGTAATGTCAGTCCCATCTTGATATCACAGGGAGTTGGTCACTTTATGATGTGGACGCTTTTCTTCTAGGATCACTTCATTCTTTCCTTTGGGAAGACATTTTGAGTAGTAAGTTTTTGGAAAAATTAAACTGTCATTAAGAAAAGTGTTTATCCTGTATTTACCAGGCATATTATAATAAAAATATAAATAGTGACATTAAGTAATGTGTTATGTCTGTGCTTGGATTTATGATATCATCTTGTACATACCGGTTGGAATTTACTAACCCACCTGCACCAGTTTTTGGGTATAGATGGGTGTACATGTGGCAGATATTCATTGCATAACTGTTTCTTGCCCCAAAGATGTGCCATATAGTCCCCTTTGCACCCTGCTTACTTTTTTTCATGAAAGTGGGCAAAGCGGGGTAGAGACCAAAGGGGGCTGTGTTGGGTAAATCTATAACTCACACCGAAAAGATGGTTTGATTTATTCCAGAGATCTACACCAGTTTTTGACTGCCAAAGATTTTAATTCTGGTGTAGGCGAATGTGCCGAAATTATTAACAGGCTGAGTCCTCTTAATAGGCTCATAAGTTCAGGGTCATCCCATACCAGTCGGAGACACATAGAATGTCAATCTTAATAAATTCCCCTCACTGTATCTTTCATAGACTCACTATAAAGTGTAGTACAGCCTTTTATTACTCTATCATCGTATTCTAGGTGTGAAAAGAGGATAATGTTAATAATGGAAGATATAAGGGGACTTCCAATCTGGTCTGCTGGTCTCATGAAATACCCAAATTTTATTGTATGATTTCAATGAAAAACTGTCATATGTTGACATACACAATGTTATCTATATGAAGGTCAACTTCTTAAAAATATACATTGCCCAATAGCCCAGTATATATAGTATATTTTTCTTGAATGATTTCTGCATCAGTAACTTCCTGTTCTCATTTCTTAGTGATGTAAGATTCATGAAAGCTGTTGTAGCGTGACTCACCATAATCTGTACTGACCTCTTTCTATATAATGCGGAATTTGGACTTTATATCAATTTCTCTACAGTTGGAAGAAAATCTGCATTGATACAATTATAGACAAATACAATCTAGCAGTCACAGGCTGGTCATGTATACACAACTTCAAAACTTTCGGTTCGATGGAGATCAGAAACCCCTGGAACCAGATCCTGCATTGCTGGAATGGGATGTCTAGCAATGGGATGATCAACTCTCACTGCAAGGGGTGGCCTAGGCTGGAGGTTATAGGGGTCTGAACGGCAAGAACAGTGCCTCAAGGAAGCTAAAGACCCGCCCCTAGTGCACTGCCTCATTTGCATAGGACTTTAAAGTCTTGTTTTTCTCCAAATCTACAATAGTGACATATACAACAAAGGTTTGATGTGTATCACTGCAATGTGCTCTGTAGCACGGTGGTGGCAGTTGAGTATGCATGGAGGAGGTCCTTTAAAAAACATTGTAAAAGACATAGGTGTAAATCAATACATGTTAAGGCAAATTGTCTAAAAATTCTGAAAATTCAGGATGTCTGATACGCTCACTAGGAGCGGATGTCCTGTTAAATTCACTCTAAAAACAAAAATAGGAATCCTGAAATATGTAAGAATGAAGGCGAGGATAACAACAAGAAGCTATGAAAGCATTGAGAAACTGCAAAAGCTCTGTTCTTATGTCCACCATTATAAAAAGAGCAATGTTTATGGAAAGACAAAAAAGGAATCTGGTAAAGTCCAGAAAAACCCATTGCAGCTTGTTTCAAGTTTTCCTGAGACCAATTTAGATGTGCGCACAAGACATCCAAGAAATATAGACTGAAACACAAATGGTCCAAAATGTTCAAATTTTATTTTCAGCTACACAAAACATTACATGGAAGTGACTACTGCCAAAGAGGGATCGACAGGTTATTAAATACAAGGGGTTACTTACTTTTTATCCCTATGCTTTTTATCCCTATTACCTAGCTGGACAGAATTACGAATCCGTTGTAAGATGTAGACAGAACTTAGATTAGATACTATTGAAATGTGCCAGATTTATCAGAGCTGTTGATGCTGGATATACGATTTGCTGCATCTTCAGAATTTCTACTTCTAAGTTTATATCCTCCATAACCTGGCTTACCTTGCACCAGAATTTTGGTACCATTTAATGACACATTTGAATCTCCCAAAGCTCGATTCTTCAATAATCCATGACCTTTGATAAATATGTGCAGCATAGAGGCCAAATAGTTTGGGTGCACATTAGGCCAGAGTTTAGTGTATTTAGCTTAAAAAATATCCTTCTATGCTAAACAATATGAATGGTACAGCTTTGTGTGTGCTATTAGCTTAGATTATATTCAGATAACATTATTAACATTCCACATTATATTAACAATCACTGACAATTCCAAAGGGTTCACTTATTTTACTTATAACTGTATATTTTAGATTACACAAATGAGTGCAATTATTTAACTTCAAAGGGCCAACCTCTAGTAGGGTCAGCAGTGTTCTCAGATAAGAGTGCATGTGATATTTGACTCCATCATACTCCCCTGGAGACTGAGCCATCTGTTCTCACCTTCTATCTTAAAGAGGACCTTTCACCACCTCCACCATTCCTATTTTGCAGCATTTTTCCCCCATCAACCGAAAACTTTTTCACATCACTGTATATACTAACAATATAGTTAATAGAGTATTCTCATACCAAACAAGACTATATAAAAATACTGTATAAAATATATTTATATGAATGCAATTAACAATATATAAGGTTCCTGATGGGATCTCAAAATTGATATCAAGTACAATTTCTGTAACCCATATGTCTGAGCCTCTGTGAACATCTCCGTCTATAACCTTATAATTCCTAGATTAGTTACATGTTCCACATGAAGTATTTCCTTAAACAGTGACCTCCTGACCATAGTTTTCATACATGACCCCAGACATTTTATTTTACTGTACCTTTAAGCTGTATAATAAATTACGCCTCCTATCCCAGGTTCGGGCTTGTCCTCCTGTAATAAGACTCTGGAGAAGTAACTGTTGTCACATACAGAACACTGCACTGGCTATATAGATGTCACACCAGGACAAGTCACTGACTGAGGACAGACCTTGTACTGGATCTACTGTTGACTTGTCTCATGCCGGGCTGTGTAACATCTGCTAATCTTGTTTCCTTTTCATTCCTTTACATGAAGAAACTTCCTCTTCTGATGAGTACACATCCTCACCTACCCAGAGTTCTCCACTGAGTCCCTAGACCATAAAGAGGAAGAATATAGATGCCAATAGCTCCAGAATCCGTCATTTAGTAGAATTGTTTAAAATTATTAATTTTTCAGCATAGGCTCGTTCAATATACAGTGCTGGGCAAAAAGTTTAGTAAGGTGTAGAAACCATGCTGTAAAGTAAGAATGTTTTCAGAAATACAAGGGTTAATAGTTTATTTTGGTCAAGTAACAAAATGCAAAGTGAATGAAGAAAAGAGAAATGTAAATCCCATCAATATTTGGTGTGACATTTGCCCTCCATCAGTTCTTCTTGGTACTTGCAGACATTTTTTGAAGTTTTTTGGCCATATCATTACTTCCAGGACTCCTCCTCCAAAGAGCAAAGGTCACATCAAATATTGATGGGATTTACATTTCTCTTTCCTTCATTCACTTCATTCTGTTCCATACATGCCTAAAACTTTTTCACAGTACTGTAGAAAGAACACAAGAGATAAAGGTCCACTGGTCCATCCATTTTTTAAGACAAAGTAACACAAATAAAGCAGCATGACCTGGTCATCAGTTGGTATCTGTGTATCTTCAGATAAAAAGTGCATTTAGTGTGGGGTTACTCAGCTGATTTGTATATATGTTGTATGCAAGTTAGCTGAGAGGATTCACAATTCCTGTTTTCTGCTCTCATTCCTGACTGTGTTCTAGCTGCCAATATCTCTAGTTCTATAGCGCCTAGAATCTCAGCTTTAAAACAGCACCAGTGTTGCAGTTCTAGCTGCTATGGAATCAGAGTTATCAGCAGTTGTGAGTGAGATTGGTACCTTCGATATCACTCAGTGTCACTCTTCACATAACAGAGGGTTAGCTAAAAAAGAATATTTCATAGCCTGATTACCTGACAGTGCTGTAGGTTTAGAGGTGGAAATGCTGGTGACAGGTTCCTTTTAAGTAGATTTAGAAAAATGAGTCAGCAAAATTTTGCTTCACTAGCAATAAACATATTGACAGATTTCCTACTATAAAGACATATTTCCATATTATAGGATATAATCAATGATTACATAATCTATTTAATCCTCTTTCTATATTCACATTGCATGTGGTGGATCCACTCAGCTGCAATTTGATATCTGTAGCAGAGGGGGAGACACCAATGGAATTGCCACTTAAAGGGTTAGTCAGGGGCTCACCTCCTCAGGACTTCCGCCTATTATACTCTAGGGTCTAAAGAGAACTCAGAGTATAATAATGGCAGTTTCGGTTTGAATGTGTTCAGTATAAACAAAACTGCAGGGCAAACCTCACAAATATCCACAAGATAAATCTTACAAGGTTTGCCCAACACTTACTCCCCTTCAGTAGTGTCATAGTAATCAACTATATTGATGGATGCCGATACAGTTGATTACAAGGTTGGATTATTATGGGAAAAATATGTAGTTACTTGCCGCTAGGCCTCCTTACAGCCTTGGGCAACCACACATTTCACACATATTATAAATTGTCTCTGTGATAATGCCCATACTATACACAGCACAGGGCTGGAAGCAGAAAGCTCCAGTCTTCTGCATAGTGGCCATCCCCAGCTTCTATGCACAGCACAGTTAACTGCTTCTGGCCTTGTTTTTGTATTGTATGGGCACCAGAAGTTGTGCCTATAACTGATCATTGCAGGGAGATAGGTCATAAAATCTGATATCCTGGGCAATTCCATTAAGCAATTTCCAAGCGATGAAAATCAGTAACCAGTTCTGAGAACAAAGCCCAATGCACATGTAATCACAAGTATTTGACAAGTCTCAATGACACGTTTGAATACCCCACCTCAGCTCAGGATTGTACTTTGTACTATCTCACAGCTGTGATCGGCTGCAGGCCCAGCCAGAGCTTGACTGGTAGGCATGGAAACCTTAGAGCGATGTCTGTAAGCAGTGCTGCACTAAATGAATGATGGATATAAGAAGAAGAGGCAGGAACACAGATATTGAGATTCCTAACAGATTGTGTAGCAGACAGTACTAGGCAAGCTGGATATCGGCAAATAAATAAAAACAATAAATAATGTACAGCGGTGAATATCTGTGATTTAAAAAAAACACACATACAAAAAAGGTGAGTACTTCCTAAACACCCAGCGGAACAAAAATGCTATGAAGTTTCATACATCAGCAACGATACTAGACTAGTAGCAACATGTATTCCATCAACCCCTTAATTACCAGCCTGTTTTGATCCATAATGACTATTTTGGCATTTTTTTTCCTCCTTTAGAAAACATTTATATGTTGTAGTCACTACTGGCTACAGCATCTAAAGGGTTAAATACTCAGAGGCATGGCTTTCCAATAGATGAAGCAGCATACAGCCGTGTTTTTTTCTTTGTTTTGTGGTGTTTTTTTTTTTCTTTTTGTTATGGAGAATAAAAATTAGTAGCTACTTTTTTACTATTGTTGCAGGTGCATTAAAGTGTACCTAAACTTTTATGCAAATTGTGATTTTCTGGCAGCATTTGTGTCATTAATGAATATTGTAATATACTTTATTAATACATTTTGACTGATTCCCATGAAATTGCTTTGATTGCAGCCTTCAGCTGGTTTGAATGGTTGGGTCTGATGTCTCTCATCTTCCTCTTGAGAATACCCCATAGATTCTCTTTGGTGTTTAGGTCAGGTGAGTTTGCTGGTTATTAACCCCCTATGGACACAGCCTAAAAGTGAATTTCGGACACGGCCTCATTTTTCAAAACTGACGTGTCCCTTTATACGGTAATAACTTTGAGATGCTATAACTTACACAAGTGGTTTTGAGATTGTTTTTTTTTTTCGTGACACATTGTACTTCATGTTAGTGGTAAACATTGATCTATATTTTTGTAATTTATAAAAAAAATAGGAAATTTGATGGAAATTTGGAAAAAAAATCGCAGTTTTCAAAATGTGAAATGCTCTTCTTTTCAGATGGATAGTCAGACCACCCAAATACTGTACATGAATAAATATTATCTGCCTTATCTCTGATTTATATTGGCATCTTTTAATTATTCTTTAATTTATTTTGGACGTTAGAAGGCTTACAAGTGTAACAGTGATTTTCCAGATTTACAAAAACATTTTCGTTTTTGACTCCCCGCCTCCCAAACCCCATAACTTTTTTATTTTTCCGTTCACAGAGTCATATGAGAGCTTAATGTTTGTGGTACAAATTGTTCTTCATAATCGTACCATTTAATATTCTGTATAATGTACTAAGAAGCTGGAAAAAATTCAGAATGGGGAGAAATAGTGCATTTGTGTGAATTTCTTGCAGGCTTCGTTCGCTCTGTAGCCAAAATGACATGTCATCTGTATTCTATGTTTTGGTACAATTCCGGGAATACCAAATTTATATAGTTTTATTTACATTTTAACCCCTTAACAAAAATCTAAAACTTTGCAAATTTTTTTTTTTTTTCTGATGCCTGTAACTTATTTATGTTGTGTACGGGGATGCATAGGGTGTCTTTTTTTTTTGTGGGGTCAGGTGTACTTTTTAGTTATACCATTTTGGAGAATTACTATTGCTTTGATCACTTTTTTTCAAAGTTTTATCAGAGGTTAAACAGCGAAAGTTTTGCACTTTTGATTTTTTTTTTCCGCTACAGCGTTCACCGCACAGGAAAAATATTTATATACATATTTAGACTGGGTGTTTTCGGACACAGGGATACCTGATGTGTATTTGTTTCACAGTATTGAAGTACTTTTACATGTATGCTACTAGAGAAAGGGCGGGTGATTAGAATTTTTAATCTTTTTTTTTTTTTTTTTTTTTTTTTTAATTGCACTAATTAGACCCCTTAGGGGTCTTGAACCCCAGGGGGTCTGATCATTAATGCATTGCAAAATAGCGGTTCTTCCATTGCAGGCTGCTCAAATGGCAGTTTATACCCACATGTATGACATTGTTGTTACCAGGATAACGTACTTAACAATGTCAATGTCATATGTTGGTATAAACTGCTGTTTGGACACAGAAGAGAAGGAGCGCTATTTTGGTTTTTGGAGCACAGTTTGGTTTTTGGACACCATGCCACTTTTGCAGAGCCCCTGAATTGCCAGTAAAGTAGAATCCCCTGACATGTGAACTCACTATGGAAACTACACCCCTGAACGGATTTATCAAGTGGCGTAGCAAGTATTTTTAACCCTTGAGCATTGCATTAATTTAATTTTCATAAATTATTGTGCAGCTGATAATGAAAAGTGAAAATTTTTTCAGAGATTCACCATTTCAGTGTCTGATATGTAGTACCCATCTTGTGTCAGCAGAGACACACACTCAAAAAACTGTTAAGCAGGTATCCCGGGCACAACAGCTTTCGAAGCGTTCATTTCTGATACAAGCCGGGCACAACATATTACGCACTGAAATTACATATTCCTGGAAAAATTGTCATTTTCACTTTTCACCACCATCTGCTTATTAATTTCTGGAAAATAAATTAATGCAATGCGCAAGGGTTAAAAATGCTCACTGTACCCCTGGATAAATTCTGTCAGGGGCGTAGTTTCCAAAATTAGGTCACATGTCAGGGAATTCATGATGTCCAAAAACCAAATGGACTAAATCTGTGCTCCAAAAACCACATGACGCTCCCTCCCTTATGTGACCAGCTGTGCCCAAACTGCAGTTTATACCCACATATGGCATTTAAATTTATTATTTGTAAAAACCTTTTCAGCCTTCCTATAGGACTTGACACGGCGATCAGTTTAGATTATACCATAAATTGCACTACACACACACACATATATACAGTGCCTTGCGAAAGTATTCGGCCCCCTTGAACTTTTCAACCTTTTGCCACATTTCAGGCTTCAAACATAAAGATATAAAATTTTAATTTTTTGGTGGAGAACCAACAACAAGTGGGACACAATTGTGAAGTGGAACGCAATTTATTGGTTATTTTAAACTTTTGTAAAAAATAAAAAACTGAAAAGTGGGGCGTGCAATATTATTCGGCCCCTTTACTTTCAGTGCAGCAAACTCACTCCAGAAGTTCAGTGAGGATCTCTGAATGATCCAATGTTGTCCTAAATGACTGATGATGATAAATATAATCCACCTGTGTGTAATCAAGTCTCTGTATAAATGCACCTGCTCTGTGATAGTCTCAGGGTTCTGTTTAAAGCGCAGAGAGCATCATGAAGACCAAGCAACACATCAGGCAGGTCCATGATACTGTTGTGGAGAAGTTTAAAGCCGGATTTGGATACAAAAAGATTTCCCAAACTTTAAACATCACAAGGAGCACTGTGCAAGCGATCATATTGAAATGGAAGGAGTATCAGACCACTGCAAATCTACCAAGACCCGGCCGTCCCTCTAAACTTTCATCTCAAACAAGGAGAAGACTGATCAGAGATGCAGCCAAGAGGTCCATGATCACTCTGGATGAACTGCAGAGATCTACAGCTGAGGTGGGAGAGTCTGTCCATAGGACAACAATCAGTCGTACACTGCACAAATCTGGCCTTTATGGAAGAGTGGCAAGAAGAAAGCCATTTCTCAAAGATATCCATAAAAAGTCTCGTTTAAAGTTTGCCACAAGCCACCTGGGAGTCACACCAAACATGTGGAAGAAGGTGCTCTGGTCAGATGAAACCAAAATCCAACTTTTTGGCCACAATGCAAAACCATATGTTTGGCGTAAAAGCAACACAGCTCATCCCCCTGAACACACCATCCCCACTGTCACACATGGTGGGGGCAGCATCATGGTTTGGGCCTGCTTTTCTTCAGCAGGGACAGGGAAGATGGTTAAAATTGATGGGAAGATGGATGGAGCCAAATACAGGACCATTCTGGAAGAAAACCTGTTGGAGTCTGCAAAAGACCTGAGACTGGGACAGAGATTTATCTTCCAACAAGACAATGATCCTAAACATAAAGCAAAATCTACAATGGAATGGTTCACAAATAAACGTATCCAGGTGTTAGAATGGCCAAGTCAAAGTCCAGACCTGAATCCAATCGAGAATCTGTGGAAAGAGCTGAAAACTGCTGTTCACAAACGCTCTTCATCCAACCTCACTGAGCTCCAGCTGTTTTCCAAGGAAGAATGGGCAAGAATTTCAGTCTCTCCATGTGCAAAACTGATAGAGACATACCCCAAGCGACTTGCAGCTGTAATCGCAGCAAAAGGTGGCGCTACAGAGTATTAACTTAAGGGGGCCGAATAATTTGGCACGCCCCACTTTTCAGTTTTTTATTTTTTACAAAAGTTTAAAATATCCAATAAATTTCGTTCCACTTCACAATTGTGTCCCACTTGTTGTTGATTCTTCACCAAAAAATTAAAATTTTATATCCTTATGTTTGAAACCTGAAATGTGGCAAAAGGTTGAAAAGTTTAAGGGGGCAGAATACTTTCGCAAGCCACTGTATATATATAATGACATACATTTTGCAGTGAAAATCCAGAAGAGACACGTGTGTGTGTGTGTGACTTCTTGCCATCACCTGATAGCCTCTCAGCCAATAGTCAGTGGTAGGTAGACACCTCCTTACAGAGCTGATGTCGCATACAGTATATAAGATGCTGTGAGTAATTACACGAGACATCGCAGTGATGGTGGAAGTAGGGGCTGGATATGTTATTCATCACTGCATGATACAGAGCAGTTGCTCCATTTTGTTCTGCAATACACAGCACTGAGTGCAGCAAAACTTACTATTAAACTAGAGAATCATAGGAGTAGGAGACGTCAAATTAAAATTAGTCAGAATTAATCAAATACAGGCAGATACTGATAAAAAGTCAAATTTTATTTTTCAATAGAGCAGTTTGATCTGTGACTGTTCAGAGTGTCTTAGGCTAGTGTCTGAGAAAGTCGACAGAGAGAAAAGTGTGAACCTAGCGTTACATCGTTTTTACTGACAACATCAGTTAGTGAAAAATCTTTTCTTAAGGATTTTTTTGGGCAAGAATTTTTTCTATGCTAAATACATACAAACTGCAATTCCAACTCCATAACACTGATTCCACTTGTACTAAGGGACGGGAATCTCTCTCCTTGGGGAGAGCACCAGTGAAGGTGTGTAGAGTTTTGAATTGCCTTTTGCCCTCTACTAAGCATCTACATATCACAAGGCATTATGGGAAAAGGAGCTGGGAAGCTCATGTGCCCTCTGTTGGATGTTCTTAATTTATGATGCGGGTCAGTACAAATATGGCGATACCAAATATATATAGGTTTTTTCATGTCTTACTACTTTGAGACTAAAAACTCTTTTGTATAGAAAAACATTTGTTTTTGGGTTGCCAATTTCTGAAACTTTTTTTGAGGGATAACATTGATTTTTCCTTGGTATCGTTTTAGGATTCAAGCAACTTATTGATCGCTTTGTATTCTGTTTTTTGAATGGTGAGATAAACAAACATGGTGATTTTGTTATTATTTATATGCCATTTATTGTGCGGGTGAAATAGTGAAATTATATTATATGTCAGGTTGTTATGGATGTGGTGATACCAAATATGTGTACTTTTTTTCATTTTTATTTTTTAAAACATGCAAGAACAGTAAAGATGAAGTTTTTGATTACTTAGCTCACTCATCTCAGTCACATGAAGATATTGCATCCAAAACTGATGTGATCTTGAGTCAGGCTTCTGTGCATTCCTCTTCCTCTAATTTTGCAACACATAATTTACCGTAGGACATTTCTGGACTGTCAACCATGTTTCCTTAATCTTCTTCACTGACACAAATCCCTGGTAGGGATGTGGCACCTGCTGTTAAACCTATTTCTCCTAGTTAGAGTAGTCTTCCTTCTCTTTTTGATGAACTGGATGAAGAGTCAGAATTATGTGCAAACAAAGGAGAGGGACATGATGACTGTTGGTGGTGGAGGTAGTAGTGGCAGAGGGTGTGATACTACTACTACTGGTAATCATTCTAGTAGCAGAGCAAGGGGGAAATCTGGAGGTGGAAATTATGAATGTGTTCAGGAATCCCATGGCCATAATGAGACAGAAAAAAGGGGGGAAAGACAATGACATCGCCTATGATGATTCTTTTGTGGATAGGACCTGGCAACTGGGTCATGGTGTCAAGGTGACATCAGATGAAGAAGGTTGTGGCAGTGGTGATAGTAACAATTCCAGCCAATGTGCAGCCCAAAACATTAAAATAGACTGCCTGGGGAAGACATAGGAGCTGCTCGCAGGGTGGGGGTTGTGGCATTGGTGGTTGTAGTGGCAGACTCGTTTTCACTGCTGCTGGTGCAACTATATGTGGTCATCTTCCATGTGGGAGTTTTTTTGTACATTGCCAAGTGATAAATCCATGGCAATCTGTAAGATCTGCAAGCCATGCAGGAATTACATCTCTATGTGCTCGCATAAAAAGCCATCACCAGATTATTTGACTAAATAGACTGGGCAGTGGCACTAGTAGGGGAAGTGAGTAAGACCATACTACTCCTTCATGCGTGATCTTCCTTGTAGGCAGGCCACATCTATACTTAGCACATGGTCATTGTTATCATCATCATCACCAACTCTTTCTACCACTCCTCCTCCTTTTCCACACCAACGTCAGTCATCCATAAGGGAATGTGTTTCCAGGAAAAAGCAATAGGTGCCTAGTCATCCAGAGGTTTTGCAACTTAAAATCGCACCTGGCTAAGCTGCTGGCAGTGCAGTCGCCACTTAATGAATTCCACTGTCTCTTGTCAACTGATGGCATGCATTCAACCTTGATGAAATGATACATAGCCATCATTATTTCTCTAGGAAAGCTGTCCCTGCTTTATATTGCCATGTGTTAGAGAATGTGGGCCTTTCCTTGGATATGTCAGTCAGGGGAAAGGTGCACGCCACAATCCAAAAGTGGCATAATAATTATGGACAAGGACAATATCTGGGTCATCCCACTGGGTCAATATTTTTGGCAGCAGCGGCCACCTGGAAACGGGCTAATCTTTTTTACAAAACCATTGCTTTTTACAACATAACCACAATGTGTGTGTAAACAAACGGGCAAACATCTTTTCCCCAAAAAACAATTGTCAGTGCAGTGTATGGTTAAAGTCAGAGCTTTTATCCTCTGTTTACCATTTGTTTTTTCCATAGACATAAATGTAACATTCACTTTGGCATAACTTTAGCTGTGTTTACCTTAGATTGCTAGAAATTGGGAAGATAGGTTCCTAGGAGTCCTAAGAGTATTCTACACTATGTTTTATAGATAGGTTCCTAGGAGTCCTAAGAGTATTCTACACTATGTTTTATAGATAGGTTCCTAGGAGTCCTAAGAGTATTCTACACTATGTTTTATAGATAGGTTCCTAGGAGCCCTAAGAGTATTCTACACTATGTTTTATAGATAGGTTCCTAGGAGCCATAAGAGTATTCTACACTATGTTTTATAGATAGTGTCCTAGGAGCCCTAAGAGTATTCTACACTATGTTTTATAGATAGGTTCCTAGGAGCCCTAAGAGTATTCTACACTATGTTTTATAGATAGGTTCCTAGGAGCCCTAAGAGTGTTCTACACTATGTTTTATAGATAGGTTCATAGGAGCCCTAAGAGTGTTCTACATTATGTTTTATAGATAGGATCCTAGGAGTCCTAAGAGTATTCTACACTATGTTTTATAGATAGGATCCTAGGAGTCCTAAGGGTATTCTACACTTTGTTTTATAGATAGGTTCCTGGGAGCCCTAAGAGTATTCTACACTATGTGTTCAGTCAATTGTGGTTCGTACTAAACTTGTTCAACCGGAAATGAATCAGGGAACCAAGCCACATGAACCTAAACTTGAAACAAATCTTGAGAGATTTGCCTATCTCTATTTATAACCTGCCTTATGACCTTTACATGCATCCACAATTTAGACTTAGACTACCTGAAAGAACTACTGAAGCCCTTACACTCAATGCCTCCCTCTCACATCACCAGGAAATAACTATAAGGATTCAGCATAAAAAATTTGGAACTAGAGTGTTGAACAGATTTATATGTAAGAAAAGACTCAAAATGCACCTCAGACCAAATAACATACTAGACATAACAGACTGATCAGTTCATTCCTAGACAGCACTTTGGATCCAATGTAAGGAAAGAGCATTAGGAATGTTTTTTTGGGGTTTCTATGAAAGAGCAGCTGCATGACAGCCTTACATCACCAAGTGCGATGCCAACATATAGCCCTAGCACTCCTGACAGTGTCATACACTATGTTTTATAGATATATAGTCCTAGGAGTCCTGACAATGTCATGCACTATGTTTTATAGCTATATAGTCCTAGGAGCCCTGTCAATGTCAAACACAGTGTTTTATAGATATATAGTCCTAGGAGTCCTGACAGTGTCATACACTATGTTTTATAGATTTTTAGCCCTAGGAGCCCTGACAGTGTCATACACTATGTTTTATAGATATATAGTCCTAGGAGTCCTGACAGTGTCATACACCATGTTTTATAGATATATAGTCCTAGGAGTCCTGGCAGTGTCATACACTGTTTTATAGATATATAGTCCTAGGAGACCTGACAGTGTCATACACTATGCATTATAGATATATAGTCTTAGGAGTCCTGACAGTGTCATACACTATGTTTTATAGATATATAATCCTAGGAGCCCTGACAGTGTCATACGCTATGTTTTATAGATATATAATCCTAGGAGTCCTGACAGTGTCATACACTATGTTTTATAGATATATAATCCTAGGAGTCCTGACAGTGTCATACACTATGTATTATAGATATATAGTCCTAGGAGTCCTGACAGTGTCATACGCTATGTATTATAGATATATAGTCCTAGGAGTCCTGACAGTGTCATACACTATGTATTATAGATATATAGTCCTAGGAGCCCTGACAGTGTCATACACTATGTTTTATAGATATATATTCCTAGGATCCCTGACAGTGTCATACACTATGCTTTATAGATATATAGTCCTAGGAGCCCTGACAGTGTCATACACTATGTTTTATAGATTTTTAGCCCTAGGAGCCCTGACAGTGTCATACACTATGTTTTATGGATATATAGTCCTAGGAGTCCTGACAGTGTCATACACCATGTTTTATAGATATATAGTCCTAGGAGTCCTGACAGTATCATACACTGTTTTATAGATATATAGTCCTAGGAGCCCTGACAGTGTCATACACTATGTTTTATAGATATATAATCCTAGGAGTCCTGACAGTGTCATACACTATGTTTTATAGATATATAATCCTAGGAGTCCTGACAGTGTCATACACTATGTTTTATAGATATATAGTCCTAGGAGTCCTGACAGTGTCATACACTATGTTTTATAGATATATAGTCCTAGGAGTCCTGACAGTGTCATACACTATGTATTCTAGATATATAGTCCTAGGAGCCCTGACAGTGTCATACACTATGTTTTATAGATATATATTCCTAGGAGCCCTGACAGTGTCATACACTATGCATTATAGATACAGTCATATGAAAAAGTTTGGGCACCCCTATTAATCTTAATCATTTTTAGTTCTAAATATTTGGGTGTTTGCAACAGCCATTTCAATTTGATATATCTAATAACTGATGGACACAGTAATATTTCAGGATTGAAATGAGGTTTATTGTACTAACAGAAAATGTGCAATATGCATTAAACCAAAATTTGACCGGTGCAAAAATTTGGGTACCCTTATCATTTTATTGATTTGAATACTCCTAACTACTTTTTACTGACTTACTGAAGCACAAAATTGGTTTTGTAACCTCACTGAGCTTTGAACTTCATAGCCAGGTGTATCCAATCATGAGAAAAGGTATTTAAGGTGGCCAATTGCAAGTTGTTCTCCTATTTGAATCTCCTCTGAAGAGTGGCATCATGGGCTCCTCAAAACAACTCTCAAATGATCTGAAAACAAAGATTGTTCAACATAGTTGTTCAGGGGAAGGATACAAAAAGTTGTCTCAGAGATTTAACCTGTCAGTTTCCACTGTGAGGAACATAGTAAGGAAATGGAAGACCACAGGGACAGTTCTTGTTAAGCCCAGAAGTGGCAGGCCAAGAAAAATATCAGAAAGGCAGAGAAGAAGAATGGTGAGAACAGTCAAGGACAATCCACAGACCACCTCCAAAGAGCTGCAGCATCATCTTGCTGCAGATGGTGTCACTGTGCATCGGTCAACAATACAGCACACTTTGCACAAGGAGAAGCTGTATGGGAGAGTGATGCGAAAGAAGCCGTTTCTGAAAGCACGCCACAAACAGAGTCGCCTGAGGTATGCAAAAGCACATTTGGACAAGCCAGCTTCATTTTGGAAGAAGGTCCTGTGGACTGATGAAACAAAGATTGAGTTGTTTGGTCATACAAAAAGGCGTTATGCATGGCGTCCAAAAAACACAGCATTCCAAGAAAAACACTTGCTACCCACTGTAAAATTTGGTGGAGGTTCCATCATGCTTTGGGGCTGTGTGGCCAATGCCGGCACCGGGAATCTTGTTAAAGTTGAGGGTCGCATGGATTCAACTCAGTATCAGCAGATTCTTGAGAATAATGTACAAGAATCAGTGACGAATTTGAAGTTACGCCGGGGATGGATATTTCAGCAAGACAATGATCCAAATCTACTCAGGCATTCATGCAGAGGAACAATTACAATGTTCTGGAATGGCCATCCCAGTCCCCAGACCTGAATATCATTGAACATCTGTGGGATAATGTGAAGCGGGCTGTCCATGCTCGGCGACCATCAAACTTAACTGAACTGGAATTGTTTTGTAAAGAGGAATGGTCAAAAATACCTTCATCCAGGATCCAGGAACTGATTAAAAGCTACAGGAAGCGACTAGAGGCTGTTATTTTTGCAAAAGGAGGATCTACTAAATATTAATGTCACTTTTCTGTTGAGGTGCCCATACTTTTGCACCGGTCAAATTTTGGTTTAATGCAGATTGCACATTTTCTGTTAGTACAATAAACCTCATTTCAATCCTGAAATATTACTGTGTCCATCAGTTATTAGATATATCAAATTGAAATGGCTGTTGCAAACACCCAAATATTTAGAACTAAAAATGATTAAGATTAATAGGGGTGCCCAAACTTTTTCATATGACTGTATATAGTCCTAGGAGTCCTGACAGTGTCATACACTATGTTTTATAGATATATAGTCCTAGGAGCCCTGACAGTGTCATACACTATGTATTATAAATATATAGTCCTAGGAGCCCTGACAGTGTCATACACTATGTTTTATAGATATATAATCCTAGGAGTCCTGACAGTGTCATACACTATGTTTTATAGATATATAGTCCTAGGAGTCCTGACAGTGTCATACACTATGTTTTATAGATATATAATCCTAGGAGTCCTGACAGTGTCATACACTATGTTTTATAGATATATAGTCCTAGGAGTCCTGAAAGTGTCATACACTGTTTTATAGATATATAATCCTAGGAGTCCTGACAGTGTCATACACTATGTTTTATAGATATATAGTCATAGGAGTCCTGAAAGTGTCATACACTGTTTTATAGATATATAGTCCTAGGAGTCCTGACAGTGTCATACACTATATTGTATAGATATATAGTCCTAGGAGTCCTGAAAGTGTCATACACTATGTTTTATAGATATATAATCCTAGGAGTCCTGACAGTGTCATACACTATGTTTTATAGATATATAGTCCTAGGAGTCCTGAAAGTGTCATACACTGTTTTATAGATATATAGTCCTAGGAGTCCTGACAGTGTCATACACTATATTGTATAGATATATAGTCCTAGGAGCCCTGACAGTGTCATACACTACGTTTTATAGATATATAGTCCTAGGAGCCCTGACAGTGTCATACACTATATATTATAGATATATAGTCCTAGGAGCCCTGACAGTGTCATACACTATATATTATAGATACAGTCATATGAAAAAGTTTGGGCACCCCTATTAATCTTAATCATTTTTAGTTCTAAATATTTGGGTATTTGCAACAGCCATTTCAATTTGATATATCTAATAACTGATGGACACAGTAATATTTCAGGATTGAAATGAGGTTTATTGTACTAACAGAAAATGTGCAATATGCATTAAACCAAAATTTGACCGGTGCAAAAGTATGGGCACCTCAACAGAAAAGTGACATTAATATTTAGTAGATCCTCCTTTTGCAAAAATAACAGCCTCTAGTTGCTTCCTGTAGCTTTTAATCAGTTCCTGGATCCTGGATGAAGGTATTTTTGACCATTCCTTTTTACAAAACAATTCCAGTTCAGTTAAGTTTGATGGTCGCCGAGCATGGACAGCCCGCTTCAAATTATCCCACAGATGTTCAATGATATTCAGGTCTGGGGACTGGGATGGCCATTCCAGAACATTGTAATTGTTCCTCTGCATGAATGCCTGAGTAGATTTGGAGCTGTGTTTTGGATCATTGTCTTACTGAAATATCCATCCCCGGCGTAACTTCAAATTCGTCACTGATTCTTGTACATTATTCTGAAGAATCTGCTGATAATGAGTTGAATCCATGCGACCCTCAACTTTAACAAGATTCCCGGTGCCGGCATTGGCCACACAGCCCCAAAGCATGATGGAACCTCCACAAATTTTACAGTGGGTAGCAAGTGTTTTTCTTGGAATGCTGTGTTTTTTTGATGCCATGCATAACGCCTTTTCGTATGACCAAACAACTCAATCTTTGTTTCATCAGTCCACAGGACCTTCTTCCAAAATGAAGCTGGCTTGTCCAAATGTGCTTTTGCATACCTCAGGCGACTCTGTTTGTGGCGTGCTTTCAGAAACGGCTTCTTTCGCATCACTCTCCCATACAGCTTTTCCTTGTGCAAAGTGTGCTGTATTGTTGACCGATGCACAGTGACACCATCTGCAGCAAGATGATGCTGCAGCTCTTTGGAGGTGTTCTGTGGATTGTCCTTGACTGTTCTCACCATTCTTCTTCTCTGCCTTTCTGATATTTTTCTTGGCCTGCCACTTCTGGGCTTAACAAGAACTGTCCCTGTGGTCTTCCATTTCCTTACTATGTTCCTCACAGTGGAAACTGACAGGTTAAATCTCTGAGACAACTTTTTGTATCCTTCCCCTGAACAACTATGTTGAATAATCTTTGTTTTCAGATCATTTGAGAGTTGTTTTGAGGAGCCCATGATGCCACTCTTCAGAGGAGATTCAAATAGGAGAACAACTTTTCTCATGATTGGATACACCTGGCTATGAAGTTCAAAGCTCAGTGAGGTTACAAAACCAATTTTGTGCTTCAGTAAGTCAGTAAAAAGTAGTTAGGAGTATTCAAATCAATAAAATGATAAGGGTACCCAAATTTTTGCACCGGTCAAATTTTGGTTTAATGCATATTGCACATTTTCTGTTAGTACAATAAACCTCATTTCAATCCTGAAATATTACTGTGTCCATCAGTTATTAGATATATCAAATTGAAATGGCTGTTGCAAACACCCAAATATTTAGAACTAAAAATGATTAAGATTAATAGGGGTGCCCAAACTTTTTCATATGACTGTATATAGTCCTAGGAGTCCTGACAGTGTCATACACTATGTTTTATAGATATATAGTCCTAGGAGTCCTGACAGTGTCATACACTATGTTTTGAGCAAATTTAAGCTCCTGATTCAGAACAAATTTATTTGGATTAAAATGATTGATGGGACTGAGCCACCTGAACCTGAAACGAAACAAAGATGTTTGCTCATCACTATGTATTTTATTATTATTGTTGTTATTATTATTATCACTATTGTGTGTGGTAGGGGGACTTATGAACATTTATGAGGAGGCTGCAGTTACAATATTGTCCATCTTTGCCATAAAACTGAAGTAGAGGGATTGATAAATTCCCTCCAATGTATTTCAAACTTTCTTATATTCACCTGAACTAATGATTTACAAAACAAAAAATAAATATGTTACTCTTAAAGTTATCATGCTGCAGCAAGTTCTGAGATTCAAGTTAATCTTTGCTACTGTAATTCTGTATCTTGTTGCTATACTTTGGCTATAAACCTTTGATCTGCAGTTTATTTATACACCTTTTATAGAGTCCAGTACAGCCAGAAAGGAAGGAGTGTCAGTAGATTCTGTGGAATTAGTTTCTGGCTGTAATGCTGTACTCAATCTTGTTTCATCCAGTAAAATTTCAGTCCTAAAATCCATCTGACTTCACTTGTGAAGTAACAACCTAGTAACTGGCCTATTTTAGGCCAAATAACCAAAAAATAAATGACCAAACCATTTGTTGTGTTTTTCCATAGTCACATACCAAGAGCCATAACTTTTTTTATTTTTCTGTATGTGTATATGTATACCATTTTACGATATATATGTAAATGTTCAGTATATATATTGATTTTACTGTTTTTTTTTAAATAAGACTTTATTTTTTTATATGCTTTTTTTAGTCCTCCGAGGGGAGTTGCAATCTTTTGATCACTTACATAGTACATTGAATCTTAATGTATTATACTGTCTGCCTGAATATGATAGGCAGTGTTTGCATGGCCTATTAGGGACATAGTGATGGCCGACCGGGGGCCCCAGGCTGCTATATAAAGGCATTGTCAAACTGCGGTCGCATTTGCGAGGGTGCTGATGCATAATAGAGGGATTTCCCTCCAAAAGCATCACAACATCTAGAGGATTGAACAACCGGAATAGGTAGCTTTCTTGAACCCGGGTGTCAGGAGCAGGTGTACATAGCTGAATACACACTTCACATAGTGCAGAAGACCCGGCACCAAGCAGATGCGATTGACATAGTCTATACTACGGTAACTAATGGGGTAAACAGTGAAATCAATACTATGGGACCACAAGCACCATGTAATATAGGTGCAATTCCAATATCCATCTAAATATGTAGAACAGGTATAAGAACTAGAACTATGGAACCAAAAGAACCAACTGTATTATACAACGGTGTCAAAGACATCCAGACTAATAGCTCAGGAAGAACTGTCAGAATCCTGTAAACAATGGCTGCCTTATATATTATGAAACGTGGACATCAGTGAATTTCCTCAACACTCCAAAAATAGAGGGCCTAAAATTATATCAGCACATATTTCAGATAGAGATACAGTTGTAAAGTTGTAGAACAGGAAAAACTTAGTACAGTCCACATTTTCTTCAATTTGAATAAAAATTAAAGAGGGAGCGCCACATACTCCTGATGATTTGAAGGTTGTGTCAGTCCGGTTTCCCTGTAGTACACAGCTGCTATGTGTTTGCTTCTCCAGCTTTAAGTACCTGATAATTTGTGAGAAATGCGACAGTCAGTGAAGAAGGCATTTTGTCTTCCTAATGGGTTATACCATGAAAAATATTTATCCTCTGTCAATAGTATAGAGGACAAATTGATAATTGATGGGGTCCGACTGCTGAGACCCCCATTGATCCTGTCTGTTATGAATGTATTTGTGGTGGATGCAGTTGTACCCCTGATCCATTCACTTCAGTGGGAATACTGGAGACAGTAGACTGCTATACTTTGGCTCTCTTTTGTTCCCATTGAAGTGAATGGAGTAAGAGTCCATCTGTGTCTACCGGAGATAAAATACCACAGGTTGTCAGGATTGTAGGGTCTCAGCAGCCAGACCCCACTGATCATCAATCGATCCTCTATCCCAGGGGTCAGCAACCCCTGGCACGCATGCCAAAAGCGGCACGCGAGGCATATTTCCCTGGCACAGCGACCCGAGTCCTCACCCAGCAGTTTTGATCAGACCAAACACGGCCAAAACAAAACTGCTGTTATTATACTTGGGGGTCTCTTCAGACCCCAGAGTATAATAAGCGGAGACTCAGGAGAAGTGATGAAACATAAAAAAAAAAAAAATGTTACTCAACATTCCTACGCTCCACAGCCTGACGTAAGGGACCGCTGACAGGACCTCTGGTGTCACATCCGACGTCATTACGCATAAAGACTTCAACGTGACCCCTGAGAAGCAATCAGCAGTCGCTGTCTACAGGCAGAAGCGCCCAAGGAGAACAGAGTGGCTGCGGAGTGCAGGGAAGGTGAGCGATATTGTTTTTTATGTTTGTCACCTCTCTTGGCTCTCCACTTATTATACTCTGGGGTCTGAAGAGATGGGTATGTTTGGCACTCCATATACCTGGTGTAGGAATACTTAGCGTTTGAACTGTGCTATCTTCCAACACTTATGACCACTCTTTGATATACCATGGTGTTGTTTTGTATCTGTGATTAGTTATCTGATATCTGCAATACCATTAGGAGTTTTATGTACTATTTATATTTGTGCTATGTTTTTTGATGGTTAACACTTGACCTTAGTGCTTGTTTCTTCCATACTTGGCACAGGGTGGTATCTTTACTGTGGCTCCATTCTGCATTTAGTATATTTGATATTTTTTAACCAACTCTATCCCCTGATGAGTTTAGCGAAACATGCATGTCGGGATTGCATGTTTGGTTACTATATATATATGTGTGTTAGGCGTACCTAGTTTTGTTTTGTTTCTTGTGTTTTTTGTTCTCTTTATATCTAATTGTTTTGAAGGGATTTGATAGGGATAGTTTATTCTAGGGCCAGGTACCAGTCGGGGGCACTTGCTAATTAGGCGGTGGCCCCGAGTTAGGACTTTAGGGTCTATTTAGTGTTTTATATAGGGTGTTATAGGGACAGTTTAGATACAGGTGTTTTCCTTATTTAGCCCGTTGTTACTGGTGTTACTATTGAACCGTGGACTATGTCACCCCTCTCCCCTTCTGGTATTTGCTTCAGCAACACAGGCACCATCTGAATCACGGTAAGTGTCTGGTTGGTTTTTCCTATTTCAGGCTGCCGTGCCTGTTTTGTTTGCTTATTTTTGTCTCCAAATTATATATATATTTTTTTTTTTTGATATTTTGAGGACTATTTAATTGTGCTGCTTTTAGGGTGGTTATATGTTGTTGTGATTTTTAACTTTAATTAATTAAAAGTTATATATTAATTTTTGTATTATTGTGATTATCATTTTGGATTATAATATATTTTTTTCGGATAATCTATTGTTGTATACAACCTGTAAGGTCTTGGATTTGGGTCTGAAGAGACCTCACAGTATAATAATAGCTAGTGAGTGGCAAAAATTATAAAAGTTAGACTGTTATACTGTGTGCAGGGACCGCTATGGGACATAATACCTTGTGCAGGGACCACTATGGGACATAATACCATGTGCAGGGGCCACTATGGGACATAATACCATGTGCAGGGGCTGCTATGGGACATAATATGACGTGCAGGGTCCGCTATGGGACATAATACGGTGTGCAGGGGCCGCTATGGGACATAATATGTTGTGCAGGGACCGCTATGGGACATAATATGATGTGCAGGGGCCGCTATGGGACATAATACTGTGTGCAGGGGCCGCTATGGGACATAATACGTTGTGTTGGGGCCGCTATGGGACATAATACGGTGTGCAGGGGCCACTATGGGACATAATACAGTGTGCAGTGGCCGTATGGGATATAATACCATGTGCAGGGACCACTATGGAACATTATACCATGTGCAGGGGTCGCTATGAGACATATACCGTATGCAGGGGCCACTATGGGACATAATACCGTGTGCAGGCACTGCTATGGGACATAATACCGTGTGCAGGGGCCACTATGAGACATATACCGTATGCAGGGGCCGCTATGCGACATAATACCGTGTGCTGGGGCTGCTATGTGACATAATATGGTGTGCAGAGGCTGCTATGGGACGTAATACGGTGTGCAGGGGCCGTTATGGGACATAATACCGTGTGCAGGGGCCACTATGGGACATTATTCTGTATAACAGTGTGTTTTCTGTATTAAGGATGTGTTTTTGCACAGAAAACTTTTTATTCTTGTGCAAAAATGCAACATGTGAATGCAGTTTTACATTGAAGTAAAAGTCCCAGTGGCCTAAGACTATATCTGCATCCAGATACATAATGTGTATTCACCATAAGGTGCCGCCATATGGTGCTCCTGGACACATTTACCACTAATTGGGAGCTGCACATGGACTTTCATTGCTTCTAATTGGAAAGTACAGGAGCGTCCCAGGAAATAGCAGTAACCGCATGTGTCCTAAAGCATCTGGTGACAGCACTTCTGTGTTATGGTTTGTGGTGTATAACTTTAGTTTAGGGGTTGTCAGACTTACAATTATTGACCGGCACTCCGAGGACCTCATCTTTGATTTTTTAATTAAAATCGGCACGCCGAACAAAAAAGGTTGCCTACCCCTGGTCTATCCTATGAACAGAAGATAAAAAATGTTCATAGAAAATATCCTATAAAGATCTCACAGGACAAAAAAGAAGGCTATACTTTGGAATGAATTATCCATGCTCCATATGTCATAACAAGCCATCATTTACATGAATATGACAGATCTTTCTGAGCTATCAGTCTGGATCTCTTTTTAGGAGACACCCTGTCTACTACCTATAGACTCTGCACATATGTTTGTTTGGTCTGAAATCAACGACAATTCTCCTTGCTGAATTACATTCTCCATATCTGATCGTCTGAGTCATAAAATGTTTTATTTTATTTGAGAATATTCCTTCTGTTTTTAAAATCGAGATCTAAGTTCAGTATCTCCAATTCTGCACCACCCAGTAGGTGAGGCCTCGTGTGGTCTTGTGAGAAGAAGGAGTATCTCAAGAATAGAAGATAAGAAATGTAAGACTCTGAGCAGATGTTACAGAGTACAGTATGTGGTGATCTATGGTAGATACTTCACAGGTTCTCTACTTGGAGTCTCCTTTCAGTTTTCTCCTTATCTTTCTTCTCCATAGTAAGTACTTTGTGATTTCAGTTACTTTCTCTTTCATCTTCTCTGGTACTTCATTTCTTTCCCTTTTTTGCAGAGTAAATAATTTTAATAATATGTAGTAACAAGATCTTATAAGAGGAGGACAAGTCGGACCTTAGAGAGGACACAACATTTATCATACATCTTACAGGTACTATAATAAAACCTGGGGTCAGGGATGAAAACTGTGGTCGGGGGTCGCTGAATACATCAAACCTGAGATCTGTTTATTCAATGTACTGCATGTGAAATGTTACAAATCCAGGAAGTCTAGGATTATAGATGCAAAGAGGATCTGTAAACCTCACTATAAGAAGTTATCTTCAAAAGAATTAGAAAAAGTTCAGGACAAGGTAAATCTGCAATAATTTGTTACTGTAGAAATGTATGTCAGGTTTTTTGTACGGATAAGGCTCTGTTCACATCACATCTGAACCTTTTGTCAGATACTCGTATATAGATATGAAATATATATATATATATATATCTATATATATATATTGTATATCTATACAACATAGTGTATGACACTGTCAAGGCTACTAGAAGTCTATATATAAAAAGATAGTGTATGACACTAGCACTGAAAGGTTGCCTTAACTAATCAAAATCATGTAAGACACTCTGTGGACAGTCACAGATCACAGTAGGGCACTAATGGCAGGCCTGACTATGTATTAAAAAAAACTATATTTCAAAAATAAAACAACAAAATAAGAGTTTTGGCACTTATCAATGTATTTATATTGTTGTAGCTGCACTGAAATCTCTTTCCCCTAGCCTGCTCTGTCACAGAATGTCTCTTCTTCTCTCTTTGCATAATCCTATATGCTTTAAGGGTACCTGCATTTTCATGAAAAGTTGAAATATCTGCCAGACAGTTTATTTTATGACTGTTAGTTTTTATGCTGTTAATTACATTATGGCTTTAACACAGTTTGGATTTGTCTCTGAGGCTGTGGAGGTGTACAATAATGAGCAGATAGTGTTCTGCCATTATGCCAGGAGAAACTGTACAATAGCAAAGAAATATTTGAGAAAAGTCCAAGTGACCATAATATAGGAGATCCAGGAACACTGAAATGTAAATACAGGGCAAATACATGCAGGCCAAAAAAAAAAAAATAGTATCCTATTTGTAATAACACAAGCAGCCATAAGTAGATAAAAGGACATAGAATACGGTTCTTACTTTGTAAGAGAAACACAGAGAAAAAGTTTGCAGACATGTATGTATGAGTCTGTGAGGAGAATAAGCTCCTTCCATATGCATTCATTGTAGGGAACCTGACCCCTCCACTCACTGTGATCTGTCTTTCTCATCTAATATATCTATGTACGGACCTTGGCTATCCACAGCGAGTGAACTGCAAATTAGCTAGAAGGGAGACACATATTATAGGAACGTTAGAGAGGTTGAGATAGAATTCATTTTTTGTTGCACAACTTCTTTGTGATATGTCATTGTGTAGCCCTATCCTTACCCTTCATGTGCACAGGTAATAGTTTATTAGTTTATGGCCTATAAAGAATCCAGCACAACCAGGAAATTAGACATGGGTGCAGATGAGGTCAGTGAGCGAAGCCAGATCTGGTTAATGGTTAGTATGTATGGTTTTATTATACATAACTATTGCTTATCATGTACATGAATTATTATTATTATTATTATTATTATTATATATACAGTATAGTGCTAGGAGCCCTGACAGTGTCATACACTATGATGTATAGATATAGTCCTAGGAGTCCTGACAGTGTCATACATTATGTTTTGTAGATATATAGCCCTAGGAGTCCTGACAGTGTCATACAGTAAGTGTTATATATAGACTTCTAGTATCCCTGACAGTGTCATACACTATTCTTTTTATATATATAGACTTCTAGTATCCCTGATAGTGTCATACACTATGTTTTATAGCTATATAGTCCTAGGAGCCCTGACAGTCTCATACACTATGTTTTATAGATATATAGCCCTAGGAGTCCTAACAGTGTTATACCCTGTTTTATAGATATACAGTATAGTCCTAGGAGCCCTGACAGTGTCATACACTATGTTTTATAGATATATAGTCCTAGGAGCCCTTACAGTGTCATACACTGTTTTATAGATATATAGTTCTAGTAGTCCTGACAGTGTCATGCACTATGTTTTATAGCTATATAGTCCTAGGAGCCCTGACAGTGTCATACACTATGATGTGTAGATATAGTCCTAGGAGTCCTGACAGTGTCATACACTATGTTTTGTAGATATATAGCCCTAGGAGTCCTGACAGTGTCATACAATAAGTGTTATATATAGACTTCTAGTATCCCTGACAGTGTCATACACTATTTTTATATATAGACTTCTAGTATCCCTGACAGTGTCATACACTATGTTTTATAGATATATAGTCCTAGGAGCCCTTACAGTGTCATACACTATGTTTTATAGATATAGAGCCCCAGGAGCCCTGACTGTGTCATATACTATGTTTTAAGCCAATTTAATCTCTATTTCATGAAAAACATATTCAACCTGAAATAAATTTTTGGACTCAACCACCTGATGCCAAAACTAAACAAATTTTCAGAGGTTCGCTCATCTCTAGTTGTAATATACTTTATCAAGAAAGTTTGCCTCCTTTCTGTAAAATCCTGTGGTGATGTCCACTTTCTGGCTCTGTTTGTCTAATGCCAGCATAAATTTGTACGTAGCTACATTGTACATGCAGGGAGAGGCAGACTCTAGTACAACACATGGAAGCTGAGGCTAGAGATAAGCCACTTCAAAGTTATTCTGGTGTCATATGAAAGGAGAGTTCCTCTAATTTCATAGGACACCAAGATCATGACTCTACTTGTATCATTTTCTAAGACTGAGACTTTACTATTGTTGATAGGCATCCTGTAATCCTTTTTTTTCATACAAAACAGTAACAGACCTGATATATAGAGAATGATCACCGCAGATAATACAATGTTCATTTTCTTAGAAAAAAAAAGTATAATGTAATCTATGAAAGGAAGAGTCCACATCAGAAAGTGACCAACTCTCTGTAATATAAGGATGGGGCTGACATTACTGGAGGCCCTGGTGAGGGCTCTGAAGAAGCTGGACCATTCAAGGCTCCAAAAATTCACAGAGAAACTGAGTGTCTGGAAAGTAAAAGAAGGATATAAGAATATCCCAACGGATGAGCTGATGGGGAAAGATCCGGAACATGTTGCTGGTTTGATCACTGAATACTACAGAGATGGCTATGGGGCTGAGGTGACCCTGGCTGTTCTAGATAATGTAAATGAATTAAAAGTCCGGGAGAAACTACAGCGTGACCTGCAGGAAGGTAAGAAGTGATAATCTGTATCATTTGCATTATGGATAATAGTTATCTCAAAAGACAAGAAATAAGTATACATACCCCACAAATAGTGGATCTCATAGTGACCCAAAGAAAATACGAGATAACTACTGCAGCATTGCCAATGACTATAAGATAGCATAGTCCAATTTAACTTGGGCTAATAATCTGGAGAATGACTGAGGCAGTTTATGGGCATATTTTGTGAATATAAATTGTGATTTTTATCTACAAAAATAAATATAAATTTTAAAATATAACCTTTAATGAATAAGTTAAAAAGACGATCCTGTATAAAATAGAACGAAAAGACTCCCTATTGATCAATATTACATGTATAGGAGGAGATGCATATCAACGTATAGGAGACTCATACTTCTGTCAGGTCAGTACGAGTCTCTGAAAATGCTAAAGAGTGATCTCCCCCTGTCTATACATTCCAGGGACAAAAAAATACTTTATAGAAATAAAACCTCCTTAAACAATTCTTGTTGACCATTTTATTGAAAATAAAAAATATCCTTGGTATCTTAAAAAGCAAAAAATCTTGTAGGTCTCTGCACTAGTAGTAGGAGGAGTCTCTGTCCTAGAGACAATTATGACTTGACCATGAGTAACCCCCTGTGTAGGGACTCATTCAATAGCAGAAGGAGGGACTTCTGGTATTTATGTGTCAATTTTACTAAGTCATTTTATGTGATTTAATCTAATAAAGACTTGCAATTTTCTTATACAATTAACCTGTGTGTTTTGTTGGATTGGTGATATTGTTTATTTTGTTGTACAAGTAGATACAGACGTGGACAAAATTGTTGGTACCCCTCGTTTAATGAAAGAAAAACCCACAATGGTCACAGAAATAACTTGAATCTGACAAAACTGGAATTTGCCAAACTACATGTTGACAAGCCACAAAGCTTCTGGGAGAATGTCGTATAGACAGATGAGACAAAAATCGAAATTTTTGGTAAGGCACATCAGCTCTATGTTCACAGACGGAAAAATGAAGCATATCTTGAAAAGAACACTGTCCCTACTGTGAAACATGGAGGAGGCTCTGTTATGTTCTGGGGCTGCTTTGCTGCATCTGGCACAGGGTGTCTTGAATCTGTGCAGGGTACAAAGAAATCTTAAGGTTATTAAGGGATTCTAGAGAGAAATGTGCTGCCCAGTGTCAGAAAGCTTGGTCTCAGTCGCAGGTCATGGGTCTTGCAACAGGATAATGACCCAAAACACAGCTAAAAACACCCAAGAATGGCTAAGAGGAAAACATTGGACTATTCTGAAGTGGCCTTCTATGAGGCCTGACCTAAATCCTATTGAGCATCTTTGGAAGGAGCTGAAACATGCTGTCTGGAAAAGGCACCCTTCAAACCCGAGACAACTGGAGCAGTTTGCTCATGAGGAGTGGCCAAAATACCTGCTGAGAGGTGCAGAAGTCTCATTGACAGTTACAGGAATCGTTTGATTGCAGGGATTGCCTCAAAAGGTTGTGCAACAAAATATTAAGTTAAGGGAACCATCATTTCTGTCCAGGCCTGTTTCATGAGTTTTCTTTAAAAAATTCTGTTGAAGCCTGGTTGAAAAACAATGGCTGACTTTCATTTGTTCATTTTCATAGAATTTTTATATATTATTACTTTTGTCAGATTCTAGTTATTTCTGTGACCATTGTGGGTTTTTCTTTCATTAAACGAGGGATACCAACAATTTTGTCCACGTGTGTACATTCATTTATATACCCTTTTGGTCTTGATGTACGCTGCACCAGCACAGGATACACCTTGTTCATGATGAGACTGTCTCATAGATTAGGAACTAGCAAAGGAGATGGGTGAATGACAGGCTCAGATCTATTAGAATTATTCATGGTATTGGGGACAGAAACTAGTATGATATCAAGAACTGCCTCATATGGCTTTATCCTGGGCTGCTGGGGAACACTCACTTCAGGAGGCATGCTCTTCAACAGCAGAGGTGTCACCAAGACAACATGAAAGGAGTGGGACTTGGCAGGATGAGAGGATAAATCAGTCAAATTCTGGGGTGCAGAAGAAAGTTTCAGATAGAACTTTAGTGAAGCGGACTGGCATCGAGGTCCCAACCGGAGAATCTGATCCAATCAATCCCAATCAGTCCCAATCAATAAGGACAATCCCAAGAGCAAGGGTTAAACAGAATCAGACAAAATGTACAGAGTGATCATATCAGAATGTAAGACCCCCACTTGGAGTTCTAGGGTACTATGACGAATAGAACTGGTTCAGGGAGTGGTCGCCGATTGACATAAGGCACCAGCAATGGTCTCTTCAAACACATACCTTTTAAAAAATTCAATATTTTGCAAAATACAAATATTTTTTATGTCACCATATTCTGACACCTGTAACGTTTTCATATTTCAATGTACACAGCTGTAGTTTTTATGGATAACATTTTGAGAAATGTTTCATAGTTTGATCACTTTTTATTCAATTTTAGGAGGCAATGTGTTGTAAAAGCCACCTTTTGGCCATTTTTTTTTTCCAGCTATGGTGTAAACCATATGCGATAAATATTTTTATACTTTAAAGGGAGTCTGTTAGCACAAAATTGAGATATAAAATAATTATAATACCTTTTAAGGCTGTCAGCACAGTTTACAATGATGTATTTCTTATTCAGGACCATTGCTCCATTCTTGTAAACATTTTCATTTTATCCCTATGAAAATGAACAGAAAAAGACTTTAGGGGCATTTCTTTCCATCAATGAGCTTTAGGGGAATTGCTTTCCATCAATGAGCTTTAGGGACATTGCTTTCAATCAATGGGCTTCACTACCTGCTGCTGCTAACTGCTGCTCAGCTCTGCCCACTAACTTTACTTTGCATGTCTGATGATGACAAACAGCACCTGAAAGTGAAGGAATCTGGCTTCAGATGAGAACAGTGTGTCCTCATCAGACATGCACAGGGCGGAGCTGAGCAGCAGTTAACAGCAGCAGATAGTAAAGCTCATTGATGGAAAGCCATGCCTTCAAAGCCATTTTCTACTCATTTGCATAGGGATAAAAATAAAAATATATTGAAATGTATTGTAAAAGCCATTGCTATAGTAATTACAGGTCTTAGGACCTTCAATAAGCCCATGGCACCTACATTGTTTACATACCAAAGCATGTATACAGTTAATGGTGGGCGCTGACTGTATTATACAGCCTGCTTCTGCCTTGTATGGAGAAGGATCAGCTCCTGAGCCCTGAACTCCTGTTACTAAATCTGCCCCATGCTTGTTAAGTGAACATTCTAAAGCCAGGTAGAAAGACTAAAAATATCAACCAAGTGACAAAAGTGGAGAAAATATCAAGTGACAGAGTAAAACAAAGGAAAGTTAGAAAGTTCATAAATAGAGATGAGCAAAGTATTCAAAAATTAGATTCGGCAACTTCACCGAATTTTTCGATATGATTCTATTCGATCGGGAATTAAATTGCAGCAATCCGCGTAACAAAAACAGCTATTTATTGGCTGCAGAGAGACCGGGTGGGTGACAAAATGGCGGAACCCCTTGGATGCCACGTCAGAGAAATATTAATGGGGTTGGCTAATGTTCAAATGTTGTTCCCTTTCCAAGGGATAGAGGATAATTATCTGATTGACGATGCCTATGGCAGCCCCACAAATCATGAGAACTGGGGTCATTGTCATCTATTTGAATGCAGAGGCTATGAGGACTATTCACTGGCTATTTATTCACAGTCTAACAGACTGATGGAGATGCCCAAGTGTTGTACTCAGCTATCTCTGGCAGTTCCATAAAGGGTTAATGGATGTCAAGAGGGCTATTAAGTTCATTTGACCTGAACAATGGGGTTCAGACTATCTGACAACTGTTTTATTGTCTTCTCTGCCCCCCAAAAGAAGTTTTCAAATCTACAAAGAACTCTGTGGCAGAATCGGTGAAATGTACAATTTCTGAAGCTTAAGTAGCAGAGACCTATTGTCTATTTTTAGTTATGGGCCATTCCACCCATTCAGCTTCAAACTCATGGGCAGAGATGGTCTAAACCTCCTGATCTATGTTGTCTATCTCTATGAAGCTCTATAGGCTAAACATTAAGACATTAAGAAAAATGTTCTAAGTCCTGTAATTATGCTTACCTCAAGTCCCCATATATACTCTCCCCAAAAACAGTTTTATCTTTATTCTTGCTATTATACATGTGTGAGTTATGTGAGATGCTTCTTGCAATACCAGTAATTAATTCTGCTATTTTCTTAATTTACCGTTCCAGGTGGGCTGATCCAAGGGTGGAATTTTGGAGACAAAATATCTCCTTCTGAGCTTCCTGAGGACTGGAGGACAATCACAGCTAAGGGTAAGACAAATTTTCTCTTTTTCTTCTGAAATGTTTGGGCCCATAATTGCCAACCAAAATTTAAAAAAAAAAAAAAAAAATCTGGCTCCCACAATTTGCGCTGTGGCAAATTATTTTACTGTGAAGTTTCTTCATACCGCAGAGTGTAATAGCTCACCTTCCATTACCTCTTTTGGGTCTCTCCGCGGTGTCCGACACTCTCCTGTGATTTTATGTGCCCGCAGTCACCACTGAGGCCTGCTATGGGCACGTCAAGTGTCATGACATGGGATTACTTCGTCCGAGAATGAGACAAAATTAATCCTTAGAGGTTCGCCCATCTTTAGTGGTGACGTGATCAATAAAGGTAGTGGACGAGTAGATAACAGCCAATTGGAGGTTAGAAAGAGCATAAATATGGACAGAGGAAAAGGAGAGGTGTAGCTGTGCTGAAGGAGCAGTTATTTGACCATGGGGCTTGTGAGTAAAATGAAGAGCACCCTAAGATAGAGCAGCTGGGGAGACAGTGTCAGATGGAGTCAGCTATGTTTCTGCAAGACTGAGAATGGATAATTTATGAGAGATAATTAGCTCATGGATGTCGGTGAGTTTTTTTCCAAGCAGAACATGCCTTCCATAGGGCATCGGGGAGAGGGACTGTAGGCGGTAGAGGTAAAGGAGTGCAGTAGAAACGTTGGATATGTAATAGGTTGCAGGACTTGATGAGGGTTTATTGATGATAGAAGATATTACAGTTATAGTCTTTTCTTTCTCTGCACTTACTCTCTTATGAAAGGATTGGAGAAGACTCCTTATCTCCTTCTCCTTCCCAGACCTCACTAAGTGGGTCATAGCAAATCTACTGTTCCTCACTTACAGTGGTAAATCCCATTTAAGGGGATAACTACATATTATATACATTATGGATATATTACAATAGGAATAGATCATAAAGAGCACAACTATACATATTTTGTAGCCCTCTCAGTGCGATGCTACATTTAGATGGGATGTTTTGTGTAAATGTGAGTTGCGCTTCAACAAATGTATTATATTTCGTACAAAAATGCTGGTAGTGCTAGTAAAGTTTCGCTCATATAAAATAGGAATAAGGTATTTATTACAGACTAAAGCAATGAGAAAAATAGACACCAAGTGACACATAGCAGAACTCTGTAAAACTGATGCACAGCGATACACAGGAGAACAAGTCAAGCAAAATATAAATTGAAGTCCTGGTGGACTCTTTTAGCTGACTCAACCCAAAAGACATCAAACCCCAATGGTTTACAGGCCTGGCCTTGCATCTCATGTTCTATTTGTATGCACTTGAAAGTGCTATATCTCTGAAACGCAAATAAAAAATATTTCCTTGGATGATCCGGTGAGCGAAGGTTTTTTTTCTTGTTCTGGATGGTCGTTGTGTGACCTCTAAAAATACTTTATTACAGATTAGAGATGGCAATGTGATCAGCCACAGACACCCAAATTCAATTATTTACTGCTAATAAAACTGACATAACTAAAACTGGACATTATTTATTTATTAATTTAACTGTATTTTTGCATGTTTATTTTGATTTTTCATGATTTTTTTTTTTTTTTACAAAAACAGTTGCAATTCTTAGCTAAAATACTTATGTAAATTGTGCTGGTTTGGTAATTTTCCAATAGAGAAACCTACATTATCCAGGATAGGAATATTGTACATAAAATGCCATCGGTCTTCTTGTGTGTTCTTCCTTTCCTAGATGATGATGCGACTCGGCAATTTTACCGACAGCTTTGTCAATATGGAGATAAAGTGATGATGATACATAAATATTTCCAAGATGATCTGCTCTACATTGTGGAGAACTTGGGTCTTCAATCACTTCTGAGTGAACTGAAATGCAGAAATATCCCAGATCTTGATGTAAGAAGACCCAAGTGTTATAGGAATAGTTTAGTCCATGTCGTCACCATCCTGCCTTCCCCAAAAGGGTATATTTATATTATGCTGGATATCACAGAGTAAAGCATATAGCAATATCCATAGTGGTAGAAGGCAGCAGCTTGTATTTAATAGAAACACAAAAATTTACAATTCAGATTAGGTGGCATATTTAGCCTCTGTCCTGCAGACATAACTGTATGAGGGGGTCATTATAAAGCAGCCCATTGAGGGAGACCAGGAGACTGGGAGTAGTAGTAGTAGTCACCCTGGTCAGTGGCAAGGATCTTGACCAAAGCCTCCAGCTCTCCTCTTAATAGACACAGTGTTGAGGGGATCTGCAGGGTGTTTGTTGGTGGTAGTATTGCTCCCTGGGGCATTTCCTAGTGGTTGTATGCCATCCTGAGCCTGATGGGGGTTGGAGTACCCATGAAGATTATGCAGGAATAAGGAGGCAGGGTTTGTAGACCAAGGTAACGCATAGTGTTTACTAAGGTAGAACGAGAACTTTAACAGCATCCAGTTACTGAAGGTGCATTTCCTACTGCGCATCCACTGAGGGCTGGGGCTGATCTGGCTGATGGTACTTCTCAATGGTAGTCAGAGTCTAACTTGCTGGGGAAGTCTCCCACTGTAATAGTGTGCTATAACCACTAAAGCTCACAACTTTTTGTACAATTCCCTGGATGGGGGGGGGGGTAATCAAAGGTTGGCCTGCATGATGTGAGTCTATAGACAGGGTTGTAGCTATGGGGCCCATATAACTTTAACATCATATCCTGATTTGCACACTGCACACTTCAACTTCCACAAGGCGAGTAAGGATAAATATTATCTCCAAACTGCAGAACAACACATCACTCTCTTAAGATGAGGTCTTCCAGCCTAACTTGACTCTGGTTCGGTCCAGAAGCTAGGAAGTTTCTCCTCACTCTCAAACTTCCTGCTGTCTGAGGGTCGGGGTACTCACTAACTCACTTCTTCTCCCTAGCTGAAGGATGAGGGGACTCATTCTCTCCTCCCTTCCCTTACTCATAACCCTCTAGGTCTTGGGTTGTACCATCAACTCAGCACTCATTCTCCAGTGGGTTGCTCCTATAAAAGGCACAGGTAAATATTATGCATACAATAATGCTGACCCTGTTTTTCACCTTTTCCCAGTGGGACACTACAATTAGATCCTGGAAAATAATCTGATTGTCACTTGCGGATTTTCTCACCAACTATTCCATATATTTATTATTCTTGTGACCAAAAAATTATACAGAAGATTGACATGAAATATCTGTGCATGTTAACCCTTTGTTATTTCTTTTTGATGTGCTCTAGAATTACCAAAGTCTAGAAAATGACAGAAGAACATTGGCCCGGACTTTAGTACAGGATATTTCCAACATAGGCAGAGAAGCTGTGATAGCATTGTGGGTTAGCATTCATGCCTTACAGAGACATCACAGTTCCCCCGCGCTACGTGCTATACTGGAGGAACTCAGTCAGAGAGGTAACGTTGTGTATGAAATGTGTCAGCCATAACTTACAGAGGTAGCAAAGTTTATCTTGTCTAATAACCTTATTTACACTGATAACTTGCTACAATGCAAAAAGTCAAGGTAATGTTCTGTCACACAGTGTATTTAACACATTAAGTGCCAAGTTCAAGTTTGCTACATCTGTACATTGACCACAATAATAAAGATCCCCTCACTGTATCAGTCATTTACAGCAGTGTATGCGCAGAGAGGTCTTCTGCCAGGAGTATAAGAATGTAGTCATCTTTTATCACTCATTGTCGGTTATCAGGGAATTGCCATTTACTTGCTATAAATATATGAAAGTTTTCTAAAGAAAAAACACCTGCAACAAATTTGCTGAATATTCTGACCAATACACGGCATTTCGATTGGTTTTAAAGAATGTGTTATCCTTATAATAGGCTATTGAAACAAACATTATTTATAATAGATTCTAACAAATTCAAGCTGCATCTAGGTTTTTATAAAACTAGAGGTAAACCATGGAGGAAAGTTCCCTTGTATAGAGTTAAAGCAGTGTAGAGTTAAACTAGCAGCTTATATCCATTGCTTATTATCCATTTTTCCATAGACTTACATATCACGGTCACATTGACATAACTTGAGCTATGTTTGCTTTAGAGAACTAGAAATTGGTTAGATACGTTACTAGGATCCCTAACAGTGTCATACACTATGTTTTATAGATATATAGTCCTAGGAGCCCTGACAGTGTCATACACTATGTTTTATAGATATATAGTCCTAGGAGCCCTGACAGTGTCATACACTATGTATTATAGATATATAGTCCTAGGAGCCCTGACAGTGTCATACACTATGTTTTATAGATATATAGTCCTAGGAGTCCTGACAGTGTCATACACTATGTATTATAGATATATAGTCCTAGGAGCCCTGACAGTGTCATACACTATGTTTTATAGATATATAGTCCTAGGAGTCCTGACAGTGTCATACACTATGCTTTAAGTCAATTTAAATTCTGATTTGTGACAAACTTATTTGACCTGAAAATAATCTTTGGCTTGATGTACCCAAGGCAAAATGAATCTTCAGAGGTTCACATAACTCTACTTGAAGGAGACCATATCCTAGGAACAGACCATGAAAGTGCTGCTGAATGCCTGCAGGGAAATTCACCAGTGTTTTCCTCTGTAAAATCGCCACTCCAAAAACCACCTGAAATCCATTGATATTTGCAGTGGCTCATCAGGACATTATTCTAAATTGGGCAAATTTGCGTCGGCTAACTCAAAGTAATTTTTCCCGCTTTCTACTTAATTTTAAGGTATTTTCCACAACAGAAATTAGAACGCATATAATTAAAGACGTACAGGTTCAGTGCAGAGAAAGAGGGACAGTGTAATTACTTTGGAGGCTATTTACTAGCCTTGAGGAAGTTCCTTCTGATGTGTTCATTGCATTTATAGTTTACCATACCTTGGGTGGAATACAATTCAGAAGGATGGAAGCTTTCTGCTGATAGCTGCTAAAAGTATATTGAGAAGTTTTCGACTTCATGGTCAAAACAACATCCTAAACTTTTTATTTTTTTTTTGTTTGCACACAATTGCTCATTTTACTGCGATAACAGCAGTTTTTTGATGCAGGGTTTGTTTTTTTTTTTGTTTTATCCAATAACTGCATTGCAAATCCATAGCAACTGCCATATAAAAAACATTTTGTGGTCATGTGGTCAGCAATGTCTGTTGTATTTAGATTTCTTTCCTTAAAACTTTTTTAGCTTGAACCTGTGATCAGTTGATCTCTTATACCATAGACTGCAATACTACTGGATTGTATTCTATAGCCAAACTGCTACATTATTTGGGCCTGCCACTTTACTTTTGCAGCCTTTGGCTAACCCTGTTCCAATATTTTTGAGATGTGTTGCTGCCATCCATTTCTAAATGAGCTTTTTTTTTTTTTCAAATGGAGAAATGTCTGTCTTTCACCTTCTGATATGTGATCTGTGTTTTATTGTGAATGCAATATGGTTAGATGAGATTCATAGATCATTGCATTCTTGTTTTCTTTACATTTTACACATCTGTCCCACCTATTTTGAAATTGGGGTTGGAAAAAAAAAAAAGGAAAATGGTCCCATATAACACACAAGTAATTTATTGGGTTATGCAGTACAATAAAAATACATTAAATGTGCAAGGCAATACATTTCTGGCTACCCCTTTCTTAAGCCATGACTGTACGTATAACCTCTTTATTTTTTATTTATATATGGTGGAGCATCATATAATAGTGTTTTTTTTAAATAAAAATGTGTCTTTAATGTAATCTTCCCTGAGGTATTCCTATTCAAGTTAAAGGGGTTGTCCAGGCAATTTTTTTTATCTTTTAAATAGGCCGGGGGAGTTGAAAAAACAAAAAAAACAAAAAACACACTCACCTTTCCCGGTGCCTCCCAGCGCGGTCTGGTCCTGCCAGCCCATTGTTATCTTCTGGGGGAAGTCACCGCCACACATGACCGCTGAGGCTGATGATTGGCACTTGAAGGGCCACGTGATGTCACGTCCTGAGGTCTCTTCCTGAGGCTGCTGACTGGACTCAGCATTCACATGACTGCTGAGGCCAATCAGAAGCTTAAGGAGAAGGGATCGGGATGTCACAGCAGGCAAGCAGTTTCACTTTGAGAAGACAGCCCAGCAGAAGGACCGGGCCGCGCTGGGAGGCTTCGGAACACCAGAGACAGGTAGGTATAATTTATTTTTAATTTTTTTCCCCTCTCCTGTCATGTTTTAAAAAATATTTTTTTCCCCCGGACAACCTCTTTAAGGTAAAGGTAAAACTGGCAGCCAAAGGAAAATAACCTGTCGACCTAGGTGCTCATCCAAGGTGCTCATCTTCTAGACGGCGCCTATGTTGTGTCTTTATATGTGTATAATTGGAATAGTCCTATGGTGCATGTGTCAGAAAATTTTGTGTGCATGCGCAGTATCAAGAATCACTTGTGGCTTAAGGGTTAAATGAATGGGTTAAGGTTTAGACTAATGTCTGTATGTACAGTATCAACAATCATAGGAACATTAAAGGAAATCATTTTTAGAATAAGAATATATCCTACTAAATGTTTGCTTAAGTGGATGAGCACAATGGCCATCTTTTTCAGCCAGAATTTCTCCTCCGGTCTCCAGGTAATATAGAATGCATTTAAACTGTGTTCTTCAGGTTCTTTAACAGGGTTTTCCAGGCCCCCAAGTGTTTTTTTTTTCTACTGATTTTAATTAGTCAAATCTGCCATTTCTTGTTAGGTGATTCTCTGATGGAGCAAATCCTCCTGGATGAAGAGGAGCACCGACTTCCCCCAGAACTGAAAGGTAAATGTACATTATATAAATTATTTCATGTAAGAATGCTGACTGTTTCCATTAAGCTAAATTAATACAATCTAAGAAAATGAAATCTACACAAGCAAGTAGAACTCTGGACAAGTGTTGTGGTGTTGGAAAAGTTGTGACATGTTCTTCTAACTGGAAAACACAATTCATGTAGGGGTAGCAGTGCCTAGTGACACCTTGGAGCGTCCTTACCCTCCCAATCATACCCTGGTGACATCTGCCACTGAATCTCTGCACCTATGCCACAATAATTCTCCCCATGCTACATTTACACTACATGGGGCTCCGGCCTTAAGTTTTCCAAGTTTTCCACGAACTTAATCATATTTAAATTTATACATAATTAAACATTTTTTTGCAAATATGAATGACTAAAATTTTTTCAGAGTTTTAAAGATTTTCTCTATCCATCTTAGTGGTATCATATTGATCTTGAATGGTTACCAATGGATATAACCATGAATGCAGGAACTTTCTATGGTCTGAAACCCAGCCATGATGGTTAAAGAAAAGCTATAAAACTCTGCAAAATTTTTAATATTTTATATTTGCAAAAATGTTCAAGATTTAATTATCTACCAATTTCAATATGGCTATGTTCATGGGAAAACCCCTTTAACCCCTTCCTGCTCTGCACTGTACTATTACATCATGCTGAGCGTGTAGTTAACACTCAGCACTGTAATAGTACAGCACTGTAATGACGCGGGGACAGGAGCTGTATCTGCATTACTTCGGCACTCAGCTGCATTGCCCATCACACATATTGAGCCTATAGGCGATGTACTGCAATACTACTGTATGTATTGCAGTACATTGCACTGGGTATCAGAGATACCAGATTCAAGTTCCCTTGTGGGAAAAAGTAAAAAAAAATAAGTTAAAGATAAAAATAAATAATAAAAAAATTATAAAATGCAATATCTATCTACATATCTATATATATATATATCTATCTATCTATAGATAGATAGATAGATAGATAGATAGATAGATAGATACCACAATGTGCAAAATAACATATTTTGGTCACCTTGCTTTTCCCAAAAAATAGGAATAAAAAGTGATCAAAGAGTCATGTATACCAAACATTGGCACCAATAAAAACTACAACTTTACAACTTGGCCCGCAAATAACGAGCCCTGACAAATATCAGTCAACAAAACAGTAAAAAATTTATAGATGTCAGAATACGGTGACCCTAGGAAAATCGGCATGAATATTTAGTCCCATTCCTTATTATATTCACATTACTTTCTCTCCCTCTGCGTCTTAAAATGTCCCATTAAAACCACAACCCGCAAATCTTCAATAGAGTGGTCTTCTCTGGAGAAATGTGCGGCCACTGGGAGATCTGTTCTGCTGTTATTAATGGTGGATCTGTGTGAGTTCATGCACTGACTAAGTCTCTGCCCTGTTTCCCCCACATAGAGGCCTGTGGTGGGACATTGCACACACATTATGAGATTTACCACATAGGAAGATCTGCAGGAGAATGTCCCCCTAATTCTGTGCACCTGTTGTGACTGTGGGATAGGTACACTGTCAGCGGTGTGGATGTGCTTGCAGGTCATGCACCTTTTATGTAGGCAAGGTGAGGTGCCATTTTCAGTTGGGGCCTTCAGGGCACTCCGGACGATAATGCGCCTCAGGTTTGGTGGTTGTCGAAATGAAAGGAGAGGGGGGACTGGAAATATGTCCTTGAGTCTGTTGTCCCTATGTAGCACAGGTTGGAGCTCCTTGGCAATCCTTCGTAGGATCTCCAGCTGTGGGTTGTAGGTGACTACTAGGGGCACTCGGGCATCTTTCTGGGTCTCTCTATATGTGAGCAGACTGTCTCTGTTAATGGCTGCCGCTTTGTTTAATTGGTTGTCCGTCACTTTTGGTTTGTATCCCAATTGGAGAAATTTTGTCCTCAGATCCTGGTAGTTTTTAATGCAGAGTGAACACCGAAAAAAATCAAAATACAAAAAATTATGATAGAATTATGGGTTTTTAACACGGACTGCCAAAAGCTAATCCAAATGTTGTGTACCCCAAATGATGCCAAATGAAAATACAACTTTTCATGCAAAGAATAAGCCCACACATAGCTGTCTACATAAAAATAAAAAAAGTTATGAATTTTGGAAGGCAAGGAAAGAAATTATGAAAAAAGTCGCCTAGCCTTAACGTACAAACTACCCTGCTTCATTAAGGGGTTAAACTACTCTCTCAAAGGCATAAAAAGGTATCATAAAATACCACCTATATATATATGGGAATTGTGGTTTCAGTATATACCATCCCTAGACCCATTACAGTGACTCATTATTCCTGCCCCATTCTCTCCCCTATAATATAGTCATACAGTACTTAGTCTGAATAGGACTACAACATTTCTCATTTCAAACTAACCTGTGACGCACAAAGCTTCTTTAGTTTCTTTGTCTATTTCTTTCCTCTACTTTTCTCCCTGTTTTATCCCTATATACCCTTAATATGGTATACATCATTATTAGTGCACTCCAACGACTTAATGCTAGCGTTACCCTGTATTTCTCTAGATTGTTGTAATTGTTGATAACCTGTACCTGATACTGTTGTAATTGTTACATTACATAGATAGTTACAAAAATGTTAGTTATATAGTTACCATATATGTATGAAAAATAAATTGGAATTTAATTAGGATTGAATAGAATCGTATCGTGAAATTCGGCCAAGTTGCCGAATCGAATTTTAGAATACTTCACTCATCTCTAGACATGAACATGTCAGCCACTCAGAAGCAGTAACATACAGCTGAAACCTTGTTGTATCACCCGCAGTTGGATATGATTACGATCATGGGTGTTAACCCTTTAGATGCTGTGGTCTATCATGACTGTAGCATCTAAGGCTACATGCATACAAACATATGCATTTACGGGTCTGCGATGTCCAAGTCCTCCACAGACAAATTTATTTAACATAGTGAGGTCAACAAATGGACAGGAATATGACCTGTCCTGAGTTTTGTCCCAGGTTCAAAGCCCCCTACACAGACCTGTGTTAATATGAGGGCAAGTGTATGGAGTCAAAAGAAAATAATGTCAGTGTGCTAGCCTTTAATAGCTGCTACACTTTTCAGTATTACACTGTGTACTACTGGAAGAGTGAAGAAATCAGGCGATACCTTTTAGAGGCTAACTGAGTATATTTGATAATAAGCTTTTGAGAGTGCTAGCTCTCTTTTTCAGACATGGTGTAATACTAGAAACTGAAAATTCACACTATTTATACATACACAAGACATGGCTCTTCAAAAGGATCTAGGAATAACAAAATGCAATATAAGTAGAGAAGTTATTTACAACAGGTCAGGAAATAAACAGTCTAAAATTTGTGGTGCGTGACAGAGGGATCTGTTATCTATCTGTAATCAGGTGGTGATTTGTGACCCTCAGTTCATATATAGTGTGACTTGAAACTGGCATGAATATTAAGTCCAAATTACAGAGTTTGAAATTTTTGAATTAACTTGTATTCCCATTCTTTCCTCTCATTCTGCGTCTTAAAATGTCCCATTAAAACCACAACCCGCAAATATTCAATACAGTGGTCTTCTCTGGAGAAATGTGCGGCCACTGGGAGATCTGTTCTGCTGTTATTAATGTTGGATCTGTGTGAGTTCATGCACTGACTAAGTCTCTGCCCTGTTTCCCCCACATAGAGGCCTGTAGTGGGACATTGCACACACATTATGAGATACACCACATTGGAAGACCTGCAGGAAAATGTCCCCCTAATTATGTGCACCTGTCAGCGGTGTGGATGTGCCTGCAGGTCTTTCACCTGTTTTGCAGGCAAGGTGAGGTGCCATTTTCAGTTGGGGCCTTCAGGGAACTCCGAACAATAATACGCCTCAGGTTTGGTGGTTGTCGAAAGGAAAGGAGAGGGGGGACTGGAAATATGTCCTTGAGTCTGTTGTTCCTGTGTAGCACAGGTTGGATCTCCTTGGCAATCCTTCGTAGGGTCTCTAGCTGTGGGTTGTAGGTGACAACTAGGGGCACTCGGGCTTCATTCTGAGTCTCTTTATATGTGAGCAGACTCTCTGTTAATGACTGCCGCTTTGTTTAATTGGTTGTCCGTCACTTTGTCTGTGTACTACTGAACATGTAGTCACATGATCACCTATTCAAGTTCCATGGTGAGGATAAAAAATAAAGTAAAAAAAAAAAAATAGAATATAACTTCAAAAATACAAAATAAAACAAATAAAAACACAAAAAAAGTGCCCTTTTACAATATAAAAATGCTTTATTATGTTAAATAAATACATATTTCGTATCAATGTAAGAACTCAATAAAAACGCATCAATGATGTACCACATTTACATCAATCTATGCCAAAACACTGGCGTAGATGGGTTAATACATTTCCCCCATTGATTGCTATTTAACAATGAAACTAGAAAGGGACCCTAAAAATTAATTTTTATGGGGCTTAGAAATTTGTGATGCATCTTTGTCTCAGTTTATGAACTTTTTAAGTTCTTCTATTAATAGGGTGGTGGATAACTTCATGCGCAGTGGGGGTACAACTGCTGGGGCCCCCACAGATCTAGAGAACAGGGCTCCAGTTCCTTTGTCTTGAAATCTCTATGTGAGCACTGGAGATAGCTGAGTACAATGTTTAGCTATCTCTGGCGCTTCCCTAGAGTAGGGCACATGCTCGTCCTATCCCTCCATTAGGATGGGAGCACCAAAACCCCATCCTCATGATCATGAAGTTATAAACCTATTGATAAAATATAACGTCAAACTTTGGCACAGCCCTTTTTCATTTTCGTAAAAAAAGGGAAAAAATATTCTAAGGGGAACTTTTTTTAACCCGAAGTGATTGAATTTCCGAATAATAAATCAGAGAGGTAGGCACCAAAAAGATATATTTTTTATACTTTTTAAATTACTCTTAACTTAAACAGTTCTTAAAAGTCTCTAGACTTTTTTTTTTTTTACGCAGCATGTGGACGGGACTTGTCTAAATTCCATCCACTATACTTCAAATGTTAATTGTCCCTGGCTTAAGATGAATCACACAGACTGCCAAATTTACTAAAGATGTGTACCTTTTTTTATGAAAAATGTTGACATCAATTCAGATCATCCATAAGGTGTTGTAATAAAAAAAATCTAGTATTTTTTTAAAATGTTGTATGCCACTTGTGGTATTTCAATAAATGCACCTTAATCTAAATAATTTTGCAGACTCATTACCTTCTGAGATTCTGTTGATAAATCTTCTCCATTTCTTCATTAACATTCCATTAAAAAATTTATTTCTGATCATATATTTATCTTTCTTTATAGTTAGCCAGGAAATTCACAAGAGACATTTACAAGAAAAAATTGAGAAACTTATAGAGAATGTACCTCCAGGATGTAAGCAGGGAAAGGAAAGTTTCCCCTCCTCTACACATTATGTGAACCTCATTGTCTCCACTGATCACTTTTGGGAACTCTCTGAGAATGAGCTCATAGAGACTGGGGTAAAACATCAGCAATATTTAAAGAAAACCCAAAATGAATTTCAGCGCATTTCCCCCAACAAGCTATTCAACTGGTGTCACCAATCCAGACTTGCACCACAGATGGTAATGGTGAGCGGAGTGCCCGGTGTAGGGAAGACCACACTGATGCAGAAGTTTGTCTATGACTGGGTGAAGGGCGATCTCTATCAAAGATTCTCTTTTGTCTTTTTCTTTAAATTCCGGGAGCTGAACAGACTGGATAAGGTTAGTCTGGAGACCATGATCCTTCACCAATACCCATATCTGGAGGAGCAGCTGGAGAACATCTTACAAGATCCAAAGAAACTTCTCTTTATATTTGATGGATTAGATGAAAGCGATCATACAATGGATATAACATCACGTCACTTGTTCTCTAATCCTAAACAGCCTGAACATTGTGGTCAGATTGTGGTTAGTTTGGTGAGAAAGTCTCTTCTTAATGGATGTTCTGTCCTAATGACCAGTCGCCCAACCAGATTGGAATCAATTGATTGTACGGTTTTCCAGAGAATAGTAGAAATCACTGGGTTTTCTCCAGAAGAACAACAAATTTACTTTCATAATTTCTTCTCCAACCATAACCTGGCAGAAAAGGCTTTTACCTATGTGAAGCAGAATGACACCTTGTACACATTCTGTTACCTCCCAACCTACTGTTGGATCATCTGTACTGTATTATCCAGGAGCTTCCAGACAACAAGTAGTGACCAGCAGGTGACATTATTACCCAGAACAGTGACACAGCTCTTTGCCATATTTGTCGCCAACATTCTGTCCAATCACAGCCTGGAGAAAAGTGACGCTCAGAAGATCCTGCAGTCCATCGGATGGATGGCAGAACATGGAGTAATGAATCACAAGATTATATTTCACAAACTAGATCTGGAGTCTTTCCATGTGGACAATAAGTCAAAGCTCTTATCGAGTTTTCTGATAGAATCGGAGGAACCTGTGACCTATTCCTTCTTACATCTCACTCTCCAGGAATTCTTCTCTGCCTTGGTGCATTATATTGATTATTCTCCTGAGAAGTTACAGAATTCACTAAATGAAGCCAAATCCTATCCTGATGGCCGTGGTGAGATATTCCTCCGTTTCCTGTGTGGTCTATCAGACAGCTCTACCAGGGCAATACTATCTGGATACTTGGACACACAAGCAGCTCAGGCTTCACAAGATGTTATCACTTGGCTGAAAAAAAGTATTATAGAAGAACAGTGGCTAGAGGAAAATGGAGACAAAAAACATCTTAATACATTTTTCTATCTTTATGAAACCCACAATAAGGCTCTGGTGCTGGAGTCATTCAAGTCATACAAAAGTTTTGACCTTTCAGGTGCATGTATATCATCTCTAGACTGCACAGTCTTAGGATTTATTCTGGAATCCTCCACAAATATAGAAGGACTTAGTCTATCTAGATGTTCCCTAGAAACTGAAGGATTAGAAAGACTTGTCCCAGCATTATATAACCTGCGGGACCTGAGGTACTATACTTAACAATTATTTTATATTACTGTTGTATTATTATTCTGACAATCTGATAAACCTATTGTAGTTATACTTACTGCCTGCCTGTATGAGCCCTCTTAAAACTTAAATAGGGGTGAGGAGCCTCATAGCCAAGTATACCATGGAAATTATTCCAGCAGCAGGATAGGAGTGAGCCGATCATGTGACCCATGTGGTTATGGTAATGAGGAAAGGAATTCCATCTGAATTTCTCAAAAATTTCTCATTCTGAAATTTATAAAAATGACCATTTAACTCTTTGAAAGTAGCTCAATGATCATGAGTAACCTAGATCACATTAAACTGTTGACTGGTTGAGATCATACGTGGTCTGGATTACTCATAATCATTGAGCTGCTTTCAAAAATAGGTAAAGTACAGAAGAAACCCTTACCCTTTCAGGACCATTTTCTGAAACACAAATCACCTCGAAATACACCACAATTATTGGTGATACATCTCAGGTTATCTATGTGCCAGAAAATGGTTGAAGTAGGGTTACTCAAAGACATTAACCTCCTTTTGAAAGTAGTCCAATGACCACGAGTAACATGAACTTGTTTACAGTTGCCATTCACTGTTTTAGGCTGAGGCCCCATTGCAGAACACAATTTTTTGTTGTTGCAGATTTTGTTGCGGTTTTTTTTTGGGCCAAAGTCAAGAATGGATAAAAAAAGAATAGGAAATATATAGGAAGTTTACTTCTCCCTACTGCTAAATCCACTCCTGACTTTGGTTTTAAAAATTGCAGCAAAATGTGCAACAAAAAAAGCTGCATTTCTGCAATGTGGGACCTCAGCCTTAATGTGGTCTGGATTAAACACGGTCATTGACCTATTTACTTGTCATTGGCAGCTGTTTCTTTTCTTTCAATGAACTAGAGTAGCTTAACTCCTTTGCCCAAAAGCATGTACACGTATGTGATAAAGCGCAACGCTCTGTATGGAGGCACCTCAGGAGCTGAGCCCTCTCCATACACGGGGGTTCCCACTGTATAATACAGCCAGCACCTGCCACTAACAGTATCAAAGAGGGCCACGAAAAAGCATGGCCATGACATCTAAAATGTGCAGGTGCCATGGGCACCACCATTTTTAAGGGAACATCATCAGAAAGCTTTGATTGCTTGCTATGACAGCCGGGAGCCTATTGAATATACAATATAATTCAACTTATTTTACTAAATTTTATAAATTTATTTGCATTTTGCAGAGAGAAATAAGTATTTGATCCCTCTGGCAAACAAGACTTAATACTTGGTAGCAAAACCCTTGTTGGCAGGCCCAGCAGTCAGACGTTTGTTGTAGTTGATGATGAGGTTTGCGCACATGTCAGGAGGAATTTGGTCCACTTCTCTTTGCAGATCATCTCTAAATCTTTAAGATTTTGAGGCTGTCGCTTGGCAACTCGGAGCTTCAGCTCCCTTCATAAGTTTTCTATGGGATTAAGGTCTGGAGACTGGCTAGGCCACTCCATGACCTTAATGTGCTTCTTTTTGAGACACTCCTTTGTTGCCTTGACTATATGTTTTGGGTCATTGTCCTGCTGGAAGATCCAGCCACGACCCATTTTTAATGTCCTGGTGGAGGGAAGGAGGTTGTCACTCAGGATTTTACGGTACATGGCTCCATCCATTCTCCCGTTGATGCAGTGAAGTAGTCCTGTGCCCTTAGCAGAGAAACACCCTCAAAACATAATGTTTCCACCTCCTTGAGATCATTAACAAGTTCCCCCCGTGTAGTTTTAGGCTGATCTCTCACCTTTCTCGTGATCAAGGATACCCCACGAGGTGAGATTTTTCATGGAGCCCCGGATCGATGTCGATTGACAGTCATTTTGTATTTCTTCCATTTTCTTACTATTGCACCAACAGTTGTCTCCTTCTCACCCAGCGTCTTGCTTATGGTTTTGTAGCTCATTCCAGCCTTGTGCAGGTCTATCATCTTGTCCCTAATAGAAAGACAAAAACAACAATGCCGAGCGGCACATAGCGTAATATTGTTGGAATAAAAAAAAATTTAATAACACAAAGAGAATTGTCCTGGAAAAAAAGGATTAGTCGGGTGACTAGGATGTGTCCACTATTAAAGGTTGAGAGTTGGTGGGTAAAGATGGAATGTGGGTCCACAATAAACGAGCATACAACTGACAGGGTCTGGTGATAACCAATGCCCCTTCAATTAGTCAGCTCATAGCATAAACATTTGTGGAAAGTGACCCTAGTATAGATTTGCTCTCATCTTTTGTAATTGTGTGTAATCACAAATGGTATAGTGGACAGGTCCAGTATATGTCACAGTGTGTGGGAGCTGCGAAGCCTCTGAGGGTCAGGATCTCCTGGATCCAGATGGCGTTAAAATACAGGAATGGTAGGAGGAACTCCAATAAAAGAGAGGTGTGGGGACCGCGCTTCACCAAAGATGCTTTATTGTTTTTGAGTTCAATAAAGCATCTTTGAAGCGCTGTCCCCACACCTCTCTTTTATTGGAGTTCCTCCTACCATTCCTGTATGATCTTGTCCCTGACATCCTTAGAAAGCTCCTTGGTCTTGCCCATATTGTAGAGGTTAGCGTCTGACTGATTCATTGAGTCTGTGGCCCAGAGTCTTTTATACAGGTGACAATATAAGAGAGCGTCTAACTGGTCTGTAGGAGCCAGAACTCTTAATGGTTGGTAGGGGAGCAAATACTTATTTCTCTCTGCAAAATGCAAATTTATAAAATGTATACAATGTGGTTTTCTGGATTTTATTTTTGATATTCTCTCACTGTTAAAATTAAACTACCCTTAAAATTATAGACTGTTCACGTCTTTGTCAGTGGGCAAACTTACAAAATCAGCAAGGAATCAAAAACTAGTGAAAGATGTAAAGGAGGTCCCAGTATCAACTAGATAGATAGATACAAATTCTCCACTTCTCCCATGCAATATTTTTTGTAAATCTGCCCCAAAGAGACACAGACAAGGACAGAGTCAAAGAAAAAACCCTGGTGAGAGTTTCAGTGACCCCACAGGAATCACCTCAGTCTAAAATATTATATGCAGTCTTTTATCTAGGGCTCCAATAGTTCTGCATGTGTTTAATATTAGGAACTTAGAAATACTGTATGGAGTGACTATGTGAGATCAATGTATAAAAGTAATGTCCTGTCCCTGTGAACAGTTCTGAATTTCATAATGCTGAACTTTATAGATGGATCCCAACTATGATAGCTCCTTCACATGTGATAAAAATGTGCACTGGTTGTAGTAGTAATAATAATAATAATAATAATAATAATATTATTATTATCTTTATTTATATAGCGCCAACATATTCCGTAGCACTTTACAAATCAGAGGACACATGAACAGATAATATGAGACATTACAATGTGACAAGGAAATAAACATCAAACAGGAGTGAGAGCCCGGGCACAAGAGCTTACATTCTATGAGGAGATAGGGGGACACACGAGGTCAGAGGGTTTGTTCGCTACTATGGTCCAGCCATCTTTTAATAGAAAAGGTTGTGTAACTGAAGCAGTATGAACCTGTCACCAGCCAGTATCTGTGAATAAACAGATACTAAGTGCAAGGAGTGCAATGTAACTTCTAGATGGAGGGGCCGGATCTGAGGAACAGAGGAGGAAGGATAAAAGGTGTTATTGTTCTCCACCTCCGCACACTACACTGTGATCAGCTCACGTGATAAGCCTGACCGTACAGATGTGATTTTAGGACAGTTTTGAAGCTGCTGCAGTTGAGGATGAATCGGCTTGTCCGGGGTAAAGCATTCCGGAGCACCGGTGCAGCTCGAGAAAAATCTTGGAGACGGGAGTGGGATGATCAGATAACAGGGGATGGAAGTCTAAGGTCATTGGCAGAACGGAGAGGATGGTTAGGGTGGTAGACAGTGATGAGAGAGGAGATATAGGGGGGGCGCAGCACTATGGATGGATTTGTGGGTCAGTGTGATAATTTTATATTGTATTCTGTGATGGATGGGCAACCAATACAGAGACTGACACAAGGTAGATGCATCTGTGTACCGGTTTGACAGAAAGATGAGTCTGGCGGCCGCATTCAGGACAGATTGTAGTGGGGAGAGTTTAGTAAGGGGAAGCCCAATTAGAAGAGAATTGCAATAGTGAAGACTATTTTCCCTGTCAAAAAGGCAGCAATGGCAACAGAACCCTACAAACCACATTATAAGTCAAAGGGATCCAACAGGCACTGCTGATGTCCATCATGTGTTAGATCCACATTTTGAAATGATTTCCCATTTAAGAGGATCCAAGCCTCAAAGAGAGAGGTCTGCTATGTCATATCATCATACACAGCACATGACCACAGATATGCAATATTTTTTATCTTGTGGTTGGATTTGACCTGTATACTTCAGCATTTCTATTAGTAATGTCAGAGCCAGCAATATCCACTGATTTATGACATGCCATAAAGTGAGGACATTAATACCATACATTAATTTGGTGTCAGTGGACAAATCATATAGCAGTCTGCATTCCTGTCATCTACCACACACAAGTGTTGCTTCCGAGTGATGACATTTGTGGATTTTACTCACAATCTACTGATGTTATACTAATGCTCTGTGTACACATCACTCATATCTCATCTTCTTATTCTTACAGTTTGGCTAATAATCGTCTACCAGAAACTTCCTGCATCCAGTTGTCATCTGTAATAAAGAATAACCAGTCCCTGAAGAGACTTGACCTGTCTGGTAATTATCTGTCTGGTCCTCACCTCAGTGAATTGATGGCCGCTCTGTCCAGTCCAGCCTGCAGGATAGAGGAATTACAGTGAGTATAAGAGATGTGTACAGGAGGAGACATGTGGGGGACAAGTTATACATGAATTTTATTCTATTTTATGCTCCGCACCATTGTTATGTCCATGAGATAATCTGATGACTGCACCTTCATACGTGACATCTCATCTAGAGATAAGAGAACCAGTTTGTAACAAATCAGATTTCTTCTGAATTTTACAACAAATTCAGTTTCAGCCAAGCTGAAATGTTTGGGTTTTTTCACTCATGAATCATTATTATACAATGAGAGTAGAAGAGAAGTGATATGAGGAGACAAGACAGCCAGACATTACTAAAGATTAATGATGGGCGAACCTCATGAGGTTTGTTTCTTTAGAAAAAATAGATTTGGTCCACACCAAAACTGTGATAATTACTACATTCCTGTGTAATGTTAAACTATCCTGCTCTGTAATATTACATTATATCCTCCTCTGTAATATTACACTATGCCCTCCTCTGTAATATTACACTATATCCTCCTCTGTAATGTTACACTATATCCTCCTCTGTAATATTACACTATATCCTCCTCTGTAATATTACACTATATCCTCCTCTGTAATATTACACTATATCCTCCTCTGTAATATTACACTATATCCTCCTCTGTAATATTACACTATATCCTCCTCTGTAATATTACACTATATCCTCCTCTGTAATATTACACTATATCCTCCTCTGTAATATTACACTATATCATCCTCTGTAATATTACACTATATCATCCTCTGTAATGTTACACTATATCCTTCTATGTAATATTACACTATATCCCCCTCTGTGATATTACACTATGCCCTCCTCTGTAATATTACACTATATCCTCCTCTGTAATATTACACTATATCATCCTCTGTAATGTTACACTATATCCTTCTATGTAATATTACACTATATCCTCCTATGTGATATTACACTATATCCTCCTCTGTAACATTACACTATATCCCCCTCTGTAATATTACACTATCCTCCTCTGTGATATTACACTATATCCTCCTCTGTGATATTACACTATATCCTCCTCTGTGATATTACACTATATCCCCCTCTGTAATATTACACTATATCCTCCTCTGTGATATTACACTATATCCTCCTCTGTAATATTATACAATATCCTCCTCTGTGATATTACACTATATCCTCCTATGTAATATTACACTATATCCTCCTCTGTAACATTACACTATATCCTCCTCTGTGATATTACACTATCCTCCTCTGTGATATTACACTATATCATCCTCTGTAATATTACACTATATCCTCCTTTGTGATATTACACTATATCACCATCTGTAATATTACACTATATCCCCCTCTGTAATATTACACTATATCCCCCTCTGTCCCCCTGTAATATTACACTAGATCCCCCTCTGTAATATTACACTAGATCCCCCTCTGTAATATTACACTAGATCCTCCTCTGTGATATTACACTATATCCCCCTCTGTAATATTACACTAGATCCCCCTCTGTAATATTACACTATATCCTCCTCTGTGATATTACACTGTATCCCCCTCTGTAATATTACACTATATCCTCCTCTGTGATATTACACTATATCCTCCTCTGTGATGTTACACTATATCCTCCTCTGTAATATTACACTATATCCTCCTCTGTGATATTACACTATATCCCCCTCTGTGATATTACACTATATCCCCCTCTGTAATATTACACTATATCCTCCTCTGTAATATTACACTATATCGTCCTCTGTGATATTACACTATATCCTCCTCTGTAATATTACACTATATCCCCCTCTGTGATATTACACTATATCCCCCTGCAAAGGGTCACCTGCAAAGTTCATGGCCCGACCTAGATGTAGTGACTGTGGGTCGAAATTTTGCTGTCAGTTCTCAAAATAGTCTCCTTTGAGGGTCACACATGTATGCCATTGCTCTTGGAGTTTCATTATTCCACTGTGGTAGAACGTTCTGTCCTGTTCCTCCAAAAAGTCCTTTACGGCGTTCATGACGGCTTCATCAGAAGGAAAACAACTTCCAACAAGGTGCCTTTTCATCTGTGGGAATAGGTGGTAATCCGAGGGAGCCAAATCAGGGGAATAGGGTGGGTGCTGAAGCTGTTGGAAACCACAGAAACCATTGCAACAGCCAATGTGTAAACTGGTGCGTTGTCCTAGTGAAACAACACCCCTTTCCGGGGCATCCCTCACCATTTTCCTTAATTGCTGACCTCAGACGATGAATCTGAGCTGCATAATATTCCCCATTGATGGTTTGACCTTTCTGGAGGAATTCCCGAAGAATGACACCTTTGGAATCCCAGAACACTGATGCCATCACCTTGCCAACGGATGGAAACACCTTTGCCTTTTTGGGGCGTGGGGAGGTGGGATGTTTCCACTGTTTCAAGGCTTCTTTTTACTCAGGACGAAAGTGGTGTACCCAAGTTTCATCCATTGTAACAAATCTCTGCAGGAAAATTGAATATCAGCTTCAAACAGTTGCACGTTTTCCGCAGAGCGAAGTTCTCTGAGACGTTTTTTCTCTAAAGTCAGAAGTCTTGGCACCCAACGGGTTGAAACTTTGTGCATGTTCAGCAGCTGTGTTAGGATATGGCCAACCCTCTCCACTGATATGCTCACACATTCTGCAATGTGCCGCTGTTTGACACGTCGATCTGCCATTGCAATGTCTTGCACTTTTTGGACATTTTCATCTGTGCATGCTGTTGAGGGACGACCACTGCGAGCAGCATCTTCAATTGATGTCTGGCCCCGCTTAAAGTCTTCAACCCACTTTTTCACCATTGCATAAGAAGGAGCATTGTCCCCTAATGTCTCCAGCATGTCCTTGTGAATTTCCTGTGATATCAGTCCTTTTTTAAGAAGATATTGAATGACTGCTCCTTCGCTAACTTCTCCATTTCCATTTTTCAGCTTCACTACCTAACTTTAAAATGCTGTACCTGAAACAAAAAAAAATCTAAATAAATCCAGATTGCTCATGAGACCTTTCAAATAACTAACATATTGCATTGCTAAACAAGACCATGTGAAAAAGATTTCATGGGTGAGCTACGAACTTTTCAGGCACCCCTCGTACCTGTGTGCCGACCAAACACATGTATGTAACCCAGTAATTTCCTGAATGCTGGGGGTCACTTTATGTTTCCATAAATAGGCCATTGGGGCAGAAAGCAATAGGCCCTCATGTTTTTCTGCCCGGAATTATTTACTTTAGTGATTTATCCGATGCCTTTGCCTCAGATTTTTTTTTTACAAGGTCACCTCCTAGATAACACTTGCCAAGTTTCACAGCCAATTGGTATTCTATAGCTGCCGCCATTCCTGACATCCACTACACACAAGAGGCACCTCCTAGTGGTGACATTTATGAATTGTACTAACATCCAGGGACATTTTCTCTCCACCTTCACAATCTACAGATGTTATACTAATGCTCTGTGTACACATCACTTTCATCTCATCTCCTTATTCTTACAGTTTGGCTTCTAATCGTCTATCAGACCCTTCCTGCACCCAGTTGGCTTCTGTAATAAGGAATAACCAGTCCCTGAAGAGACTTGACCTGTCTGGTAATGATCTGTCTGGTCCTCACCTCAGTGACTTGATGGCCGCTCTGTCCAGTCCAGCCTGCAGGATAGAGGAATTACAGTGAGTATAAGAGATGTGTACAGGAGGAGACATGTGGGGGACAAGTTATACATGGATTTTATTCTATTATATCTTCCACACTATTGTCGTTTCTATGTACAGCAGTATATCATTAAGTCACATGTTATGTTTATTGCAATTTCATTTATTATGAAAAAACCCAGAAAGAAAGTCATTTCCCCCACAAGATACAGCAGTTTTCCTATCCATGGATCATCAAAGGTCTAGTAAATTTGGTTTTCTTTTAAAAAATAATGAATTAAAACAAAAAATAAATACTTGTCACTGCAGCTCTCGAAGTTTCTTGCACCCAATATAATATGTACAGGATTGTACCTTCAGCTACGGATGTGAGAGTATTATGAATGATGGGCATACAATGGTGTCCATCAACCATTGTTTCTTACGCATGTCGGTATAGATTAGTTTATGGAATATTACAGCAGATTGATTATTCCATACAACCGAAATTATATATGGAAATACAAAATACAGTGCAAAACCAGCCTATTTGAATAAATGATGTATGCATTAGGGGGAGGGGGCACTTTTTACCATAACTTCTTAGGAGTCCAAACCCCTTGTCCCGATCCTGTGTGACGTCTATCTCCTCATATCACTTCTCCTCTCTGTCATGTAAGAAATGTCATCTAGCACTATTATTATTACCTGGTCACTATTGTACAGTGGGGAAAAAAAAGTATTTAGTCAGCCACCAATTGTGCACGTTCTCCCACTTAAAAAGATGAGGCCGGCCTGTAATTGTCATCATAGGTAGACCTCAACTATGAGATACAAAATGAGAAAACTAATCTAGAAAATCACATTGTCTGATTTGTAAAGAATTTATTTGCAAATTATGGTGTAAAATAAGTATTTGGTCAATAACAAAAGTTCATCTCCACAGTTTGTTCTATCTCCTTTGTTGGCAATGACAGAGGTCAAACGTTTTCTGTAAGTCTTCACAAGGTTGGCACACACTGTTGCTGGTAAGTTGGCCCTTTCCTCCATGCAGATCTCCTCTAGAGCAGGGATGTTTTGGGGCTGTCGCTGGGCAACACGGACTTTCAACTCCCTCCAAAGGTTTTCTATGGGGTTGAGATCTGGAGACTGGCTAGGCTACTCCAGGACCTTGAAATGCTTCTTATGAAGCCGCTCCTTCGTTGCCCTGGCGGTGTGCTTGGGATCATTGTCATGCTGAAAGACCCAGCCACGTTTCATCTTCAATGTCCTTGCTGATGGAAGGAGGTTTTCACTCAAAATCTCACGATACATGGCCCCATTCATTCTTTCATGTACACGGATCAGTCGTCCTGGTCCCTTTGCAGAGAAACGGCCCCAAAGCATGATGTTGCCCCCCCCCATGCTTCACAGTAGGTATGGTGTTCTTTGGATGCAACTCAGCATTCACTCTCCTCCAAACACGATGACTTGTGTTTCTACCAAACAGTTCTACTTTGGTTTCATCTGACCATATGACATTCTCCCAATACTCTTCTGGAACATCCAAATGCTCTCTAGCAAACTTCAGACGGGCCTGGATATGTACTGGCTTAAGCAGGGGGACACGTCTGGCACTGCAGGATCTGAGTCCCTGGCGGCGTAGTGTGTTACTGATGGTAGCCTTTGTTACGTTAGTCCCGGCTTTCTGCAGGTCAGTCACTAGGTCCTCCCGTGTGGTTCTGGGATTTTTGCTCACCGTTCTTGTGATCATTTTGACCCCACGGGGTAAGATCTTGCGCAGAGCCCCTGAATGAGGGAGATTATCAGTGGTCTTGTATGTCTTCCATTTTCTAATTATTGCTCCCGCAGTTGATTTCTTCACACCAAGCTGCTTGCCTATTGCAGATTCAGTCTTCCCAGCCTGGTGCAGGTCTACAATTTTGTTTCTGGTGTCCTTCCACAGCTCTTTGGTCTTCACCATAGTGGAGTTTGGAGTGTGACTGAGGTTGTGGACAGGTGTCTCTTATACTGATAACAATGTCAAACAGGAGCCATTACTACAGGTAATGAGTGGAGGACAGAGGAGCCTCTTAAAGAAGAAGTTACAGGTCTGTGAGAGACAGAAATTTTGCTTGTTTTTAGGTGACCAAATACTTATTTTCCACCATAGTCTGAAGATAAATTCTTAAAAAATCAGACAATGTGATTTTCTACATATGTTTTCCCATTTTTTCTCTTAGTTGAGGTCTACCTATGATGTCAATTACAGGCCTCCCTCATATTTTTAAGTGGGAGAACTTGCAGAATTGGTGGCTGACTAAATACTTTTTTCCCTCACTGTATATGACGTCTTACCAGAGACCAGGGAGGAGCCGCATCACATGGAAACACATTAGGAATTTTTTTTTTTTTAGCCGAAATGTATCACCTACATTACACAACAGGAGACATATCCATTTACTAATGTCATTTTATTTTATTTATTTCATGAAAATATTCTCAGATAAGGAGTAGTACAAAATCCAAATAAAACCACTAATATATTTAGCATTACATTATGTCTCACTATCACTACCAAACCACCCATCCAGTTAGGTTACAAGAAAAAAAAAAATAAAGTCAGGATCTGGGGTGCTGGGTGGACTGACATGAACACAGACTCCAAGGTGATAGTCCAAGTATTGAGTTTTATTCACTCAAAACACTCCTTGGTACATGCAACATAACAGAAACAAAAAAAAAAAATACCTGCCCGTCTGGGCTCTAACTATACAGAAATAGGTTACCTCACCTAGAATAGGAACAAGTTCAAACAGTCAGATTGTCTCCAGCAGTAGCCACTTTCTTTGTGACTTTCCAGACAAGCTCTGCCCCAGTCTGCTCTCCTAGCAGACTTCTTATATCCCCTTAATGGGGACAATCCCAGTCAGCTGGGTTCCTTCCAGGAGTGTCCACAAGGTGTGGACTGGAGGGGATGGGAATGGCAGGTCCCAATACCAGCCTACCCGCCATTCCATAAAAATCCAGCCCAGTGCACAGCACTTAAATAATGCTCAGCAAACATAGTTGTCTGCTGAGAAACAAACTTTCTGGATTTCTGTCATCTCACCCATCTGAGCAACTTGGATGAGATGTACATCCCTTCCAATATTTTACCATCCATCGGCTTACTATATATATATATATATATATATATATATATATATATATATATACACAGTACAGACCAAAAGTTTGGACACCTTCTCATTCCAAGAGTTTTCAGTATTTTCATGACTATAAAAATTGTAGATTCACACTGAAGGCATCAAAACTATGAATTAACACATGTGGAATTATATACTTAACAAAAAAGTGTGAAACAACTGAAAATATGTCTTATATTCTAGGTTCTTCAAAGTAGCCACCTGTTGCTTTGATTACTGCTTTGCACACTTTTTGGCATTCTCTTGATGAGCTCCAAGAGGTAGTCACCTGAAATGGTTTTCATTTCACAGGTGTGCCCTGTCAGGTTTAATAAGTGGGATTTCTTGCCTTATAAATGGTGTTGGGACCATCAGTTGTGTTGTTCAGAAGTCAGGTGGATACACAGATGATAGTCCTACTGAATGGAGTGTTAGAATTTGTATTATGGCAAGAAAAAAGCAGCTAAGTAAAGAAAAATGAGTGGCCATCATTACTTTAAGAAAAGAAGGTCAGTCAGTCCAAAAAATTGGGAAAACTTTGAAAGTGTCCCCAAGTGCAGTGGCCAAAACCATCAAGCGCTACAAAGAAACTGGCTCACACGAGGACCGCCCCAGGAAAGGAAGACCAAGAGTCACCTCTGCTCCAGAGGATAAGTTCATCCGAGTCACCAGCCTCAGAAATCGCAGGTTAACAGCAGCTCAGATTAGAGACCAGGTCAATGCCACACAGAGTTCTAGCAGGAGACACATCTCTACAACAACTGTTAAGAGGAGACTGTGTGCAGCAAGCCTTCATGGTAAAATAGCTTCTAGGAAACCACTGCTAAGGACAGGCAACAAGCAGAAGAGACTTGTTTGGGCTAAAGAACACAAGGAATGGACATTAGACCTGTGGAAATCTGTGCTTTGGTCTGATGAGTCCAAATTTGAGATCTTTGGTTCCAACCACCGTGTCTTTGTGCGACGCAGAAAAGGTGAACGAATGGACTCTACATGCCTGGTTCCCACCATGAAGCATGGAGGAGGAGGTGTGATGGTGTGGGGGTGCTTTGCTGGTGACACCGTTGGGGATTTATTCAAAATTGAAGGAATACTGAACCAGCATGGTTACCACAGCATCTTGCAGCGGCATGCTATTCCATCCGCTTTGCGTTTAGTTGGACCATCATTTATTTTTCTACAGGACAATGACCCCAAACACACCTCCAGACTGTGTAAGGGCTATTTGACCAAGGAGGAGAGTGATGGGGTGCTACGCCAGATGACCTGGCCTCCACAGTCACCAGACCTGAACCCAATCGAGATGGTTTGGGGTAAGCTGGACTGCAGAGTGAAGGCAAAAGGGCCAACAAGTGCTAAGCATCTCTGGGAACTCCTTCAAGACTGTTGGAAGACCATTTCAGGTGACTACCTCTTGAAGCTCATCAAGAGAATGCCAAGAGTGTGCAATTCAGTAATCAAAGCAAAAGGTGGCTACTTTGAAGAACCTAGAATATAAGACATATTTTCAGTTGTTTCACACTTTTTTGTTAAGTATATAATTCCACATGTGTTAATTCATAGTTTTGATGCCTTCAGTGTGAATCTACAATTTTTATAGTCATGAAAATACAGAAAACTCTTGGAATGAGAAGGTGTGTCCAAACTTTTGGTCTGTACTGTATATATCTTTGGGGTAAAGTGGAGAAAAAATTATGCATTTTTCCTGTATCATTTTTGGGTTTAATCTTAATTGTGTTAACTGTGCAGTAAATGGGAAGTTAATGGAGATACACACGTGGACAAAATTGTTGGTACCTCTCGTTTAATGAAACAAAAACCCACAATGGTCACAGAAATAACTTGAATCTGACAGATAGGAATTTGCCAAACTACATGTTGACAAGCCACAAAGCTTCTGGGAGAATGTCCTATCGACAGATGAGACAAAAATCTAAATTTTTGGCAAGGCACATCAGCTTTATGTTCACAGATGGAAAAATGAAGCATATCTTGAAAAGAACACTGTCCCTACTGTGAAACATGGAGGAGGCTCTGTTATGTTCTGGGGCTGCTTTGCTGCATCTGGCACAGGGTGTCTTGAATCTGTGCAGGGTACAATGAAATCTCAAGACTATCAAGGGATTCTAGAGAGAAATGTGCTGCCCAGTGTCAGAAAGCTTGGTCTCAGTCGCAGGTCATGGGTCTTGCAACAGGATAATAACCCAAAACACACAGCTAAAAACACCCACAAAACAGTAGAAGTAGCCTTCTATGAGCCATGACCTAAATCCTATTGAACATCTTTGGAAGGAGCTGAAACATGCCGTCTGGGAAAGGCACCCTTCAAACCCGAGACAACTGGAGCAATTTGCTCATGAGGAGTGGCCAAAATACCTGCTGAGAGGTGCAGAAGTCTCATTGACAGTTACAGGAATCGTTTGATTGCAGGGATTGCCTCAAAAGGTTGTGCAACAAAATATTAAGTTAATGGAACCATCATTTCTGTCCAGGCCTGTTTCATGAGTTTTCTTTTTTTAAAAATTTTGTTGAAACATGGTAGAGAAGCAATGGCTGACTTTCATTTGTTCATTTTCATAGAATTTTATATATTATTACTTTTGTCAGATTCAAGTTATTTCTGTGACCATTGTGGGTTTTTCTTTCATTAAACGAGGGGCACCAACACTTTTGTTCACGTGTGTGTAATAAAGATCTCTTCCCACCATTATATATTTACAGTTACCCCATAGATGTGACTTGTGTGCTGAGCAAACACATATACTGTATATAACCCAGTTATTTAATGAATACCAGGAGTCACATGATGTGTCCATGAGCTGCTGACGATCCTGACATTTCCCACACACAAGAGGCGCCTACTAGTGGAGACATTTATGAATTGTACTAACATCCGGGGACATTTTCTCTCCACATTCACAATCTACAGATGTTATACTAATGCTCTGTGTACACATCACTCACATCTCATCTTCTTATTCTTAGTTTGGCTAATAATAATCTACCAGACACTTCCTGCATCCAGTTGGCATCTATAATAAGGAATAACAAAGCCCTGAAGAGACTTGACCTTTCTAAGAACCGTCTTTCTGGTCCTCACCTCAGTGACTTGATGGCCGCTCTGTCCAGTCCAGCCTGCAGGATAGAGGAATTACAGTGAGTATAAGAGATGTGTACAGGAGGAGACATGTGGGGGACAAGTTATACATGGATTTTATTCTATTTTATGCTCTGCACCATTGTTATGTCTATGAGATAAACTGCTAAAGGAACCTTGATATGAGACATCAGGGATTAGACAAGAGGTAGGTTACTGTCAGCTCCTGCCACCTAGCAGCAAACAGCGAGGCATAATTCACACATTTTCAAAGTTGTACAGTCACAAGCAACTAATAATTACAGAGGTTGTTCACGAATTGGACAAACCCCGGTTGAGGCCAGGGAAGGTGTAATATAAAAAAAGCATACTCACTTGTCCCTGGCACTGTCTGTTTGGTCTTGTGCTACATTTGTATCTTGAAACATTAATTTAGTTAATTATTTATAAAAAATGTTTTGACCATAGGCGTTGTGGTAGAATTTCATTTTGATCCTAAATGGATCTCACCTTATTGTCTGTGAGCTTTAAATTCTTAAAGACCCTTTAGGGGGTCGGGACAGTTTATCAGTACAAGACAACAGGCATATAGGACACATGTGTGTGTGAAGTCAACCATTTATTTATAGTATCGGGCCTTACAAGTCAAAGTAGATTTTATCCAATGTGAATGGTGCCTTCTATGACTTCACTTCCAATCAGAATTGCATACCATGTGACACATGCATACATGAAACATATAGAATGTCACGTATAGCTCATTTAGAGCAGACAAGGAAACAATTTCTTGCCAAGTGCAGAATGGGAGCAGGGTAGATCTGGAATCTATTAGTGCTTAGCATAGTACCAAAGAAAATTTTGTATAACCGCATGCACTGAATGGATTACTATTTCATTTTCCTCCTCTTATACGTATATAATTTCACTTTGAACATCAAGGTTCACCTCTTCCAGCTACGTACATTTCTGAAGGGCAGGGCCCAACCAATGACCAGAAAAGACTATTATTTTATACATTTTATGAACAATACATGGTATCAACTGCCTGAGAAGTTTTTCTTCTAAGGTTGCTATAATAAATGTGCACATCAGTATTTTCAGAATTTCTCATTCAAGATATTTCCACTGATGCTATAATCTCTTGAAATAGAGAAATATTTGCAAAGGTGTGTGCATCCCGGTAGGTTTGCCATTAAAATTTACCAATAATGGAGTGGTTAGCTGCACCTGAAAGGGACGATCATATGTGGGATGTAGATTTTCCCTTATGTGCTTCTTATCACATACCCACCCTTCAAGGTTTAGTAAATGCGTGCCAGTTACTTACTGAATCTAGAAGGAATTGTATACAGTCAGTAATTTCATAGTGACCCAACAGAAAGCAACATCTAGGCTTGTTGAGGGAAGTAAAGCCCATCTACAAAAGAAATTCAGCCTATGGACTAACAATTAGGTCTAAGAATAGATGTCCCATAGTTTGTATTTTAGTCCATACTTTCTAGATACTCATGATCTTTTCAATACCTTGTAAACACAAGTACTTTGGCACCCTATACAAAATAGACAAAGAGACACATAAAACAAAGGGCCCATTGGTTCATATTAGCAAATACAAATATGCATTGTAGCTCCGACAATAAGAACATAAAAAATGCAGATCGGTGCGAACTGGTTCAGATCGAATCAGTTTTGACCCAAATTTTCCAAAAGTTTTGGGTTCAACCCAAACATGAAACTTTCGGACTCGTCAATCCCGAACCGGATTTGAAATTATTATACTTTTTCAGACCCCAAAGTATAATAGGTGGAGGTCCAGGGGAGGTGTAAAAAAAAAACTAAAAACAGTTATACTCTTCTTCCTTCACCTCTTCTGGGCCTCCTTATGGTTTCCACCACTCTCTCTGGGTCCTTTTATGTCCTCTTCTATCCTCCTGGACTAGAAGCATAGCTAGGGTGTTTCAATATAAAACTGTTAACACACTAGACAGAGCCAGCAGGATTAGCAAAGTTCTCAGTGCATGGTCTGGCCATTCTATAATAGCAATATTAGTAGAGTCTATTCTGGGTATAAGGTGTCTATCAAAAAGAAAGAAATCTATTTTCATACATTCCTTATGTGGGTGAGAGTAAAATGGGAAGTCCTGTTCATGCAGATCGTAAAGATCAGACTTGTGAATCAGAGAGGTGAAGGGGATGAGTTCCTTAAGAGACATCTGAGAGGATGTATCCATTGAGGGCTATATGGACTATATGAACTATATGGGTATTAGTCTCCTTCTATAATTAGAGACCTTATTCTGACCTGTTCAACTATGTTGCCCCTTGCTCTGAGCTGGGGAGGAAAAGATATGGGGGAATAGTTTATGCTTAAGCTGGAAGACATCCAGGATGCACTAACTTTGTACGCCTTGTGACAATTTGGGGAATTAAACTCAAAATGGCGGCGGACTCCTTGTTCGGACAGCGGTGGTTCGTGGTACTGGGCGCCGGAAAGCTAGTTTTCAGACGGTCCAAGTGTAAAATAAAAATGGCTTTATTCAGCTTAACTGCAACATAGCAAAACAACAAAAAATCTATGCCACAGTTAGGGCCTAACTCACTCCTTGAGCCCCTAACTGTCCTGACTGTTGCTCAGCTCCAGCAACAGTCCTCTTTGGACGCCAGCCCTCTGGGACAGAGCCTATCTCTCTGTCCTAGCTGGTCCACTCCTGTGGACGCCAGCCCTCTGGGACAGAGCCTCTCTCTCTGTCCTAGCTGGTCCACTCCTGTGGACGCCAGCCCTCTGGGACAGAGCCTCTCTCTCTGTCCTAGCTGGTCCACTCCTGTGGATGCCAGCCCTCTGGGACAGAGCCTCTCTCTCTGTCCTAGCTGGTCCACTCCTGTGGACACCAGCCCTCTGGGACAGAGCCTCTCTCTCTGTCCTAACTGGTCCACAACTTCCTGCTGTTACGTGCAACCCCCCAAAGGCTTGCCTGAGAGCCTTTTCTGGCCTGGCCTGGGTCGCTCAACAGCGCCCTCTGGCTCACATACTTACAGCCTCCTTCCATAATAGAGAATGTCTAAGGTGAATTGGGCCCTTAACATTTGAGGAGTTGTGTCCCCTTTCCAAAATTTCTAACTAACTTCATAGCACTGTGTCTTTGTCCACTGTGGACACCAGGTTAAAGGGTGCCAGGAACAGCATGCAGGTAACAGCTCTAAATTGAAATACAGGTTTTTGGCAAACAGAATCAGTATAATGGCAACATCATACAGTCTCACCTCCATCGCCAGATAGTTAGGGGAAGGGAAACAAAAATATCAGGTAGGTCTTTTCTTCCCACAACATATAATATGTCATTCCTCAGTAGCATGGGATGGAGTCGGTGTTTTTCCCCATTCCTTACAAAGATGAGCTACATCCTCTGGGTGAGCACTACAACTTTAGTGCCATTGCAAGTTATGACAGAGAAGTAACATTTATACTGAATACCAGGCTTCCTGAAGATTTTATCACTGGGTGCAAATACTTGCCAGGGTAGCTGCTGAGAGATCAACAAATATAGAGATGTTCATGAACCTGTCAGCTAATGAAGGGTTTGCTAGGGAAGTGTTCAAAACAGCCTCTTTCATATACAAACAACGTATTTGGGGGATAATACCCTGTGGTAGGAGAAGGAAGCAGGATTCTTGGGCTTAGAAAGTTGGTGTGCCCTATCAAAAAGTCAGATTGCGACAAGTCCGACAGGAGGCTGGCAAAGTAGTCAGGTAAAAATGATTGAAGTTGATCAGAAGTTGCAAAACCTCAAATTCCTCCTGGATCTTTGTTCCATGTCTGCTATTTTAACCTGTAACTTTTCAACCTCTTCCTACATTTGGGGGACAGGTCCACTAAGTTGTTGTTGCTGATGTAAACGCTGCAATCTTAATATCAATATGAGAGGTACAACTTCCCAAGAAGGTAACCTCTGTCTAAATGGTGGTAAAGACCTTCTGTAAGTCATTATTAACAAAAGTATAGAGAGCATCTACAGTAGAATTTGCCTCATAGCAGCCTCTGTTACAGAGTCAGTGGATAAGTCAGTGAAGAATGATGGTACGTTGGGCTCACCTCATATGCTGTATGGAGAAGACTGTAATGATGGTGCCCAAGGGCATGGCTGGAAGTTCAGCAGGGACTGGAGTATACCAGGGAGTGTAGGCAATACCATCTGAGGCCGGACTACCAGGCCATGAGTCCAAGGAGAGGAGAGGGTCGAACATGGGAAGATCCTTGGCTGGTTCATCTGGAAAGCCTCCTCAGGCAACTTGGAAGCAGCAGGTTTCATGGCGCCATTTTGTGAGGTCTCCATTGCCAGGAAGAATTTATTACGTTTCATGGGACTTTAATTCTTTTTCTCTTTTACTATGTTCTCAAATGATAGTTGTAGGGTTTTGGTGAAAGTGGGAGCGATAGGGCTGTTTTAGCTGCTTTGTGCCACTACAAAGCAGTTTTCAGCAGTAGCAGAGCTACACTTCTGCCTCCATTCACTGCAGTGCACACCACTAATCCCCAGTCACACATAAACACCCCCTCATACAAAGCATAGCTTAATTTAATGGATTAGTTTTTTTTTTCCTGTAACTCCTAGATAACATTGTTTGGTCAACTATTATAATATAGCTGGTGACATTCTTGACATCCACCAAATAAGACGTGCCTCCTAGTGGTGACATTTATGGATTGTACTAAAATCCGGGGACATTTTCTCTCCACCTTCACAATCTACAGATGTTATACTAGTGCTCTGTGTACACATCACTCACATCTCATCTTCTTATTCTTACAGTTTGGCTGATAATCATCTACCAGACACTTCCTGCATCCAGTTGGCATCTGTAATAAGGAATAACCAGTCCCTGAAGATACTTGACCTGTCTGGTAATGATCTGTCTGGTCCTGACTTCAGTGACTTGATGGCCGCTCTGTCCAGTCCAGCCTGCAGGATAGAGGAATTACAGTGAGTATAAGAGATGTGTACAGGAGGAGACATGTGGGGGACAAGCTGCAGAAGCTGCATAAAAGGTGTGACACAATGTCCTAGTCGGTACCACCCTTTAATTCTTAGTGGTCAGAGTGCAGTTCCAGACAGTGGGAAAAGGATGTCTCTTCTACAGCACCCCCTGTGTGTTTGCATCTCATCTGCTGACTGTCCTAGCCTCATGGGTTTCCTGATGTACAGTGTTGTCCACTAAATCTGGCGAGAGCAAAGGCATAGCTAGGGGTTCAGCTCAGGGGGAGCGAACATGTCCAAGTGCCCCTAACTTGGATATGTTCGTATACCGATACTATCAGTATATGGTGACTGTATAGTGGTATATAGCGGCTCAACACAGGGCTTTGCAGATGTTTTAGGTGAATACAAGGCAGTAACATTTAGTGTCTAACAGGTGACGTCTCTGACTAATTGTTCCCATTTCCCATCTCTTTCATCTGGACCGCCATGACCACTTTTTCCAGTCTCTGTAAAGTTTGCAGCACAGACATCTTTGGCTCTTCACTTTTCCAGGCACCGACCCACATTGTTCTCACCTGCACACCCATCCTGCTGCTACCCCCAATTATAAAATATATAATACTGTATAACCCCCCATAATGAATAAAACCCCCAAGTGCATCTTTAAATTAATAACTTCCCTGTGTACCCACATTAAATATTGCCCCTTATTAATAATGCCCCAGGTGTTTCCTAATTAAAAGGTAAAAAAAAAAATAATGAGGTTCCAAAACCTGGGACTCCCAGGAACAACTGTTTGAATAAACCATGGTACCTGTGTAAGCGCCGTGACCCCTTCTCTGTTTACACGATATCATTCATCTCATAGCGGCCATGTAATGTAACTACAGCCTCGTCCTATACACATCTATGTGACAAGGCTGGAATGACATCACACGGTCACTATAAACAGACAGCGTATGATATAAACAGGCGCCATAGCCCCTTCATACAACTGATCAGCGGGGAATCACTTATCTCTTATTGATGATTTATTCTGAGGATAGATCATCAATAAAAATGAGCTGGAAAACACCATAAGTCCGGGCCGCACATGGCGTCCTGAAATTTAAAAGAGCTGAGGGAAAAATGATGGTGGCGATGCATTGCGGTTCTTACTGCAGCACTTTGTACAGAAAGTTCAGAGGTTTCATCTGCGAACTTTCTGCTTCAATTACTGTATATTTATAGGGAAACCGCTGGCGTTTCTGTAGGTATAATTGACATGTTGCGATTTCCAAGGCTTGGTTGGGTTCATGGATCAACTGGTATTATATATATGGCTGCTGACATTCCTGACATCCCCCACACACAAGAGGCGCCTCCTAGTGGTGACATTTATGGATTGTACTAACATCCGGGGACATTTTATCTGCACATTCACAATCTACAGATGTTATACTAATGCTCTGTGTACACATCACTCACATCTCATCTTCTTATTCTTACAGTTTGGCTTATAATAATCTTCTAGACACTTCCTGCATCCAGTTGTCATCTGTAATAAGGAATAACCAGTACCTGAAGATACTTGACCTGTCTGGTAATGATCTGTCTGGTCCTCACCTCAGTGACTTGATGGACGCTCTGTCCAGTCCAGCCTGCAGGATAGTGGAATTACAGAGAGTATAAGAGATGTGTACAGGAGAAGACATGTGGGGGACAAGTTATACAATGGGTACGGAAAGTATTCAGACCCCTTAAAATTTTTCACTCTTTGTTTCATTGCAGCCATTTGCTAAAAGCAAAAAAGTTCATTTTATTTCTCATTAATGTACACTCAGATCCCCATCTTGACAGAAAAAAACCCAGAAATGTAGATATTTTTTCAAATTTATTAAAAAAAGAAAAACTGAAATCTCCCATGGTAATAATTATTCAGAGCCTTTGCTCAGTATTGAGTAGAAGCCGCTTCCTTTTGAGCTAGTACAGCCAGGAGTCTTCTTGGGAATGATACAACAAGTTTCTCACATCTGGATTTGGGGATCCTCGGCCATTCTTCCTTGCAGATTCTCTCCAGTTCCGTCAGATTGGATGGTGAACATTGGTGGAGCCATTTTCAGGTCTCTCCAGAGATGCTCAATTGGGTTGAGGTCAGGGCTCTGGCTGGGCCAGTCAGGCCAGTCTTGTTAGAATGTGAACCTTCGGCCCAGTCTGAGGTCCAGAGCACTCTGGAAGAGGTTTTCTTCCAGGATATCTCTGTACTTGGCCGATTCATGATTCCTTCAATTGCAACCAGTCGTCCTGTCCCCCATAGCATGATGCTGTCACAGCCATGTCTCACTGTTGGGATTGTATTGGGCAGGTGATGAGCAGTGCCTGGTTTTCTCCACACATACCGCTTAGAATTAATGCCAAAAACTTCAATCTTCATCTCATCAGACCAGAGAATCTTATTTCTCATAGTCTGGGAGTCCTTCATGTGTTTTTTGGCAAACTCCATGAGGGCTTTCATATGTCTTGCACTGAGGAGAGGCTTCCTTCGGGCCCCTCTGCCATAAAGCCCCGACTGGTGGAGGGCTGCAGTGATAGTTGACTTTGTGGAACTTTCTCCCATCTCCCTACTACATCTCTGGAGCTCAGCCACAGTGATCTTTGGGTTCTTCTTTACCTCTCTCACCAAGGCTCTTCTCCCACAATTGCTCAGTTTGGCTGGACGGCCAGATCTAGGAAGAGTTCTGGTCGTCCCTAACCTCTTCCATTTAAGGATTATGGAGGCCACTGTGCTCTTAGGAACCTTGAGTGCTGCAGAAATTCTTCTGTAACCTTGGCCATATCTGTGCCTTGCCACAATTCTGTCTCTGAGCTCCTTGGGCAGTTCCTTTGACCTCCTGATTCTCATTTGCTCTGACATGCACTGTGAGCTGTGAGGTCTTATATAGACAGGTGTGCGCCTTTCCTAATCAAGTCCAATCAGTTTAATTAAACACAGCAGGACTCCAATGAAGGAGTAGAACCATCTCAAGGAGGACCAGAAGGAAATGGACAGCATGTGAGTTACATATGAGTGTCACAGCAAAGGGTTTGAATACTTATGGACATGTGATATTTCAGTTTTTGGAGAGATCTGAAAATGGCTCCACCAACGTTCACCATCCAACCTGACGGAACTGGAGAGGATCTGCAAGGAAGAATGGCCGAGGATCCCCAAATCCAGATGTGATAAACTTGTTGCATCATTCCCAAGAAGACTCCTGGCTGTACTAGCTCAAAAGGAAGCGGCTTCTACTCAATACTGAGCAAAGGCTCTGAATACTTATGACCATGTGATCTTTCAGTTTTTCTTTTTTAATAAATTTGCAAAAATATCTACATTTCTGGGTTTTTTTCTGTCAAGATGGGGAGCTGAGTGTACATTAATGAGAAAAAAAATGAACTTTTTTGCTTTTAGCAAATGGCTGCAATGAAACAAAGAGTGAAAAATGTTAAGGGGTCTGAATACTTTCCGTACCCACTGTACATGGATTTTATTCTATTTTATGCTCTGCACCATTGTTATGTCTATGAGAGAAACTGCTGACTGCACCTTCATAAGTGATATCAGGGCCTGAACAAGGTGTAGGCAATTGTTGGATCCTGCCTAGAGTGCCACATTGCAGCAAACAGGGAGGTAAAATCCACATAGCCACCCTGCACTGTGTCTAAGCAGGTACTTATGAAGGCTGATTCCAATGAGCAAGCGCTCTCTCTATACTGATGGTTAGATAACAGTTTTGGTTATATATTAATAGTCCATGTGTTAGGTATCTCAATATGTGTAATCATACTTTTCAGTGCCGCACTGCTTACAGCTGGCGCTGTTAGGTTGCTATGCCTATAGATCAAACTCTGACTGGGTCTGCAGCCAGTCAGAGTTCTGAACTAACCAGAGTGCTGCCTTATTATCCCATCCTGTGCTGAAGTGGGGTAATAAAACTGCACATTGAGACTTCTTGGGCACCTGCTATTGATAGTAGATTGTGTTCATGAAGTTATTTGTTTATCTGCTGATTCCCTGGTTACTGATTTTGGCTTGTTTTCATAGCTAGTCTTTGTCCCTATTTTCTGACACTAGTTTTGGTGTGATAACCTGGGTCCCTGATTGATAAAGTGGTGGGCTCTGGTGATGTCCTCAGGGGTAGTCTTGTACTCTATCAGCCAGATTGGTGTTGGATTCTAAGTAGTTTGTTTTCCATGCTATCTTTGATCTTCTATTTCCTGCAATGTTGTTCCTAAAGTGGCAATTCCATGACACAAAAAATTGCAGACAAAATAATTTTCTTAGATAAACAAGTTAATACCTGGTTGCCTAGGTGGCCTTCCTGTAAAAAAAAACCTAGGTGCTGAAGTTTTTCTGGACTTGGACACTTCTTTAGCCAATGATAGGTGTTTTCGCAAAAGAAGTATAATCCCTTTTATCTACGATAATTTCTCAGATTCTGTGGAAACATAGTAGATCTCAGCATGGGTTCATTGGATGATTTAAGGGCAATCTCTATGGTGGGCAGAGTAGATGGCATAAGAGAATGCTCATTTTGTATTCCCAACATCAATATAGTTGGATGGCTGGTCATGGTTTACTCCAAGGACATAGGTTGAGGATAACTAGCCTAAAGGTCTTTTGGATATTGGCAAAAATTATAGCGAAGAGCTGGGTCATTTCACTGACAGATTACAGACCATTTCCTAAATTCAGAGCAGTAGTTCTTAATAGGGTGACGACCTTGATAATTAGAATGGAGATTTGTTGCAGCCATACAATCAGGTTCTTCATATAACAGACCTAAAGCCATAAAGGCATCCACAGAAAAAAAAAGTGAATGTGTGAGGACCAGTTCTGTTCTTGTCAGCACAGTGGGAACACAATCCTTGATATTGTAGCAAATGCAGATTGGAGTGGTAGTGTGAGGAGACAAGTAGCCACAAGCAGAGATGATGTAATTAGAGCAAGTGCTCCGGGACTGAATACAAAGTGCGACAGCAGTGGTAGTGAATGTATGATGTGGATCACACTACTTAGAGGGAGACCAAGGATGAACATACCATTAGTGCTTCCTGTGCAGCTGCACAGTGGTCCAGTATTTCTGGGGGCCCAATCACCTTACCAACAGCTTTCTATTGTTTATTAGATTGTGGGTAAATGCTAATGAATTTTGTGGCCAACGATTAGAGTGATAGGATTGTTAGAGAGACATGCTGAGATATTGGAAAAACTGTTCTTGAACATGGGCCCTCAGCTGTCTGTGTCCATCCCTGATGAGAACTGAATGGAATTTGAAAGGAATAGGTTGAGTGAATGGGCATGGGTCAGAGTAGGTGTATGTATGTCATGGATGTAGTGTGGCTTAAGAAAAAAACAATGTGAGGCTACAATAGATTATGTAATGTATGGATAGGAGAAGGTTATAATTGGCATGCAAGCTATCGGAAAAGGTATGATGTGTGTGGGAGAAAGTGAACAGCATAGTGGTGAAGACTGGGACAGCAAAATAAAATGAAATTAGTTATCTACACTATGAGTGTAGTGAATACATCTGGTGCATATGTAATAAATGATTAGGTCATTGAATATGTGTTTAAATGTGTGGATGTAATAATAAATACACACACATCCAACACAAATGAATAATTGCATAAATAATTAGGAATATAATTAAGCAAATAGTGGTCATGATTAGATTAGAAGAACTATAAATATAGAAACATGGATAAATATGATATACAGTTGAAAAAAAAAAATGATACATAAATCCTCAGACAGAAATAGTGTAGCAGAAATAGATGTTTGTGAAGTTGTGTAGAAATTGCATTCTGGGGTTTCATTTAGGCCATATGGAGTGCTGGAATTTAATTGGAAGATCCAGAACATTTCTTGTTTCTGTAAAAGTTAGTATCTGTCAGGATGTTGTTCTGAAATTATGTCTATAGGGATTACTTTGAAATCTGATGAACATATATACATACCTCAGGATCCTTCTTTAGTCTGTCACCTGCCTTTTTTCCATTCATTTTACTATTGTAATACTTAAAAGATGAGATTTGGCACTGAAAAGGTGACCTGGTCAATGAGTATTAGAGTACACACTACATGACAGTCAGCTTGGATTTTTGTAGTGACAATGGCACAATTTCAAAATCTACTATAAAAGAAGATGAGATTTACCACTGGAAAGGTTGATGTGGCTAGTGAATAGTACACTAGTATACACTGTGTGGGTCAGCTTGGATTTTTGCAGAAAAATTGTCAGTAAAATAAAATTTTGCACTGAAAGGGTAACTTTATCAGTTAATACAATGTAAAACACTCTGTGGACAGTCACAGATCACAGTGCAACACTAATAGCAGATCTGACACTGTATATTTAAAAAAAAAAAAAAAAACTCTTGTTAGGGAATTGCTAGATGAGCAATTCCCCAGTAGCTGCCGGTGAAACCTGGGAGGAAGGAAACAACAAGACAGTCCCTGCCTATTTTCCTCAACTACCCTAAGCGGTAAAGGACAACTGGGTGACAGTCCCTTCCTATGATGCAAGTGATAACACAGAACGCAGACAAGACAAACAACAAACGGGAGATCAGCTAGCCAAGGGGTTGGAACCAGTCAAGCAGCAAAGTACAGAGTCAGAATCCAAAAGAGTAGTCAGGAAATAGCCGAGGTCAGAAATATGAATATAGATAGCAAACAGTATACAGCCAGCATGCACAAGGCAATAGCAAGCATAAGGGAGCGGGCTGGAAAAGTATATAAAGGAATTCGCTCTAGAATTGATTGGCTTGGAGGAATGTCAATCAAAAGCTAATTTAACTCCATAGTGACCAAAGGAAGTAAAGTACTGGCTGAACTCACACACAGCAATGGATCCTCAGCTGTGCTATAACAACAAGTGAAAAGAATCGCAACTGAACACGCCTTCTGCGCAGAAGTGTGCAACTAGAGGATGGCGCAGAAGTCCGAACAGGCAAAGATATTACAACTCTATTGCAAAAAGTGATGATATTTTTGCCATTGAAAGGGTAACTTGACCAGTGTGTATAACAGTGATCACTACAGTCACAGCAGAGTCCAGAGCTTCTCTCCCCACTCCTATGTGTTATGATGTCCATAGAGCAAATATCAGAAAATATCAGGATCTGGCTGATAACAGAGAGAAATAAATCTATCTATTTAAATCCTATACAGTGCTGAGATATTTGGATTTCTCAGCACTGTATAGGACACCCAGACACCCAAATGCTTCATGAGTGTCAGCCGCATGCCCATATGGTCTGAATTTAGGGACCAGGTTATCATCACAGAAATCACATGAGAAATAAATGCCCCACTCAGAGTAAATGTCCTGGCTGGTGGTCAGTTCAAGAGGAAACATCTGAGCCAGAGTCAAGAGAAAAGCGACTTTCTGGTACCAAGCCCAGGGTCGGTTTCCTAGAAATAACGTCAGAATAAGGAGACAAGAGATTTTCCCATAACAAGGTTTAAGGTTTGGTTTCCTAGAGATCACGTCAGAGTCAGAATCAGGAAACAAGTGGTTTTCCAGTAAAAATCCAAGATTTGGTTCCTAGAGTTCAATATAAAGCTGTTTAACACAAACAGTCAGGTATGAACCAAACAAAATAAATAATTGCAGACACCTGGAAGAGAAGGAAGGGAGTTTAAATATCTAAATAGCTGCTAATTGGAGAAGACTAAAGACTAGTTGGACAATGCAGTGATAACATGTCTTTCCCCAAGACTATTAATATATAACCAATAGTTCCTACTTCATCCTGTGCAGTATTGTATATGCTGATATGACTCCATCACTGTAACTTTTCCAACTAACACTCATGATTGGTTGAGAGGCTGTGAGGTGATTCACAAAGACCAAGTGGATCAAAGAGACCATCTTCTTCAGCTCTTCTACCTTGTGCAACATGTGGTGGCGTATTTTTTCATACGTCTGAGACAAATATCAAAAGTTTTCTTAAAAAATGTAATTTTTGGAAAATTGAGGGTTAAAATCATTTTTTTCCGAATCACTTTGCTTATATCTACTTCTGATGGTTAATGTTTACACTGTTTTCCACCCTATACTTGGGATGTGACATACAATTTTACTTTCAGTTCAGAATGGATCACTACACTCTATTCTTCCAATTAGGCAATCTGTCCGTGCACCTCTTGATGTCACTCCATCTTGGCCTCGGTAAGTAGCGATCTGCTGGAGTGATAAACCAATGCCTCTCAGTACAAGGATTCTATCCCTTTCAGTTTGTGAGATAACTTAGCAAGTTGATGAAAAGGAGGCTTCACAAAATCATCCCACACTTCTGAATTTTGAGGTGTCATGTGGCTAGACTATTTTGCTTTCAATCTGTCTTTTATGCCCCTCTCACATGCCACAGATTGGAGCTAGGTGCTTGAAAATACCATCATTTGTGGATCTTAGCAACACAGCTACTTTATCAATTTGAGAAACCTTATGGCTTTGTCCTTTTTGGCTGGGTTTACATGCCATTTTTTTGCTGAAGAATTGTATGTGGCTTTTAACTGCAGTAATGAATAGCACTATGTAATTCACCTGTATTCTAACAACCAGTACACCAGAGGTATTCAGTTTAATGGTCATTACTATAGAGCTGGAATACATAGTAACTAGAGATGGGCCAATCAGTTTCTTGCTAGCCAGCTTCGACCCAAATGTTCCAAATTATTTTTTTTTTTATGAAACCAAATAAATGTCATGACGCTAGGCAACCCCATGTGACCACTGGTGGCCCATTCTCAAGCTTCAGTGGTGACCTCGGGCCCATGATGTCACAGAAGAGCGTCGGACATCACCAGGAAAGCGCCAGCCGCAGCAAGAGTATAATAATGTCACTTTCACTTTTATATAACTTTGACTGTGTTTGCCTTAGAGAGCTAGAAATTGGATAGATAGGTTCCTAGGAGCCCTAAGAGTATTCTACACTATGTTTTATAGAAAGGTTCCTAGGAGTCCTAAGTGTTCTACACTGTTTTATAGATAGGTTCTTAGGAGACCTAAGAGTATTCTACACTATGTTTTATAGATTCCTAGGAGTCCTAAGAGTATTCTACACTATGTTTTATAAATAGGTTCTTAGGAGACCTAAGAGTGTCATACACTATGTTTTATAGATAGGTTCCTAGGAGCCCTGACAGTGTCATACACTATGTTTTATAGATATGTTCCTAGGAGCCCTAAGAGTGTTCTACACTATGTTTTATAGATAGGTTCCTAGGAGCCCTGACAGTGTCATACACTATGTTTTATAGATATGTTCCTAGGAGCCCTAAGAGTGTTCTACACTATGTTTTATAGATAGGTTCCTAGGAGCCCTGACATTGTCATACACTATGTTTTATAGATATGTTCCTAGGAGCCCTAAGAGTGTTCTACACTATGTTTTATAGATAGGTTCCTAGGAGCCCTGACAGTGTCATACACTATATTTTATAGATAGGTTCCTAGGAGCCCTAAGAGTGTTCTATACTATGTTTTTGTTTTGTTCCAAAACAAATCTTGGATCCGAGCCACCCAAACCCACAACAAAACAAATTTTGAAAGTTTCGCCCTTCTCTATAGGAATCACCTGCATTACATGACATAAGACATATTCATTTACTAATGTCTTTTTTATTTATTTTTTTTATTCAAAAGAATTCTTAGAAAAGTAGTAATACAAACTGTTGTTACTGTACATTTTACATTATAGTATATCCTACTATCATTAACTACCCTGCCTGTTAGGGTACAACAAAACTTTTTATTGATTTTTTTATTTTTTGCGGGATGAGTTGTGTTTTTTAATGGCTACATATACATTTTCATATAATGTTTAATTAAACTGTAAAATAAATATCTGTGAGTGGAATGGAGAAAAAAATCAATTTACTTCTTTTTTTTGTCTTTATGGTTTTCACATCTGCCCTGCATAATTCCTTTTTTTGAATTACCTGATGTCTTTACAACAGATTTTTATTCTATTGTATTTTTTTGTATACAATGCTTTCTGAATGTATTGTATATCAACAGTCATCCCTGAGATCCCCACACACAAGAGGCGCCTCCTAGTGGTGACATTTATAGATTGTACTAACATCCGGGGACATTTTCTCTCCACATTCACAATCTACAGATGTTAGACTAATGCTCTGTGTACACATCACTCACATCTCATCTTCTTATTCTTACAGATTGGCTGATAATGATCTACCAGACACTTCCTGCACCCAGTTGGCATCTGGAATAAGGAATAACCAGTCCCTGAAGATACTTGACTTGTCTGGTAATGATCTGTCTGGTCCTCACCTCAGTGACTTGATGGACGCTCTGTCCAGTCCAACCCACAGGATAGAAGTATTAGGGTAAGTATAAGAGATGTGTACAGGAGGAGACATGTGGGGGACAAGTTATACATGGATTTTATTCTATTTTATGCTCTGCACCATTGTTATGTCTATGAGATAATCTTCTGACTGCTCCTTATATGTAATATGAGGGCCTGGACGTCGGGTAGGCAACTGTTGGATCCTGCCTAAGATTCTGCCTAGCAGCAAATGGGGAGGCTAAATCCACAGGCTATACAACCACTTGGTACTGTATATGGGCATCTGATTATTCAGGCTGACTCTAATGAGTCCTCTCTCATTGGTCAGATAACAGCATATTAATATTAATAGCCCATGGCTGTGTGGCCGGCAGCTGCTATAAAAAAAATCACAGCTTTCTCTGAATGTAGCTGACTGAAATAACCAGAGGCAGGAGCAGCTGTAGACTGATCATACAGCCTGAGGATCAATTAAATTTTCAGATTCTAATTCTCAAGCAAAGAGTCCTGCAGGTACCACCCAGAAATTCTTAAAGGTCAGAGTGCTTTCCCAGACAGTGTGAATAGAGATGGATGTCTCTTCTACAGGATCCCCATGTGTCTGTGTCTCATCTACCTCCTGACCTGGTTTCTTGAATTTTCTGACTTATAGTGTAAAGGTGCTGACCTTGTGTCAATGGCAATATGGCTGCTCCCTGTGGGCTTTTCTGTGGCTGGCACTGCATTTCTACAGACTGCAGTCCTCAGAGACTGCTCTATCTACCAAGCTGCACCAACCACCTATATCATTCGAATTCTCCACTAGCGATGCGGAACACACGGGACACTTGGGAACACACAGGACACATTTCTTTTCCAATTAGTTATTGATTTAACCCCTTTCCGCAGTAAACATTTTTTGATTTTCAATTTTAATTTGATTCTCGCCTTCAAAACTCCATTACTTTTTTATTTTTTACAGAGCCATATGAGGGCTTAGTATTTGTTGGAAAAATTATACTTTGTAATAGCACCATTTAATATTCCGTACAATGTACTGGGAATCTGGACAAAAGCTCAGAATGGGTTGGAATTGGAGAAAAATTGTGTTTGCGAAACTTTCTCACATTTTTATTTTTTTTTTAATAATAATAATAATAATAATAGTCCTTTAATAGTCCCACAATGGGGAAATTCAGTGTGTTACAGCAGCAGCAGCGTTCACTGTGCAGCCAAAATGGCATGTCATCTATATCCTATGGATCAGTACCAGTTTTTATAGTTTTATCCATGTTTTATCCCCTTAAAAAACCCGAAACTTTGTAAAAAATTTTTCTTGGAGTTGTCATATTCGTACACACTTCTTTTTATATTTTGTGGGGCCAGATGTACGTCTTGATTATACTATTTTGGGGAGTGTCTATTGCTTTGTTCACTTTTTATCCACATTTTTATGTGAGATAAAATAGCTAAAAAAACAGCAGTTTGACTCTGTAGATTTTTTTTTCCTGCTACAGTGTTTACTATATGGAAAAAATATTTTTATAAGTTTGTAGATCATTTCTTAGATCCTTTAGGGGTCTTGAACCTCAGGGGAATCTGATTACTAATGAAATACTTTACAATGCTAGCACATTGCAATGCGTTGCAAGATTATTGCAGTTCTATTATAGGATGTATAAAGCTTTGGAGCTTTGATCAAGGCAGGCACTGATTGTGGGCATTGCTACCAGGTCTCCACCTAACATATGTGATGTTGGGTAAGGGTTAAAAAGAAACAATGTGAAGTCCTCCCCATTTTTAATAACCATCCATATGTAGTAATACAGCAGCAGCCTGATATTCCCAGATTGGGAAAAGTCATGTTTTTTAGGCTATCCCACCTTCAGCTGTCACAGTACCCAATCAGTAGTGAATGGTCAGTAGACAATTACAATTAACTCCTTAAGGCTCAAGCCCCACATTGCGGAAACACAGATTTTTTTGTTGCAGATTTTGTTTCGGTTTTTTGAGCCAAAGCAAGGAGTGGATTGGGCAGAAGGGAGAAGTATAAGAAGCTTCCTAGATATTTTCCATTCCTTTCGTAGCCATTCTTGGCTTTGGCTCAAAAGAACACAACAAAATCTGCAACAAAAAAAGCTGCATTTCCACAACAGGGGGCCTCAGCCTAAAGGGTTTAAGATGATTCTGCATGTTCTTGTATTTCTTAATGTAAGAACTTATTTTTTTCATCTTGCAGCGATTTTCATTTCTTTTTGAGCTCACCAATGGATACTGTAACTTCCAGTGATGGTAAGAATTTGTCTTCTTCCTTTTTTCATACAATTGTTGTATTACTGTAATTGTTAATTTTCCTATATCATATGCATAATTTACAGTAATTCCATAGGGAATGTGCTCAGGAATAGACTTGATGAGAAAAAAAAGTTTAAAAAGTAAATACATCCACATGTAACAGTTAAACCACTATTAGATTTTTTGCGAAAACGTAAATGAAAGTCTTCCATAGTTTTTACCTTTCAGTTGTTAATTGGACTGTAAGGACAAGGTCTCATATAAATCCCAGTCTACCTCTATAATTTATATCCCCTGAAATTAAGGACACAGACTCTAATGGTGTGTTAAGTGTGATGAGCGCAGCTTTATTTCCCAACATAACCTAGAAATAACACCAATCTATATTTTTTATTCATCGTAATAATATTTAAAATAATTTTGAATAAATAAATAAATAAAAAATAACAGTAATGGGGTGATATTGACAGGATGAAAAGTTCCAAAAATATAGTTATTGCATCCTAAAAATTTCTGCCAACACCAAGAAAGATGCCCAGAGAAAGGCTGCCCATGTGCCTGATGTCAGTTGAAGAGAAGGAATTGTATAAGGTACACTGTCAGTTTCTGATAGCCTTACTCCGGCAGATTGGGTTGGACCCCCGATTTATAGAGTGGGTAATGGCTCTTTACTCCCAGCCGATGGCAAAAGGCCAATGGGCTGCTGTCAGAACCACTACTTTACAGTATATAATTTTTACAGAGCACCTGACAGTGGCCTTACACAATAGTCCCAGTATATTAATATATCTGAAATCTGTGTGGGCAGGGAAACCTGTAAGTTAGCCCTTTACTTTGATGACTTGCTCCTCTTTGTGGTGGCACTGCAGTTCTTTTTCCCTTCTGCTTTGGCATTTGAGAGATTTTGGAACTTTAGTCCTTTTAAAGCTTATATCTCCAAAACAGAAGGCCTGAATATTTCCATTTCAGCCGTAGAAATAACCTGACTGTGGGACAATTTCTCATTTTCGTGGCTGGATTAAATCGTTACTTATCTAGGTATTCGGATACTGACACAATTATATTTTGTTTGCCTCTTAATCTTACCCCACATGAGGAAACACTCTGTGATATCTTAAGTATAATCACAGATGTCTCTCCTGGTTTGGGCACATGAATGCCATTAAGATGGATATATTTCAATTATTTCTTTATCTGTTTCAAACTGTGCCAAATTGTTGGTCTACTTTCAATAGATTTCTATAGCAGTCTTCTAGAACTAGGTTAAGCAAACAGGTGCCAACTAAGAATAGGATGTCAGGGGGAATGAGAATGCCGGATGTGAAACCATACTACATTATCCCTTTTTCTATATTGGTCATAGACTAAAGATAAAAAGCACCGTGAAACATGGTGGTGGTGGTAGCATCATGCTGGGGGGAGGCTTTTCTTCAGCAGGGACAGGGAAGCTGGTCAGAGTTGATGAGAAGATGGATGGAGCTAAATACAGGGCAATCCTGGAAGAAAACCTGTTGGAGGCTGCAAAAGGCTTGAGACTGGGAAGGAGATTCACCTTCCAGCAAGACAATGATCCTAAACCTACAGCCCGAGCTCCAATGGAATGGTTTAGATCACAGAATATCCCTGTGTTAGAACGGCCCAGTCACAGCCCAGACCTAAATCCCATTGTGCATCTGTGGCAAGACATAAAAATTGCTGTTCACAGACGCTCCATCCAATCTGGCTGCAAATAAGAAGAAGGGGCAGAAATCTCAGTCTCTAGATGCGCAAAGCTGGTAGAGACAAACCCCAAAAGACTTGCAGCTGGAATTGCAGAGAAAGGTGACTCCACAAAGTATTGCTATACGGGGCTGAAGACTTTTGCACGTCACAGTTTTCAGCTTTTTATTTGATTAAAATTTAGAAAACCCTGTATCATTTTGCTTCCACTTCACAATTATCTGCTACTTTGTGTTGGTTATCACTGAAAATCTCGATAAACTACATTTAAGTTTGTGGTTGTAGGGTGACAAAATGTGAAAAAGTTCAAAGGGTATGAATTCTTTTGAAAGCCACTGTAATGTAATAAAATATCATATTTTTTATTTATTTATTTCGAGTACTGTAATTGCACAGAACAGACCCATTGACTTCATGTCCTAAATTGTAATACTATAATATCCCAGCCAGGTCATAATATCTAACATACTTTATTGACATTTACAGGAACAGATCAGGAAATGGAGGAGCCTCAGACAAGTTGTGCTATGATGGCTGTAGAAAACATCCATTGTAAACTCTGTGGCCCGGGTAATTATTATTAATTATTATTAGTAGTAGTCACAGTTACTCATTAGGTATTAAATTATGGCACTGATAGATATTTATGATATATCCATAGAATAAGCCAAAAATGTCTGAGAGTTGCGGCTCTGTCCTGTGAAACCTGCACCTACCTCTAAAACTGGCTCTCAGACTCGAGCCAAATCCAGGCAGTGAATTATCATCATTAGTGATTAGGTTTATGGAAATAAAGAAGTGAATTGGAGTCATGGAAACAGTGAAGCATAATGAGCTTGGCTGTTTCTGTAAACCCGAGGCCGGGGGTAAGCCAGGATGGGGGATGAGAACCATGTCTGAGACTCTTATTTCTATCCTGTGGATTTCTAAATGTCTACTATGGTACAGCCAGTCCATGTCATAACATGCTATTGGGAGCCACCATTAGGGCTCTGGTGATTTTTGTCATACTGTTTGTCAGGAATAGAGATCTCACACTTTATTATAGAGTGAGGCAAATTTATTAAGAATGGTGTTTCGTACAGTGTCAGAAATGTTGCCAATTATAGTTAATCATTATGCAAAAAAATTACTAGAAAAAAAAACAGGGCAGGGGACAGGAAAAAGAAGGGGGAGGAGGAAACACTTGTTCAAGTACTAACAATAAGAATGTGGGTGAACGGCAGCACTATTTCTCTTTTTGACAACCCCACCAGTTGCCACAGTTTTGTCGTACTTCTTGAGAATAGAGACTTTTTTGAAAGCAGTGAAATACAAATGTTGAGCCAGGGTTCAGTGTTTTCCTCTTCCTGTGTTGTAACTCATAATTTACCATGCTATCTTTCTGTCCTGTCAACTATGTCTTTTTCTTTATCTTCACAGACACAGAACCTATTCTCTATGTTGCATCTGCTGAGAGAGATATTTCTCACAGCCTAAGAGCTCCTCTTCTTTCTTTTCTTGAGTAGTTGAATTAGAACAGACAGTATTATTTTTTGGATATAGAGGAGGTAGAGGTGGAACACATGAGTGTTGGTGGAGGTGGTAGTGGCAGGGGTGTGCTACTGGTAGTCGTGCTGATACGGCCACTAGGGAGAATATGTAAGGAATTGTGAGGGCATAGAGAAATCCCATTGTCATGAGGAGCCACAAAAAAGTAGAGAAGATGATGAAATTACTGAATCCAATGATGATTTTATTGCAGATAATTCCTGGCATATGGGTCAGGGTGACATCAGAAGAAGTGGGTGGGGGCTGCAATAGTAAGAATTCCATCTGATGGGCAGCCCCAACTTCCAAAAACCTGCCTGGAGTAGGTCTAAGGCAAACTTGAGTGGTAGTTGAACTGGCAGAAACTTTTCCACTGCTGCCAGTGTTGGCGGCAGCAGCTATGTGTGGCCAAAATGGAATTTTTTTTGTACATTACAAATGACAAATTAATGGCAAGGTGCAAGATTTGCAAGCAGAAAATTAGCCATGGCCATGCAAACACACAAGTAGGAATTAGATCTCTATGTATTCACATAAAATGTCACCAGCTGATTTAGCAAAATAAAATTGTCAGAGGAACTGTGAGCAAAACCATTCTATTTCTTCTCCCCATGATATTTTTTGTAGGCAAGCGACATCCACACCTAGCATATGTTCACCATTATCATTATCATCTACATCTGCTTCTCCTCCTCCTTGCCATCATCAACCATCATCCATAAAGAAATGTGTGTCCAATAAATCGCAATCTGCTCCCAGTCATCTAGCTGGTCTGCAACTTTAATTTGCACTTTTCCAAGTTACTGGTGGTGTGGTTGGTTGCTGCACAGTCTCAATGGAGATTACCTAGCCACCATTATTTCTCTAGGAAAGTTATCTCTGCTTGTTGATATCACCATGTGGGCTTGTCCTTGTAAACATCCATTTGGGGAAAGATGCACACCACCATAATACATGAAGCAGCAATTATGGGCTCAAGCAATACATAGCTTTCATGGCCCACTGGGTCAATGTTTGAACAGCCACGCAACAAGGCCAGGTGCTTTCTAATACTGACATCATATTGTGGGTGCAGGCCTAGTTTTAACACCAGGCAAGACCCATCTGCCTCATCCAGTTCCTCCACACTGGACCGTTTCACACCAAAACTTCACCATGGTAAGCCATTGCTTACGCTCCCCCTCCCTAATTTCATGGCTGTGAAGTAAAGCATACATTGACTGGCAGTTTTGCAAATGATGGAGTGTCAGTTTGAGCAGCAGTATACAATGGATAATTAGCAAGTAGCAAACCACAGACATAATGGACTGGATAACTATGAGAGGAAAAAGTGAACAAATTCTACCTCTATCACTTTTTCAGCTGACAGGTTAAGCACACTGAAGGTGTACCACAATTTTTTATTTTTTTTTTATTCTGTAAATTGTCATTCATAGGCGTTGCATCTACTCCCACGATTATTATTTTGTTGGCTTTTATTTTTAAAAAGCCACTTCTTCATCACAGACTCCAATATGTCTCCCAAATAGCAGCAAGCTGGTTATACTTACAAGTCATCAAAACTGGCAATTTTTTTTAATATAAAACCGTTGCTTTTTGCAATATAACTGTCACGTGTGTATACAAAAAAAAAAACACAAGCACCTTTTACCCCAAAAAAGGGTAATTTTTGGAACATTTTAAATGTTAAAAGGAGTACAAGCATGTGTCAGCGCAGTGTATGGCATCCACTGCTTCCATAGACATACATCTCACTTTCACTTTGACATAACTTCAACTGTGTTTGCCTTAAAGAGCTATAAATTTGATAGATAGGTTCCTAGGAGCCCTAAGAGTGTTCTACACTATGTTTTATAGATGGTTCCTAGGAACCCTAAGAGTATTCTACACTATGTTTTATAGATAGGTTCCTAGGAGCCCTAAGAGTGTTCTACACTATGTTTTATAGATGGTTCCTAGGAGCCCTAAGAGTATTCTACACTATGTTTTATAGATAGGTTCCTAGGAGCCCTAAGAGTGTTCTACACTATGTTTTATAGATAGGTTCCTAGGAGCCCTAAGAGTATTCTACACTATGTTTTATAGATAGGTTCCTAGGACCCTAAGAGTGTTCTACACTATGTTTTATAGATAGGTTCCTAGGAGCCCTAAGAGTATTCTACACTATGTTTTATAGATAGGTTCCTAGGAGCCCTAAGAGTATTCTACACTATGTTTTATAGATAGGTTCCTAGGAGCCCTAAGAGTGTTCTACACTATGTTTTATAGATAGATTCCTAGGAGCCCTAAGACTGTTATGCACTGTTTTAAGACAATTTAAGCTCTGGTTTATAACAAACTGATTTAACCAGAAATAAATATTTTGACTGAACCCCTCAAACCCGAAACAAAATGAATCTTGAGAGGTTCTTCCATCTCTACAGTGAATGGTGACATTGTGATTGTTACCACGCCATCATGCTGCCATTTTTCTTTTTTTTTTATGGGCCAAGGAAGATCCATGGCAGCCTTTTAATAGTGTCCCTGATGACACTGTAGAAACAAAAATACAGTAGAAATTTGTTGGGCTTCAGTTTTAATAGTGATAGAGTGGAGTGTGTTAGGTAGCCAAGATTAGTATCCAGTGACATTGGATCATTGGCTGACATTTAGCTGTAAAATTGTATCCACACACTGCGGCTGCCACTTATATGCTGGACTATCACCAGGTCCAATTTGCCCTCTTTTTTTCTGTGCAGAATAAGTGTATGTCTAATCATGTATAATAGAGTGTTTCCTTTTAATCGTATTGTCAGGCAGTAATATTCAGTTTTAGAATTGGAGACAAATATTATTGAGATTAGTTTAATTGCATTGGAGACAGAAAAAGAAGTAGTAGTAGAATCTGGAAAAAGGCCAATGTCAATTCACAGACAATCATTCAGGAATAGATTATCAAAAGCCTCGCAGGAGCTGGCTTACCAAGAACCTATACTGCTCAGTCCCAGTGCAGAGGGTTGAGCAGGTTTATATACATATTAGCTGCTTGGGGTTACCTGGGCAGGACTCTCATGTGTACTTGTTAAACCTTCAAGTTGCCTAGAGGGACGGCAACCCTGCCCAATGGGCAGGCCCAGGTGCATTAGCAGCAGGACTGCAGCCTCATGGAGAGAAACCAAGGTAAACGGGACAGTGCTTGCTAGGAATAGGAGTATGGCAGTATTTGCAGACCAACGTTGCTACAGAATTTATATATTGACACAATCAGTAATTGAATAAATCTTATAACTTGATCAAATTATCCTCATTATTTGTGTCATTCTATTTAGGAACAGGATCAGGATCAGGCTTTAGTAGGAGCAGTCAGCAGCACTATTGGCCGCATGTACCGGTAAGTTCTGTCTTCCGCTCATTGGTTTCTGCTATCATTTGGTTTCAAATGATCCAAGTAAGGAAAGGGTTAATTTATTAAGACTGTCATTTCATATGTCAGTCTTAATAAATCTGGTGCATCTCATTCATGCACATATACAGTCATATGAAAAAGTTTGGGCACCCCTATTAATCTTAATCATTTTTAGTTCTAAATATTTGGGTGTTTGCAACAGCCATTTCAATTTGATATATCTAATAACTGATGGACACAGTAATATTTCAGGATTGAAATGAGGTTTATTGTACTAACAGAAAATGTGCAATATGCATTAAACCAAAATTTGACCGGTGCAAAAATTTGGGTACCCTTATCATTTTATTGATTTGAATACTCCTAACTACTTTTTACTGACTTACTGAAGCACAAAATTGGTTTTGTAACCTCACTGAGCTTTGAACTTCATAGCCAGGTGTATCCAATCATGAGAAAAGGTATTTAAGGTGGCCAATTGCAAGTTGTTCTCCTATTTGAATCTCCTCTGAAGAGTGGCATCATGGGCTCCTCAAAACAACTCTCAAATGATCTGAAAACAAAGATTGTTCAACATAGTTGTTCAGGGGAAGGATACAAAAAGTTGTCTCAGAGATTTAACCTGTCAGTTTCCACTGTGAGGAACATAGTAAGGAAATGGAAGACCACAGGGACAGTTCTTGTTAAGCCCAGAAGTGGCAGGCCAAGAAAAATATCAGAAAGACAGAGAAGAAGAATGGTGAGAACAGTCAAGGACAATCCACAGACCACCTCCAAAGAGCTGCAGCATCATCTTGCTGCAGATGGTGTCACTGTGCATCGGTCAACAATACAGCACACTTTGCACAAGGAGAAGCTGTATGGGAGAGTGATGTGAAAGAAGCCGTTTCTGAAAGCACGCCACAAACAGAGTCGCCTGAGGTATGCAAAAGCACATTTGGACAAGCCAGCTTCATTTTGGAAGAAGGTCCTGTGGACTGATGAAACTAAGATTGAGTTGTTTGGTCATACAAAAAGGCATTATGCATGGCGTCAAAAAAACACAGCATTCCAAGAAAAACACTTGCTACCCACTGTAAAATTTGGTGGAGGTTCCATCATGCTTTGGGGCTGTGTGGCCAATGCCGGCACCGGGAATCTTGTTAAAGTTGAGGGTCGCATGGATTCAACTCAGTATCAGCAGATTCTTGAGAATAATGTACAAGAATCAGTGACGAATTTGAAGTTACGCCGGGGATGGATATTTCAGCAAGACAATGATCCAAATCTACTCAGGCATTCATGCAGAGGAACAATTACAATGTTCTGGAATGCCATCCCAGTCCCCAGACCTGAATATCATTGAACATCTGTGGGATAATTTGAAGCGGGCTGTCCATGCTCGGCGACCATCAAACTTAACTGAACTGGAATTGTTTTGTAAAGAGGAATGGTCAAAAATACCTTCATCCAGGATCCAGGAACTGATTAAAAGCTACAGGAAGCGACTAGAGGCTGTTATTTTTGCAAAAGGAGGATCTACTAAATATTAATGTCACTTTTCTGTTGAGGTGCCCATACTTTTGCACCGGTCAAATTTTGGTTTAATGCATATTGCACATTTTCTGTTAGTACAATAAACCTCATTTCAATCCTGAAATATTACTGTGTCCATCAGTTATTAGATATATCAAATTGAAATGGCTGTTGCAAACACCCAAATATTTAGAACTAAAAATGATTAAGATTAATAGGGGTGCCCAAACTTTTTCATATGACTGTATTATTAAGGGGCACAAGCCTCTTTTTTTTAAATTTGGTGATTCTTCTGGTAGTCTGTATTTTTTTTGTGGAAAAATGGTACGCATTTGTGTGCATGGTTTATGCCAAGATTTGACTTGACTCACCACTTTTGAAAAGTGGGTGGGACTATTGGCTTTGGTAATGGACTTATGGATTTATCATTTGCAAAGTAAAGAAATGAAACAAAATTATGGTATATGAAAAGGTACCATGGTTTTCTTAAAGTCTACATTTTTTTTTATAGTTTCAAATTTGGCATCATTTCAATCCAGCAGGGGTGGCCTAAAAAGTGGTGAAACATCTCTAGATAGAAGTATTAAAGGTGCACCAAATGTGCTTATGATGAAATACCAGGAAATGGATGTATGGCTAAATACCAGGGAAGCCTAGGTTCACACCTGCGCAGACCCGAATGACAGAGCCAGACCGCAAAAAAGAAGTTACCCACAGACCCCATGTAATGGGGTCCACCGGGTGTCTGTTGGGACTCCGTCGCAGATGTGAACCTAGCCTAAGATGTATACGGTTTTGGAAATAAAAGCATGTCCGCTGCGCATATTTTACAGCTGTGTGGGGATGGGATTCGCATTAACACCACGTGGGGTCCCGGCCTAAACAAGTCTACCTGATTGACAGATACAAACAGACTTTCTGGTTCTACAATGTCTATCCTGACTGACTTCAACTTTCAAAAAAAGATAGAAGGTTCCTGTTGTTGGATATCTATTTGTTTGATGGGAAAAAAATTAGTTCAGAACATTGAATTATATTCTCTATCACGAATAAACCTTCTGTTTTAGGGTATGTTCACAATGAGTTTTTCGCAGGCTGATTTTGAGGCAGAGTCCTTCTCAAAATCCTCCCAAAAAAACGCCTCCCATTCATTTCAATGTGAGTCAGTAGTGACATGACCTATTTTCAGGCAGATTCCGCCTTGAAAAACCCATTGAAATCAATGGGACGCGGAAAAAACACGACACGGTTTTTTGACTCGGTATTTATGCAAGAGTTTTTTTAAAGGGAAGTTGCCAGGTCAATAAAGTATGCTGGAGCAAAAAAACCTGCCTAAAACCATGACAAAAAAATGCGACAAAAACCGCATCATGTAAAAAAAACATTTCCTAATTCCTGAAGCAGATTTGTGTGAATAGACCCTTAAAAAGTCTTGATTGTATCCTTAAATCTGGCAAACTTTAAGGACCCTGACAAATCAGAATGGATGTTCCCCAGTAGTGTAAACAAATCCTAATATAGATATTATTGACTCCTGATATGCAGCTGTCGGGGGTTAATCTCCCCCGGGATAGATGTCACCGTAAGCCTAATTAAATAGATAACCAGTTTCGAGCTCTCGGGAAACAAGACGTACACTGGTATTGTGTATGAACAGTTTCTACTTTATTGCGTAGTTCAATACAGTTTTAAAAGCAAGCTCAGTTACATAACAGTCATGTGATCAATATACATATATGGTCTTTCCAGTTCCGTTATCAGACAAATTTGTTCAGTTACCCATCACCCCAGATGTTTTCCTTTTCACCTTATCTGAATGTCCTCCTTATCTTCCCGAGAATACCAGTTCTGCTGAAATCAGCAGAACTGTTGATATCTCCCCCAGACTCCAAGTCTGTCCTTATCAAGTTGTAAGTTTGGGCGTAATTATGCAATATAAATACTACTGTGACATTTTTAAGTATCATAACTCTGTAGAATCCATCATCATTTGCCAATCACTGATCAATCTCTCGATCTTTTAGGTTAGTGCTGGAATCCCCCGGCCTCTACTGCTGCCAGAAGACCGGAATCAAATTCCTGGTGAACGGTCCGGTTATTATTGATTATAAACTTGATTCTTGGAGCGATCACTTAAAAGACATTCCAGATAACACTTATGAGATTTTGGGTCCGCTCTTTAACATACAGACACATGGTGACCCTAATGCTGTATCAGCAGTGTACCTACCTCATTACCTGTGCTTAAAGGGTAAGTCCAGTGTTATAATAGGCACATACTGCTAGTATAGTATATATATGTATTATTCTCTCAATTTCAGAATGGAGAATGAGAAGAAAAAGGTAAAATACTAATAATGCAGCTAAAAAAATGCAAGATGATTTTGCAACTTTTCACAAGATAGGCTACATGGATAGTAAGGATATCTTTATGGTATGTAATAGTAAGAGGAAACGTTCATAAAGTAAAGCTAAAGGCCCCACATTACGCTAAAGTTGCTTCTTTGTTGCAGACTTTGCAGCATTTTTTTTTTTTTTGTGAAAAAGTCACGTGTAGAGAAGAATGTGTTCCCTTTGTATTTCCCATTCCTCTGTAGCCATTCCTAGGTTTGACTCAAAAAACCACAGCAAAATCTGCAACAAAACTGCAGCGAAAAAAAAAAAAAAAATGCAGCGTTTCACAGTACCAGTAAAGTGAACAAGATTCTGGCTAATCCCAACCACACATTGCGAAATAGAAAAATTCAATGGAAATAAAAAACGCAGCATGTCTGTTACACTTGCGGAAACGCTTGTGTTTTCCCTATAGAATTAATAAGGATAGGAAAAACGAAGCACATGATGCTTTTCCACTGCTGAGCTCTCTCCATACAGGGTGGATGCCGGCTGTATAATACAGCCAGGACCCGCTGCTAACAGCAGCGATCGGTATCTGCACCGATCGCGGCTGTTAACCCTTTAGACACTGCAGTCAAACAGGACTGAAGCGTCTAAACTGCGCAGGCGCCACTAGCGCTGCCACCTTTCACCAGAGAGGTATGCATTTTGCTACAGTAGTATTGCAGTGAATAGTATGAGCGATCAGACCCCCTAGGTTTCAAGTTCCCTAGGGGGTCTGATCATAAAAGTAAACTAAGAAAAAAAGTTTTTAAAAGTATAAAAAAAACATAAAAGTTCAAATCACCCCCCTTTCCCTAGATCAGATATAAAAGTAAATAAACATAAACACATTAGGTGTCCTTGCGCTCCAAAATGCCCAAACTATTAAAATATTAAAATATTTATCCTATACGGTGAACGACGTAGCGGTGAAAAAGATCAAAATAACCGAGTAGCGTTTTTTTCAAATCTTTTCTTCCTATAAAAAATTGCATAAAAATCAAACCATCAGATCCTTCCCCAAATGGTATCAGTAAAAACATAATCTTGTCCCGCATAAAAATATGCCCTACCCAGCTCCATACATGTAAATATGAAAAAGAAACAGGTGACACAATATGGCGACACAAAAAGTTGTTTCTAGTTTGCAAAGTTTTTTATTTTTAAAAAGGTATCAAAACATTACAAATACTCTATAAATTTGGTATTACCGTGATCGTACTGACCCACAGAATACAGGTAACAACTCATTGTTACCACATAGTGAACACCGTAAAAATTAAACCCATATGAAATTGGTGCTAATGCATTTTTTCTCCAATTCCATCTCATTCAGAATTTTTTTCCAGCTTCGCAGTACATTGCACAGCATATTGAATGGTGCTATTTTGCAAAAAATAAGCCATCATGTGAGTCTATGAACTGAAAAATGAAAAAGTTATGGCTCTTGGAATGTGGACAGGGAAAAACGAAAATGCAAAAACGAAAAATGGCCTGGTCCTTAAGGGGTTAAAGAAAACATGTGACCAGAAATTAACCTATTTTTTTAAAACAAATTTTTATGTAAAACGTAATTAAAGATGAGCGATTCGAAGCTGCCGATTGGAATTCGATCCGAATTTCAGGAAATCTTTGATTCGCATCGATTCCAGATTTCCTCACACTTTGTGGTAGCGAATCGCACAGCTCCGATTGGGGGTTTCAACCCCTTGGATGCGGCGGTCAAACATGACTGCCGCATCCAAGGGGTTCCGCCATGCTACCTGTCCCTCTCCACACCCCGCGCGGTGATTAAAAATAAAAAAATACTGATACTCACCTGTCCTGGGCTCAGCATGAACTCCAGAGCTCTACTGGCCTTCCCCAGGCCTCACTGCTGGGGCCTGTGATTGGGACCCAGCGCTCACGTGGAGCACGCTGGTGTAATCACGTCATCGCACCCCCACCAGACCGCTGAGGCCCAATCAAAGGCCCAAGCAGTGACGTCTGGGGAGCAGGACTTCAATCGCAAGGAAGAAGAGGAGCGAGGTGGACGCTCAGACAGCCGGATTCCCATGAGAGGTGAGGTTAAGGTGAGTATAAGTGTTTGTTATTTTTAATCACTTCCCCTGGGCCTTTGATTATTATACTCTGGGGTCTGAGGAGACAGCGATGGGGCAGACCTGGGGTCACTGGTAAGATCCGGGTTGCCGAATAGGAGCAGTGGCACCCTCCGAAAAGTCACGGAGGGGGGCTGATTGGGACCCCAATATATAATAAAACCCCTGAGATGCCACGGTCATGGTTGACCATGGCATCTCAGGGGTTAACACCCGCGATTGGAACTCAGCTTCGACCGGGGGGTGTTAGAGGACAGTGTCAGCCGTTACATACGGCTGACTCCCGCAAAGCATGCTTCCACCGTGGTTTGCGGGAAGTCCTTCCCGGCAGCACCTTATTATTAGGGCAGATGTTGGGAAGGGGTTAACACAATTCGCCGCAAATTAACTTGGATCAAATTGTTTTGGAAATTTCGGAGAATCGGTCGATTCAAATTTTTGAAAAATTCGCTCATCTCTAAACATAATTTTTAAAATAATTTTTTTTCAAATTCATTTTTTACATTTTTTTAACATTTTCCATTTCATTATGTATATTTAAAAAAAAAAAGTACTAAATCCTAAATCCAAGTTCACACTTGCGCTGGGCTCTCCATCGTTTGGGTCCCCTGGAGAGCCTGACCTCTAAAACAGTCGTTACCTGTGGACACCTGCAGACTCTATAGACTATAATGGGGTCCGCCATCGTATCGCAAGAAAGCTGAGGTTTAAGAAACAGCTATAACATAATCCGATATCATTAGTTAAAAACAGTCAGGAATGTGATTTTTTTTTTTTTTATGCAATCTCAAGACTATCAAGGGATTCTAGAGAGAAATGTGCTGCCCAGTGTCAGAAAGCTTGGTCTCAGTCGTAGGTCATGGGTCTTGCAAAAGGATAATGACCCAAAACACACAGCTAAAAACACCCAAGAATGGCTAAGAGGCAGAGGCGTAGCTAGGGGTTCAGCACAGGGGGGGCGAACATGTCTAAGTGGGCCCCCAACTTGGACATGTTCGTATACCGATACTATCGGTATACGGTGAGCGTATAGTGGTATATAGCGGCTCTACACAGGGCTCTGCAGACGATTTAGGTGAATACAGGGCAGTAACATTTTGTGACTTACCGGTGACGTCTCTGACTAATCCTTCACATTCCCCGTCTCTTTTATCTGGACGGCCATGACCACTTCTTCCAGTCTCTGTAAAGTTTGCAACACAGACATCTTTGGCTCCTCACTTTTCCAGGCACCTGACCCATATTGTCCTCACCTGCACAAAGCCCCCATCCTGCTGCTACCCCCAATTATAAAATATATAATATAACCCCCCATAATGAATAATACCCCCAAGTGCATCTTTAAATTAATAACTTCCCTGTGCACCCCCTTTAAATAGTGCCCCTTATTAATAATGCCCCAGGTGTTTCCTAATTAAAAAGTAAACAAAAGGTAAAAATTATTATTGGGGTTCCAATACACGGGACCCCCAGGATCAGCTGTTTGAATGAACTGTGGTACCTGTGTAGGCGCCGTGACCCCTTCTCTGTTTACATAGTGTCATTCATCTCATAGTGGCCATGTAATGTAACTACAGCCTCGTCCTATACACGTCTATGTGACAAGGCTACAATGACATCACACGGTCACTATAAACAGACAGCGTGTGATATAAACAGGCGCCATAGCCCCCTCATACAGCTGATCAGTGGGGAATCACTTATCTCTTATTGATGTTTTATTCTGAGGATAGACCATCAATAAAAATGAGCTGGAAAACTCCTTAAGGCTAAGGCCCCATGTAGCATCCCGCAGCAAAAACTGCTGTGGGAAAAACCAAGGCGGTGACGCATCGCGGTGTTTCCTGCAGCACTTTGCACAGAAAGTTCACAGAGATTTCCTCTGAGGACTTTCTGCTTCAATTATATCTATAGGGAAACCGCCAGCGTTTCAGTAGGTATAATTGACATGCTGCGATTTCCAAAACTGCGACTGTTTTGGAAATCGCATTGTTTCCGCTGTGCATATTTTACTGCAAAGTGGGGATGGGATGTGGCCCCTTGTGGCGAAAAAAACGTGGCATTCTAGCAAATCCCATCCACACATTACAGAAAAATATGTGCAGCAGATTCACTGCGATTTCCAAAACCGTTGCGGTTTTGGAAATCGCAGCATGTCAATTATACCTATGGAAACACCGGCAGTTTCCATATAGGTGTATTGAAAACAGAAAGTCCACAGAGGAAACCTCTGCAGACCTTCTGTGAAAAGCGCTGCGGGAAAAACCGCAATGTTACCGCCATGGTTTTTCCTGCAGCCGCTACGTGGGGCCTTAGTCTTAATAAAGCCCAAGTGTCACTTTCATTAAATTAATTGACCCTCATATTATTCCCCTGATTCCACCTGACATAAATACTGCACCTCTAATGACCCCTTATATCAATGACCACCCCCTTATCTTCATAATGCCTCCTAATATAAATGATGCCCCCTAATGGCTCCTTATATAAATAACCTCCCCCTTGTATTAATAATACCCCCTAATAACCCTTATATAAAGGACCCCCCATCGTCATAATGATAATGCCCCCTAATGAATCCTCCCTATATAGTTATATTCCCCCTCCTAACCACCCATTATACTATTAATATACCCACAAAAAAAAAGTCATACTCACCTACCTGCAATGCTGATGAACGGAAACGCCGGCGTTTCCTCCCTGTCCACACACAGGACGTCTGTGTCTGAGCGCGGGCGGTGCGATGTTGTGACGTCATCGCGCCGCCCGTGCTGAGAAGCGGACATCCGTCTGTGGTCTCGGCGTCTTGTAAACCGCAGGCCTGTATTGGCTTGCGGTTTACAAGACAATTAAGCACCAGGAAGCATTGTAACTAGATCGGTGTCTGTAGACACCGATCTAGTTAGAAATAAAGGTCTGTATTAATGGCGGCCCCGGAGTGGGCCCCCAAAGACTCATTGGGCCCGGGGCAGCCGCCCCCTCTGCCCCCCCCGCTAGCTACGCCTCTGCTAAGAGGAAAACTTTGGACTATTCTGAAGTGGCCTTCTATGAGCCCTGACCTAAATCCTATTGAGCATCTTTGGAAGGAGCTGAAACCTGCCGTCTGGAAAAGGCACCCTTCACACCCGAGACAACTGGAGCAGTTTGCTCATGAGGAGTGGCCAAAATACCTGCTGAGAGGTGCAGAAGTCTCATTGACAGTTACAGGAATCGTTTGATTGCAGGGATTGCCTCAAAAGGTTGTGCAACAAAATATTAAGTTAAGGGAACCATCATTTCTGTCCAGGCCTGTTTCATGAGTTTTCTTTTTTAAAAAATTCTGTTGAAGCCTGGTTGGAAAGCAATGTCTGACTTTCATTTGTTCATTTTCATAGAATTTTTATATATTATTACTTTTGTCAGATTCAAGTTATTTCTATGACCATTGTGGGTTTTTCTTTCATTAAACGAGGGAGGGGACCAGCAATTTTGTCCACGTGTGTAACTGTGTACAGACTTTCCATAGTAACAGCTCAGTTAGAGGGTTGTAAGAAGAATGTTACAGCCTGTTTTAAAGGAAGTTAGATAGGGTAAAAGAGTATTTTACAAAAATGGTCACTAAACACCCCTGACACAAAAGCAAAAAAAACAAAAATGGGAGTTACACTATCTAAATCTATGTAAAAACATTAGAAATTAGAAATTGCATACAATAGGAAAAAAAAAACCCTAAAATTATGCAATGTTTTTTGTCACATATACTGTATGAGGTTGCTAAGGTAATATGCTACCTTACTGTATTTGTTTTTTGTTTTTTTTACAATGCCAACAATATCATATTGAACCAACATTTAATTTTACAAAATTTTTCCTTTTCTATGGAAAAAAAAATCTTAATTTTATATTATTAAAATTCATTTAACTTTAAGTTTTTTTTTTGTTCCCTAAGGGACTAAAAACTGTGATACTTTGAACGTTTACATAATGCATTACAATATATAGTATTTCAAGGCATTGTAGTCTGTGAGGCTAACTTGCAATAATAAAATCCAATTCCCCTTACGTCCGACAGCAGCACAATATGGGGTATCTCTGCCCCTGTGTGTTGTTTAGGACAGGTGGAACCTTTAATTAGCACCAAAAGGTGCCTCCTACTAGCCCTATAAGAGGGCACAAGAGACCTCCCTCCACTGTGTTTTTTTCTGTCCTGTGTGGAACAGGTGGACGGAGGTCTCTTGTGACCTCCCGTTGCTAGGGGTTATAGTTACTCCTGGCTTACCTTTTTGGGGTACCTCGGTCCCAAAGAGAAAACCTCCGGTCCTTCGGGCCTTCGCACCGCAGCGCAGCGTTATCCGGCATCCATCTGCAGGCAGCGCGATCCCGGAAGTAAGCGGGGAACCTCCTCGGCCGGAACTTTTCTCCGGTCCCGTGTTCCCAGGGGAAGGAAGCCTTTGCGCACCACCGTGCCCTACTTCCAGTTTTCTCGGAAAAAGTGCAGTAAGTTTGGAAATTTAAAATTTAAAGGCAAAATATAGAATTGATTTTTGCTGCTTGTATTTTGAGCCTCTGGCTTAGGCTTATGCTCCTCTATGTTCCATTATGGCGTTTGACTTGTTTTGGTGCTGTATAAATGTTTCTTTGTTGGCTTCCTCCCCTCGCTGCTGGATTACATTTAAAGGGTCTGAATGCAGTCCTTTATTTGTTGAGTGAGTGGTTTCTAGCTCCTCTGCTGCGGGTTGCGGTGGCTGGTTTTTTTTTCTGACGGTTTTTTTCTCTCTTCAAGTGACCGATTCAAAAAAAAAAAAAAAAAAAAAAAAGGTACCCCTTGGGTTTTTATGCGATGCTTGGCGATCTTCCCTGTTTCAGTGTCACGTGGTTGTTTGATGTTTCAGATGTCATCTTCTGCAGCACGTAATGGCGATGCGCTTAGGAGGAAGAATTCCTCCAAACTTGAAATACCTAATGTATTTGGATTGCAATACCCCTTTACCTGACGGCTATGATTTTGCCCGCTGTCACCAGTGTCGCGGACCTCCGCCGGAAGTACCTTCTATAAGAGGTTGTTACTGGGGTAAAGGACTATATGAGGAGTCTCTTAAAGGAGATTCGTTCTTCCATCGCCCAGATTGCCAAGAGACCGCAGATTGAGACACAATCTTCCTTATGGATCTCTGATGAAGATTATCAGATAGTGGACAAGACACTCTCATCTGACGATTCCACTGAAGATCCCAGCAGGCCGTGCTTCCACTCGAAAAATTAAGCCGGCTGCTGAAGTCCATCCGGTCTAAGGATCGTGATGTTGACGGGGAAGCCTCCGCGTCCACCTATAGAGGGCCTAGGGTCTTCCAAGTGGACCAGACATTACAAAAATTAATGTCCTCAGAGTGGAGAAGTCCTGAAAAACCTCTTGTGGTTCCTAGGAGGTTCGGCGCTTTATTCCCAGTTGCTCAATGGGATCAATGGGGTCCTCCTCCCAAGGTGGATATGGCGGTGGCTAAACTGTCCTGCCGCACTAAGGTACCATCAGATGATGGAGCAAATCTGCACGACGCCATGGCAGGCGCTTCGACAATACCTTCAAGAAGGCTTATTCAGCTGCCTCGCCCAAGACCGCTGTGGCGGTTGCGTCCTGTGAAGTGTCAGCCAAATTATGTACTGACCTTGTCCACCTCGAAAGTGACCGACTCTGGAAGTCTCCAGAGATGAGCTGCTAGGGTTTCTAGGCTCAGTTTCCCTAGCAGCTGAATATTTAACGGAAGCCTCCCACCATCAATTAAGGCTGGCGGCCAAATCCCTGGCATCTACCAAGAACACTGCAGCAGGAAGACCTCTATGGTTAAAACCTTGGAGAGCTGTGTTCCCCTCAAAGTATAATTTGTGTGCATTACCCTTTGAGCCGGGTATAGTCTTTGGCTGTGCCCTAGACGAGATCCTAGAGGGCTTGGCCGACAAGAAGGGTAAAACTTTACCCCAGGCCTTCAGAGGTAGGTCTGGCTCTGGCCGTGGTAGAGGCTATCCGCCTCGTCGTGGAAGGCAGTCCAGAGAGGCTCTAGTTATTCCTCTAGAGACGCCGGCCGGAGATTCCGAAGTCTGATGATAAAAAAGTCAAGCCTAGCTTTTGACATCAGAAGCAGTTTTCCTGTGGCCGAGATTTTTGTCGGAGGTCGTGTCTCCCACTTTCTCAACTGCGGGCAGGGAAAAATTCGAGACCCATGGGTCCGGTAGGTAATCCAAAGAGGTTATGCAATCAAGTTCCTCCGTCCTCCTCAGGATCGGTTTGTGTTAACTCGCAGCCTCCCTACAATGCAGCAGACTACATTGGAATGCTCCATCCGAGAGTACATTCACAAGGGAGCCCTGGTGGAAGTTCCTTCTCTAGAAGAAGGATCCAGTGTCTATTCCCTCGTCTTCCTGATGCCAAAACCGGCAGACAAGTGGAGAATGATCATAGACTTAAGGTACCTCAACCGCTTCATCAAAAAGAAGCGCTTCCATAGGAAAACCATAAAGTCTGTCACCACCTTTCTCCTCTAAGGCGATGTTTTTTGTGACTTTGGATATAAAAGACGCCCATTTGCATATTTCTATTTACCTCCACGCAGAAGGTTTTTTTTCTAACGATTGCCGTAGTAGTTTCCGGCCACAGGAAGCACTTTCAATTCACAGCACTACCCTTCGGGATCTCCTCTGCTTCCCACACCTTTACAAAGGTAGTGGCCCCCATAATGGCCGCCCTCAGGCTTCAGGGGATATTCTTGGTGCCTTATCTAGACGACTGGTTGATAAAGGCCCAGTCAGAGTCTGTTCTGCTCCAGTACCTACAGACAGCCTTCAGAGTCTGTGATGGCTTATAAATTGGGAGAAGTCAAAAACGATCCCTTCAACTCGAAGGAAGTTCCTCTGAGAAAACTACTTCCTAGATTCAGTCCGCCTGCAAATCTCCTTGACACCAGCAAGGAAGGAGAAGCTGGTTGCGGCAGTCCGGCACCTCTTCAAAAAGCCGATAGCCTCCATCAGAACATTGATGAAGATCTTGGGCTTGATGTCTTCCTCAGTGGAGGCAGTCCCATGGGCCTTGTGGCACTTACGTCCCCTCCAGAAGGAGTTACTAGAGGCTTGGGATTGCTCCCTTCTTACATTCAGCAAGAAGATTCGACTCTCCCCCAGGACCCGTCTTTCCCTCAAGTGGTGGTTGCACCTGAAAGACGGAAGGTCCACGGTCCAACGTTCTTGGACCCTGTTGACTACAGATGCATCCCCCTCGGGATGGGGAGCCCATTGGACGAAAACTCCATAAAGGGAGTCTGGAGCGCTCCTGAAAAAAGGACCTCGTCCAACTGGAAGGAGCTCAGAGCCGTATATCGTGCCTTACTCTATTGCTTGCCTCTTCCCAGGGGAAGAGCAGTCAAAATCCGGTCAGACAACATGACCACAGTGCTGTACGTGAACAGACAGGGAGGCACCAGATCACCAACCCTCCTTAGAGAGGCAGATCTGATATTTACATGAGCAGAGAAAAATCTAACCCATTTATCCGCAGTTCACATCAAGGGCTCCCTGAACATAGTAGCGGATCGGTTGAGTCGGGGTTATGCCGTATCAGGAGAATGGTCACTCAATCCAGAAATCTTTCATCAGATTACCCTGAACAGGGGTCTTGCAGAAATAGACCTCATGGCAACCCGACTCAACGCCAAGGTGGAGAAGTTCTGTTCCCTTTACCAGGAGGACAATCCCTTGGCAGTGGATGCCCTGTCCATCCCTTGGAGGTCCAGGCTGGCATACATCTTCCCTCCAATTCCAATAATACCAAAGGTATTAATGAAAATCAGACAGGACCAAGTCTCTGTGATAGCCATCATTCCATTCTGGCCAAAAAGAGCTTGGTTTTTCCCAACTCATGGAGATGAGTCGAGGGATATATTGGAGGCTTCCCCCCATCCAGAACCTGGTTTCCCAAGGATCTCTGAAGTGCCAGGATCTCTGGAGATTCATCCTGACAGCCTGGAGGTTGAGCAGTCCCTACAGCAGGATAGAGGACTGTCAGAGGCCGTCCTGAAGACCCTTTATTCTGCAAGAGCAGAATCTACCAATAAGAACTACCAGAGGACAGCCAAGATTTTCATGGAGTGGTGCTCCAAGAAGGGTATTAATAATCTAGAACCTTCAACGGCTGATATTTTCTTCAGGACGGTTTGGATAAGGGCCTTGCCCCTGCCACTTTGAAAGTGCAGATTGCGGCCCTCTCCGCTCATTTGAACAGACGTCTGTCTCAGGATCCTCTGGTTGCAAGGTTCCTTAAAGGGGCAATGAGGCTAAAGCCCTCAGTATCATCCCCAGTGGGACCTTGCGGTAGTCATTACAGGCCTGTGCGGTCCTCCATTTGGACCCTTGGAGACTACGGAGATAAAATATTTAGCCTACAAAACCACTTTTTTGTTGGCTATTATATCTGCCAAAGAGTAGGAGTGCTCCAGGCCCTCTCTTCTAGAGAACCGTACATTTTGTTTTTGCAGATAGGGTGCACCTTAGGTTTACCTGGGTTTATCCCTAAGGTCCCCTCATACTATAATAGCAATCAGCTAATTTCGTTACCTGTGTTTTTCCCCTCTCCAACCTCTGAGGAGGAAGAAAAGCTCAACACCTTAGATGTGGTAAGGTGTCTGTGGATTTACCTTTTCCACACTCAACCGCTTAAGAAGGCCGCAAGCCTACTAATTGATATGCAGGGTAAAAACAGAGGCCTCAAGGCTTCCAAGCCTACTCTATCCACATGGATCAAGGAGACAATTAAGTCTTCCTTTCTTATTCAGGAGTTATTCCCTCCAGTTTTTCTACGGCCACTCGACCTGGGTTGTCGACTTCTTTGGCTGAGTATCAGTCCTTACCATTGGACCAGATTTGTGCGGCTGCATCATAGTCATCTCAGTTGACCTTTTGTTAAACATTATCATTGGACATCCGCAGTTTCCAGACAACTGCCTTTGGTCAGTCAGTCCTTGACATTGTAAGGCGAGGAAACCCTCCCTAGGGGAATTACTTGCTATCTCCCCATATTGTGCTGCTGTCGGACGTAAGGGGAATCGTTGATTGTAATGTCAATCTGTATTCCCTTAGTCCAGACAGCAGCACAAGGCTTCCCTCCCTAGAAGCTTGTTTCCTGTTACTTTATAATTTACACAGTGGAGGGAGGTCTCTTGTGCTCTCTTATAGGGCTAGTAGGAGGCACCTTTTTGGTGCTAATTAAAGGTTCCACCTGTCCTAAACAACACACAGGGGCAGAGATATCCCATATTGTGCTGCTGTCTGGACTAAGGGAATACAGATTGACATTACAATCAACGATAAAGCAATGTCCCCAAGTGATCATGGAGCAATGATGCCTTCGGACCTGTGTGAAACAGCTATTGGTCTTTGTATGTAAGGAGTTAACTCACCTGATCATGTACACCAAACCTGCTCAATGATGTATCTGTACTTGTAGAGACCAAACAATGCAAATCCCCAGAACTCGTCACCCCTTCCGTCAATTATATTTTATTAGAAAATGATAAAAAAAAAAAACAGTTTCAGAGAGATGTGAGCTCTGGCACAGCTATATCAAGTGGAACCAAGTGATGCCTTTTATGCCCTAATGGAATTGGCACATGGATTTCAGAGTGAAAAGCCAGTGGAGTGTCATGAAGCGTTTAAAGGGGTTGTCCGGCCCCAAATTGATTTTTAATACTGATGACTTATCCACACCCAGACTATTGCCAGATCAGAGGCTATTAGATGGGAAGCATGTGAAGGTAATAGAAGTAGCATTGCAATACCTTGGAACCACCACTAGTAGGTGTGGAGCTGATGCAGTGCTCTTATTATTTGAATAGAAGCAGTGCTGCACACGCGCCCCCTCCACTGGCCGCTTCCGGCACCCTAAGGCTGGTGAAATAGCTGATCCATGCATATTTGTGTGTGTATAGGACATCAGTATAAAAAATAATTTTGGGACCAGACAACCCTTTTAATACATTATTTTATAAGCTGTGAACACAATAAGGATATGTTCACACGGCGGAAATTTTTCCCCCCCGGAGTTTTCGCCACAGTCAGCTGCTACGGGATTCCGATGCAGTGCATCAGCATTCCGTCACGGCTAACCGCTCCTGACTAAGCCCGAATGAATGGGCCTAATCAGGAGCGCGGCTCGAGCCACGGACACCGTGGGAGGAATCCGCGGCAAGATAGGTCATGTTGCTTTTTTTTTTTCCTCTAGCGGAAAAAAGCCGCTACAGGAAAAAAACGCCACTGACTCCCGTTGAAATGAATGGGAGGAGTTTTTTCAGGCGGATTTTGAGGCGGATTCTGCGTCAAAATCCGCTGCCAAAAAACTCCGTGTGACCACAGCCTAAGGGTGCTCTGAAACGGAGCGCAACAAATCACTTGTAATATACAGATGTAAAATCTGTTAACATGGCTTTTAACCCTTTAATAACGCAGAGTAGTTTGTACATTAATGCTCGGCAACTTTTGTCATATTTTCCTTCCCCATCTTCCAAAATTCATAACTTTTTTATTTTTCTGTCCACATAGCTACATGAGGGCTTATTTTTTGCATGACGAGTTGTACTTTCATTTGCCACCATTTTGAAGTATATATAATGTTTTGATTAGGTTTTAGTAATGTTTTTGGGGGTCAATGTGAAATAATACACAATTCTTTCAGAACTTTTTGCATTTTGTTTGTTTTTACGGCATTCCCTCTGCATTAATAATGACATGGCGGATTATTACAATTATTGCGATACCACATTTATATTGGTTTTATTATATTTTATCGCTTTCACAAATATAACGGCACTTTTTGAAAATGAAGGACTTTCCTGGGGTCGCTGTATTCTGAAACCTATAACTTTTATACTGTACCGTTGATGGATATTTGTCAGGGTTCTTTATTTGTGGGACAAGTTGTACTTTCTATTGGTACCAATGTTTGGTATGTATGATTTTTTTATCACTTTTTATTGTTATTTTTTAGGGAAAGCAAAGTGACCAAAATATGTTAAATTTGTGCATTACAGTATATTTTTTTTTAGGTGTTCACCATGTGTGATAAATAACATTATTTTTGGATAGTGGGGACTTTTTCAATATAAACTTTTTATTGTTTGTTTATTATGTGTTTTTAAACTATGTGCACGTCCCCCACAAGGGGGGACTTAAATCTGGGATCTCAGTTGCGCAGTGTAATGTTCCTGCAATACATAGTATTGCAGAACATCGCACATTAGTTCCTATGGGAACTGTGCATAGGCAGTCAGGAGGCCGTAGCCTGGCCTCCTGCCTGCCATGGCAACCCCTCGGACCCCGCAATCTTACCGCAGGGGTCTGAAGAGTGACAGGAGGGGGCAATCTTGCCAGCGGATGCCCTGGAAGCTGTACTCACTATTGATCACAACATCCAAGGAGTTAATCCGTCGGAGTATCTACGGCCTCCAGCGGCTGGTCCTGGCCCCCAGCTGTGTTACTCAGCCCAGGGCTGTAAGTAATGACACAGGCACAGCTTCTGCGCCCCCATCACTTCGACGTAATAGCAGGGCCGGTTTTAGACAAAGTGGGGCCCTGGGCAAAATTAAAAGCGGGGCCCCAAATGCTGATATGCAAACAACACCATCGTCTTCCAGTGGCAGCCCCTATAATAACACCTCCTTTCTGCCAACAAAAAAGTAATAACAAGCCCCATTTTACCACACACAGTTCAAGTGAGCACCTTTGTACCACCTAATAGATTTTTGCACCTAGTCATCAGTAATTATAGCGCCCCCTTATAAATAATAGTCCCTGCTTATAAATAATATTACACCTTTATCATTAATAGCTCCCTTATAAATGATAAATAGTGCCCTGTATCAGTAATATCCCCCCTTATCAGTAACAGTCACCCCGTAAAAATAATACTGTTCCCTTATAAATAATAGCCCTCTCATAAATAATAGTTAGCCTTATAAATAATAGTCCCCATTATCACTAATAGCCCCCTTTATAAATAAGCCCACTTAACAATTATACCCCCCTTATAAACAGTTCCCCTCTTATAAATAATAGCTCCCCCCTTGTAATGGATGCCTTATATATAATAGTTCCCCTTTTTAAAATAGCCCTCTCATATTTAAGTTTCCCAGTTATATATAGTAACCCACCCTTATATATAATAGTTCTCCGTTATACAGTGTCGGACTGAAAGGGGAATGTCATGGCCATGGAGCACTACACGTATGTGTAAGATTATAGTGAGGGAGCTGTGATGCAGACATAGCACACAGGGCTGCCAGCAGGAATTTTGAGCCCTTCCCCCACAGTATAATGCTCCACATGGTATATAATGCTCCACAGTATACAATGCTCCCCTTAGCCCTCCACAGTTTCCCCACATGGTATATAATGCTCCACAGTGGCCCCACACAGTATAAAATGCTCCCCTGAGCCCCCCCATAGTGGCCCCACATGGTATATAAGGCTCCACACAGTATAATGTGCACCCCACAGTGCCCCCCAGTATAATGCTCCACAGTGGCCTAACATAGTATAACATGCTCCACAATGGCCTTCACACAGTATAATATACTCCCCAGAGGGGTTCCCCCAGTATAATTCTCCACAGTGGTCCCCCACAGTATAATATGCTGCCCACAGTCCCCCCCAGTATAATGCACAGATTATAATATAATCCCGAAAAGCCCCACACAATATAATACACTCCACAGTGGCCCCACACAGAATAACAGGCTCCCCACACTGCCCCTTCCCCCCAATATAAAGCTCCAGAGTGGCCAATAGTATAATATGCTCCCCTGAGGGTCCCCGCTAGTATAATGCTCCACAATGCACCCCCAGTATTTTGCTCCACAGTGGCCCCACACAATATATTATGCTCCCCAGAGTGTCCCCGCAGTATAATGTTCCACAGTGGCGCCACGCAATATAATATGCTCTGCTGATGCCCCCCCCCAGAATAATGCTCCACAGTGACCCCACTCAGTATAACATACTCCAGAATGGGCTCCACACAGTATAATTTACTGCCCAGAGAGGTTACCCCTGTATAATGCTCCACAGTTGCCCAAAACAGTATAATATGCTCTCCAGAGGCCCCCCCAGTATAATGCTCCACAGTGGGCCAAAACAGTATAATATGCTCTCCAGAGCCCCCCCCCCCCAGTATAATGCTCCACGGTGGCACCACACAGTATAATATACTGGAGGGCCCCCTCTGGAGAGCATATTATACTGTGTGGGGCCACCGTGGAGCATTATACTGGGGGGGCTCTGGATAGCATATTATACTGTGTGGAGCCACTGTGGAGCATTATACTGGGGAGGGGGTCCTCTGGAGAGCATGTTATATTCTGTGGGGCCACTTTGGAGCATTATACTGGGGGGCCCTCTGGAGAGCATAATGCTCAAAAGTAACCCCACAGAATATAACACGCTCTCCAGAGCCCCCCCCCCACATTATAATGCTCCACAAAATATAACATGCTCTCCAGAAGGCCCCCTCCCCAGTATAATGCTCCAGAGTGGCCCAAAACAATATATATGCTATCCAGAGGGGCCCCCCAGTATAATGCTCCAAAGTGGCCCTACACAATATAAAATGCTATCCAGAGGGGCCCCCCCAGTATAATGCTCCACAGTGGCCCTACAGACTCCATCAGTGCTATTATTATATTATACTCTGGGGTCTCTTCAGACCCCAGAGTATAATAATCGAAGGCCCGGGGAAGGTAAGGGAAAATAACAAACAATTATACTCACCTTGTTCTTACCTCTCCTGGGCCTCCTCGCGCAGCTCCGCTATCCCCCGCCGGTGACCGCTTCCTCTTCTCTGCGACTGACGTCACACGTTGTGGACGTCACTGCTGAGGCCTGTGATTGGGCCTCAGGGATTACGTGAGGCACGCTGTCAGCACGCCCCACGTGATCACTACGGCTGAGGCCTGGCCTCAGCAGTGATGTCCGCAACGCCAGAAGATGACGTCGGACGCAAGGACAGGTGAGTAAAAATGTTTGTTATTTTTCTCACTTCTGAAAGGGGCCCTGCGGCACATGGCGCTGGGTCCCTTTCTGTCATTGATATGGCCGAGCCCGATTTCGGGATCCGGAGTCATCAGGCTCCGGATCCCGGGGGCCCCTTTGGGGACGGGGCCCTGGGCAGTTGCCCAGTTTGCCCCCCCCCCCCTAACGCCGGCCCTGCGTAATAGTATGGCGCAAAGCAGAAAGGGGTTAATGGGTTGCTGGGCACAATATTTCATACCAGCAAAAAATTAAGGAAACGTTCACACAGTGGAAAATGAAAAAAAAATTCCTCTTCATTTTCCATCACAGTTTTTGGCCATGATTTAACCATAACGGAATTCCAATCCAGGCATATCACAGTACAGGGATAATAATAGCATTGGTGACAGTGATTAAAAAGCATATAACATCATAATAGAAAAGCCGGCGGTGGCCCCGCTATGAGTAGAAGCTTTTGCCATTTCAATTTAATATCAAAGCAGGTGTTCTGACATTGAATTCAGATGGACCAATCACAGAGAGTCACGGCTAATATTGGTTTCACATCATTGTGCCACTGCACAGAGATACATCCTAGAAGGGCCACAGCGGCTAATAGAAGCAGTGGCATTTCCAATATGATTTTATGCAGCTTCACACTGTCGCCAATGATTGTTTTATTGTAGATCACAGGGAGGGGGCAAACAAATCAGATAAATTTGTTGGAGCTCAACTACGGAGGCGGATCACTCTAACATAATCGTAATTATGGTAAACCGAGTTTTCATGAGATCACTTTTGTAGTGACTTTTGTATGTAAGTTTTATATTGGGACTATGTATTTTTGGGCTGTTTTTTTTTTGCATTTTTATTGATGAATTGTAACAGTACTCATAGTCTTACCCCTTATCCCTTCCTGATACAATGTCATTGTTGTATCCTATAGGATTTAGTGGAGACACCACATTGATTAAATGTGCTCACTTTAAGGATGGAAACCTGATGCTGGAGACACCGACACAGATAGATCCTTATTATATCACAGTAGAGAACCCCACATTTTCCTTGCTGGGGCCTCTAATATCACTTTTTAAGACAAAGATCTCGATACACGGAATTGCCCTTATATACTTCAAGATACTATGCAAGGGTGATCCAGATGAGGAATACAGAATCCACCTTTATGTCCTGCCATATACCAAAAATGCAGAAGATGTAAGTGCTCTCTTTATTAACATTTCTGTTTTATCTGTAAATAGAGAGAAATTACAATAAAATACTTTCATTCTTGCAGATATATTAGGTGAAACGTTTATTTTTTTCAGTAATTAAATTAATAAAGTGACCTCCTATATTTTCTAGATTCTTTACACACAGAGTCTTCTATTTCAAGTGTTTTATTTCTGTAAATGTTGATTATGGATTACAGCTTGTACAGATTGTTTCTTTATTTTTAATTTTCTTTCATGTACTTGTATTTTTGTTATATGAAAACCATTAGTAAAAATATTATTAAAAAAAAAATTGTGACAAAATTGTTTAAATTTCACCCAAAATGAATATGTTACCACAACTAAAGATACCTGCATATCCATGTAATGGCGTGAGATCCTCAAGTACACACCTGTGTCCGGGCTGGGAAACATGGTCTGTGTTTGAGTAGTATTTCACGAACTGACCATGACTATGAAACTCACTGCACCATAGTGAGTTATGAATGGCCGGATCATAGTAACATAATAACAGAGCAATATATTTGATAAGGTTCTATAAAGACACAAGTCCATTCAGTCTAATCTATATATGTACCAAGTTGATCCAAAGGAAGGCCATGAGGTGGACGCCAATTACCCCACCAGAGGAAAAAATGCCTTCCCAACTCCGAATATGATAATTGGACTAAGTCCCAGGATCAACATTCTATCCCAAAAATTCTAGTTCCCATAGCCTGTGATAGTCTTACTTTCTAGAATGGCATCCAGGACCCTTTTGAACTTGTACAAGTTATCAGTCATCACCACATCCTGTAACAGTGAGTTCCATAATCTCTACACATAACAGATGCCTCCTTGTCATAGTTACAGGTCTAGGTGAGAAGAAATCATTGGAGATCTCTGTACTGCCCATTCATCTACAGTATTTGTACATTGTTATTAGGTCGCCTTTGAGTCATCTGTTTTCCAAACCGAACAATCCCAAGTTTGATAACCTGTCTTTATTCTAATCCACCCATCCCCTAAATTACCTTGGTCACCTCCAGTTCAGAAATGTCTTTCTTATATACAGATGCCCAGAATTGTGTATAATATTCTATATGTGGTCTGACCAGTAACTTGTATACAGGCAAAGCAATATCCTTGCATTTTATGTTTTTCCTTAACCCCACTCCTCCTTTCCCTACTAACTTCTCTCACCCTTCCCTCCAAGCCAGCCCCAGTTACATTACTTTCCCTGATTCCCTGTCATCACTATCTTACCCTCTACATCTGTTACCCTCCCCCCCAGTCCCTAGTTTAAACACTCCTCCAACCATCTAGCCATCTTCTCCCCAGCACAGCTGCCCCATTCCCACTGAAGTGCAGCCTATTCCTACCATAGAACCTGTAGCCCACACCAAAGTCAGTCCAGAACCCAAACCCACCTTACTACACCAGCTCTTGAGCCACTTGTTTACCTCCTTAATCTCCCGCTGCCTCTCTTGTGCAGCCCATATTACAAGGAGTATTTCAGAAAATAATATTTTTGATTATCCTTGCATTAAGCTTTCAGCCTAAGTCCCTGTAATCATTTTTAAGGATTTTCCACCTACCTCTAGCTTTGTCATTTGTGCCAATGTGCACCATGACTGCTGGATCCGCACCAGCCCCACCCAGTAATCTATCAACCCAATCTCCGGTTTGTCAAACTGAAACACAGGAAAGACAACACACCTTCTGACGATCCCGGTCTTCGTGATAGATTGCCCTGTCTGTTCCCCTAATAATTGAATCCCCCACTACCAGCACCTGTCTAGTCTGCTCTGGACCAGGCCGCAGGATGTGTCTGGCTGAGCGGTGGCAGTTGTGGGGGCTGTGGCAACATGAGCGGCAGTGCAACAATGAATAAGGTGAAGGACCAGGCTGCAACAGATGATGCATGTTTAAGAGTAGTAGGCAGCATGAGGAGTACAATGTATGGAACATGAAGAGACAGTAGCAGCTTTATTTGCATCAACCAGAGGTGTGTGAAAATCCCCAGAGACCATTTTAGTTTGCCCAAGACAAATCACCATTTATTCGGTTTTATTAAAAACACGCACAATTTGAAATAATTGGGTTGAATCCAGTATGGAACAAATCAGTTTGCCCATCTCTAACACTAACTTACAGCAGACATATATGCAGCACTGACATATATTCAACTCACATACACTCACTCAGCACACAAACACTTTACACCTAACGTTCTTCTCTTCCTGTCTGGAGTTTTCTTTCTCCCTGCACTGGAGGACCTTTTGGTCATGATCATATGATGTGCTTATCAAAGGTCCTACAGTCAAAGAAGAGAGAAGATTTTGGACAGTAGGCTGTTGCACATATCAATGAGTGATGGCAGTGAAGGTAGTTGTGGCAGGTACTAAAGTTTGGATAAATATGATGGACCAGGCCACAGGACATGTCTGGCTAAATGGTGTCCGTGATGGTAGCTATTTAGGAGTTGCAGTAGCATGATCCATACAGTAAATTCAACATGATAGAGTGAGGGAGAATATCTCCCTCAATCTATGATTTATATCATTACGCTTCCTATAATTGATTAAATCTGACTAAACTTTGTTCTAATTCTCCTACTCCTAAGATTCTCTATCTATATTGCAGTCTTTGCTGCACTAAGAGCTGTGTATTTCTGAAGAAAATGGAGTAATTACTTTAGATCATACAGTGTTGAATAACACATCCATCCCCTACTTTCACCATTACAGCAATGCCTCATGTTCCTGCCCACGGCATCTTATATACTGTATATGACATCAGCATTTTAAAGTGTCCACCTACCACTGACTATTAGCTGAGAGGATGATATCAGGTGAATTTAGAATGTCATAGTGTGTCTTCTGTATTCAATGCGCAATACACATGGCAGTGGCCAGTTTAGTTTGTCCAAATGAAAATCACCACAAATCACCGTTTAGTCAGTTTTATTTAAAAAAAAAAAAAACAAGCAATTTGGGCCGAACCAAGCGCCAAACACATCAGTTTGCTCATCTTTAGTCCTGAGGGATGACTTGTAACAACAGGGCCACGGAGTAGTATTTCCTCAGCTCTATCTGAATGTCACTTAGATTTAGAAGGCAGATGGGAACCTACCCTAGGGAGACATTCACAAGGCTTTTGGTAACCATCATCATGGGATATTTTTCCAGCAATATGGACTCTACCAGGGCTTGGTAGTCTTGTCTGTAGATGCCTTCAGGTTCTCAGTCACAGTTTGCAGGGCCACAGGATGGTTGCCCTGAATGCTGAATTTGAACTTGGCAAATCTCTCCTTTTGCGATGGTGAACCTCTGTTTGGCAGCCAACGTATGAATGGTTCTCTGGATCACCTTCTGCATAAGAGCATAGGCTCTTGGTAGCAACGAGTGTAGAGCCTTCACCCTAGGTTTCTCAGGATAAGAAAAGAAAACAAAGAAACGCCTCTTCATGCAGTATATATCAAGGCTGGGTTGTACAGTGTGTTCTATAGTGCTTACCTGACCATAGTTGAATGCTGGCATACCACACACGAGGTTCTTAAATCATTATTAGCCGCCACTTCCAGATTGTGACCACCGAATGAGATCACAATATAACAATGTCTCAGGATGCAGCCACTTCTAGTGCAACGCTTAGAGTATTGAACAGGTGCTGATTACCAACTCAATCCGTTTGGTTAAAAATGGAAGGTTATTATTACCAAACAAAATTATTAATGGTGATATAAAAATAATAATATAAAAATTGATATAAGACGTGTTTTGCGTTTGGACTGAATGCTTCAATTCTGTTCCAATATATAGGTCAAAGGGTACAGTTTGTTATACAGCATCGTACAAACTAATACATCTCATTGACACTTGATACCATCATAGTTAAACGTATGAAAATAAAATAAAATAAATATATAGATCTATATATGTATATATATTTATTTTACCATATATAATTTATATATCATATCCAACTGCTTTGTAAATTTAAAATAACTGTTGAGTCCGGATGCTGTCTGTAATCTCTAAATGCTGATGCTGTTCTGGTTTCAAAAGTACAATGCAGTTTTTCTAGGATCTGTTTTGTGGTGTTCTTGTGCTGAGAGGACAAGTCATGGGCTCAAGCCCTGAAGTTCATAGTCAGAAATACAATCAGTGATCCTTCTGGGACACTACAAAACCAATATATACACTGTGCTGTAGGGTAGCTAAGAGCTTCCAGCCTGGAATTCAGGAAATTGGTTCTGCTGACAAGGGCCTACAGTAATATAGAGTAACAAGTCAGCTACTGCGTTGTCAGGACTAGATCAGGAAAGGTTTACAGAATATAAAATAACAGGAAGAAAAGCAAGCTTCTTATAGTTTAGTCCTATTTTCAAAGATCACCTTAATACCACAAGCCTAGATATGTTTTTCACTGCTAAATGTTTTTGACTATTGTATACTATATCAGGATTAATTTATTGTCCTATTTTAATTTCAGGACATTGACAAAAAAAATAAACAATTTGGATTTCAGAGAATCAAAAAAACCGAAACGATCACGAACACTGTATATGCTAAAGTAAAATACCATGTTACAGGGCGCCCAGGAGTATCGGTGCACCGGAAGGTATTTGATGTGCTACAAGGATATTGTGTATATTGTATGTATTGGTGGTTGTTTCGATATCTGTGACATTGGATCATTTCAGGACTTTGATTTTTGATTTTTTGATCTCCTCCTCTTCCACACTAATGTCAGTCATCCATAAGGGCATGTGTGTCCAGGAAACAACAATATGCATCCAGTCATCTGGCGCTTCTGCAACTTAACTCAAACCTGGCCAAATTATTAGCAGTGTAGTCACTGCCGTAACACTACATTTTGTCAACTGAAGGAATGTGCTCAACTTTGATGGAGGATGCCTAGCTGCCATTATTATCTCTAGGAAATATTGGAGAATGTGGGCCTTTCCTTGGATATGGTGGTATGAGGGAAAGTGGACACCACCATTGACATGCGGAGCAGCAATTATGGACAAGGACAACAAATGACTTTCACGACCAACTGGGTCAATGTTTTGAGCAGCTGCAGCCACAGTCCGGAAACACAACAAGGCCAGGTGCTAGTTCCAAAACTTTTGTGCTGGCCCAGCTCCAACACCATGCAGGAGCCATCCCAAAAGGAGACAAAATTAGTATATTATCAGGTTAGGCGGTATAGCTAGCTTGCTGCAGCTTTTAGAGAGACCACCATTTGTCTGCCCAGGATGCCTTGGCCCAATCCCAGTCCACCTCACTCAGCCAGCACTTCACCTCTGCCAGTGCCACAGCTACAAATGTCAGAAGAAGTAAAACCAGCAGCAGCAGCCAGACCCAGTACAATATCTGGAAGATAAACTAAACATTTTTTACCTTGTAGCACCAACCAGACCCACAGCACGTAACTGACACCCACCAGCTACACCTGCAGGTACAGTCATACTTAGAGTTCTTCTATATACTGTACCAGCAGATAACTTGACCCCAAGGAATTTTGGATCAGTGGGTTAGAGCAGTGGAAGGAGCTGGCCCAGTTTTCCATGGGAGTTTTCTCTTGTCCTGCCTCAAACGTAATAGCTGAGAAGTTGTTCATTGCTGCTGGAGGTGTTGTAACACATAAGTGGACCAAACTGTCCACAGGGAGCATGGAAATTACTCTTGCAAAAATTAATCAGGATGGGATCCGTGAGGATTTTTACACCTACAGCTCATGCCATCAAATAGATCTACAACTGTCTCCCTGTATCATGTTCCATTTACTGTACTGCTGATGCTGCCTGCTACTCCTAAATAGAGATGGGCAAACCCTTCAAGATTAATTTTGTTTCAGGTTCAGTCTGTTCAAGTCCTTGATTCATTCCGGGTCAAGCAAGTGTCGTATAAATCACACCTTAAATTGACTTAAAACATACTAGAAAAACCTGGTACTTCTGTGGGCCAATCACAGGAGAGCCGCTGCTGATTTTGAAGTCAATAGTGGCAATGACTCTTATGTGGTAGCAGGACCACAGCTGATAATGGCGGCAGTGGCCCCACTATCATCTATCCCAGTGCTGGAACACTATGATTTCACAGTACAGGGATAGTATAAAAATTGGTGGCAGTGGGTGAAACAATAAAAAATCATAGCAGATTTGCTGGCACTATGATTTTTTTTTCACCCACTGCCAAAATTTTTTTTTTACAGAAACAGATCATAGCAGGACCACTGCCACTATTATCAGCGGTGGTCTAGCTATCACAGGAGATCTGCTATTGAATCCCATAGCAGCAGCGACTCTCCTGTGATTCGCCCATTTGAATTTGGCACCAGAGTAGGTAAATTCAAATGGTCAAAGTTTCTATACATAGCAGGGCCACCGCTGGCAGTAGCACTGTCCTGGGTGTTGAGAGTGTGCATACATTAAGAGAGGTGAGCTTGCAAACAACTGTCTTTTTTATTGTATTGCCTAACACACTAATGGGACAACAAAGTCACTCGCAAGGGTGGTAATATGGTGTAATTACTGGGGTAGCAGCTGTAGTGGCTGCCACAAGGCCCAGGACCTTAGGGGGCCTGATAGGCCCCTGATACTTTTTTTTTTTTTTTTTTTTTTTCATAGGTCGTAACCTGCTGGAGTCACCCCATCAGGTAACGGGCCCTATTTACTTACCGATTCCTGCTCCTGCTCACGGCCGCCTGTTTCTCTTGAGCAGGAGCAGGATCGTTAAGTTAGACCACAGTCCCGTGGCAAGAGTATTTGTTGTACGAACCCCAACAAATACTGCTATTATTATACTCTGGGGTCTTTTGATTGGAGACCCATGGGAGGTGAGCAAACATAAAAACCAGTGTTACCTGTCCTGCACTCCGGCATGACTCCCTACAATCTTCGGGCCTCTTTGGTGATGTCCCAGACATCACATGGGCCAGACCAGTTGCCAGCGACAGCAACCTGGCCAAAGTGACGTCTGTGACATTGAAGAGGGACCAAAGCAGCAGGGAATATGCCAGAGCCCAGGAGAAATAAGTACCACTGGTTTTTGTTTGCCACCTCCCCTGGGCCTCTGATCATTCTGCTCTGGGGTACAATAATAGTTTGTGGGTGATCCACTATGGAGCATAATAGTGTGTGGAGTGGCTGCTATGGGACATAATACTGTCTGGAGGCCACTTTGGGACATCATAGTGTATGTAAATGTGGTGTTATACTGTGTGGGGAACTGGAAAGGGGGAGCTATGCCATTGGGGGGCCCACGTCAAAATTTTGCTGGTTGGCCCAGTCTTTAAAAACTGGTTAATAAACTTATGGTGTATACAGGGGAGGTAAGGCACTTTAAGGGACACTATTTTATATTTAATCATTTATGGTGATAGGTCTCAAAAATAAATGAAACTTAACTTTTATTAAGAAATAACACAAAATTTATATCCGGGCAAAAACACACTTACAAAGTGAAAGTCAAACACCCAGACACACTGTTACTTCCCAATAGGTCTGCTGGATCATTTTATGTAAACAACCATATAGGAGGAATATTTGTATGTGTGTATGTAAACCCACATCAAAGATGTAGATAGGATTCCCAATTGCTTCCTCAAATATTACAGGATAAATATAATAAAGTACGCACAAAATGACAACAGCGCTACTTATTATCGTATGGGAATCACACTGTTATTAACACTCCATTTAATGGATATGACACATTAAAAAGAATCAAAAGTGTGCGAGACGCTAAAGGGAGAGCGGTCTCAATTTACAGATCCTGCAGTCCTCATAGTAATTCTCCCTGCTAGAACAGGGAGGGGAGATATCCATCAAGATAATGTCAGCTGACATGAATGGAGAGAGAAACCCCACACATGCCTAGAGGCAATCTCAGCTGATGTTAGCCTGCAGAATGTGGAAGTGAGGAGACTACACCTTGTAGACGCGCTCTCAAAAGAGCGTCCTCCCAACACTCAGCTTCACTATTCTGGGAATAGAGATCTCCTTTCTCTAAAATAGATCCACAGACTATATCAGTACATGTGGATAGAGTGTAGACTATTGATTAAAAGCTGCTAGAGAATGCCAACGCGTTTCCCCAGTCTTTGCTAGTTACGTCCCTGTGGTAACACCAACATTTAGAATGAAATCCTATGTTGTGGAAAAGCTGTTTTTTTTGTTGTTGCCGATTTTGCTGTGTTTTTGTTTTTAACCAAAATCAAGAGTGGCTTCAATCAGGAATGGAACAAATATAGGAAGCTCTTATAATTCTCCCTTCTGATAAATTCACTCCTGGCTTTGGTTCAAAAAATGCAGCAAAATATGCAGCACAAAAGCAGCATTTTTGAAAATTGTGCTAGGCAACCTTAGCTGAGGTGCACTTTACTTACCTTAATATTTGAAGGTCACAGACAGACTAACTTTTCTCTCATCCTTTACATTTTTCAGACTGTGAGGTTCCAATCAGAACCTTATGACTATACAGAGATCCATCTTAAGGAAAAAGACGCTGATATTTCCCTGTATGTAACTGAAGAGAACACTGAAAATCCAGTCTGGGATGTTCACCTGACAAAAGGTACGGCTTACAATTTATCTTTATTATATTTAGATTATTTGACTTAATTAGATCATTTATTAGATGCTTATTATTTTGTAGGTGACATCAAGGAAGCTACAAGATCACTATCAGGGCTTACAGTCCATGAAGGTAGGTCCATATGAACATAACTCCATCTTTGATAATTGGAAGTACAGAGGATCACTTATTTTGGTGGTACGGCAGCATTGCTAAATCCTCACAGCCACTGCCATTTCTATTAATACTAGTGTTACCGCAGCACTGTGAGCACATCTAGGGAGGGTTATTGTTAGGCTCTCCTACAGGAGAATAAATTGACAGTCAGACTTGATCTACATTACACAACAGGCTTGTAATTTTTGACCTAAAGATACAGATACTTTGATAGACCAAACATACAACTTATTCTCAGACTGGTGAACCTACGTGGTGGCTCCCGCTATAGAGCTTCTTCAGTAGAGCTCTTGCCCTAACAACACAGTCTACCTTTGCTAAAAAGTTCACATACCCCGGCAGATTTTTTGGTTTTTTTTGGCCTTTTTTCAGAGAATATGAATGATAACACAAAATCTTTTTCTCCACTCATGGTTAGTGGTTGGTTGAAGCCATTTATTGTCAAACTTTTGTGTTTTCTCTTTTTAAATCATAATGACAACAAAAAACATCAAAATGTTCCTGTTCAAAAGTTCCCATACCCTGGTGATTTTCGCCTGATAACATGCCCAGAAACCAAACCGCGGTCAGGTAGACCAACCAAAATTTTGACCACAACTGCCTGTAAAATTGTTCGGGATGCAAAGAAAAACCCACACATAACATCAGCTGAAATACAGGACTCTCTGAAAACTATCGGAGCGGCTGTTTCAAGATGCACAATAAGGAGGCACTTGAAGAAAAATGGGCTGTATGGTGGAGTTGCCAGAAGAAAGCCATTACTGCGCAAATGCCACAAAGAATCTCACCTTCAATACACCAAACAGCACAGAGACAAGCCTCAAAACTTCTGGAACAAGGTCATTTGAAGTGATGAGACATAAATCGAACTTTTTGTCCACAACCATAAACGTTACATTTGGAGGGGTGTCAACAAGGCCTATGATGAAAGGAACACCATTCCTACTGGAAAGCCCAGAGGTGGATCACTGATGATGTGGGGATGTGTGAGCTTCAAAGGCACAGGAAACTTGGTCAAAGTTGAAGGAAAGATGAATGCAGCACGTTATCAGCAAATACTGGAGGCAAATTTGCACTCATCAGCCAGGAAGCTGCGCATGGGACGCACTTGGACGTTCCAACATAACAACGATCCAAAACACAAGGCCAAATCGACCTGTCATTGGCTACAGCAGAAGAAAGTGAAGGTTCTGGAGTGGCCATCTCAGTCTCCTGACCTCAATATCATTGAGCCACTCTGGGGAGATCTCAAGCGCGCAGGACATGCAAGACAGCCCAGGAATTTACAGGAACTGAGACTTTTTGCCAAGAAGAATGGGCAGTTTTACCATCTGAGAAAATAAAGAGCCTCATCCACAACTACCACAAAAGCCCTGGTCAGGAGTGTGACTATAATGCCAGTTGTTAACTCCCAATCCAACTTAATACACTTGTGATGTAATAAAATGTTTTTCACTAATACTGACCCGGAGACTATTAAGGAGACATACCTATGTGTTTACATGGCATAAACAGAAATATGGTAATTAGTGATGGGCAAACTCAAGATTAATTTTGGGTTCGGATTGTTCGGGTCCCAGATTTGTTTGGCTTGTAGCAATTTATGGACATTCCCTTGTCCATCTCAACATGCCACTTCCAGGGTGGTCTCTCTCCACTCTCAGTGGGACAAGTTCCAGGCCACCTTCCCAAGGCATGACTGTCCTTCTGTTATTAAATAGGCATTCTACCTATTTTGAAGGACGTTCCCTTTGTCTGCAGTTTGCCTGCTCTTCCCATGGATATGAGCTTTGTGATTGGAATCTTTGCTTTTCCATCCCTTGATGGCAATGTGTGCAGGCATCCTCAGCTCTGTTCCCCACCCAGGGGTCTTCTGCCATACAACTTCCTCGATATTTCACAACTTGCTATCTCAGCCTCCAAGGGGTATTGGTCCCTTACAGCTGAATTTGGAGCTTCCTGATTTACTCAGTCATCCATTCATTCATTCACTCATTCATTCTTTCTGGCAGGATGCTTCATCTCAGTTCTTGAGTGATCCATTCAGGACCAGTCAGTCCTGGACAGCAGACCTTCACACTCAATAAGCTGGGATTGGTTGTACCCACGAGCCTAACCTCTCCTCCTCCTTTTCAACTATGGAATTTATTCTGTTCTGTGGCTGATGCTACAGACCAGTCCAATTTTCCTGCTGGACTGCAGTCTCTTTTTTATGCCGACTATACTCCAAGCTAAATTGTTCTTCTGGACTCTGGGCTGCTGATTACCCCTCCTCAAGCTCTTGCAGTGGGCACTCCTTATGGCTTCCATGCAGTGTTCTCCTTCCTTACCTACCTCCTCTTGCTGGGTCGAGACTGTTTTCCCCCAGCTTATTATGTTCAGGTCCGACCCTGTGGACAACCCTGCTGTGTGCCTTCTTTGTGGTTGAGGTCTGCTCCTTGGTCCCCTTCCCCAGGCTCAGGATACATTTCAGTCCTCTGCTCTCTCTTCTCCCAAATGAATTGTAGGCTCGCTGTTCCTGTAGAGGTTTTTGCCTCTAGGCCTCTCTGCATTGGATGGGTTAGTGTTGGCTCACTGCCCCAGTATATGCTGTGTATGCCTCCCCAAGGGTGCCCTCCATCTTTTACCTCTGCCCTATTTGGGACCATCTTGGCTACCATTATGGGCCTGCTTCTGGCCCCCTCCAACCTTTGGGATCTCTTGGCCCTCCTCCCACAGAGCTGATCTTTCACTAAAGGTCTCCTATTTCACACTTCTGTGGAGCTTCTAACCTGGTTTAGTCTAGAAGGCCTTGCTAACTACTTAACCCCCTTGAGTTTCCTCTGCAATTGTCTTTCTCCACTGGGCAAATGGGTTGTCTAGCTATAGAGCTCTCTTTCTTCCCCTTCTCAGGGCTAAGGGGCTCTCCATTCCCTCCCCCTTCTCAAAAGGTTAGGTCATTTGGACTCTTAGCAGCTTGATAGCAGTAGACATCCACTTGGTCCATTTAGTCGGCCTTTATTTTTGGCTTTTCTTTCTTAGGATCTACTGTTCTTAGGAACTACTTGTTCCTTTCCGCAACATGCTTAAATTCACTTACTTTTCGCTTCTTCATCCTTCCTTCCTTTTGGACAGTATCTTCTGCAGGCAGTTTTATTCCTCCAGGTTGCGTCTTAACCCTCTCGCTGCTCCAGTTTCTTGTTCCTCTATAGAGGGTCCATGCGGGGGGCTCAGCAACATTCGGAGCATCAATTTCCTGAGGGTCCTGGCTTAGTATCTTGGGAAACTTGTAGGTCCTAGCTAGTTGTCCATTTTATTCTGTGAATATCTGTGTCCCAGTTGTGCCCATCTTTCATCGGATAATCATGATTGCCACTGGTGGCTATCTAATGTTGCTGACGTCGGTATCCTTGCCATGCCCTGCCAGTCCTGAACAGGATTCCTCCTTCTTGTCTGAGATTAGGCTGATCCACCTTTTATGTTGTTGGTTGGCTGCATGGCATTTTCTCTTCCCACCCTCTAGGACTGCTTTAGGATGCCCCATGGTACTGTGTCCCCAATGATATAAACAAGAAAATTTAATTTTTGTACTTACTGTAAAATCTTTGGGGGACACAGATCCCATCCTCTGCTTTTTCTGTTCTTGACTGTAGTCCTCGGGTACCCATCTTGGGCTCAGGACATATTGGTGCTTGTTCTGCACTTTGTCTTCTCCTACTGCTGTTGGTACCAGACCGATTCACTTCCTGTCTGTGGAGAGGGTATAGCTTACTTGGGCAGTGCCAACACTTTCTTATTTCCTAGTGGCTGGGCCTATACCCATGAAAACAATAGGAGGCAGAATCTGGACAGAATATGCTGCTGATTTGGATACAGAATCCGTCCCCCAAATCAGCGTCAAATTACTACGTGTGAACACCCCCTTAGAAATGTTTAATGATATGACCATGCTAACACACTCTTCTTTTCTCCCATAAATAGTTTCCACATACATTCTCCCAGTCCACAACACATGAATGTACACTCTAAATATATCTAATAAATAATGGGGATGATTTATTAAGATTGGTGTTTGTTATGACAGACTTAATGTGTTAAACACTACTATCAGATGTGCCCAAATTATGAAGAGGCACATGTTTCTTTTCAATTTGGTTCATCTAGGGTGATTCATGGGCCAGAAACTGAAATCTACACCAGCTAAGAGCTTGTTTAGATTTAAGCCATTATTTATACCAAATTTCTTGTGCAATTATGTTAAATTTGTCTGGCCACAAAGCCCCTCTATTACAAAAAAGTGTTGTATTTTTGGCACATGGCCATTTCTGCCAAAAATTAGCCACTTTTTCCATATTCCCATATGCCAATTTGAGAAAAATTGGTCGACGAGGACATGGATCAAGCGAGCCTGGGAGAGTACTAACTGACCTGACATACAAGTATTTACTATAACTCATATTTACTATATAAAAGGCATGAGCCCCTTAAAAAATCTGGATCATTTGCCACCAATATTAAGACTGGTGCACAATGCAATAGACATGATAAATTTTGACACATTTTTGTCACACATTAAGCCACACCCCTTTACAATATGCCACATTTTACGTAAGCTCCATCCATATGCCATACAAGACAGAAACTTTCTAAAGAATTTAATAAATGTTGTATCAAGCATGTATGACCATTTTTTTACACAAACTGCGACAAAATACTCGTGTATTTTAAATTGTAAATCACATCCTATACCTATACCTGTCTTCTGTATGAAAATGGATTCTAGAAAAAGTTATAGTTCAGATGAAATTGAAATATTGACAGTGTGCGACTGTTCCAAGTGCACATAATGTATCAATAAGTATAAAAATAAAAGTGTAAGATTAGAAAAAAAAATAACTATACTCAGTGTTCACAACAATCTTTCTCATTACAGGAGATCACTTTTTGGATTCTCATCGTACAGAACTGGTCAATATGATCACTATGGTGAACCCTGTCCTAGATGAACTTTTTTCTCAGGAACTATTATCTAATGAACAATGTCAGATCATACGCAGCAAATCCACCACCCATGATCAGATGAGGGAGCTCTATCAACATTTTACTTACTGTACAAGTGTTGATAAAAACAAAGTCTACAGAGCTTTAAAGAAACATAACCCATCATTAAGTATCTGGAATTAGTATCTGGACCCCAAAGAACCTGACGCAATAACTTGGTGTAAAATCTCTGAAAATGTAATGAAAATTGAGATCTGAAGTCTGTGGAGCAAATTTCTAATTGGATTTACTGTTGATTTATATTTTTCATAAAATTATTAATATTTATAACTAGATATATTTTCCTCATATTTATGCTATTTGTTCCTTTTTTGTTGAATGTTGCTAAGAAAAAAGTCATAACTACTTCTACTTCATCTCAAGGATTACTATGACTAGATAATATTTAGTAGTATAATGTTGTACCGTGTTAGCCATTGAAAGTAGTGGAAGAGTGAAGAAATCAGGCGATACCTTTTAGAGGCTAACTGAGTATATTTATAAGTAAGCTTTCAGGAGTGCTGATCCCTCCGTCACGCACCACAAGTTTCCAGACTGTTTTTTTGACCTGTTGTAAATAACTTCTCTACTTAGATTGCAATTTTTTTTAAGGACTCTAAAATGCTTTGAAAACCATGCGTATAAAAATCTGTTAATTTTCAGTTCTTGTATCACACCATGTCTGATGAAGGGAGCGAGCACTCCTGAAAGCTTACTTATAAATATACTCAGTTAGCCTCTAAAAGGTATCGCCTGATTTCTTCACTCTTCCACTAGATAATATTTACTCAGATAACTATGGCAATTGCTATTAAAACTAAAAATCCACCAGAAGCCAAAGTTTATTTTTTTGGGGGGGAAAAGATTCATTATAACCTGTGATTTATCCATTAAAATCTCTGCTCTTTCTATGCTTAGAAGTCCCAGAGTTGGCTATTTCAGTTATTGATGCATAGTCATGGAGGGGAAACATAGTACATTCCATTTTATTTAATTTACCTTGGCTGAAACACAAACCTCTGCAAGTAAAATAATATATTGGGATTGTCCATCTAGTAACAGGTTTTCATCTTTTCCTCTACATTACTTTACACCTCTCTGTAATGTGCAGAATATATTCCTGTATACAGTGATTTCAATACGCAAAAGATATACAGTAGGAGTGTAGTTAGCATGGAGTGATGGCCTCGAGTTCACTGACATGGTGAGGGCCACCCCTGGGCGGTTTCTAACACAAGCACCACTTTCAACTGTATCAGTGTCTGCAAGAAAACAGTTAAAACCCATGATAGAGCAGAGAGCTATAGACCCATAGGATGCGGGGACCATAGACAAAGTCTGTGTCTGATACAGACAACGTAATATCCTCACTACATTGTGCTTCCTGAGCTGGGATGCCAATATCGTCACAGTGGTATATGTAATGTGCAAATGAACGGATTTTGGTCACTTTGCTTTCCGTAAAAAATAGCAATAAAAAGTGATCAAAAAGTCATACATACCAAACATTAGTACCAATAATAAGTAAAACTTGCCACGCAAATAAAAAACCCTGACATATCTCAAAAACACAGTAAAAAAATTATAAGAGTCAGAATACGGTGACCCCAGGAAAATCGTTCATATCCAAAAAGTAATGTTTCATTTGTAAAAGTGGTAAAACATAAAAAAAAAAAAAATATGGTATCATTGTAATTGTAATGACTCGCCGGACAAGGTTGTCATGTCAATTTTAATGCAGAGTGAAAGTTGTAAGAACAAAATGTAAAAAATTATGATAGAATTGTGGGGTTTTTTTTTTCACAACAGCACCCAAAAAATGTTACACAAAGAATAAGCCCTCACATAGCTATTTCAAAATAAAAATAAAAAAAGTTATGAATTTTGGAAGGTATGGAAGGAAAATATGAAATAAATCAAAGCACAAACGTAAAATTATGTAATGCAATGAACTGTACAAAACATTCTTAATGAGAAACTTCTCCCCTGTAATGTTGCAGACACAGTCATTCCTTCATTGGTGAATGTTCAGACAACGCAGACACTTCAAATAGCCACATTTTTAGATAGACTACTGGCTAGTTCTTCAGGAAATTATATATGTTCAAGTTGTTTTTTTCTAGACTTCCGCTTCTTCAAAATGTGACACTTATACATGATCCTGTGTAAAAGGTGCCCTAATGAAGGAATTTACATGGGAGAAACAAAACAAATAGGCAGATGTGACAGATACCTACTCCTGTATGAAAAAACTTTTAGCCCTTTATGTTTTTTAATATATTTTTTCAAATTAATAGAAAATATGGAAAAAATACTGAAAACAGCAAAGATTGATAACTATGGATGGCAGTATAGGTTTGGATAGGACAGCAATGGGATACTGTAACGTCTCTGCCGTTTCGGGTCTCGGCGCCGCCCTCCGCTCGCACGCTGTGGCGAAGGAGGCGTGTTCAGTTTAGTTCTTTGTGTAAGTTTCTTGCTGCTCAGTCTGAACATGGTCCTAGTCAGTTTAATGGATTTCCGGCCCCACCCGTGTTGTGAACTTTTCTCTCTGGACAGTATAGAGTTAATCTCTTCCTGGCCTGTGTGAATGACAGCCTGTGTACCTATCAGGTCTGGGGGCTGGTCCCAGACTTTCTATAAACAGGTTGTCAGCCCTCACATAGTTGCCGGTTATTGCTCTGTCTTTGCCTGCTCCCTTTATTATATCCCTTGCTACCTTGTTACCTGATTTTCTGACCCTTTGGCTTGCCCCTGACTATTCTCTTGGATTTTGACTTTGAACTGCATTGCTTGTTTGTTGCTGACCCCTTGGCTTGCTCACTCTGCTTCTGTGTTGTTTTTGTCTTGTCCTGTTCTCTGTGTCACTTACCCAGTGTAGGGCTTGTCTTCGAGTTGTCCTTTTACTGTTTAGGGTAACTGAGGCAATAGGAAGGGACAGTGGCTGGGGTGAGATTAGGGTTCACTTGTCTCTGTCCTTCCTCCCAGACCGCTGCAGTAGTGTCAGGGTTGCTACAGTTGGCAAGACCCTTACAGAATAACCGGCCCATACATTCTGCCATTGCTTCCTATAGGGTCAGCATGGATCCTATTCAGGGCCTTGCAGCCAAGTTGGAAGGTTTGGTAGGTCTGGTAGCTGAGCTTGCTAAACAGGTGCAGACCCTTACTGATGCTGCTGCAGCATCCCCAGTTGTTTCTGCCCCTTTTAGGGTTAAGATGCTACTCCCCGACCGATTTTCAGGGGATCGTGAAAAATTTGAGACTTTCCGGGAGTCTTGTCGCTTGTATTTCCGTATTAATCCACATCCATCCCAGGCCCAAATGGTGGGTGTAGTTATATCCCTCCTACAGGGGGATCCACAAGCTTGGGCCCTTAAACTCCCTCCAGGGGCTGAGGAGTGGATTAACTTTGAAAAATTTTTTTTTTGTCTTTGGGGTCTATATATGCTGAGCCAGACCACATTGGGCTTGCAGAATCGCAACTCCTCACCATGCGGCAGGGCAAACGCTCTGCTGAGGAATATTGCGCAGAATTCCGCAAGTGCAGCGTGACTGCAGGTTGGTGTGAGTCAGCTCTAAAGGCCTACTTTAAACAAGGCCTATGTGACCATGTTAAGGAGCTCTGGGTTGGTCACCCAGATCCTCCCACTCTTGAGCAGGCCATGACTTTGGCTGTCCGTATTGACCGTAGGATCCGGGAAAATGTTAAAGAGAGAATAGGGTCTGCTTCTTTCAAGTTTTCTGTCTCTCCCTCACTCTCTCCTGAGAAACCTATTATTTCTCCCATGACTTCTGGTGAGGAACCCATGCAACTGGGAACTATGGACGCCAAGATGCGACGAGAGCATCGTCTCAGGAACAACCTCTGCCTGTACTGTGGTGCTTCCGGTCATTTCATCTGTGACTGCTCGACCAGACCTCGCAGACCAGCAGAAAAACTTCAGTGCCTGAGTGGTAATCAGAAGAACCACTCAGGCAACCAGGTATTTGCTGATATGACTGCTCTGCATACTTTAAATTGTGTTACGGAGGAGACTGTCTCGGCTGCTAAAGGTGGGAAACACCAGGTGAATAAAAAATGTTTGCCTGGCCCACCAGTGTCTGTGGTTGTGCAAAAAGACCCTGAATTGAAGGCAGAGAAAATACTGGGTCCTACTAAAACTGGTTTATCTGGTGAGGGTCTGGTGGCCCCTCATAAAGGGGGGGGGTACTGTAACGTCTCTGCCGTTTCGGGTCTCGGCACCGCCCTCTGCTCGCACGCTGTGGCGAAGGAGGCGTGTTCAGTTTAGTTCTTTGTGTAAGTTTCTTGCTGCTCAGTCTGAACATGGTCCTAGTCAGTTTAATGGATTTCCGGCCCCACCCGTGTTGTGAACTTTTCTCTCTGGACAGTATAGAGTTAATCTCTTCCTGGCCTGTGTGAATGACAGCCTGTGTACCTATCAGGTCTGGGGGCTGGTCCCAGACTTTCTATAAACAGGTTGTCAGCCCTCACATAGTTGCCGGTTATTGCTCTGTCTTTGCCTGCTCTCTTTATTATATCCCTTGCTACCTTGTTACCTGATTTTCTGACCACTGGCTTTGACTTTGACTATTCTCTTGGATTTTGACTTTGTACTGCATTGCTTGTTTGTTGCTGACCCCTTGGCTTGCTCACTCTGCTTCTGTGTTGTTTTTGTCTTGTCCTGTTCTTTGTGTCACTTACCCAGTGTAGGGCTTGTCTTCGAGTTGTCCTTTTACTGTTTAGGGTAACTGAGGCAATAGGAAGGGACAGTGGCTGGGGTGAGATTAGGGCTCACTTGTCTCTGTCCTTCCTCCCAGACCGCTGCAGTAGTGTCAGGGTTGCTACGGTTGGCAAGACCCTTATAGATACTTTGTCAGATTTTTAAATTTTATTTCAGGGCTCAGACAGTTTAATCTGGCGCACACACTCTAACCAGTTCCCATCACTTCTCTCACTAGGTTCAGGGAAATCACCATCCCATTAAACCTTCAAGTCATGGCAAAAGTAAATCAGCATTACAAGGGGAAACATTCTAATGGAGACAATATCTTCACCCACTTCCAAAACATTGAAGGGCCAATTTTTTTAAAAAAAGGAAGTTGAGCCAATGCTGCAGATAATAGTCTATATCCTGTATTTTTATTTAATTATAATTAAAAACTTTCTTCTCCATGCTTCCCAATAATATAATTACTCTAGAATTGTCATAAACAGAATTTGCATGTAGTGCTAATTCACAGAATCCATCTCAGGTCTAGGTTCAGGGATAATAGCATTCTACTAGACCTTCAAGTCTTAGTACACCCCAACTATATAAACATCACCGATTAATCCAATCTATTGGAGACCATGTCCTCCACCAGTTTTCTGAACATTAAGGAGACAGTCAAGCTGAAGCTGCAGATGGTTGTCTTCATCCTGAAATTTTTTTGATTCTCATTCTAATTAAACATTCTTCTTCATGTTTTCCAATAACCTAAATAACCTAGTATTAGCATAAATACAGTTCACCTATAAGGTGCTAATGCACAGGTCCTCACAACATACTTGCATAGGAATGGCAAAAATACAGATTACCCATGGGGTGCTAATGCACAAACTCCACGGTGTGTCTAGCTTCAGGGAAATCACCATCCTACTAGACCTTCAAGTCAAGGCAGAATCCACAGGGAGGTCAATTTCAGTGGAGACAATGTCCTTCCAATGTTTCCAGAACATTGAGATGAAACTCAAAGTAAGGGTCTGTCGAGTCAAAACTGGAGGCAGTTGTCTTTCTCCATGAGTTTTTTATTTGATCTCATAATCAGTAAACTTTCTTCCCCATGCTTTCAAATAACATACACTAGGATTGGTATAAACAGTGGTATTGGTATATATAGTATGCCCATGGGGTTCTAATTCAGTCACAGGTCTAGGTTCAGGGAACTCATCATCCATTTTCAGAACATTAAGGGGCCACTTAACCATTTCCAGACTGCCCATTGGGTTTTTACATCCGGAAGGTGGTTGTCTAGTTCTGCAAGGACGTACCGGTATGTCCAAGCAGAACTCAGCAGCTGCATGATTTCGTGCAGCTGCTGAAATGGGGATCCAGCTGTATCTTCAGATGGAGCTCCCAGAGAGAAGACAGGGAAGGTTTATTGCCTTCCCGATTGCTGTGTATACAGCGCTATGGGCGCCGCCATCTTGCAGCTCCCCTCTGACCCGGCGGTCACGTGATCTGCCAGGATCAGAGTTTGTTAGAGCTGCTGGGTCCTACAGGATCCAGATCAACTCTATAGTAATGTGCAAGTAATGTGCAGGAGGCTGTATTCCTCCTGCAACTGGGGCTAAATGTACCAGCCGCAGTTACAGGGGAAATCAGCCTCCCCAACAAAAAAAAAAAGTGATCAGATGTCCCCAAAGGTCTATTATGACCTTATGGGGACACAATGAAAAAAAAAAAAAAAAATAGAAAAGTAAAAATATAAATAAAATAATACATCAATAAAAAGCCCTTATTAAAAGGTTAAAACTTCCTTCCCCATACTTCCCAATAACATAATTAGTTTAGGATTGGCAGAAATACAGTTCTCCCATGGGATGCTAATGCTCAGATTCACACCAGGTCTACGTTCATGAAATCACCATCCGACTAGACCATGAAGTTGTGCAGAGTCCAGCCTGCATCAGTATTGCATGGAGGACCATTCTAATGAAGACCATGTCTTCCATCCATTTCCAAAACATTGAGGGGCCATTAGAAGAAAGGTGCAGTAGAGCAGATGCTGCAGTCGATTGTCTCAATTCTGTATATTTATTTAATTCTCATTTAATTAAACTTTCTTGTCCATCCCTAGGATTGGTATAATAGACAATTGGTAAAATTGGTCTGAAGTCAGCTAAATCACCATCTCACTAAACCTCTGTCCTGGCAGAGTCCAAATAGCATCTGTATCGCAGGGAAGCCCATTCTAATGAAGACAATGCCCCACACACATTTCCAAAACATTGAGGAGCCATTGAGGAGCTATTTGTTTTTCATTTAATTAAATCATTTAATCATTAAACTTTTTTTAATCATAAAAATTGCTTTCCCATGCCTTCCAATTACAGAGTTACCCTAGGATTGGTATAAATATAGTGCCAAGCATACAGTACTAATGTCTATTTCAGGTCTAAGTTCAGGGAAATCACACTAGATCTTCATTGAAGAAAAGCCCTTTCTAATTGAACCAATGTCCTCCATTCATTGCCAGAACATTGATGGGCCACTGAAAGAAAGTCGAGCTAAAGATTCAGACAGTTGTCTCTATTCTATACTTTTTACTTAATTCCCTTTATTATTATAGATACTTACTCATACTTTCTAATGACATACTTACCCTAAGATTAGCATAAATAAAGTTTTCCCATGTGGTGCTAATGCAGTGATTCCACATGAGGGTCGAGGATCAGAAAAATCACCATACTACCAGACCTTGAAGTTCTGGCAAAGTCCAAACTGCATCAGCATCACCGGGAAGCCAAGCCCATTCTAAGATACACAGGGACCTCTACTCATTTCTAGAAAATTAAGTTGCCTTTCAATGAAAGTTGAGTTGAAGCTGCTGATGGGTTTCTACATCCTGTATTTTTATTTAATTCTCATTATTATTAACCTTTCTTCTTTGCTTCACAGTAATATTCTTTTACAGGATTGGCATAAATATAGTTTCAGAGAAATAGCATCTCGCTAGACCTTCAATTCATAGCAGAGTCTAAACTGAACAAGCATCACAGAGATGCCCATTCTAAGGGAGACAATATCCCCATCCATTTCAAGAGCATTTAAGGGCTACTCAAGGAAAGGGACAGTGCAGCTGGGGCTGCAGATGGATGTCTCCATCCTGTATGTTTATTTAATTCCCATCATAATTGAACTTTCTTCCTCAAGCTTTTTAATAACATACATAACCTAGGATTGGCATATATAAAGTTCGTCCATGGAGTGCTAATGCACGGATTCCAAATTGGGTGTAGGTTTAGGAAACTCACCATCCCTTTAAACCTTCAAGCACCACAGTGAGGCCCCTTCTAATGGAGACAACTTTATTCATCCATTTCCATGACCTTGAGAAGCCACTAAAAGAAATAGGCTACCCTATGATTGACAGTTTGCCAATGGATGCTAATGCCTAGGGTCCACAGGGTAGACATTATTGGAAATCACCATCCCACAAGACTTTCCAGTCATTACAGAGTCCAAGCTCAATTAGTGGAGAGCCCATTCAAATGGTAATGTCCTACACCCATTTCCAAAACATTGAGGGGCACTCAAGAAAAAGAGAAGTTGAGCAAAAGCTGTATATAGTTGTCTCTTGTCATTCTCTTTTTTACTTAATTATCATAATCAATAAACATTATTCCTCAATCTTATCAATAACTTACTTATCCTAGGAGTAACCTGGCATAAACGCAGTTTACTATTGCGGTGCTAATGCACATTAGGTCTAGGTTCATTATTCTCTAGACCTTCCTATTGTAGAAGAGTCCAAACTTCAGAAGCATCAAAAGGGGTGCATTATAATAGAAACAATATGCTCTGCCCATTTCTCAAACATTGATTGAAAGCTATTGATTGGTGCCTCCATTCTGCATTTGTTTCTAATTCTCATTCTAACTGAACTTTCTTCTCCATGCTTTCCAATAACATGTTTACTTAAATATCGGTATAAATATAGTTTGTCCATGAGGTGCTAATGCACAGAGTCCACATCAGGCCTAGATTCAAATTTTAGAAATTCAAGTTGTCACTTAGTCCAATTTGCATTATAAACACAGGTAGGTTGATTCTAATAGAGAAAATGTACACAACCCATTTCCTCAATACTGAGGGCCTACTCAAAGATAGGGACAGATTATCATTGTAAATATACTTTCTTACCCATACTTCCCAATAATCTAATTACCCTAGGATTGTCAAAAATACAGTTAACTTATGGGGTGCTAATTCACAGAATACACAATGAATCTAAGTTGAAGGAAATCAACTTAGACCTGCTATAATTTCAACTCAAGGGGCAATGAAGCAGATGCTGCACTCAGTTGTCTCAATTCTCTGTATTTATTTAATTCTCATTTCATAAAACTTTCTTCTGGGTCAAAACAATATCAGCATTGCAGGGAGGCACATGCTAATGGAGACAATGTCCCATACCTATTTTCAAAACATTAAACAGCCATTTAAAGAAAAGGGGCAGTCAAGCCAAATCTGTGGAAAGTTGTCTACTTCCTGTTTATGTTTTACTTAATTTTCATAATCTTTAAATTTTCTTCCACATGCTTTCCAATAACATACATATCCAAGTCATCTAATCTGCTTCAGTATTGCAGGGAGTCTCATTTAATACAGATACTGTCCTCCATCCATTTCCAAAATATTGAGGGCCCACTCAAAGTAATGCGCAGTCGGCCCAAAGCTGTTGAGGGCTGCCTCCATCCTGTAGTTCTAATTAATTCTCATTATAATTAAATTTTCTCTTCCCCATGCTTTCTAGCAACATACTTACCCTAGGTTTGTCACAAGAAAAGTTTGCCCATGTGGTGCTAATGCACATAATGCAGACCAAGCCTAAATTCATGACAATCATTAATTGGATAGAACTTCAAGTTGTGAGTCCAAACTGCATAAGCTTCACAGTGAGTTCCATTCTATTGGAGACAATATCCTCCATCCCTTTCAAAACATTGAAGGATCACCAAAAGAGGCATTAAAGCCGATGCTGAAAAAGGTTGTCTAAATTCAGTATTTCTTTCAATTCTTATATTAATTCTTCAATATTAATCAATGTACTTCATGCTTTTCTATAACATAACTACTTTAGGATTTTCATATAAACAGATAACCCATAGAGTGCTAATGCACAGGATCTTCTTCGGGTCTAGATTCAGGGAAATCACCATTCGGTTAAACATACAAGTAGTGACAAAGTACAAATTGCATCAGAATTGCAGAGGAAGACAATGTCTTCCATCCATTTGCAGAACACTCAAAACAAAGTCAGGCTGAAGCGGCACACATTTTTTGCCATCTAGCATTTTCAATTCCCATTATAATTATACTTTCTTCTTCATGTTTACCAATAACATAATTACCCTAGGATTGGAATAAATACAGTTTGCAGATGGGGTGCATCAGCATCACAAGGAGGTCCATTATTATATAGACAATGTCTTCCACTCATTCTTAGAACTTTAAGAGGTCACTCAAAGAATGGGGCAGTCGAGCCAAAGCTTTAGATGGTTGTCGCCATCCTTTTCTTATTTAATTCTCAAAATCATTAAACTTTCTATTCTATGCTTTCCAATAACATAATTATCCTAGGATTCATATAAACAGAGTTTGTCCATTGGGTGTTAACAGTAATTGCCATCCCGCTAGAACTTCAAGTCTTTGAAGAGGCCTAACTGCATCATGAAAAGGGAGCTACATAATAATATAATAGAGACAATGTCCTTTACCCATTTCAAGAACATTGAGGGGACACCATCCTGTAATATAATTTAATTCTCATTAGAATTATATGTTCTTCTACATGCTTTCTAATAAAATTCTTACCTTAGGATTGTCATAAATATAGTTTGCTAATGGAGTGCTAATGCACACACTACACTTCGGATCTAGGTTTTTTGTATTACCATCCAGCTATACCTTCAAGTTGTGGCAGGGTGAAAAACTGCATCATTATCACAGGGAGGTCCATTGTAAAGGAGACTTTGAGGTACCACTCAAAGAAAGGTGTAGTCGAGTCAAAGATGTACACGGTTGTCTCCATTCTGTTTTCTTTTTTTCTTTAAAAATTCTCATTATAATTAAACTTTCTTCTACATGTATTCCAAAAACATATTTACCCTAGGATTGTCATAAATGAAGTTCACCCTTGAGGTGACAATGCACAGATTCCACATCAAGTCTAGGTTCAGGGAACTCTCCCTCCCCCTAGACCAGGGGTCAGCAAACATCATCTGTTTTAAGCATATGCAATACTGTTCCATATGGATTTACCATAACATTTAGTCTGAGGGGAGGATGTACTGGGGTTTTAGCATGTGTCATGATGTCCTTGGGTTCCAGCTAGCAGTCTAGTCAGAGGACAGCAACTGCCTGTGCAATGTATAATATAACAGTTAAGCTTGCCTCTGCCCCAACAAAGAAAGCTTACTGCAGACTACTCTTAGCCCCAAAATTCATATCCACCACATAGAGATTTGCTAAAAAAATCAGGGACAAGGATCCCAATGAAATGTAAGTTTAATCTAATAATTGGCCTCAGTCATGGGTTGCGTTACATGACTTTTATGCAGGAAATTGACACCCTTACCGTGGTGTAACTAAAGTCTTGTGGACCTGGTGGAAACTTTTATCCAGGGCCCCATATCCCCTCCCTACAATGAATTCTTGAAAGTGATGGTTATGAGTGCTGCAGCGATATATCTCAGATACTTGAAAGGGATACAGCTTTAGTAACCACAACTGCAGTTATCAAGAATTCAGTGAGTGAACAGCGCAGCACCCAGCATGTAATCAATACTGGAAGCTGTGTGCTCCGGGAAACAGCTGATCTGCAGGGTCCTAATAGTCTAAGAGGTGTAAGAGATCAATGGGGGTCCAACACCCAGGGTCCCTGCTGATCAACTCTTTGAAGATACTGTGGTGCTTTTGTGAGCACTGTGACCCCTTTTCTATCTACATTGCACATTATCTGTTTTATAATGATCATGCAATGTTATTTCAGCCTGGAATAACAGTGCACGGCTACTATAAAACAGATAGCATGTGATGTGAATAGTGAAGGGGTCTCACACAATATATAATATACTCCACAGTGGCCCCCACACAGTATTATATGCTCCACAGTGGCCCCCACACAGTATTATATGTTCCACAGTGGCCCCCACACACTATTATATGCTAGACAGTGGCCCCCACACAGTATAATATGCTCCCAAGAGCTCTCTAGAGCCAGGGGATGTGAGTATACAGTAAGTATTTATTATTTTTAGTCACTTCCCCTGGGTTGGCATCTATTGGAAAGTGGCCCTGAGACATGCCCGACTACTTTCCATTAAAAAGATATATAGCGGTCTGGGTATTAGGCTTTCCTCGACCGCTTTCATTTTTGTCCGGGGCCCCAGCCAATTCCAGCTGGCCGTGGGCCCCATACCCTTACAGGCCCGGTAACGGTCGCACCCCCTGCGACTGTGATCGTTACACCACAGTACCCGTACAATTATTACATGGCACACTGACTCCTTAATCTTTCTTTTTTTTTTTTAAATCATCACCCTAGACAAAAAAGGTTGCTGACCCTTGACTTAGACCTTCAAGTTATGCCAGAGTCCAAACTGTATCAGCATCATAGAGAGGCACATGCTAATGATAACAATTTCTTTGCAGAACATGGAGGGACCACTCAAAGAAAGTCAAGCTCAAGTTACAGATGGCTATCTCCATCCTATTTTATTTTATTTTATTTTATTCTAATAATCATTAAACTTTCTTTCCTATGCTTCTCAATTACATACTTACCTAAGCATAGGAATAAATACAGTTTGCCCACAGAGTGCTAATGCACAGAGGCCATATCAGATCTAGGTTCAGGGAATCACTATCCCCTAGACTTTCAAGTCATAGTAGAATCCAAACTGCATCAATACACATTGAGGCACATGCTTATGGAGATAATGTTTCCATTAGCAGTCTTAATAAATCTACCCCATTGTCTTCTAAAAACATGGGATGGTAGTTTTTCACTGTCAAGTGCATGAGGCCTAAGGCATGCCTTTTTCTGCTAATCTAGACCACCATATTGGGGAAAAACATAAAAGGTCTAAAATGATCACATTTTGTAAGTTATGTATGCCAATTTTGGTGCAAATTGTAAGAATTCTGATATACAGTATTTCCATTATTAAATTTGCCATTTTGTAACCAGTTTGGCAGTATGCTTTGGGTGATTGTCCATTTGGAAGACCCATTCGCACCCAAGCTTTAACTTCCTGGCTGATGTCTTGAGATGTTGCTTCAGTATTGCCACATAATGTTCTTTCCTCATGATGCCATCTATTTTGTGAAGTGCACCAGTCCGTCCTGCAGCAAAACAACTCCACAACATGACACTGCCACCCTCATGTTTCACAGTTGGGATGGTGTTCTCAGGCTGGCAAGCTTCTCCCTTTTTCCATTATACATAACAATGGTCCTTATGGCCAAGCCTGAGAACACCATCCGCACTGTGAAACACGGGAGTGGCAGCATCATGTTTTGGGGTTGTTTTGCTGCAGGAGGGACTGGTGCACTTCACAAAATAGATGGCATCATGAGGAATGAACATTATGTGGCAATACTGAAGCTACATCTCAAGACATTAGCCAGGAAGTTAAAGATTGGGCATAAATGGGTCTTCCAAATTGACAAACCGAAGCATAGTGCCAAACTGGTTACAAAGTGGCTTAAGGATAACAAAGTCAATATTTTGGAGTGTCCATCACAAAGCCCTGATCTCAATCCTATTGGAAATTTATGAGCAAAGCTTAAAAGGCAGGTGCGAGCAAGGCGACCTCCAAACATGGCTCATTTACACCAGTTCTGTCAGGAGGAATGAGCCCAAATTCCTACCAACTATTGTGAGAAGCTTGTGGAAGGAGATTCAAAACGTGTGACCCAAGTCAAGGACAATGGGACCAAATACTAATGAAATGTAGGTAAACTTTTGACTTTGCAGAAAGCCATAAAAATGCTTTAAAAATTCTCTCTCTCATTATTTTGGAATTTGGCAAATATAAATAATTTTGGTAATCCTAATTAATAATAATAATACATTTTATTTATATAGCGCCAACATATTCCGCAGCACTGTACAATTTGTAGGGTTCAAGTACTGACAAAAAAGATAAATTACAAAGAAATAGTCAATTCACACACTGGGACTGAGGGCCCTGCTCACAAGAGCTTACAATCTGAGGTTGAGGTAGAGGGGGTGACACAGGAGGTAGCAGGGGCGGGATCGGAGGTAGCATTGCTTATACAATGGTCAGACAATTCTGTAATAGAGGTTACTGTCATTACACATATATAAAACTGTAGGAGCCGTCACCAGTCGTGTCCTTTAACGTGCAGATGGTGCCTGGACATATAAAGTTAGTCTGATACGGCCTCATATCCTGTGAGGTAATGTTGAAGCATAAACAGAGGAGGGGACGTTTTAGGGATTCTAACTACGGAAGGGTTTACATTAGGAGCTGTGATAGGCCTGTCTGAAAAGATGTGTCTTTAGTTTACACTTGAAGCTGTGGAAATTGGGGGTTAATCTGATAGTCTGGGATAGAACATTCCAGAGAAGTGGTGCAACTCGGGAGAAGTCTTGTATATGAGTGTGGGAGGCTCTGATAATAGAGGATGTTAGTCTTAGGTCATTGAGTGAACGAGAGTACATTCATTCATTTCAGTAATTCAGTAATACAATCCATACTCAGCGTCTTCCATGATTGTGTGTCCTACTGAACCAGACTGAGGGACCATGTAAAGGCTTAGGAAACCTTGGCAGGTGACACTGAATTTACAATACTGAACTTTTTTATAGTATTCAAATTTTCTTAGATTTTGGTTTTCATTCCCTGTAATCCATAATCAACATTTACAGAAATAAAACACTTGAAATAGAAGACTCTGTGTGTAAAGAATCTAGAAAATATAGGAGGTCACTTTTTTAATTCAATTACTGAAAGAAATAAACGTTTCAAAGATATTCTAATATATTGAGATGCATGTGTAATCTTCATAATTCTTGACATGGCACAGCAGTAGTAGTAGTAGTAGTGGTGACTTTTTTTCTTAGGAAAATGCAACACAAATATGAGGAATGAATAGCAGAAATATGAGAAAAACATATCTGATTACACATATTAATAATTTTATTAAAAAAAAATAAAAATTGACGGTAAATAAAAATAGAAATATGCTTCACATCTTGAGCTGCTAAATTTCAACTTCACTTTTCATTACATTTTTTACTTTTCATTATATTTTTGATGATGTTACACCAAGTCATTGAGTCAGGTTCTTTAGGGTCTCCAGACTAATTCTAGACACCTAATAATGGGTTATGTTTCTTTAGAGCTCTGTAGACTTTGTCCTTAAAATCACTTCTCCAGTAAGTAATATATTGATAGAGCTCCCTCATCTGATCATGGGTGGTGGATTTGTTGCGTATGATCTGACGTTGTTCATTAGATAATAGTTTTTGAGAAAAAAGTTCATCTAGGACGGGGTCCACCATAGTGATCATATTGATCAGATTTGTACGATGAGAATCCAAAAAATGATCTCCTGTAATGAGAAAGATTGTTGTAAACACTGAGTATAGTTTTATTTTCATATTTGTTCCCTGTGTGCATAAACTCTGAACATCTCAGTTTCATATGACAACCTCAATATCCTCCAAAAAGACCAGAGGAAAAAGCAAACCATATAATAATTGGTCTAGGTTTCTGAAGCTTAGCCATTTCAACTAGACCTAACTGCTTGTACACTTAGACTAAGGTCCTTTCTCTACTTATCTTTACTTAATATTCTAATCAATAATACTTCAGGGCCAGCATGTCTAACACCCCCTCACTACTTCTTCCTCACAACCCATCTCTACAAGCGACCCTAAACATCCTTACTTCCTCTTTTTATAGCTCCACAGATCAATGTAAATATCACAATTATCCAAATCTCAAGAATGTTGTTGACATTCATGTTTTTAGATAATACTTCGGGATCTCAAGGTCTTGTCTCTTTATTTGCATATTTCGGCTGATGATTTTCTATCAGTTATTGTACTTTTTTTTTTTTTTATTATTGGTCCATGTCAGGATGTTGCCCTGAGCCAGTGACAGTGTGTGCCATGGGATCTATTATCCAGTCAGTATTGCGAACAAAAAGTTGCTGGATTTAAAGTTTTCCAAAGATCTGTGGCAAGACTATCCCTTGAAGTTCAGCACTATTCCTACAGAAGAGATATAGGTAGGTAGACTGTGTTGCTAGCCCAAGAGCTCTACTGAAGAAGCGCTATAGAGGGAGCCACCACCTAGGTCCAACAGTCTGAGAATAAGTTGTTGGTTGGTCCATCAAAGTGTTTGTACCTTTACGTCACAAAATGTCAAGCCTGTTGTGTAATGCAGATCACATTTTACTGTCAATTTATTTTCCTGTAGGAGAACCTAACTATAACCCTCCCTAGATGTGCTCACAATGCTGCAGTAACACTACAGTAGTATTAATAGAAATGGCAGTGGCTGTCAGGATTTAGCAATGCTGCCGTACCACCAAATTAAGTGATCCTCTGTACTTGCAGTTATCAAAGGTTATGTTCAGATTGACCTACCTTCATGGACTGTAAGCTCTGATAGTGATCTTGTAGCTTTCTTTATGTCACCTATAAAATGATATACATCACATAAATATCCTAGTTAAATCAAATAAATAATCTACATATAATAAAGATTTATAAGCCGTACCTTTTGTCAGGTGAACATCCCAGACTGGATCCTTAGCATTTTCTTCACATACATACAGGAAAATATCAGCGTCTTTTTCCTTAAGATGGATCTCTGTATTATCATAAGGTTCTGATTGGAACTTCACGGTCTGAAAAATGTCAAGGATGAGTTAAAAGTGAATCTGTCTGTTATCATTAGGCTAAGGCCCCACGTTGCAGAACGCAGCTAAAAAACACAGTGGAAAAAAACATGGCGGACACTCATCACATTTTTTTCCACAGTGTTTTTCATTGCTTTTGTGGGCCGGGGCCCCACGTGGCGTAAACGCCACAGTTTGACATTGAAGCTGCAGCAAAAACCACAGCATTTTACAGTCCCTGCAAAGTGAATGGGATTCTGGCTAATCCCATGCACACACTGCAGAAAAATATCTTCAGCACACATGCTGCAATTTCAAAAACCATTGCGTTTTTGTAAATCACAGCATGTCAATTATACCTTTGAAAATGCTGGTGCTTTCCCTATAGGCATACCTCCCAACTTTCAAAGGATAGAAAGAGGGACAAAATGTGTGGCACTCTATGTGTGTCGTGTCAAATTTAGCTCCACCCACTTCTATGTTGACGCCACCCATTCTCCTCTATTTTTCCATGTGCCCCCACACAGTATAATGCTCCTACAGTCACCCTAACATTACTTGCCCCACATTATAATGTTCCCCTCCAATTGCCCCACAGTATTATGTTCCACTCCTCGTGCCCCAGTTTAAACTGGTGGAAACTAGAGGGGGACATTAAATTGGGGCAGCTGGAGGGTGACATTAAACAATGAGGGTAGTTGGAGAGGAACATTAAACTGGGGGCAACTAGAGGCAGACATGTCCCCCTCCAGCTACCCCCCACAGTTTAATGTCCTCCTCCAGTTGCCACCAGTTTAATGCCTCCCTTCATCTTCCCCCCGCAGTTTAATGCCTCCCTTCATCTGCCCCCAGTTTAATGCCTCCCTTCATCTGCCCCCAGTTTAATGTCCCCCTTCTTCTGCCCCCAGTTTAATATCTGACTTCAGTCTTGCTTACACATGCTCTCTTCTCTCCTTATCTTCAATCACTCTCTGTTCCCAGCAGCTTCCTAACATCACAGTCTGTCCTGCAGTATGCAGAATATCTCCACCCACACAAGAGTCTGATTACATGGTCATGACGTCATCAAAGGTCCTTTCGCCTACAAGGATTTAGCATCTACCATTTAGCCTTTACCCAACCCTAATAAAGTTTGTTAACAGCAAAACACTTCAGGGGCATAGCGGGACAAACTGTAAGCTATGCAGGACCGCGGGACAGCAGTGTGAAATCGGGACAGTCCCGCCAGACGCGGGACGGTTGGGAGCTATGCCTATAGGTATAATTGAAGCAGAAAGTCCACAGAGTGTTTCCGCCGCAGTTTTTCAGCAGTGATTTTTTGCTGTGGCCCACTACTAGGGTGCTTAGCCTTATGCAATGTTGGCCTTTGCCTTTGTTTTTCTTTCACTAGCTGAGAACTCTTGGTATGATTAATCAGTTCTGGACTGCCCACAGACTATACACATCCATGCAGTTCACTCTTAACCCTATAGCTAAAGAAGCATGGAGCCAGCTGTTACTACAGCTTGTAGGGAAGGTAGGAATGTTTGATTACCATCCCTTCTTTCCAGATAGCTGTGTACACAGCACTCCACTCCAGGTTCTGGGGTCACATGATCGCCATGGGCTGGGAACTGTATGAGCTGCTGAGTCCTAGTGGATCCATATCAGCTCTGCAGTATAGCCTGGGGCTAATGTACAAGTTACAAGTTAAATCAGCATAACAAAAATTGCTAAAATGCCCCCCTAATGTCTATTATGACCCTATGGGGGAGGGCACAATGTGTAAAAAAAAATAATTAAATACAAAAAAGATTTTTAAATAAAGCGAGAAAAAAAAAAAAACACTACAACCCCAAGTCATAGGTTTTAGCCCCTTCGTGTAGTGTTGCCTACATAAAAATGAAAACATTTTTTTTTTTAATTAGCACTTTGTACTACATGAAAAATGTGAAACACACGTTTCCTCTCCTTTTTGTTTACGTATTCTCAGATAATAAAATGAAGAAAAACATGGAAAAATAAAAATATTTATCCCCAAAAAAAGCAAAAATTATTTGTAAAATTATTTCTAGCAAAAAGGAAAATATTTTATAATCCTCAAAAAAGCATGCACGAAAAAAAAACAAAAAAAATTATCTGGCCCTTAACCAGGTAAAATGCCCTATTGACTGTTTTTCAGTCTGAAGTGAATCAACTGTTCACCTATGTCAAAAAATGTGAATTCATCGAGTGCAGTGAGGTAGAAAAAGCAGTTTTTTTATTGTCTTACTTAACACACTAGTAGGACAACAAAGTCATACCTTAGAGGGTGCCTCAACCATGATATTACCTCTCTAGTGTAAGGGTTCTGACAAAATTCACCTCCTATTGCTCCATGGTCTAGTAATGAAGCACTGAGAGTTGAGTATTAGTGTTTAATGATATCTTGGTCAAAAGGGTCAAATATGTGTTTATATGCTGAAAAAAAGTTGACAAAACATTTGATGTCTATTGAGATGGAGAAGATGTGCAACAATGAGGAATAGTCATATTGGAACTAGATTGATCTCCAGATCAAGGAATGTGATATATCACATGGTATATGAGGATTTTCTTTTTTTAGGGTTTACTCTCGTAAAGGGCCAGAATAGGGGCGTAAATACCGGGGTAGCAGCGGTAGCGGCTGCCACAGGGCCCGGGACATTAACACCTTCACACATTCTCACGTACATGTACGTGGGAGAACGTAGTTAGTTACCGCATCCCCACGTACAGGTACGTGACGGTGATCGAGCGGGCTCAGAAGCATGACCGCAGCATCCAAGGGGTTCCGCCATGTTGCCGTCCCCGGCACCCCCCGCGGCGAGATCGGGGGGGTGCCGATATCTATAATATGCAGCCCGGGGTCTGGCTAGTGACCCCAGGCTGCCTGAAGCCCCCACTACCTGGTTGATCCTGCCGGGACCTCTGGAAATCAGCCTATGTCTACATAGGCTGAATTACTGTATAGACTGCAATACACGTGTATTGCAGTCTATAGTGCTGAATCAGCGATTAGACTATCGTTGGTTCAGGTGTCCTAGTGGGACATATAAAAAAAAGATAATATTTATTAACTTATTTGGGTGGTATGACTATCTGTTTGAAAAGCAGAGCATTTCACATTTTGAAAATTGCGATTTTTTTTCCAAATTTCCATCAAATTTCCTATTTTTTTTTATAAATAAATACAAAAATATTGATCAATGTTTCAGTGTTTACCACTAACATGAAGTACAATGTCTCACGAAAAAACAGTCTCAAAATCACTTGTGCAAGTGAAAGCATCTTAAAGTTATTGCCATATAAAGTGACATATGTCAGTTTTGAAAAATGAGACCTGGTCTTTAACGCACTTTTGGGCTCAGACCTGAAGGGGTTAAGGGGGCCCGGAGCTCTGTGGCAGCCGCTACCGCGAACCCCACAAACACTGCTATCATTATACTCCAGGGTCTTTTCAAACCCTGGAGTATAACGATCGGAGGCCCAGGGGAGGTGAGGGAACAAAAAAAACACTGTAACTTACCTCTCCTGCACTCCGGCAGGCTTTATGCCTGTTTGGTGATGTTGCAGACGTCAGCCGACGTCATTACACGTCGCAACCCCGGCCTGGATCACGCAAAATCTGCTCCAACATTGAAGTTGGCTGAAGTAACGAACAGGAATGCACAGGAGCCGGGAAGAGGTAAGTATCATTTTTTTTTGTTTGTATCCTCCCCTGGGTCTCTGATCATTATACTCTGGGGTCTGAAAATACCCCAGAGTATTATAATCGTTCATGGGTGGTCCACTATGGGGCATAATACTGTGTGCAGGGGCCACTATGGGGCATAATACTGTGTGCAGGGGCCACTATGGGGCATAATACTGTGTGCAGGGACCACTATGGGGCATAATACTGTGTGCAGGGGCCACTATGGGGCATAATACTGTGTGCAGGGGCCACTATGGGGCATAATACTGTTTGCAGGGGCCACTATGGTGCATAAAACTGTGTGCAGGGGCCACTATGGCACATAGTGTGTGCAGGAATGCGGTTTGTGCGGGGAGGGGGTTGGGGGCAGCAGTTCGGGGGGGGCCCTATGTCAAATGTTTGCCTTAGGGCCCAGCCATTTCTAGTTACACCACTGAGCTAGTAACACACAGAAGTCATCTTGGAATATAGGAGGTGAGCAGGGAAGATTCTAAAGTAAGGATCGGTTCACATTTGAGTTTGGGATTCCTATACACATAGAAAAGCGGTTTACATAAGGAAACCTGCGGACCCCATAGACAATAATGGGGTCCTTGTGGTTGCCATATGAGGGTTTGTTGTTTGCGGTATGAGATGCATTTTGTAATGACACCATTTTTGGTTGCCTATAACTTATTGACTAAATTTTATTAACTCTTTCTTGGTGGATTAAAAAAAACCCCATCAATTCTGGAATAGGTTTTTACCTTTTAATTTTTTTTTCCACGCAGAGTACAGCATAAGTAACATGTTACCTTTTTTCTGAAGGTCGGTATGATTATAGCGATACCTAATTTATATTGTTTTTTATGCGTTACTAGTTTTGCAGAACAAAAACCCATTTGGGGAATGAAATCAATTATTTTTGCATCGCCATCTTCTGAGATGTGTAGCAATTTTTTGGTTGGGTTGAGTTGGTTGAGGGCTTATTTTTTGTGGGAGGGTCTGTGCTTTTTATCTGTACTGTTTTGGGGTACATATGACTTTTTGATCACTTTTTATAGCATTTTTTTTTTGAAGGCGAGATGGCGAAAAATCATTATTTGCTTGCTTTATTAATTTTGTTTTTTTCATACACTTCACTTTTTTAAATTTTTTTTTTTTTTTTTACTTTTAAGTGATGTTCCCCTAGGGGACCTGAACCAGCGATACACTGATCGCTGGTTCAGCACTATAGACTGCAATACACGTGTATTGCAGTCTATAGAGGAAGTCAGCCTATGCAGACATATAGGCTGACTTCCTCACTTCAGGATCAACCAGGTACTGAGGGCTCCTAGCAGCCTGGAGTCACTGGTCAGATCTTAGGCTGAAGAAAATACATATGAGCACACCCCGATGGGAACATTTGCCATGGCGGAAGCATGTTTGACCGTGGCATCCAAGGGGTTAAAACCCCTGATCACGGCTAACAGGCGGCCAGGCAGCTATTATCAGGGAAACTTTCCCTGATATGGCAGCTACATGAACGGGACCTGAACCTATCAGGTCCTGATCATGTCTCTGTGAACACCAGCAGCTATTATTGCTGTGTTCATGGAATTCCTGACCCTTGGGGAAACCTGATCCCCAATTTAGCAGGGTCAGTATATAAACGTCGGCTCTGCACAAAGCCCAGTAAGAGCCAACATTTATCTACAGTCGGCGGTCGCGAAGGGGTTAATGGTTAATGACGTTCTGGGGTCGGAGTCAAGCCCTTACCAATCTGATATTGATATTTTAAGGATATAGAACCAAAGTCCTGGAATACCCATTATCACAGATATAGAAACAACCACCAATGCATAAAATATACACAATATCCTTTTAGCACATCAAATACCTTCCGGTGCACTGATACTCCCGGGCGCCCTGTAACACGGTATTTTACTTTAGTATATACAGTGTCAAAGGTAGTTTGGGTTTTTTTGATTCTCTGAAATCCAAATTTTTTGTTTTCTATGTCAAGTTCCTGAAATTAAAATAGGACAATACATTAATCCAGATGCAGCATACAATAATCAAAAAACATTTAGCAGTGAAAAACACATCTAAGCTTGTGACATCCCACATGGTATTATTGGGGGCTTTGTAAATGTGTCTAAACTATAAGAAGCTATAAGTAACATCCTTGCCCATTCGGACTTCTGTGCCATCCTCCGACCACTTGCTATGGCACAGGAGGTGTGTCCACTTATGATCCTCTGCTCCTGGGCCTCCTGTTGTATTCTGTTTTAGCATAGCTGAGAGTTCATTGCAGTGTATCAGTCCAGCCACTACTGAGTTTCCCTCTTTTTTACTAAGAGTTAACGTTTGTTGTTCTTTGATTGACAACTTCCCTTCCAACCACGTCTGGGGCGGATTCCTGGCTTCCTATATACAGCCCACTAGTCCACTCATGTGTGCTTGCTATTAGCCTTTTTGATCATGCTAGTGTTTACTGTTTTTTCTGATTATTCTGTATTCTGACCTTGGCTTTTCCATTTGACTATTCTTCTGATTCTGATTTTGTACTTCATTGCCCGACTGGTTTTGACCCTTGGCTCTCTTAAGTACCCATTCATGTGTGTTTGTCTTGTCTGCATTTTTGTGTATTCACTTGTATTATAGGAAGGGACAGTTGCCCAGTTGTCCTCTACCGCTTAGGGTAGTTGAGGCAAGTAGTTAGGGACTGGGGGTGGGTCAAGCATTAGGACTCACTGTCTCCATCCTTCCCCTTCCTCCCAGGTTCCAGCAGCAGCTACTGGGGAATTGTTTAATGGGCAATTCCCTAACAGCTTATTTTTCTTCCTGTTATTTTATATTCTGAAAACCTTTCCTGATCAAACTTTTCTTCGAATTCTGTAGTAATATCTGCTCACAGAAAGAGATAATGTTTGGCAGTTTTTTTCTTACTTTTCAAAAATCTACAAAATTTACTTTTCCACTAGGTACATTGTCAGTAGAGATGAGCAAAGTTTTCAAAAATTCAATTCGGCATTTTTCCGTTATGATTCTCTTCGATCCAAATTAATTTGCGGCAAATAAACAGCTATTTCCTGTCTGCAGAGAGCTGGGGTGGGCAGCAAAATGTCGGAAGCCCTTGGATGCCGCGGTTATGTCTCTCTCTCTCTCTCAATCCAGTACGAACAACTTTTATTCATGTGGAAGGATCTGCTAACAAGCAAAGACACGCCTACCCAATCACATCACTAGAGAACATCATGTGACCGTCTGATGTCACAAAGGTCCTTACAAAATATTCATTACCGTGAAGCATCAGGAAATCTGGATTCCATGTGAATCGAAGATTTCCTGAAATTCGGATCGAATTCCACTTCTGCAGCTTCGATTCGCTCATTGTCAGTCTTCCACAATTTAAATTTTTTCTTAATTTCTATACTTTTCACCTCCCCTGCCACACTGTGGAAGTGCAAAAGAACATAAACCCATTAGTTCTTCTAATACTGTTATGTCGGTGTGGCATCTGCTCCCAAAAAGGGATTTTTTTTTTTTCTAAAAAGCCACTTCTTCCCTTTTCAACCCTGCACACTCACAGTCTGCTGCAATATTTTCTACAACTTCGGTATTTGCCACCTTTCCACTACCACTGCCAAAATGGGCTATTTTTTTTATCAAAGCCATTGCTGATTCTAATAACCGCCATGTATATTAAAGAAAAAAGGCATGGTCTGACATCTTCCCCCAAAATAGGTTCATTTCTGGAGCATTTTTAATGTTTTAAACTATTTTAAAAAGTGACAGTGCAGTATGGTTAAACAAGCAGTGCATATCCATTGCCTCCCAACTGTTTTCCCAGAAATGGACTAGACAGGGTTCAATGAGCCACAACAGTGTTATACTACGTTTTAAGCCAAACATTGTGGTACCGAACCTGAAGCAATAAAGGTATCTTCAGAGGTTTGCCCATCTCTACTAATTAGTTGAATGGGCAGTACAGAGATCTTTCCAATGATCTGTTTACACCTAGACCTGTAACTGTTACAAAACGACATCTTCTTCTAAAGGATACTCATGCTCACAGACAGGATTTCTTTACATTAAGACATGCGAGATTATGGAACTCACTGTTACAGGATGTGGTGATGACTGATAACTTGTACAAGTTCAAAAGGGACTTGGATGCCATTCTTGAAAGTAAGACTATTACAGGATATGAGAACTAGAAATTTTGGGATAGAATGTTGATCCTGGGATTATTATAGTTATTGGTGCTACATTATATTATCCTGGGCATATACTGCTGGAAAACTATCACTTGGCTAACCCTTCATTCACAGTGGAACTGCTACAAGAGATAAACCTCCATATTGTATTGGAAGTTGCTGGTTGCTGTTTACAACATTCAACCTCTTTTCATGATTTCAAGACCATAAGGAAGTGTCTCCTGACAGAGGATTTGCCTTTGAGTCCCAACTCTTCTAAGAGGTGTGTACATTGTATCATCACCCACAGAATAACAATGTGATAGGGTGAACCAAATCATTGTTAGACTTCTTCATTTCCTGATACATGAAACCGAGCATATACAACACAATTAATACTTGCGGCGCATCTCAAGCAGTCTCATGCACCATAATGTAAACTGCAGTATCTACTCATGAGAAAAAAAGAAGACAGATTTAGGTAACTATATTTTTTGTGCTGCTAATTTAATTGTTGTTTTGCAAATTACCAGGGATCATTTGAACTACATTGGATTAGTTGGACTCCATTTTTTTTTTTAAATAAAATGGTTATACAGGGTTGCCAGGGGTAGTTTTTATTTCAATAAATTGTTCTTATTTGTGTGTTTTTAAAAAACCCTTTATTGGCGCTTAAGGACAGCTGTCTGTTACAAAGTGGGTCTTAGTGTCAGCCAGTAAAAAGGCTCAACCCCATTATTATCCTGATCATGCACCACCATTAGGGTTACCTAAAAAAGTTGGTTACTAGTCAGGACCTGACCACCTGAATTGTTATTTGGGACTGGAGTGACCACAGACTAGTATTATCAGCATCGGAAAGATCAAAAAAACATTGGCTTTTACTTTCCGGGTAATTTTAGCCTGCTGATGCTTGTTGCACCTAGTTGGTTATGGAAAACTATAGAAAAATTGTTTTGACAGAAATAAATGAGTAATCGTAAAACAGATTTTAAAGATCTTTACCTGAACAAGGGAAAATTTAAAAGGTACTAAAGTGGTTAAATGGAGTCTGCCACCTACCTGAAGCATATTCAACTGTCACCACCAAATCATACAAATCATATTATAGTGATAAACATAATACCTTTGTTATACCTATGTATGTCACATTTGTAGATTTTGAAAAAAACTAAGTGTTTGAAGTCTTATGCAAATGAAGCATTCGGTGCAATAGTGCCGGGTCTTCAGCTCCCTGGAGCGCTACTTTTGTCACTCAGACCGCTACCATGTCCTGCCTTGCCACCCTGTGCACCAACTGCCTTATTTGTATAAAATTTTAATTTTTTTTTTCTCCAAATCCACAAAAGTGACCTACATAAACATAACAAAGGCATGTTGTGTATATATTTTATATATATATATATATATATATATATATATATATATATATATATATATATATATTGTGACAGCTTGGGGGAATTAAACTCAGCGATGGTTCATGGTACTGGGCGCCGGAAAGATAGCTTTCAGACAGTCCAAGTGTAAAATAAACGTGGCTTTATTCAGCTTAGCTGCAACACAGCAAAACAACAAAAAACCTAGACCACAGTTAGGGTCCTAACTCACTCCTTGAGCCCCTAACTGTCCTGACTATTGCTCAGCTCCAGCAACAGTCCTCTGTGGACCCAGTCCTTCTGGGACAGAGCCTATCTCTCTGTCCTAGCTGGTCCACTCCTGTGGACCCCAGCACTTCTGGCACAGACCGTCTATCTGTCCAGCTGGGTCCACCATTTCCTGCTTCCTGCAAGACACTCCAGCCCTCCTGGAGTTACGTGCCACCCACCCAAAGGTGTGGCTGAAGGCCTTTTCAGGGTTGGGCCTGGGTCGCTCAACAGCGCCCTCTGGCTCACATACTCACAATATATATATACATGAGACACATTAATCTAAAGTTTGATTGTAAAATCCCAAAGAGATCGGTGTAGTAGTAGGCCCAAGATGGAAGTTGACCTTTTCCTCACACTGGTCATAAAGGCTGCATGTTTCCAGCCAAAACACTCCATAGGCTATAGAGCAGCACAGAGATGAGATGGATGCACTGGTATGGATGATGGTGATACAGTTCATCATGGAAATAGAGATCCATCAAAGATTAAGTTTCTGCAAGTTTCTTTGGGGCTCATTGGTGTTGGGCAACCTGTCTCAGGATAACTGGTATAATTGCCACTAGACCGGAGAGCACAACTGCACCCTAACTTGTCTCTTCACTTGACTAATCACCTGGGTAAGAGGTGGCTAAGCTGTTTCCCAAGCTCCTATGTTCTAGAACATACTGAGGAAATGCTACTCCCATTTCACAGATAACACACCAGTATGGGATTACATTTCTGTGGTAAAGACACAATATTAAATGCTCAAAGTGCAAAACCTGTCACACCAGAGAAACAGCTAAAAACACTAACAGAGTAGAAAACATATTCAGCACTATCAGTCCAAGTAGTTCTAAACACTTCACAGGTACTTCTCGTGTGGGACACAACATGAAGGTTATTTGAGGCAATACATTGTGATACAGATACATAACTGACAAGCCTTGTAGTCAGGGGCGTAACTATCGGGGTAGCAGCGGTAGCAGCTGCCACAGGGCCAGGGACATTAGGGGGCCCCGAAGCCCTGTGGCAGCCGCTACCGCGAACCCCACAAACCAGCAACGATCGTGGTCGCAGGGTCGACTGGACCCGGCAGGGTACGGAGCCCGCGGACAGCTGGAGATGGCCGGGCCCCGGACCATTATGATAGCGGTCGGGGAAAGCCTGGTTCCCCAACCACTATACATAATGTTATTGGAAAGGAGTTCTGGCATATTGCAGGCCCCTTTCCAATAGATGGCAGGGCACCCAGGGGAGGTGACTGAAAATAATAAACACATATTCTCACCTCTCCTGGGCGCAGCGTCCTCTCCGGTGCTCCTCCGTCATGACTGAGACCTGTGATTAGGCCCCAGCGGTCACATGGGCCGCGGCCGCGTAATGACGTCAGTGCGCCCCATGTGACCGCTGAGGCGCAATCACAGGCCTCGGCAGCGACGTCGGAAGAGGGTCTGAAGACGGCAGGATGGAGCGAGGATGCCAAGGAAAGGTAAGGCAAGGTGAGTATGAATGTTTGTTATTTTTAATCACTTCCCTGGGTCTCCGATTATTATACTCTGGGGTCTGAGGAGACCCCAAAGTATAATAATAGCACCGAAGCGAAGAGGGGGCTGTTGGGAGCATATAATACTGTGAGTGGGCCACTGTAGAGCATATAATACTGTGTGGGGGACCCTGTAGAGCATATAATACTGTGTGGGGGCCCCTGTAGAGCATATAATACTGGGTGGTGACCACTGTAGGGAGCATATAATACTGGGTGGGGACCACTATGGGGGGCATATAATACAGGGTGGGTACCACTGTGGGTAGGGGGAGCAATGTGGAGCATATAATGCTGTGTGGGGGCCACTGTGGAGCATATAATACTATTTGGGGCCACTGTTGAGCATATTTTACTGTTTGGGGACCCGTAACCGGTTCAGGAGGGGGCCCCATGTCAAATGTTCGCCTTGGGGCCCACCATTCCTAGTTATGCCACTGCTTGTAGTGGTGACATCCTAAGATCTGCTCTGTGATATTATTATATAGTCTGGACACGGTGAGTAAGTTGTATAAATGGCTGCTGGACTTGTCCGACAATAAAAGTATTATATTGTATTTTGTCTCTATTTAGAGATAAAACAGGAATGTTTCTGTAGACAGCACTTACCTCTTCTGCATTTCTGATATATGGCAGGACATAGAGATGGATTCTGTATTCCTCCTCTGGATCATCTTTACACAGTATAGTGAAATAAATAAGGACAATTCCATGTATCGGGATCTTTTTCTTAAAAAGTGATATTAGAGTCCCCAGCAAGGAAAATGTGGGGTTCTCTACTGTGATATAATAAGGATCTATCTGTGTCGGTGTCTCCAGCATCAGGTTTCCATCCTTAAAGTGAGCACATTTAATCATTGTGGTGTCTCCACTAAATCCTATGGGATACAACAATGACATTGTATCAGGAAGGGATAAGGGGTAAGACTATGAGTACTGTCACAATTCATCAATAAAAATGCAAAAAAAGAAAACCCCAAAACATACTGTATCAGTACAACTTACACATAAAAGTCACTACAATAGTGCAAAAGTGATCTCATGAAAACTGGGCTTACCATACATATGTTGCAAATACACAGGACCAAAGTATATAAACACAACATACCAGAGTATATTTATTATATTCACAGCTTATGAAAGAATTAATGTATTACACACACGTGACTATGGCGTCTGCTCTGAAGCAGAGTGGACACACCAGCCGCTGGGTCTGTGCTGTTTCACACAGCAGGGACCTGGCAGCATTGTCCGTGATCACGGACTATTTTTTTTATTATTGGCAGATAAGGGCCTTCCTAAGGTCACCAGGTCTGCTATTAGGCCAAGCCTTACAGATTATAATGCTTTGGAATACGGCATATTGTAATGCACTCTGTAAACATTCTAAGGATCCAGATTTTCCTCCCTGAGGGGAACAAAAAAAAAAGTTAAATAAAGCCGAGGAGGTCCAAAATAGGTAAAGGAAAGTGAGTTTATTTTATTTATTTATTTTTTTTACACCTCCCCTGGGCCTTCATCTATTATACTCTGCGGTTTAAAGAGACCTCAGAGTATAATAATGCCACTCTCACATAACTTTGGCTGTGCTTGACTTAGCTAGAAATTATATACAGTGGCATTCAAAAGTTTGGACACCCCTGGTCAAAAGGACTGTTATTGTGAACAGTTAAGCAAGTTGAAGATAAAATGATCTTCAAAAGACATAACATTAAAGATGACCACATTCCCAATGTATTTAAAAAAAAAAAAAAATTTCATATTTTACATTTTCAAAATAAAAAAAATGAAAATGGCCAATGCAAAAGTTTGGGCACCCTGCATGGCTAGTACCTAGTAGCACCCCCTTTGGCAAGTATCGCAGCTTGTAAACACTTTTTGTAGCCAGCCAAGAGTCTTTCAGTTCTTGTTTGAGGGATTTTCATCCATTCTTCCTTGTAAAAGTCTTCCAGTTCTGTGAGATTCCTGACTCGTCTTGCATGTTCTGCTCTTTTGAGGTCTAGCCACAGATTTTCAATGATGTACAGATCAGGGGACTGTGAGGGTGATGGTAAAATTTTCAGCCTTTTTAGGTAGTCTATGGTGGATTTTGATGTGTGTTTAGGATCATTATCCATTAGTAGAAGCCACCCTCCTCCTCCTCCTCCTCTTCCTCCTCCTCTTCCTCCTCCTCTTCCTCCTCCTCTTCCTTTTTTTCAATTTCAGCTTTTTTTTACAGATAGTGTTATGTTTTCTTCAAGAATTTGCTAAAATTTCATTGAATCCATTTTTCCCTCTACCTGTGAAATGTTCCCTGTGCCATTGGCTGCAACACAACCCCAAAGCATGATTGATACACCCCATGCTTAAAGGGGTTTTCCGGGCAAAAAAAAAAATCATTTTTCAAAAAAGGTCTGTTAGTGCTGTTAATAGGTTAGTAAGTGCATCCAAATACCTTTAGCAGTGTTTTGAGTGATTTCTGGACTTATCTGGGAGCTCCTGACATCTTCTGCATTTGTTTTTTGTAGCTTCCTGTTCTGTGTTTTGCTGTGCATCACACATCTCCCTCCCCCCTCCCTGTTTCCCTAGCTAGTCCACCCACTACCCCCTCAGCAGCCATCTTTAGTCTCCTAGTTCTCACTCAATAACCTTCTCCTTTGGCTGTAATATTGTAATCACCTCCATATATCATCATTACAGTCACACAGAGAAAGTTTCAGGAAAACAATGAATTCTTCATGCTTTTTTGGCATTTGGTAAAAAAAAAAAAAATATATATATATATATATATATATATATATATATAGATATATACTGTATGTTATATATATATATATATATATATATATATATATATATATACACAGTGGGGAAAAAAAGTATTTAGTCAGCCACCAATTGTGCAAGTTCTCCCACTTAAAAAGATGAGGCCGGCCTGTAATTGTCATCATAGGTAGACCTCAACTATGAGAGACAAAATGAGAAAACAAATCCAGAAAATCACATTGTCTGATTTTTAAAGAATTTATTTGCAAATTATGGTGAAAAATAAGTATTTGGTCAATAACAAACGTTCATCTCAATACTTTGTTCTATATCCTTTGCTGGCAATGACAGAGGTCAAACGTTTTCTGTAAGTCTTCACAAGGTTGGCACACACTGTTACTGGTATGTCGGCCCATTCCTCCATGCAGATCTCCTCTAGAGCAGGGATGTTTTGGGGCTGTCCCTGGGCAACACGGACTTTCAACTCCCTCCAAAGGTTTTCTATGGGGTGAGATCTGGAGACTGGCTAGGCCACTCCAAGACCTTGAAATGCTTCTTACGAAGCCGCTCCTTTGTTGCCCTGGCGGTGTGCTTGGGATCATTGTCATGCTGAAAGACCCAGCCACGTTTCATCTTCAATGCCCTTGCTGATGGATTTTGCACTCAAAATCTCACCATATATGGCCCCATTCATTCTTTCATGGACACGGATCAGTCGTCCTGGTCCCTTTGCAGAGAAACAGCCCCATACATGATGTTGCCACCCCCATGCTTCACAGTAGGTATGGTGTTCTCTGGATACAACTCAGCATTCACTCTCCTCCAAACACCACGAGTTGTGTTTCTACCAAACAGTTCTACTTTGGTTTCATCTGACCATATGACATTCTCCCAATACTCTTCTGGAATATCCAAATGCTCTCTAGCAAACTTCAGACGGGCCCGGATATGTACTGGCTTAAGCAGGGGGACACGTCTGGCACTGTAGGATCTGAGTCCCTGATGGCATAGTGTGTTACTGACGGTAGCCTTTTAAACAAAAGGATTTCCACTTCAATGAATATCTTTCAAAGTGTTGAATTTTTATTTTCACATGTAGCAAAATTCATGCAAAGTAGTGAATTGTTTTTACACATGTAGCAAAATTCATGTAGAGTGGTGAGTGATGTTTCGGCCTTGTGGCCTTCATCAGACTCTACAAGATATATGACACATAATGAATATCATGTATGACAATTGGGGGTAATTTAGCCTCAAAGGTGGCACATTCTTGGACTTCACAGAGGTGTTGGTGGTACTGGGTGCCAAATAAGCAGAGATCAGGTAATAGTAGTCCAAAATAAATGGCTTTATTCAGGTTGTGAGTGAAAACAGGAACAAAACAAAAAAACAGACTAGCCCACACACAGGGCAATACCTCACTACTTGAACCCTGACTCACTTTTGAGGGCAAGCTTTACTGAGGTTTCTTCTTAGTGGTCTGGCTCACACTAGAGCTTAACTAAGTCCTCTGTGGAATTCAGTCCTCTTGGGACAGACCGCCTTGTCTGTCTCCAACTGGTTCCACCATCTACCTGCTCCCTGCAGGTTTCCAGCAGCACTCTCCTGCTGTGTGCCCTCTCTCTGGAGTTGGGCTCCACCTATGAGTGTGGTTGAGGACCTTTTCAACCCTGGTTTTGGGTCGCTCACCAGCACCCTCTAGGTTCACACTCTCACATTCTCTCCCCCTCAGCTCACCACCCATGTGGTGAGCGACAATGGGACAAGACATACAATGTTGACGTCCCTCTCCAATCATGTACGCTTGTCCATTGTCTCTCCAGATGTCCCCATCTGGCGGTCTCAACCTCCAAGTTCCGCTCAGTCGAGTTTTCTGGTTTCTCAGCACTTTAAATGCTACGCCAAGATCCTGGCCATTCTTTGCAAAAGCAAGTTCTACTTTATCACCTTCAAAATTCGCCATACAGGGGATCACATCATTTTCATCATATTTCTCGCCATAGTCTTTAGCCATCCCATTGCATGACTTTGATCCCTTTAGTGAATAGCCATAAGAATTTTCATCTTCACCTAGCATGAATCCACAGGATCTCAGAGACCAAACAACCCGTACTTCATGCCCATCAATGTCTTTAGAGTATAATTGTTTCACAGGTACCTTTTCTGTAACCTTCATCTCAAAGCAAACTTTGCCATTCGAGACAACATATGAGGCTCTTCCACCTGCCCACAGGAAGGCAAAACTATCCATGGTGAGAGAAGTGGCACTCAGACAATGCCGTGAAATTTTGAAGTGAAGATCACAATTCATCTTCCTCTTCCACCGGTGGCTGTGGGAACTTAGACCTGTTGTATTTATTTTCTTCAATACACTCGTATAAGTACTAGTAGCCACGGCCATGATCTTCACGTGGTCTTTTCACACCACGCTCCTTATCCTTTTGATCTTTGCCATCACCATCACTGGACAGGTCATTCATGTCTGTCTGACTTAATGGCTTTCTGCTTTCTCTGCCTCTATCCTGGCAGCTTTCTCCAATTCTAACGCCTTCTGTAACGCACAAATCTCTGATTCCAGCCCCAGAACTTTCTTCATTGCCACATTTTTCTGCACAGCCTCCATCTCAGTTTTTACTATTGCAACTTGCAGATCTTCCTCCTGTTTGTTCACTTGCAGTTTTAGTTGAGTAGCAAGCATTTTTAGATCTACAATCTGAGCAGATAAATTACATATGTTTTCCTCAAACTGAATCCTCATGTCTTCTATCTGGAGGTCCAATTCTCTCTTGGCCTTTTCCAGCTTGTCATAAGCATTGGCTTTGTCCTCATACAATATCTGTACAGATTCCAGGTTTTTCTCAACTTCTTTGTGACTCTCCTGTAAGGCTTGCACTTTCTGAGCATGGACAGACGACATCTCCATCAATTCTTTGTCTTTATTTTGCACCAAAACAGACAATTTCTCATTATCTTCACAAGATCCTGACAGCACCCTCTCCAGGCTACATATTCTAGCTTTGAGTTCCATTTCTCTTTGTTCCAGAACTCCCGCTTTGCTCTGCCATTCCTTCACTTCTTGGTTTAGTTGAACCTGCTTTAGTTCATGCAAGTTTTGCTCTGACTGCAATGTCTGCACTACAGATTCTAAATCACTCTCTTGGTCAGAGACATGCTTCCTCAGCTCTGCAACTTCATTTTCTTTATCAGTTAATACAGCCGAAAGTTTTTCACACTTCCTGACTTGGTCATCAAAACATTCTGACTGACATTGCAAAAATTCACTTTTCTCACGTTTAGCAGTTTCAAGGTCATCTCTTAATTTTTCAATGACACTCTCTTTGGCAATGGAGACTTGGACATGCTGCTCCTTTAAATCCTGCAATTGCTTCTCAAGCACTTGCTTTTGCTCTACACTCTGTATAACTTTATTAGATAGAGCACATTTCATTTCAGCAAACTCCTTCTTAGTGACACAGTCCATTCCAGGAAAACCCAGTACCACATTTTCACAATGACTAGGATATAACCTCAAGCTCTTTCTTTAACTTAAGGTTCTCTTTTTCTAATACCTCAAATTGCCGTTTCCAATCAGATATTTCATCCTCATCAATGAACCTGATGGTTTTAATCTCATCTTGAAGCTGCTGAACCATAATATTTTGATATTTGGCGCTTTCATGCACTCCAGTATGAGACATACAGTCAGCAGGGACATATTCCATCATAGAACAGAGGTGCTTCAGAAAAACTAAGTCGCTCTCATGCAACCCATTATCATTACTTGCACTCCACATGCTTTGTTCCGGGTTCTGTGTCTCTCTGCCTTGAGACTATTGCAGTAATAAACCTGTGCATGACTTCTCTGTTTTCTTACAAACTAAAATTTTCTTTTTCTTGCCCATGGTTTACTAACAAGATTACACAATATTCCACAGAAACCTTGGGTTCAATCGGCAGCAACTTTTTGCTATCTTCTGCAGTCACATGTATTCACCAGTTAACTTATGTGGCACTACAACAACCAGCATTTTCTTCTGTCTTCCACAGAAAACACAAACATGGCACCATAGCCTTTCACATAGACTGTTTGCAATATCCAGCTTCTACACACATTGCTTATTTTCTTGCCATCCGCAAGCACTTTACAGACTTCTGTGCCACAGTATACACAAAGTCCATTCCTTGGATTCCTCTTCCAGAGTTTTACTTTCAGCAGTTTTGCAAACAATTTGCTATTTTGCAGTTCCACTCACCCCTCCTGGGTTTCTCACTTGAAATCACAGACTTCTTTTCCAGCTGTAGGCCACAATACACACTTAGCAGTACTGCAGTCACCAACCACTTGTCTTCCAGGACTTGTGTGGATCTCTTTATGCCCGAATCCGTAGCACCATATGTGATAATTGGGGGTAATTTAGCCCCAAAGGTGGCAGCTTCCTGGACTTCACAGAGGTGTTGGTGGCGCTGGGTGCCAAACAAGCAGCAGATCAGGTAATAGTAGTCCAAAATAAATGGCTTTATTCAGCTTGTGAGTGAAAAACAGGAACAAAACAAAAAAACAGTCTAGCCCACACACAGGGCAATACCTCACTGCTTGAACCCTGTCTCACTTTTGAGGGCAAGCGTTCCTGAGGTTTCTTCTTAGTGGTCTGGCTCACACTAGAGCTTAACTAAGTCCTCTGTGGAATTCAGTCCTCTTGGGACAGACCGCCTTGTCTGTCTCCAACTGGTTCCACCATCTACCTGCTCCCTGCAGGTCTCCAGCAGCGCTCTCCTGCTTTGTGCCCTCTCTCTGGAGTTGGGCTCCACCTATGGGTGTGGTTGAGGACCTTTTCAACCCTGGTTTTGGGTCACTCACCAGCACCCTCTAGGTTCTCACTCTCACACATGGTATACAGTATATCAGACAATATAATCAGATCAAGTCAATATAACCAAACTGACAAAAATCAACATATACAAGACATATACATCGTCTCAAAATAGAATTAATACAAATGTTGCATAGTAGACGCCATCTTGTTTGACATTCGAGGTAGTATATACCGATATTAAAATTGTAAGTCATCTGTGTTACTATAGTGATATCTAGGGATGACTAGTCAATGAAAACAATGTCTATAATATAATATGATGGAAAAACATCTGTGATCAAAAGGCCAATGTATAAGATGGTAATATAGGTAATATGTCTTATACATATGTCGTATGATAATCTAAATCAAGTGCCTACCAGGTAAGTAGAATAGGTTCACAACAGAGAATATTCTATACAGTAGGAGTGTAGACAAGTAATGCCCAGGCTGAAAAGTAAATTGAGACATACTATGTAGGATATATAACATATACATGGTCCATTACATCTAACATATAGCTCTCATTGGTCCTCCCCTTGGTTTAACCAGGTTTCTAACTGTGTGCTCCCTTCTGCCTTTTCGTTTACACAAGCAGGTGGTGCATCTGGGTTATTTTTACATATGAATGTCGCTTAGTGAACGACTCTGTCGGCCATCCCCCATAACAAACACACTCCCCTGCTGTAATAAGTAACCATTGTACCAATCTAGTGCTGTTTAACATGCCCATTTTAATTTTTACTCCCATACAATGACACGCTTGTCAGTAACTCCCTTTTACACATAGTACAGACCTCCCCTTTGTACTTTGAATTTCTATTCTCGCGGTAATTCGACAGTCTGATTTTCCACTGCGCAAGCCCACCTTTTGGGACACCCACATTATCCACACCAGATTTAAAAAGATGGCTCTGGCACAGCAGACCAGCGCCTACTATCTATACGCAACCAACGATTTATACAGAGCCATTCTTCACCAACGGTAAGACCCATGCATTTATTATGGTAATGGCTTCTAACTCCTTTATTTTGAGCATCACCATAACTGCATACTTATATTTAACCCACAGTGAACCCGAAGTTATCGGGTGCTTCCATACTCACAGTAAACCCCTTGATAGAGCCACTATATGCTGGTATGTAGTCCACCTTCTTTTGCTTATAAACTTTAACTCTTGGTTTATCCCTCTTCTTATATTGTACCTTATACTACCCCCACAGTTCATTTGGATAGGATTACAACTACCTCAGCGTACTATGTGATTTCCATTGAAGTAATCACATATTAGTGGTAGGTACCTCTGCCTCTATTTTCTTCTGTTCCCCTATTTTACCACATGTCCCACATATTATATTATATATCCTACATAGTATGTCTCAATTTACTTTTCAGCCTGTGCATTACTTGTCTACACTCCTACTGTATAGAATATCCTCTGTTGTGAACCCATTCTACTTACCTGGTAGGTACTTGATTTAGATTATCATACGACATACAGTATGTATAAGACATATTACCTATATTACCTATCATATACATTGGCCTTTTGATCACAGATGTTTTTCCATCATACTATATTATAGACATTGTTTTCACTATAGTAACACAGACGACTTACAATTTTAATATCGGTATATACTACCTCGAATGTCAAACAAGATGGCGTCTGCTATGCAACAGTTGTATTAATTCTATTTTGAGACGATGTATAGGTCTTGTATATGTTGATTTTTGTCAGTTTGGTTATATTGACTTGATCTGATTATATTGTCTGATATATACCATGATATTCATTATGTGTCCTATATCTTGTAGAGTCTGATGAAGGCCACAAGGCTGAAACGTCATTCACCACTCTACATGAATTTTGCTACATCTGAAAATAAAAATTCAACACTTTGAAAGATATTCATTGAAGTGGAAATCCTTTTGTTTATATATCTACAGATTGGGACCCTACTTCCACTGTGAACTACAGGAGTGCAATCTTCACCTTATTACATTGACGGTAGCCTTTGTTACGTTAGTCCCAGCTTTCTGCAGGTCACTCACTAGGTCCCCCCGTGTGGTTCTGGGATTTTTGCTCACCGTTCTTGTGATCATTTTGACCCCACGGGGTGAGATCTTGCGTGGAGCCCCAGATCGAGGGAGATTATCAGTGGTCTTGTATGTCTTCCATTTTCTAATTATTGCTCCCACCGGTGATTTCTTCACACCAAGCTGCTTGCCTATTGCAGATTCAGTCTTCCCAGCCTGGTGCAGGGCTACCATTTTGTTTCTGGTGTCCTTCCACAGCTCTTTGGTCTTCACCATAGTGGAGTTTGGAGTGTGACTGTTTGAGGTTGTGGACAGGTGTCTTTTATACTGATAACAATGTCAAACAGGAGCCATTACTACAGGTAATGAGTGGAGGACAGAGGAGCCTCTTAAAGGAGAAGTTACAGGTCTGTGAGAGCCAGAAATCTTGCTTGTTTGTAGGTGACCAAATACTTATTTTCCACCATAATTTGCTAATAAATTCTTTAAAAATCAGACAATGTGATTTTCTGGATTTGTTTTCTCATTTTGTCTCTCATAGTTGAGGTCTACCTATGATGTCAATTACAGGCCGGCCTCATCTTTTTAAGTGGGAGAACTTGCACAATTGGTGGCTGACTAAATACTTTTTTTCCCCACTGTATATACAGTACATATATATATATATATATATATATATATATATATATCATGCAATGCACACATACATCATAAACAGTATTATGCTTCACAGTGGCCCCCACACAATACAACACTCCACATTATCCCCACACAGTATAATGCTTCACAGTGGCCACTGCACATTATAATATGCTCAACAGTGACCCCTGCATGGTATAATGCTCCACAGTTGGCAACACACAGTATAATGCTCCACAGTGGCCCCTTCACAGTATAATGCTCCATAGTGGTCCCCGCACAGTATAATGTTGCCTAGTGACCCCTACACAGTATAATGCTTCATATTGGCCCTTGCACAGTATAATTTGCTCTACAGTGGCTCCCGCACAGTATAATGCCCCACAGAGGCCACCACACAGTATAATATGCTCCAGTGTGGCCCCTGCACAGTATAATGCTTCACAGTGGGCAGCACAAAGTATAATATGCTCCACAGTGGCCCCTGCACAGTATAATGCGTGGTATAATATGCTCCACAATGACCCCTGCACGCTATAATATGCTCCACAGTGGCCCCTGCACAGTATAAACTGCTCCACAATGACCCCTGCACAGTATAATATGCTCCACAGAGGCCCCTGCATGGTATAATCTTCTCAACAGTGGCCCCTGCATAGTATAATGCTCCACAGTGGCCCCTGCACAGTATAATCTGCTCCACAGTGACCCCTGCATGGTATAACTTGCTCAACAGTGTCCCCCACACAGTATAATGCTCCAGGCCAGGGGAATGCTGCTTCATAGCAGCTCCCATAACTGTATCCACAGCGCTCATTCAATGCTGTGTATACAGTGACCAGGAAAGCAGGGATGGTAGCAAACCATTCCTGCCTTCTTTCTTAGTAGTCCATCTGTCATTGACTGCGGCTCCCTAATCCCTGCCATCCATTCTATGGAGGTGCCGACTGGCACAGGGGGACAGGCTTCTTTCCAGTGATGTTCCGGAGTTTGGATATCCCTTAGATCGACACCTCGGGATGTCAGCGGAAAGTCAAAAATGTAATATATGAAGGTCACATGACCTACATTTATTACAGTAAAACTAAAAATAATTAGTAATAATTGCTATTTATAAAGTTGTAGGAGGGGCATGGGGGGCTTATAGTTAAAATAGTAATTTATCCTGGACAACCCATTTAATGGTTGGAGAGATGTTCTTTTCCTGAAATTCTGTGCCCTTTTTTTCCAAACATACTTTTGATTATTGTGGCCAAAAAGTTCTTTTTTAACCTCATCAGTCCAAAGGACTTGTTTCCAAAATGCATCAGGCTTGTTTAGATGTTCTTTTGCAAACTTCTGACGCCGAATTTTATGTTGAGGATGCAGGAGAGGAGAGGTTTCCATGGAGGCCATATCTGTGCAAGTATCACTGAACAGTAGAACAATGTACCACAACTCCAGAGTCTGCTAAATCTTCCTGAAGGTCTTTGCAGTCAAGTGGGGGTTCTGATTTGCCACTCTGGCAATCCTACGAGCAGCTGTCTCTGAAATGTTTCTTGGTCTTCTAGACCTTATCTTGACCTCCGCTGTTCCTGGTAACTGCCATTTGTTAATTACACTTCAAACTAAGGAAAGGGCAACTTGAAAACGCTTTGCTATCTTCTTAAAGCCTTCTCCTAATTTGTGGGCCTCCACCATTTTCATTTTCAGAGTGCTAGGCAGATGCTTAGAAGAACCCATGGCTGCTGTTTTTTGGCACAAGGTTAGAGGAGGCTGGGGATTTATAAAGCTGTAAAATTTGCATTACTTGGCTTTTCCTAACAATGATGGTGAACAAGCCATAACCTGAACTGGCTAATGAAGGTCTGAGACCTTGGCCAAAGTTATCTGAGCACACAAATCTACAAGGATTCCCAAACTTTTGTAAAGTACTCCTTTCCCTTTTTCACTCTTGAATTGTACTCAAACATAATAATACACTCATATTGCTTAAAATTATAGACAAGAGTGTTTAATCTTTAACTTTATGCCTTTTAAAGATCATTTCATCTTCAACTTGCTTAATTGTTCACAATAACAGACTTTTTGACCAGGGGTGCCCAAACTCTTGCATGCCACTGTAGATTGGTTCCTAGGAGCCCTTAGAGTGTTCTACACTATGAAGATATCCTTACTATCCGTGTCACTTATTAACTTGTAAATAGTTTCAAAAGCAACTTACATCTTTTTAGTTGCATTATTAGCATTTTAACTTTCTTTTTTCTCATTCTCCATTCTGAAATTGAGAGAATAATACATATACAGTCATGGCCAAAAGTTTTGAGAATGATACAAATATTAATTTTTACAAAGTCTACTGCTTCAGTTTTTCTAATGGCAATTTGCATATACTCCAGAATGTTATAAAGAGTGATCAGCTTAACAGCAATTACTTGCAAAGTCAATATTTGCCTAGAAAATGAACTTTATCTCCCAAAACACATTTCAATATCATTGCAGCCCTGCCTTAAAAGGACCACCTAACATCGTTTCAGTGATTGCTCCATTAACACAGGTGTGGGTGTTGATGAGGACAGGGCTGGAGATCAATCTGTCATGATTAAGTAAGAATGACACCACTGGACACTTTAAAAGGAGGCTGGTGCTTGCCATCATTGTTTCTCTTCTGTTAACCATGGTTATCTCTAAAGAAACACGTGCAGTCATCATTGCACTGCACAAAAATGGCCTAACTGGGAAGAGTATTGCAGCTAGAAAGATTGCACCTCAGTCAACAATCTATTGCATCATCAAGAACTTCAAGGAGAGAGGTTCCATTGGTGCCAAAAAGGCTCCAGGGTGCCCAAGAAAGACCAGCAAGCGGCAAGACCGTCTCTTAAAAGTGTTTCAGCTGCGGGATCGGGCTACCAGCAGTGCAGAGCTTGCTGAGGAATGGCAGCAGGCAGGTGTGAGTGCATCTGCACGCACTGTGAGGCGGAGACTCTTGGAGCAAGGCCTGGTCTCAAGGAGGGCAGCAAAGAAGCCACTTCTCTCCAGAAAAAACATCAGGGACAGACTGATATTCTGCAAAAGGTACAGGGAGTGGACTGCTGAGGACTGGAGGAAAGTCATTTTCTCTGATGAATCCCCTTTTCGATTGTTTGGAACATCTGGAAAACAGCTTATTCGGAGAAGAAGAGGTGAGCGATACCACCAGTCTTGTCTCATGCCAACTGTAAAGCATCCTGAAACCATTCATGTGTGGGGTTGCTTCTCAGCCAAGGGAATCGGCTCTCTCACAGTCTTGCCTAAAAACACAGCCATGAATAAAGAATGGTACCAGAATGTCCTCCAAGAGCAACTTCTCCCAACCGTCCAAGAGCAGTTTGGCGCTCAACAATGCCTTTTCCAGCATGATGGAGCACCTTGCCATAAAGCAAAGGTGATAACTAGATGGCTCAGGGAACAAAACATAGAGATTTTGGGTCCATGGCCTGGAAACTCCCCAGATCTTAATCCCATTGAGAACTTGTGGTCAATCATCAAGAGACGGGTGGACAAACAAAAACCAACAAATTCAGACAAAATGAAAGCATTGATTCTGCAAGAATGGACTGCTATCAGTCAGGATTTGGTCCAGAAGTTGATTGAGAGCATGCCAGGGAGAATTGCAGAGGTCCTGAAGAAGAAGGGTCAACACTGCAAATATTGACTTGCTGCATTAACTCATTCTAACTGTCAATATAAGCTTCTGTTACTCATAATATGAATGCAATTCTATTTCTGTATGTGATAAAAACATCTGACAAACACACATAAAAACCAGAGGGCAGCAGATCATGTGAAAATAGAATATTTGTGTCATTCTCAAAACTTTTGGCCATGACTGTATACTATACTAGCAGCATGTACTTATAACAATAGACTTACCCTTTAAGCACAGGTAATGAGGTAGGTACACAGCTGATACAGCATTAGGATTACCATGTGTCTGTATGTTAAAGAGCGGACCCAAAATCCCATAACTATTATCTGGAATGTCTTTTAAGTGATCGCTCCAAGAATCAAGTTTATAATCAATAATAACCGGACAGTTCACCAGGAATTTGATTCCGGTCTTCTGGCAGCGGTAGAGGCCGGGGGATTCCAGCGCTAACCTAAAAGATCGAGAGATTGATTAGTGATTGGCAAATGATGATGGATTCTACAGAGTTATGATGCTTAAAAGTATCACATTAGTATTAGATTGGATCATTTTGTCTTGTATGTAGAAAATTACTTTGTCACAAATCGGTTTAAGAGAAAAAATATATCTCACTTGCTGCCAACCAATTCTGTCAGGTATCTGCACACAGCCACACTGTAGTGCCGAGACAGGCAACGTTTTTAAGTGATATCACTAGATGGTGAACGCTCCAGCTGCCTGCCTATCTATCAGTCTTGCCTCTCTGTCTGTATTAAGCCACCCCTGATGATGCTATCTCTCATCTGAAACACGTAGGCAGGGAGAGTCTATTTATAATAGCTCCTATGGAGCACTAAGAGGCAGCTGTGTGTATTTCTTACTGCTATAGCACATATCATAGCGGTTGTATTTTTGGCAGACAGGGAACATTTGGTTGCACTATAGTGGCCAAACGATATTAGGGCTGCAGTATATGTGCTAGCGTGTGGATGATATATGATGAGTGCATACCCATCCTTCAGCTATATTATTGACTGAAGGAAGATTGAATGGGGTAGGGTACATATGGATAGGGCCAGTACATGAGATCTGATAAGTTGGGACAAATATATACCGCTAGATCTATCTAGCCGTTTGGCATAGTGGATAGTATTTAGGTAACTTGTTTGTGAAAGACACTGTAGGTAATTTAGATGTGCCACATATGATATATAACCCAAGAGTGTTCCCAGTGAGAAGTTATGATCCAGTGGGATTTTAGGATTAATGTGGCGGCATGGCCACAGATGGTCAATTCATGGATATTTTACTATCCTAAACCAGTAGGTTTAGGGATTTAAAGAGGACCATTCACGTCCTCATGTATATGCGGTTTGACATACCGCTAGGAAGCCGACTGCGCGCTGAATTCAGCGCACTGCCGGCTTTCCCATTATGTGCCCCGGGGTTGGAGATATTGGCGGTCTTAGTTCCACCGTTCACCGTCAGAAGGGCGTTCCTGACAGTCTAGCTGGGCTGTGAGGAACACCCTCCCTGACAGTACTCGTCCATAGCCCTGTACTGTTAGAGGGGGCGTTCCTTACAGCCCAGTGATGACGCTGAGCTGTGAGGAACGTTCCACCAGTACAGGGCTATGGATGAGTACAGTCAGGCGGGGCCTTTCTCTCAGCCCAGCTAGACTGTCAGGAATGCCCTTCTGACGGTGAACGGTGGAACTAAGACCGCCAATATCTCCAGCCCCGGGGCACCGTGAAAGGTCCTCTTTAAGCATCATTTTTAGAAGTTATTATTTACTAAACGTTAAGTTTTAGTTGTCTTCACATTATTCTTTTTTGTCTTAGGTATCTGTGCACCCTGATCCCCACTCAAGCCTGTTTGATTCTAGATGCGGCCTTTAAGGGGGACTCCACCTGCACACTTCCTTCCACACTTACCTATCACACTAGGCTACACAGGAGTAAAGCAACCCCTACAATCACACATCCACACAAATAGAAGCCACCACCTGCCAATTAATGGTAGGTGAGACGCCAATATACCCAAAGCACTCACAATAATAGCAAACAAAAGGGTAACAAAACCTAAGCAATATTTAGTCTCTTCAGAATTGTGGGCATGTTTTGAGCCAAGTACAATCTTATTACATTTTAAATTTAATAAAAAATATATATACAAAAAATGTAAAATAAAAAGAGAATAAGAAAGAAAAGACCTTTTTTAAGTCAGGCAGTGGAGAGCTGCAGAAGAAATTGACAGACTACATACTAGGTTGTGGCTCCAAAGAAACTGACAAAGAGTTCATGTACCTCATCACTTTCTATGGACCTGCTACCCCAACCCACTTCCTGGAACCTCCCACCTGTGACTGGGATGTCATAATTTTCTTTGTTTGATATACAGGGTTGGCTCAGCTGGCTTCAAGACTGAAAACTGGAGTTGAGATGTCTGCTACAATCCACACACAAAGACTTGCTGGATGTCTGCACTGAATGTACATCCTTATTAATATATTACATGTAACCTGTGTCATTGGTCGTGGATTGTAATCACCATAAAAATTAGCATTACTGGACACAGGAAACCCCTCAGTTTTGCACCTCGGTTGTGTGAATGTAGCTTTACTGATACATTGAACCAACATCCCACTAGGAAAATGAATGAAAAAAATCCAAAACATAAGTAGACACAACTCATAACATAGTATGAAATAAATATAAATAAATATACAATTGCTCACACACAATCTTACATATCAGGAGTCATGAGTCAACAATATCTATGTCAGGGTATGTTCACACTAATGGGGAACATCTGTTGTTCTAATTTGCCAAGGCTGAGGTCCCATGCTGCGGAAATGCAGCTTATTTTGTTGCAGATTTTGCTGCATTATTTGAGCCAAATTCAAAAATGGCTGTAAAAAGAATGGGAAATATATAGCAAGTTTTTATACTTCTACCTTCTTCTCAATCCACTTCTGGCTTTGGCTCAAAAAAAGCTGCAAAATCTGCAACAAAAACAGCTGCGTTTCCACTATGTGGGGCCTAAAACAGAAGGTTTTTGCAGTGGAAAGTTTATCCATTGTTCTGAACAACACTAAGTTATTTGCTGCCAGAAACCACACTTTCCACTAAAAATAATAATATTTGGATATTATTTATTATTTTTAATAAATTCAGATACCAACTGCTCAGTTTATGTATTTCTTTTTCAAAAAATTCATCATCTACTCAGATTTCCTTGAACTCTGCAAAAAATTGTTTGCATAAACCTGTTATGCCATCTCCTGCTGGACTGAAATTGCACCAAACCTGAGACAACAACAAAAAAAAATTTAAACTTATAAAAAATAACTATGGCGCCTCTTCATCTCTAATTTTGTTTCAATTCTTTTTTTTTCTCTTTTGTTTTGTCTTCTTTCTCGCTCTCTTTTTATTTTCTTTTGTTTTCTTGTGTCTGCTTGGGCATCATGGAACTGGACATTTTTATGTTTATAGGTTTTTTTTTATTTTTGTTTGCTTACTTTTTTATGTTTAATCAATGTTTATTAAGGAATTTTCAGTATAATACAAAATACAAGGTAGGGGAAGAAAAAGGAAATAAAAAAAAAAAACAATATAGACCAACAAAGGCGCTAAGGCGCGCAGGCCTCGCCCTAATACAAAAGGTTAGGGGGGATCCCCACCCACTGCTATAAAACACATTATGCTAGTAATGGGGCGAAGGGCCAGGGGTATGAGAATATATGAACAGCACCTGCATAGAACCAAAGGACGGACAAAACAGACTAGGGAAACACACAGCTGGGACAAGCAATAGGGAAGACACATGAGGAGGATGAGGAGGGGGAAGGGGAACAGCAGGGGAAGGGCAAAACGACCAGTATCCACTGAAGAAAAGAAAGGGGAAAGAAAATAATAATAGAAGGTAATTCCAGATCATGAGAAGAAAGAGGAGAACTCGGTCGATTCCTGAAACGCCACCCAAGGCCGCCAAAGAGCGTCAAATTTGGAAGGATCGGAAGAATCCTCCGCCACCAGGGCCTCCACTCTCCTTATTAGGAGAAGCTCCTGTAGGAATTCAACCAGAGAAGGTGCAGCATTGCTCCGCCAGTGTCTGGAAATGGCGGTCCTGGCGGCCGTGAGAAAGTGTCACAGGAGATCTTTCTTCACTGCAGAAATCCTGCCAGGGATAACTGAAAGAAGGGCCAGTTGGGGAGTAGCTGCGACAGTACGACCACACACCTTAGCATACAGATCAAACACAGCATCCCAGAAGGGCCTAAGAACGGCACACTCCCACCAGATGTGATACAGAGTATCCCTCTCCGTGCCACAGCGCCAACACTGGTCAGTCACAGCAGGATATACAGTGCTGGCCAAAAGTATTGACACCCCTGCAATTCTGTCAGATAATACTCAATTTCTTCCAGAAAATGATTGCAATCACAAATGCTTTGGTAATAATATCTTCATTTAATTTGTCATCAATGGAAAACCACAAAAAGAATTGTCAAAAAGCCAAATTGGATATAATTCCACACCAAACATAAAAAAGGGGGTGGACAAAAGTATTGGCACCCTTTGAAAAATCAGGTGATGCTTCTCTAATTTGTGTAATTAACAGCACCTGTTACTTACCTGTGGCACATAACAGGTGGTGGCAATAACTAAATCACACTTGCAGCCAGTTGAAATGGATTAAAGTTGACTCAACCTCTGTCCTTGTGTGTATCACATTGAGCATGGAGAAAAGAAAGAAGACCAAAGAACTGTCTGAGGACTTGAGAAGCAAAATTGTGAGGAAGCATGAGCAATCTCAAGGCTACAAGTCCATCTCCAAAGACCTGAATGTTCCTGTGTCTACTGTGCGCAGTGTCATCAAGAAGTTTAAAGCCCATAGCACTGTGGCTAACCTCCCTAGATGTGGACGGAAAAGAAAAATTGACGAGAGATTTCAACGAAAGATTGTGCGGATGGTGGCTAAAGAACCTCGACTAACATCCAAACAAGTTCTAGCTGCCCTGCAGTCCGAGGGTACAACAGTGTCAACCCGTACTATCCGTCGGCGTCTGAATGAAAAGGGACTCTATGGTAGGATACCCAGGAAGACCCCACTTCTGACCCAGAGACATAAAAAAGCCAAAACTTACCTGAGAAAGCCAAAAACTTTTTGGAAGAATGTTCTCTGGTCAGATGAGACAAAAGTAGAGCTTTTTGGAAAAAGGCATCAACATAGAGTTTACAGGAAAAAAAAAGAGGCCTTCAAAGAAAATAACACGGTCCCTACAGTCAAACATGGCGGAGGTTCCCTGATGTTTTGGGGTTGCTTTGCTGCTTCTGGCACTGGACTGCTTGACTGTGTGCATGGCATTATGAAGTCTGAAGACTACCAACAAATTTTGCAGCATAATGTAGGGCCCAGTGTGAGAAAGCTGGGTCTACCTCAGAGGTCATGGGTCTTCCAGCAGAACAATGACCCAAAACACACTTCAAAAAGCACTAGAAAATGGTTTGAGAGAAAGCACTGGAGACTTCTAAAGTGGCAGCAATGAGTCCAGACCTGAATCCCATAGAACACCCAAGGAGAGATCTCACAATGGCAGTTTGGAGAAGGCACCTTCACATCTCAGGGACCTGGAGAAATTCCAGCAGAGCATTGTAAGAAACTCATTGATGGTTACCGGAAGCGGTTGTTCGCAGTTATTTTGTCTAAAGGTTGTGCTACCAAGTATTAGGCTGAGGGTGCCAATACTTTTGTCCGGCCCATTTTTGGAGTTTTGTGTAAAATGATCAATGATTTGACTTTTTTTCATTCTCTTTTGTGTTTTTTCATTGCAAGCAAAATAAATGAAGATATTATTACCAAAGCATTTGTGATTGCAATCATTTTCTGGAAGAAATTGAGTATTATCTGATAGAATTGCAGGGGTGCCAATACTTTTGGCCAGCACTGTATTCTGTGGAGGAAGTCAGGACACCTGTACCATCGAGACAGAATTTTGAAATTCTTTTCTTGCACACTGCAAGGAAACGGAAGCTTGTGGGCAAACAGGAAAGACCTATCCCAGTCAGCGAGGGGCAGACCCGCACGGAGGTCTGACTCCCAGGAAACTGTATATGAGGGGGGGCCCTGGAGTAGCATCCCGGAGAAGAATACTGTAAAGCATGGAGAGTGCACACGGGGGAGAGTCAGCGTGGGAAAGGGCGGACTCTAGGTCCATCATAGTCGAGGAAAGGAGAGGAGGCAAGGAGAATTTCCGCAAGAAGGCCACAAGTTGGCTGTACTCCAGCCAGGACAAGTGAAGGTCTGGATGAGAAGCGCGCAACTGGGCCAATGAAGGAAGAGGTGAGTCCCCAGCGACCTGCTTAAGTCTTACGTTGTTGCTGCTGCGCCAGCAAAGGAACCTGTCTACAGAACGGCCCAAGGGGAACATAGGATTACGGAAAATGGGACTGAGGGGGCCAGGAACTCTAGCCACTCTCCCAGTGGAGCACACCGAATCCCAGGTCTTAAGGAAGTGTGAAGAAATAATGAGTGCATAGCGGATCCCGGACAGAAATGTGCTGGTATCCGCGGCAACCAGGAGAGGGGAACCGAGAGCAGGTCAGCCTCGATAGAGACCCATTGCTTATCAATGCTACGGAAACTCCAGTCAAAAAGACGGAGCAAAACCGCGGAGTGGTAATACAGTCTGGGGTCTGGCAGGCCCGCGCCTCCCCTGTCCCTGCGGCGGGTCAATGTTTGATATTTTATCCTGCTCCGCGACGAACCCCAGATGAATCTCCCAAACAGGGACTGAACTCTAGTGAAAAAGGTACGTGGGAGAGGAATAGGAAGAGCCTGAAACAAATACAAGAGCCGAGGGACCACATGCATTTTAAGGGCGTTGATACGACCAAACCATGTAAGGGCATACGTGCCATATTTTGGTAGGTCTAACGCGAGTGTCTTGAGCAACGGGAGTTAATTGAGACGATACAAGTGCGACAGGTCAGGGGGAATGTGAATCCCGAGGTATTTGAGAGAGGTGCTCTGCCACTTAAATGGGAAGATGTCGGCAAGGTGAGCTACCTTTGCGTGGGGTAGTGTGACATTGAGGGCCTCACTTTTAGAAAGATTTACCTTGAAATTACTTAGATGACCGAAGCGGCTGAACTCGCGTAGGATAGAAGGAAAGGATAACTGTGGCTTGGAAACGTAAAGAAGAAGGTCGTCCGCATATAGCGCCGCCTTAACCTGGGAGCTGCCCATCTGAAGGCCGTGAATGTCCGGACACCGCCGTATGGCCACCACCAGATGCTCCATAACCAGGGCATACAGCAGTGGCGACAAAGGACAGCCTTGCCGAGTGCCGTTCCGCACAGGAAAGGAGTCCGGGAGGAAACCATTGGCTCAGACCCGCGCCATCGCATCGCCATAAAGGGAAAACACCTTGCTCAGAAAAACCGGACCCACGCCCACTTGCTGAAGCGTCGCACGCAGGAAGCCCCAGTGTACCCGATCGAACACTTTTTCGGCATCTACAGAGAGCAGGCACATGGGAGAATTGTTGGAGCAAGCCAGCGAGATTGCTAGCAGGGTTTTACATACATTATCCCGAGCCTCGCGGCCACAGATAAAGCCGACCTGATCGATATTTAGAACAATTTGACATCGATATTAATAAGGGAAATTGGGCGATAACTGGCACAGTTAGTTGGGTCTTTGCCCGGTTTGAGGAGGACTGTAATCAGGGCTGAAAGGGACTGCGTCGCGAAAGGGGAAGAGTCGTCAACGTTGTTAAATACCCGGGTCATAAAGGGGGAAAGGAGGTCTCCAAAGCACCTATAAAAACGGGCAGTGATCCCGTCCGGGCCAGGGGACTTACCCGACAGGGAGAACCGAATAGCGAGCGAGACCTCCTCCTCAGAAAAAGGGGCATCAAGGAGAGCCGTGTCAGTGTCCGCAAGGGTGGGAAGGGGCGTGTTAGTTACATACTCCTGGATCTTATCACAGATAGCGTCAGGGGCGAGATCAGAGTACTGCCTGCGGATGTTATAGAGGTCACTGTTGAATGAGAGGAACTCCGCGGCTATATATCAGTGGGGCTATGAACCATGCGACCTGATCCGTCCCACAGCTGGGGAATATAAGTGAGATTACCACGTGGGTGTAGGCGTCGGGCAAGGGAGCGGCCGCACTTATCTACAAATTTGTAATAATGTTTCCTGGTGCGGTCTCTAGAGTGCACATAGATACATTTCGTTTAGCTATGAAAACAGTTCCACCCTAGCATTATGGAGTTCAGTTAAGGCCTTCTGGGAACGGGTCCGTTTATGGGTCAACTCAAGGGAATGAATGTGCGCGAGGCGCTCGACAACCCAAGCAGCGCATTCCTTTTTAAGGCGCACACCGTGTTTGATCAGTACACCACAAATCACACACTTCAGTGCCTCCCACTGTAGTGGGAGAGGAGTGGGGTCGTGAGCATGGTTGAGGCCAAAGTCCCTAATTGCCGCACTGACGTCTGCCTTACAAGAAGTGTCCTTCAAAAGGCTATCATTCAGTCTCCACGTGAAGGGGTGATGTACCGCGCCCGTTTACTTTTTTAGTAAGGTTTTTTTTTTTAATTAGCTGAAAATAAATGATAATGAAAAATAAGAAAAAAGTTTTGAATTAAAAATCTGTTGTCCGTTTTGCTTGTCATGCTAACCATGTCCATTTTTTCACCTATTTTTCAAAAACGGTGAGTCAAGTCTCAAATCTTGGCGTAAGACATGCACATATCTAACTTTTCCACAAAATATCCTGATGTACAGCAGTTGAAAAATGCTCCGCAGTGTATAATCCTCATTTGTATAAATATTTGTGACCTTTTAATGTCTTTCTGTCACTCTCAATTATTTTATTTATTTATTTATTTATTTTTAAATGCCCCAGACTTTTCAAGAAGGGCATTGACAGATTTATCATAAATTATGGCTTACATCCACACCATCTTGTTTCTGCTTTTTTGGCATACAGACTACCAAAAGATTCACCAAATTCAAAAAGAAGCTTGTGCCCCTTAATAATATATGTACATGAGTAAGACCAAATTTATTAAGACATATGAAACGGTTGTCTGAATAAATTAGCCCTGTCCTTATTTGGATAATTTGAAACCAAATGATAGCAGAAACCAATGATCGATAGACAGAACTTACCGGTACATGCGACCAATAGTGCTGCTGACTGCTCCTACTAAAGCCTGATCCTGTTCCTAAATAGAATGACACAAAAAATGACGATATTTTGATCAAGTTATATGATTTATTCAATCACTGACTGTTTCAATGTGCTTCTTCATGTAGCCATCCTTTTGCTGCTAATGCACCTGGGCCCTCCCTCTCAGCATATTGAGAGTTTAACAAGTACACATGTGAGCCCTGTCCAGCCAATCATTTGCAGCTCACACTTATTTAAACCTGCTCAGCTCTCTATACTGTGCCTGAGCACAGTTCCCATTCCTACAAGGGTTTTTAGATTGCATTCCGGTGCGTTCACCTTTCCCTGTTTCCCCAACTCTGCTACTGATTCTCTTCCTGACCTACTGGTTTGCTGTGTGTGACATTTTGGCTTCCTTCAACCCTTCATCTCCACTGTCTGCCCTTGACCCTTGGACCAGACTCGACCACTTTTTTGTCTGACCCTCTGATGCTTTGCAACAACATCTCTCTGGCCTTTGGGTCAGCTGTCACATACATCTGGAACACTCCAAGAGGTAGTGACCTGGTTGTCTCCCTGAACTGGGGTTAAAGGGTAACAATTGGGGAGACTACTTAGATAATCCCCTTGGGGGGTGGCCCATAGTCAAATTGGTTAGGTGACATATGGGTTCACCATCCATTAGGAATTCCACCTATTCAAAACTATAATTTCACAAAGAAAAGAGCCTTTGATACCAGCCCCGCAGCTATGTCTGACATTGCCCTCAGTATCTAGTTGTTCATAGTTATCTCTCAACATCCAGTGGTTTCGATGCTCGTGAACTAAACCTCAGTGTGTTTCACCCATCTAAGCAGGGGCGCACCGCTAATGAGGCGAAGTGAGGCGGCCGCCTCGGGCGGCACTGTCCGGGGGGCGGCATTTTTGCTATTTAGTGTAAACCAGCCCAGGACAGGCCGCTTTAAAAAAAAAAAAAAAAAACAGCTGAGTGGGGCCTGTCCTGGGCTGGTTTACAAGACGTCGTATCTCAGCGCAGGCGGCGACACAATGACGTCATCACGCCGCCTACGCTGAGACACAGGCATCGCGGACAAGAAGAGGAGACGGCGGCGGCTGCATCAAGGCATCGCAGGTGAGTATAACTTTTTTTTATATATATAAATAGGCCGTAACCTGTTGGAGTATCCCCCCGGCAGGTCAGGGCCTATTTATTTACCTACCCCACGTCTGCTCGTGGCCGCCCCCCGCTTCCCCTTCTGCTATGGGACACAGAAGGCGAAGTGGATGCCACTGTGAGCGGCCGCGGGGATGGGTAAGTTAGGCCGCGGGCCGCAAATACTTCTATCATTATACTCCGGGGTCTATTCAGACCCCGGAGTATAATAATCGGAGGCCTAGGGTTGGTGAGGGAACATAAAAACCAGTGTTACTCGCCTCCTGCGATCCGATGTAACTCCGAGCAGGCTTGAGGCCTCTGGTGACGTCATCAGGTAGCGTCGCCGGCCTGATCACGTGACGTGTGTGCGCAATTAAACAGGGCCGAAAGCTGCAAGGAGTGCACCGGTGTCCAAGATAGGTAAGTAACTCTGGTTTTTATGTTTGTTACCTCCCCTGGGTCTCCAATCATTATACTCTGGGGTCTGAAAAGACCCCATAGTATAATAATAGTTCATGGGTGGTCCACTATGGGGCATAATACCCTGTGCAGGGACCACTGTAGAGCATAATACCCTGTGCAGGGGCCACTCTGGAGCATAATACAAGTGCAGGGGCCACTATGGAGCATAATATCAGTGCAAGGGCCACTATGGAGGATAATACCAGTGCAGGGGCCACTATGGAGCATAATACCAGTGCAAGGGCCACTATAGAGCATTATACCATTGCAGGGGCCACTATGGAGCATAACACCGTGTGCAGGGGCCAATATGGGGCATAAAACTGTGTGCAGGAGTTGCTGTAGAACATAATACAGTGTGCAGGGGCCGCTGCGGGCCATAACACTGTGTAATACTGTGTGCAGGGGCTGCTGTGGAACATTATAGTGTGTGTAAATGGGGTGCTATAAACATGGGCTATGGCACCTGTTTATATTATATGCTGTCTGTTTATAGTGGCCGTGTGATGTAATTGTAGCCTTGTCACATACTGTAGACATGTACAGGACGAGGCTGTAGTTACATGACATGGCCGCTATGAGATGAATGACACTATGTAAACAGAGAAGCGGTCGCGGCGCTTACACAGGTACCATTCAAACAGCTGGTCAGTGGGGGTCCTGGGTTTTTCAACCCCACTGATTAGTTTATTAATGACCTGGAAAACCTTTTAATTAGTTAACACCTGGGGTATTATTAATAAGGGGCACTATTTATACAGGGTACACACGGACATTATTAATATAAAGATGCACTTGGGGGTATTATTCATTATGGGGGGTTATATCATATATTATATAATTGGGGTAGCAGCAGGATGGGGGCTTTGTGTAGGTGAGGACAATGTGGGTCAGATGCCTGGAAAAGTGAGGAGCCAAAGATGTCTGTGTTGCAACCTTTACAGAAACAAGTCACAGCTGGAAGAAGTGGTCATGGCGGTCCAGAGGGAAGAGAAGGGAAATGTGACCGATTAGTCAGAGACGTCACCTGTAAGTCACAGAATGTTACTGCCCTGTATTCACCTAAATGATAGAGGATAAATACCTGAGTGATGGGGGTCTGTCTGCTGAGACCCCCACTGAGCCTGAGAATTGGGTTTTTTCCCCCCACTAGGTGGGAATCCAGCCTGGCTGCAGCCATATACAGTATATAGGTGTGTCACTTGGTGGATGAACGAACCCACGTGACTCTCATTCACTTCAATGGGAGAGCCAAAGATAGCCGAAGTCCAGTACTCAGCTATCTGCGGGGCTCCTATTATAGAGAATGGGGGCCACGTGGGCTCGTCCATCCACCAAGCAGAAGATGTGGGAAGTTACTTTCATTGTTAATGCTGTGTTGTTGATCTGATACTGAAGTAATACAGGAAGAAGAATTCTTAAAAACTGTTTTATAACTTTGTGTATTGTGTATATTGTGCGACGATAACAGTGTGTTAAACTAGTAGCATGGAAACTCAGTTTTTTTTTTTTTTTTTTTTTTTTTTTTTGGGGGGGGGCGTCTTTCTATAGTCCACCTCAGGCAGCAAAGAGGCTAGGTTCACCACTGCATCTAAGCTTTAAATGAGCAGGAGCCAGAGTCAAAAATAATAAATCACCAGAGCCCTGATGGTGGCTCCCAACAGTATGTTATGAAGTGGACTGGTTGTACCATAGTAGACATTTAGAAATCCACAGGATATGTCATAAGAGTCTCATAGATAAGGTTCTCATCCCCCATACCCCATCCTGGCTCACCCTTGGCCATTGGTTTACAGAAACATATAAGCTCACTATGCGTCACTGTATCTATATCTTCTTTATTTCCATAGACCCAACCACTGATGATAGCCGGGATTTAGCTGAAGTCTGAGAGTTAGTTTTAGAGGTAGGCGCGGGTTTCAGAGGACAGAGCCGCAGCTCTGACATTTATGGCTTATCCTGCAGACATATCATAAATATCTATCTTGATAAAACCCTTTTAATAAGGGTGCCATAATTTGATATATACTGAATAAAGTATTTTTATGTATTATGTTAATATTTGTGAAGAAGTAATAATAATAATAATAATAATAATAATACTTAGAATAATAATAATTACCGGGCCACAGAGTTTACAATGAGTGTTTTTTACAGTCATCATCACACAACTCATCTGAGTCTCCTCCGTTTCCTGACCTCGTCCTATAATTGTAGATAATGTCTATTAGATATGATGAGCTGGCTGGGCTATTATAGCATTACAATACAGGATGTGAAGTCTATGGGATCTTTGCTATGCACTTACAATACCCAAAATAAATAGAAATAAAAGACCAGGGAGGTTTCTGAGAACAAGTATTTTATTACAATATGGTTAAATTATGACAATATCTGTAAAGTGCTGCGCGATATGATGGCGCTATATAAGTAAAAATAAATAAATTAGCGAACACACTTTTCTACAATTAATTGTTTGCCGGTCAGAATGAGATCATGTGACCCAACTACAGAAAAGATCCCATGGATATTCATATGGAATATAAAGGCTAAAGAGGGTAATACTAGCTGAATTATATACACTGGGGGAATAGCTACTGTATATAATAAAAAAAAAAATCTGTTGCTTTCAGAATGATGATGTGTCTGTGCTCTTTTGTATATTTGTTTTTATTGCATAGATTTTTTTCATTGCATAAGCTTGGAAAGTGAATGACTTTATTTAATGTGATTTGTAGTAAATTGTGACTGGTCTTGAACCTTTCAGGAGGATTTACTTTTAGTAACAATGCATTTGATACTCACTTTGTTATGGTCTTGCCAGACGTAGCAATACCCTCACACTACTGCAGGGGTCTGGGAGGAAGGACAGAGACAAGTGAGCCCTAATCTCACCCCAGCCACTGTCCCTTCCTATTGCCTCAGTTACCCTAAACGGTAAAAGGACAACCTGAAGACAAGCCCTATACTGAGTAAGTGACACACAGAACAGGACAAGACAAAACAACACAGAAGCAGAGTGAGCAAGCCAAGGGGTCGGTAACAGACGAGCAACGCAGTACAAAATCGCAATCCAAGAGAATAGTCAAAAGTCAAGGCCAGAAGTCAGAAATACGAATACCAGTAACAAGACAGCAAGGAATACTAGCCAGAACACAAAAGCAATAACCAGCAACCATGTGAGGGTTGACAACCTGTTTATAGAAAGTCTGGGCAAGCCCCAGACTGGATTGGTAGACAGGCTGTCAATCACACAGGCAAGGCTGAGATTAACTATATGCGGTCCAGAGAGAAATGCTCAGAACACGGGTGTGGCTGGAAATCCATTACATTGTCTAGGACCGTGTTCAGACTGAGCAACAAGAAACCTACGCAAGGAACCAAACTGAACACGCCTCCTTCTCCGCAGCGTGCGAGCGGAGGGTGGCGCAGAGACCCGAACAGGCAGAGACGTTACACACTTACAGTATGCATGGACCATTCTCCAGGTCTACACTGTCAAGATATAGCAAAGTTTTACTTGACTTGTCTGAAAAGTCATAACTTATCACAGAAGGCTTCAAAAACTATTGAAAAAGCCATTGAAAGAGTTGGATTTATATTCTGTGCTACAGTTTTATTAATTAGTTAAGTGTCAAACCTGCTACATCTGTATATGCAAAAATGTGCAGGGTAAAGTCCAGCCATTGGAAAAACTGTCACCTATTCCAGACAGCATTAAAATACACCGTGATAAGTAGCAAGAAGCCCAAACTTCTATGTACTTCTGATACTACCCCAGTCCTTACTTATGGCAGAAGGATGTCACGTATAGCAACATATAAATCTAAGTTAGCCAAAGCCTAGCCTGATCTAGCAGTATATACTGTAACAGCAGTGTCTGAAATTTGATGCGACAGTGAGAAAAAAAAAGCTTTCCTCACACCTACAGGTTTTCCAGTCCCATACTGATGACTTATCCACTCGTCTAGACTTTCCAATAGCTTTTGTTGTCTATGTGCTAAGATATCACACTGCAACAGTGTCCAGTGTCAAATTAAACTTTGCTGTCTGTGTTAGATCCAGTCTCCTCTATATGTGTGACCAAGGTTCCTTAAGACTTGGCATTTTATGAAATCATGTAAATTTGCTGTAACCTGGAAGCAGAATCTACTCCCGCTGTTATTATTAAACTGTACACAAACTGTAATTCAGAAATTGGATATAGTAGCTATTAGATTATTAGATAAAGTGACTATTAGACTATTAGATGTTGTGGCTTTTAGACTATTGGATATAGTGGCTACAAGACCACTAATAAAATTCAGGACTGTAGGTTGGCACTTAGGTATTGTCAATTCAGGGGTTGTAAAGCATATCTAACACAGCGAGACACTTTATTAGTACTCACGCAAGATCAATAAGTACTTTCCAAGTTTATGTAATAAGAAAAAACAACAACAATAGAAGGTAATCTGAAATAACTTTATTAAACAGAGCAGTTTACTTGATTTCTCTGTGGGAAGAGGTTAAAAAACAAAAAGTAAAACTTATCCTTTACAACATTGTTTCTGAATATTTCTAAGCCAGTACTTGAATCCTCATAGACTAGTGCTCATTAAATTTATATTTAATTGAAATGTAAATCAACTTGAACAGGCGCTGAATCTGATAGAGCGCCCTCTGTCTGCTGTGCTGACTTTTTCAGTGTCCAATTTATAATTGTTATAATTAATGCTCAATTGAAATACTCCCGGACACTCTTTGCATTCTATGTGCATCTCAAACTGCCTGCTATGTTGTCTTCATGACTTTTTTTCAGTGTCCCATTGACAATTACTTGTTAAATAAAGTTAATTGAAATTTAAATTATTTTTTTAGTGTTGATAGTGTCAGGACTTTCAATCCAGCTGCTTTACTTTTAACGTTACCATGTCAACCTTGGAAGATTTTGCAGTTTTAGACATTTCCTGAGTTGGTGCAATTAGCAGCTGAGCCGTCCTATATAAGACTCCTCCTTCCTGACACAGGCACCGAATAATTGTTCAGCTTCCTATTTTGGCTCTGCATCATATTGTTTGTGTTCCTGTTTGCATACTGACCCTTGGCTTGCTCTCTGGATATTCTATTTGCCTTCTGATTCTGTATGTGACGTACCTGGTCAGATTTTGACCATTGGCCTGTTTTTAGATATTGTATCTGTCTTCTGAATTTGCCTCTGACGTCCTTTCCTGGTTCTGACCTGTTCCTGTACGACTAATCTCCTATTCAAGTTCTACCCAGTAAGTCAATTGTTGGGTTTTGTTTTTAGTTTCAGTTTAGCAGTGCATTTATTATTAGTACAGACTACTGTTGGTGACAATTCAGACTTTCTGATGGATTTTCTGCTAAAAGTCCACCTTGCCACGCAGGGGGCTCTGATGAACCAACCTCATATATGTAACTCATGAGTTGCTAGGAAGGGCCAGTGATGACCTACCAGTTGCATCTATCCATGGGACAATCATTAGAAGCACTAGAGCAAAAGCTTGTCTGGCCTCTACTCATTGCTTTTTATCTCTATTCTGTGACCAATCCAGAAAAAGGGATAATAATGCTGCTTTGTGATATAGTTTTACATTAGGCATTCTCACTCCCCCTGACATCCTATCCCATCCTTGGTTATCACCTGTTTGTTTAACCCCTTTAGCCACTTTGATTTTCTGATTTTGTGTTTCACTTTTTCCCTCTCCACTTTCCAAAAGCCATAACATTTTTTTTTCAGTCATATGAGGGCTTATTTTTTGTGGGACAAGTTGTATTTCACAGTGGTACCAATTACTTTTCTGTATGCTGTACTAGGAAGCTGGAAAAAAATTAGAATAAAGTAGAATTGGAAAAAAAAATCTAATAGTGGTTAATTGATATATGCAGATGTATTTACCTATTTCATTACATGTCAATTTTCCATCAAGTCTATTCTTTAGCACATTTCCTATGGAAATACTGTAAAATTTACATGTGTTGTAGGATAATCTAATAAATATATTAATATGATACTTGTATGAATGAATGAAGGAAGAAGACACAATGCTTACCATCACTGGAGGGTACAGTATCCATAGTTGAATCCAAAGTGGAATTAAAATCTCTACAAGATGGAAAAAATGCTATTACATTTAGTGCTACAAAACACACAGAATTGTCTTAAACTCCTTAAGGAGTTCAATGTAGCTGGATAACGGCATGGTTTTTACATAAATAGCAATTTTTAACTTTATACTTTAATTTGCTTTTCTATGGCTTTTGTTTTGTGATATCACATTGCAGCAAATGATCTACATCTATGTGTGATGTTTGGGAAAATGTAGAAAAAAAAAATAAAAAAGCACTTTTAGGCTAAGGCCCCACGTAGCAAAATGCAGCAAAAAAACATTCTGTGGAGGAAACCACATCACATATTTTTCCGCAGTGTTTTTTACAGAAAGTACACAGAATTTTTGTGAAATTTTTCAATAGATTTCAATGACTTCTCTTATCTTCTGTGACACAATATGGCACAGGATATATCGGTGTAATGTCAAGCTTTGCTATATCTGTACAGGAAACATTGGTATTCCTCTTCAGGCTTTCCATGGCAGAATGCCGATGTGGCTTTACCTCTGATTAGGCCTAGGTGAATCAAGGGCAAGATCAAGCAGGATGCTTATTTTTTCAGTGTCCGGCTGCAAATTTGGGCAGAATCTGTCCCCAGATCAGAGTCAAATTCCTACCTGTGATTGGCCCCTTTCTGTGTTACTTGTTATTACAATTTTTTGTCTATCATTCTGATGAGGAAATTAATCAGTTCATATTTTAGAAGTAATCAATACAGAAGTCCAAGTATTTCTTGAGGGTTCATTTACTTTTGCTTGGAACTTGTCCAGCTCTAATGTACTGTACACCGTACTTGCAGAGTTATTACACCTAAATCTGATCAAACATATTAATTGCACATTGGCTAGAACTGCTAAATTTGACTTGACTTGTTATTTAATGTAAATGGGGACTACAGATGGGTGAACCCTCAGGATTTGTTTTGTTTCAAGTTCGGGCTGGATCAGGTCCCTGATTTGTTTTGGGTTGAATAAGTTTGGTACAAACCACACCTTAAGTTGGCTTAAAACATAGTGTAAAACACTCTCAGGGCTACCAGAAACCTAGCACGCCTGTATTTAATAGTGGCAGTGGGTATTCTGTGATAGTGGGGCCACTGCTGATATTAAAGGCAGTGGTCCTACTATCATCTTTCCCTATGCTGTGACACTATGATGTCACAGTACAGGAATAATATAAAAAATTGGTGGCAGTGGGTGAAAAAAGAAATCACAGTGGAGCTACTGGCAGTGGCCCCACTATGTATAGATAGTTTGGCCATTTGAATTTAGCGACAAATTTAAATGGGCTAATCACAGGAGAGCTGCTTACTATTTTGCTTACTTATATTGAATTCAATAGTAGCATCTTCTCTCCTGTGATCTAAGAGATCACTGGGGGTCTAACACCCAGGGCCCCAACTGATCAACTAAAGGGACTGTGGTGCTTTTATGAGCACCCTCACCACATTGCTATTTACATTGCACAGGATCTGTTTTATAATGACTATGTAATGTAATAATATCACATGTCTGCTATAAAACAGATGATGTGTGATGTAAATAGTGAAGGTGCCCCACACAGTATAATATCTTCCCCAGAACCCCTCTACAGTATAATGCTCTACAGTGGCCCCCACACAATATAATATGCTCCACAGTAGCCCCACACAGTATATCTTTCCCATAGCCCCCCAAGTATAATGCTCCATAGTTGACCAACACAGTCTAATATATTCCACAGTGGCCCCAACCCACACAGTATAATATGCTCCACAATGGCCCCATACAGTATAAGATGCTCCACAGTGGCCCCCACACAGTATAATATGGTCCACAGTGGCCCCCATCCAGTATATTTTTGAGTGGCCCCACCCAGTATAATATGCTCCACAGTCGCCCCCAAACAGTATAATATGCCCTGCAGTGGCACCACACAGTATACTATTATACATAGTGGCCCCAACCTACACAGTATAATTTGCTCCACAGTAGCATCCACACAGTTTAATATGCTCCACAGTGGTCCCACCACAGTATAAAATGCACCACAATGGCCCCTACACAGTATAATATGCTCCACAGTGGCCCCCACACAGTATAATATGCTCCACAGTGGCCCCACCACAAGTATAAAATGCTCCACAGTGGCCCCTACACAGTACAACATGCCCCACAGTGGCCCTACATAGTATAATATGCTCCCACAGTGGCTCACAAACAGAACAATATACTCCACAGTGGCCCCCACACAGTATTATGTGTTCCACAGTGATCACACACAGTGCAATATGCTTTACAGTGGCCCCCAAACAGTATAATATGTTCCACAGTGTCCCCATAATATGCTCCACAGTGGCCCACAGTATAATTTACTTCACAGTGACCCCACACAGTATAATATGCTTCACAGTGACCACACACAGTATAATATGCTCCACAGTTACCTCAGACCCCAAAGTCTAATAAGTGAAGGCCCAGGGGAGGTGAGTATAAGTATTTGTTATTTTTAGTCACCTCCCCTGGGCAGGCTTCCATTTGGAAAGGCATAAACAAAAAAAAAAAAAAAAAAATCCTCAAATTTATCAACGGCCCACAAAACTCATACATGTGAACAACACCGTAAAGAAGGATATATAAGATCAAAAACAGTATTTAAAATATAATCAGGTGAATCTTTTGTCAATTTTAACCTGCAGGTGCTCCCTTAGATGGCTGGTATATAAATATATATATCCCCTGTTGCCTCATGATGAAGCCATTTTGTGGTGAAATACGTGTGCCTGGTAAATCAGCAGGTGGCAGCAAACTGGCAGAGTTATCTTAGATAGAATGGAACTTTCGATTCCACTAAAAATCTCCCTCTAGAGAGAAGTAGAGGAGTCCAGTCCTCTGCAGCTAGGGTGGGAACCAGTTAGAACCAGTCAAGTTCTATTTGAGTACTGATTGAGACTCCATCTTGAAGCTGCCAGGAGTCAAGTTCCCTGGCACAACCGAGAGTCAGACTACAGACAGAAGGGCAGCTCACCAGTTATATGCTAAAGCCTGCTGGAGCCAAGACAAAGCCTGAATCTGTTTGGAAAACCGTTTATTCAAGTAAAGCTGCTGTACAACTTCATCTCAAGGTCTGGACTCCAGTTATTCCTCAATCTCTCAATTACTCCTACTATTTATTGCATCGGAGCCAAAGCCTGGGGTCTAGCCGTACCCAGGTAAGAGCACCGTGACACCTTTGCATATGTATAGTGGTCGGGGAGCCAGCCTTTCCCGATCGCTATCATGGTGCTGGAGGGCCCTGGCCATCTACAGCTGGTCGTGGACCCTGTATCACTACGGGCCCGGGGGCACCCCCTGCGACCATGATCATTACGTCCCTGGGAAGGATACATGCTGACTTTTATATCAGGGTATTTTGTGCCGATTATGTATCTCCTTATGCTTTCTTTTGAACACATGGGTGACTGCTGACAGTGATTTTTTTTTACTTCTTTTCTCTTACAAGCAGATTGCTGGCTCACATAAACCAGGGTTACTAAGAGACTAAGTCAGACTCAGACTTATAATAATCATTCTCTAATAAGACTCAGTATATGGTCATTATACAGGGCTAATGGTGAAATTTTGTTTCACTAATTAACCCTATTAATACCCTATTATAGCCATTTATCATAAGATTTGGTTGTAGCCCTTTGATATTTTAGGGGTATTTTTATTATATATTATTAAAAGTTAAGTTTTCTTTGGCTGCTTCTTCATATTTCTGTGATTACATTAGTGACATCTTGGTGAATGGCGGCATATTGTCCAGCGTCTGTGAATGAGCTGTATATCTGCATTATGTATAGCAGTGCTAAAGAATGCTCCATAGGGCAGTGATACTGGTCTCCCTAAGGAATATTCATGAGGGACTCACGGAGGTATAGGAAGCCTCCAGCACCACATGGAGCCAGCCAATCACTAAAGCTTTAGGTTCATTGGAAATCTGAGATATTTGAGTCAAATGCAGTTTGTTACACAAGATAGACTAGAGCAAGGATTGGAAATATTGGCTCCGCTTCACTGTCTGGGACCCTCGGCTTATTTCAGATTCTTTATAAACCAATCACTATAGAAAAATGAGAAGTAAGAAAGATTATAAGAATGGAGAAGGGGTAGAAAACTATCTCAGCTACAAAAGGACGACGTAAATAATCCAACAGAGGAGAATAGAATAAATCAGACAACTCTCCAGGATAGTTATATGGGATAAGTTAGGTCCCAAAATACAGTTTCCTGGTACTAATAACTACTAAATTACTAACTACTGTCAACATTTAGCACATTCCTTTCTCAAGAATGTGCTAATTTACTGGATGATCCAGAATCTGTGAAAGAAATACAGCAGATAAGAAGACTTTGAGATACATGTCCTCTTGGACAGACTCCTGATGGAAAGATATCAAAGATCTAGCTCTGTGCTGCGCCCCAAACAGGCAGGTATAAAAAAAAAGGCTATAAATAAGGAAGAATTACCTGCCTGTATATACAAGACACGTATTGCACGCACTGACTTAAAAAAAGAAAAAAACGAACATTATATATATACAGTGCCTTGCGAAAGTATTCGGCCCCCTTGAACTTTTCAACCTTTTGCCACATTTCAGGCTTCAAACATAAAGATATAAAATTTAAATTTTTTGGTGAATCAACATCAAGTGTAATAATAATTTGGCACGCCCCACTTTTCAGTTTTTAATTTTTTACAAAAGTTTAAAATATCCAATAAATTTCGTTCCACTTCACAATTGTGTCCCACTTGTTGTTGATTCTTTACCAAAAAATTAAAATTTTATATCTTTATATGTTTGAAGCCTGAAATGTGACAAAAGGTTGAAAAGTTCAAGGGGGCCGAATACTTTCGCAAGGCACTGTATATCCACATAGAACTGTCAGATTGCTTAAAAACTTGTCATAAAGTTCAATCTCAAGCAGATACGTAAATGATTACACACTAGGTCTTATCACAATAGAGTGTAAGGCCGGGGGCCCCATGTGGCGTAAACTCTGCGGTTCGGTTGTGGCCTAAACACCACAGCAAAAATCACTGCAAAGACTGTTAATCCCATCCACACATTGCAGAAAAATACACGCAGTGGAAATGCTGCAATTTCCAACCGTTGCATTTTTGGAAATCAAAACATGTCAATTATACCTACGGAAATGCTGGCAGTTTCCCTATAGGTATAATTGAAAATCCACAGAAGAAAACTCTGTGGAATTTTTGTGAAAAGTGCTTCACAAAAAAACGCAATGCGTTTCCGCCACTCTTTTTCCCGCAGCTCGCTACATTGGGCCTTAGCTTAAAAATGCTTCTCTGCTCAGAAGTTACTTTTGGGTAGTTTACCTCATTTTCTCCACTTGATAGATTTGACAGGGGGCTGAGGGAAGCACATCACATATGAAGGAGCAGTCACCAACTTATCTCAAACATAACAATAGTGCGGAGCATAAAATAGAATAAAATCCATGTATAACTTGTCCCCCACATGTCTCCTCCTGTACACATCTCTTATACTCACTGTAATTCCTCTATCCTGCAGGCTGGACTGGACAGAGCGGCCATCAAGTCACTGAGGTGAGGACCAGACACATCATTACCAGACAGGTCAAGTATCTTCAGGGACTGGTTATTCCTTATTACAGATGACAACTGGATGTAGGAAGTGTCTGGTAGATTATTATAAGCTAAACTGTAGGAATAAGAAGATGAGATGTGAGTGATGTGTACACAGAGCATTAGTATAACAACTGTAGATTGTGAATGTGGAGAGAAAATGTCCCCGGATGTTAGTACAATCCATAAATGTCTCCACTAGGAGGCGCCTCTTGTGTGTGGGGATGGAAGGAATGTTGGAAGGCCAAGTATATGATTTGTCCACTGACACCAAATCCGTGTTCTAGAATTACAGAATTCCTGAATAATATCCTCACTTTATGGCATGTCATAAATCAGTGATCACTGCAGCACATGGAGTCTATGGTGTTCCTAAGGATAGATGAAGGAACTTGTATAACCAGTCATCAGCAGCTGAGAACTCTCCTTCCTCCATTATGTATTGTATCTCAGTCTGTGGCTCCCGTGTCCTTCATTCACCTCCTGCCTTTACACTATTACATGTCACATGGGGCTCTTTCCTTGTTTTCAAAGTGTTTTCTGTCCCCACATGGAGATTTCTTACTCAGGATAGGTAATTAGTATGTGATCTGTTGTGATCCAGAACCCGGACCCCACACAGATCAGCTGTTCTGGAAGCCTCTAAGCGTCAGAAGCTGGTGCAGTGGACGAGGAGTGCGTGCAGGCGTCTCTTATTGATGCATTAGTAGCAGCGCAGCAGCGTCATCCACTGCATAGCAATAGTTCCGGGGAATTGTAGTGCTGCTCCTATTACTTGAATAAGAACAGCCTGCATGCACCAGCATCCGGCAAAATATAGGAGGGAAAGGAGAAAACTAAGAAGAGGAGAGAAGCCAAGCATCAACCATTAGTCTTCTTTCTTCCTTGCAAGCAACCTGAAGAGGCTGAAGACAATGCTCTGTGGATTGTGAGCTGCTCAGTAAGTGGCTGCTGCTATTGGCTTTCTGCAGAAGAGCTACACATACGTGTCTGGTAAAACTGCTGGGATGTTTATGTGTTCCATACAAATCCTTACAAATATGTCATTGTACCATCGTATCGTTGTACCATTGTGTGCGGCCTCCATTCTATCATTCTACCTTTACATTGTACATTAAAATCCTTTCACATCCCGAGCTGAAGTCACAACTCTGCTAGTATTGTACTTCATATCTTTAGCTCCAGTCACATCCAGAGCTGCGGAGACAATTTTTTTTTTTTTTTTTTACATTATTTATTATTTTGTTTTATTTGTAAATTAGGCCTCATTTATTAAAGCTTTTAGCATCTGTGGGTAGAAAAACGCTGTTCCTTTTACTGCTTTGTTTTGGGAGGGAAGAGCTGATGCCCACGAGTATCCTTTGTAATACATTGCCTCCCGTTATTAACCCCCCCCCCCCAATTAAACCTACTTTTTAGAGGATAGCTGGATCACCAGTAGTGGCTCTTCTGTGATAGCAGGAGCCCCACTATCCTCTAGTATGGGGGTGATGTTAAATTTAACCCTTCCTAGTGTGGGACTTCAGTGTCTCCCTTGTAAGGCAACCAGGGCCAAATAATATAAATCACATGGTCCTGGTTGTAGTGTAACATTTAGTTTAACCAAAGGCTAAATATACAGTAAGTCCTCAGGAGAAGGAACAAGTTGGCCAGGCTTTGCCAATTTGTTTGGCGATGGCTATATCTCTGTATATTAATAGCCAATGGCTATGTGACTGGCAGATATAACAAATCAGGGATTTATCTAAATTCAGGTGACTGAAATAACTGCAGGCAGTGTTAGCTGCAAACCAATCACACAGCCTGAGGATCCAGAGGAGAGGGGGCAATGGTCACCAGTTACTGTTACAAGCTCCAATATGGAGGACTAGCAAGTCCTGATCAGGAACTCTCAGAGGTCACAGTACAGTGTAAGGGAAATAGCACACCAGCAGATTCATTGGTGATGGTTACATCTGCATAAGAGGAGCTTCTATCTAACCAGTGAGAGATTCCTCCAGTATAGAGAGCTCATTGTAATCAGCCAAATAATCATCTGCCCAGACATAGTGCGGAGCCTATACAGCCTGGAAAATGTGTGGATTATACTGTAACTTGTCCCCCACATGTCTCCTCCTGTACACATCTCTTATACTCACTGTAATTCCTCTATCCTGCAGGCTGGACTGGACAGAGCGTCCACCAAGTGTCTGAAGTGAGGACCAGACAGAAGGTTACGAGACAGGTCAAGTATCTTCAGGGACTGGTTATTCCTTATCACAGATGCCAGATGGATGCAGGAAGTGTCTGGTAGATCATTATTAGCCAAACTGTAAGAATAAGAAGATGAGATGTGAGTGATGTGTACACAGAGCATTAGTATAACATCTGTAGATTGTGAATGTGGAGATAAAATGTTCCTGGATTTTAGTACAATCCATAAATGTCACCACTAGATGTGTATTGTAGATGTCAGGAATGCCACTATATGTCCACAGACATCATAAACTCACTTTATGGCATGTCATAAATCAGTGATCACTGCAGCACATGGAGTCTATGTTAGTCATAAGGATAGATGAAGAAATTTGTATAACCAGTCATCAGCTGCTGAGAACTCTACTTCCTCCATTATGTATTGTAGCTCTCAGTCTGTGGCTCCCGTGTCCTTCATTCACCTCCTGCCTTTACACTATTACATGTCACATGGGGCTCTTTCTTCACTTATCACAGATTCACCATCATCATGGGTGATTTCAACATCCCCATTAACACAACCCACCCCTCCGCTTCCAGTCTCCTGTCACTTACTGCCTCCTTTGGTCTCTCTCAATGGTCCTCCTCTGCCACTCACACAAAGGGGCACACGCTGGATCTCATATTCACCCGCCTCTGCTCTCTAGTCAACCTCTCTAACTCTGTCCACGGTCTGACCACAACCTGCTGACATTCTCGGCCCTCTCCTCTGTAATAGACCCCCCAACTCCTAAACCAACAGGCCCCGCAGGAACCTTAATGTCTTAACATCCGCATGCTCGCAGACTCTCTCCTACCACTCACTGACATAATCTCACTCCAAGATGCAGATACCGCCGCTGACTTCTACAATACCACCATTACTTCAGCCCTTGACTCTGTGCCCCATTCACAAACACCAGAGCCCATCCGATCAATAGGCAGCCCTGGCACACTGACCTGATTAAAAAACTGAGACGTGCTTCACGGGTTGCAGAACTCTTCTGGAAGAAAAGCTACTCCCAGGAGGACTTCCTTAGGTACAAAGAGGCAGTTCTCACATTCAAGAACACACTCACCTCTGCAAAGCAGGTCTACTTCTCCGCACTAATATCTGCCCTATCCCGCAACCCCAGACAGCTATTCACTACCTTCAACTCCCTTCTCCGTCCTCCTGCGCCCCCTCTGACATCACTTATCACAGCTGATGACTTTGCCTCTTATTTCAAAAGCAAAATTGACACCATCAGAGACAGTCTCACCCTACACCCCCAACAACCACTCTATCCAACTGCTCGGGGGTCTTCATCTTTAACCTGTTTCTTCACAGTCACCGATGAAAAGCTCTCCACCCTAATCTCTAAATCCCACCTCACCTCCTACGCGCTTGACCCGATCCAGTCACATTTTATCCCCTAACTCACTGAAGTCATTACTCCTGCCCTAACCCATCTCTTCAACCTATCCCTAACCAATGGATCTTTGCCTTTCACCTTCAAACATGCTACCATCACCCCTATACTTAAGAAACCCTCCCTCAACCCGTCCTCTCCAGCCAACTATCGCCCCATCTCACTGCTCCAATACGCCTCTAAATTGCTTCAACAACACGTCCACTCCAAACTCCAAACTATCCTCCTATCTCTCTCCCAACGTGCTCTTTGACAGACTACAGTCAGGCTTCAGACCCCATCACTCAACAGAAACTGCCCTAACCAAAGTCAATAATGACATTCTAACTGCCAAGCATCACTACTCTGTCCTCCTCCTCCTTGACCTCTCCTCTGCCTTTGACACAGTCGACCATTCCCTCCTGTTAGAAACGCTCTCATTCCTTGGCATCTCAGACCTGGCCTTTTCCTGGATCTCCTCATAACTCACCTAGCACATGTTCAGCGTCTCCCACTCGCATACCACCTCCCTGCCATGCCCTCTTTCTGTAGGTGTCCCCAAGGCTCCGTCCTAGGACCCCTCCTGTTCTCCATCTATACCCTCGGCCTTGGCCAGCTCATAGAATCCCATGGTTTCCAATACCATTGCTATGCTGATGACACCCAAATATATCTTTCTGGTCCAGACATTACCTCCCTGTTGTCCAGAATCCCAGAATGTCTAGCGGCTGTAGCCTTCTTTCTCTCCTCCCACTTTCTCAAACTCAACATGGAGAAAACGGAGTTCATCATCTTCACCCCCTCCTCGCACAGCCCCTCTATGTGACCCATCTATCAAAGTTAATGGAACCACACTCACCCAAGTCCCATGGGTCCGCTGCCTTGGGATAACCTTAGACTACTGTAACACTCTTCTCCATGGCCTCCCTGCAAATACTCTCGCCCCCCTCCATTCCACCTTAAACTGTGCTGCTCGCTTAATACACCTCTCCCCTCCATCAGCCGCCCCCCTCTTCCAATCCCTTTACTGGCTACACATTGCCCAGTGAATAGAGTTCAAATTACTAACGCTGACATAGAAAGCCATCCACAACCTGTCCCCTCCATATACAGTATCTCTGACCTAATTTCCCACTACCTGCCCACACGTAACCTCCGATCCTCCAAAGACCTCCTACTCCGCTCTGCTCTTATCCGCTCATGACAGGGACAGAATATCATTGAAGCTAAGGAAGCTCCAAGCTCAAGGCCCCATCTTTCCCCGATCATAAATTTCTCCAACTCCACAGCATAGACACTCTGTATTGAGATAAAAGCCTGCAGACATCCTTCAGTAGGCAGTTTTGTCTGCAACCAGACTAAAGACACACATTTTCCCATACTAATAGCTAAACAATGTAAATTTAGGCAGTACCAGATTTATCACAGGTACGGGAGCCTCTTTAGAAAGTTTACTCTAAATTTATACCACCTATTAGTTGGCTTACTTTGAGCTAGAATTTTATGCCAAAATTTTGGTGCAATTTAGGTGTTGCATTTAAACCAACCTACTTTATACTGAGAAATCACTCCCAAATGTCTAGTAGAGATGGGCGAATCAGTTCTCAAGAGCCAGGTTCCCGAATATTCCAAATTGTTTATTTTTTAACGATACCGAACAAATGGTGATTGGCTTCGGATGAACAAAAATGGCCGCTATACAAGAAAGTGGCCACCGCCATGTGTTAGACCAGGAAATACAGAGCAGACAATGTCATGTGTGCAGTGACTCACACATCACATGATAGCAACATCTGACAGTCTCAGCTAATAGAAAGTGGTAGGTGAACCTTATAGTGGTGATGTCATATAGACCATATAAGGTTGTGCACTCATGACACAGCCTTTATTTGTTGTAATTGTGGACATGCACACACATCTGACTCACTTCATGTTATAGCTAATGGTATCGTATTAGCTAGCCTATAGGCAGCAAAAGTCAAAAAAATTGAAAACTGAACAAAACTTATAGAGAATCAGCAATATACACAGGCAGATTAGTAGAACAGTGCTAGAATAGAATTGAATATATAGACATAGGACAAGTTCAGTCTGTAGGGCACATTTATTAAGCCACTTGGGCCTTTTTTTGTGCAAATTGTGCCTTTTTGAGGTCTTTTTCTGCACCACGTTTCATTTATGAAGCATTTGCGCCTTTTTTCACACTGTAATGCTGCCACTTTTGCTTTTTGTCAAGAAAAGGGGGCGTGGCCTAAATGAAGATCCTTTTCATGCTGTATTTATGACTTATGATTTAGGGAAGATGGTTAAAATTGATGGGAAGATGGATGGAGCCAAATACAGGACCATTCTGGAAGAAAACCTGTTGGAGTCTGCAAAAGACCTGAGACTGGGACGGAGATTTATCTTCCAACAAGACAATGATCCCAAACATAAAGCAAAATCTACAATGGAATGGTTCACAAATAAACATATCCAGGTGTTAGAATGGCCAAGTCAAAGTCCAGACCTGAATCCAATCGAGAATCTGTGGAAAGAGCTGAAAACTGCTGTTCACAAACGCTCTCCATCCAACCTCACTGAGCTCCAGCTGTTTTCCAAGGAAGACTGGGCAAGAATTTCAGTCTCTCGATATGCAAAACTGATAAAGACATACCCCAAGCGACTTGTAGCTGTAATCGCAACAAAAGGTGGCGCTACAAAGTATTAACTTAAGGGGGCCGAATAATCTGGCACGCCCCACTTTTCAGTTTTTTATTTTTTACAAGAGTTTAAAATATCCAATAAATTTCGTTCCACTTCACGATTGTGTCCCACTTGTTGTTGATTCTTCTCCAAAAAATTAAAATTTTATATCCTTATGTTTAAAGCCTGAAATGTGGCAAAAGGTTGAAAAGTTCAAGGGGGCCGAATACGTTCGCAAGGCACTGTATATCTCATAGGGTAGCAATACAGCTAGTACAGTAAGGATTAGCTCTCCTCAGTTCAAAATATTTGAAGAGCGTACCAATCTCCCTAAGAATGGCCTGATTATGCCAACAGCCACTGTACCCTGGATCATACATGTCCAAAATTCCATATCTGGCATACACAGTATCCTAATGCTCCATTCCTGGTCCTCTTCGATCCCCGATCATCTGAGACAGAGGGATCATTTTTAGCTGCTAATACCCAAAGTACAGCTGACAAGTTAAAGTACTGTTTACCTGGCCTCCTCCATTGACCTCACACAAGTAACCTTGTAGCTATATCTAGTTCAATAGCTTATATCCAAGGATAATGGCCAATATATCTCCCATAGCAGTCTCTAAACTTAATAAACAGCCTAAGGAGTCCAAAAAACAGGATATCCATATTGTAACTGGGATTAAGTTACTCTAACTGTTTTCTAAAGAGAGACCACTGGTTCATGATGACTTATCTTAAAGCGTCACAGTCAGGACCAAACCAATCGCGTGTTTAATAGAACAGCTACACAGATAATAAAATAAAACCTCTTAATAGTGTGTACAATATTACAGACATACTACTCTATATTACAAAGTTTTAATCATAGGATACTCAATCAACTGAAGAACTGTTACAAATATAGCTCACCCTACAGTTCAAATAACCCTCAACAGGACAAGCAAGAGTTAGAGAGTAAGTTGATGCGTCATACTGTGGAGGAAATAGAGATGTGAGTATTAACCTAATCACCTCAATGAAGAGGAATCATGGTGTTAAAAGCCAATACCCACAGAATTCCCCTATTTCTCCATTGGTTTTCATGCTACAACAGGAGTTATGGGTATAACTTCATCAGCAACTGGATGAAATAATACTGACATATTGCAGTATATTGACTAGATCATGTGTTTAAATCAGAAAAATCACACATCTCATTCACAATATCCAGAATGATGTAAACTAATGTTTATATAAATGGTTCAAAAGATATTGCATCATTTAACTCCAATGGTTTCATGCTCTTTATCCTGAATATCTATTGGGCTTCCTTTTGAAGAATATTTTGATCCTAACTGCCTCCCCTCAGTGGTGGGCACATTTTCTCAATACTTTGGAGACATAGGCTCCTTGGGCCACCATTGCGGGCTTCCCATTCGTGCGTGTTCAGTGGGCGTTCCTCCCTTCTATTGACATTTCCCATATATTCCACAAGTAATTCACGTATGGTTTTGCCCACATAGTTGTTTGATCATTGGCATGTTACCAAACACACTATACCTGATGTTTTACATTTGATGAACTCATACCATGTGTTTGTGGCTTAAAAATTTCTTGCTTGTGCACACAAAGTTAGAGGCCCTGCGTGAACCACAGCGGAATGTGCCAGTTGTACCTGCACTATTTAACCAGGTATTGGTGCCATTATATGGTGTTAAATGACTATGCACCAGCCTATGATGTAAATTTATTCTACGGTATATTATTCAGGGGTAGTCATCCAGTACATCCTGCAAATCAGGCTTAATTTTTAGGACATTGCAATAGGACTAGATGATACGACGGACATCTTGATATTCATTGTCAATGGTCCCGATAAGGTTAATATTTCTACTTCCTGTTTCGCGATTCCTTGGTACTAATAATTCAGACCTGTTACATGAGGCGGCATGATCAAATGCCTGATTAATGACCTTTCTTAGATAGTCCTTTGCAGCAAAGCGAGATCTCAAATTTGCCTTGCTATTGAATTTCGACAAAGAATAGCAATTCCTTCTTAATCTCAGGGGGAGAGGATGGTGACTCCCTCAATTCAAGAGATTAGTAGTGGACTTTTTATGATAGAGGGTTGTGCTGACTTCTCCAATTCGCCAATGACAGTGAAAAGGTCCAAGAATTAATCTGTTTAGGACTAATCTTTGCAGTGAAGCATAAATTCATCTCACTGTGATTTAATACGTCCACAAAGTCTTGGAAGGACTGCAGAGTCCCAGTCCAGAACGGAAAGAAGTCATCTATGTATCACAGACAAGTGTGACACATGATGTCCATTCTTCCATTTCCTCCACAAACACTAGGCACTCCTCCCACCAGCCCAAATACAAGTTGGCAAGGGTGGTTGCTGGCCTCCCCATTGCGGTGCCCTGCTGCTGGTGGAAGAAGCGCCCACTTAATGTGAAGTACAGTCATGGCCAAAAGTTTTGAGAATGATACAAATATTAATTTTTACAAAGTCTACTGCTTCAGTTTTTCTAATGGCAATTTGCATATACTCCAGAATGTTATAAAGAGTGATCAGCTTAACAGCAATTACTTGCAAAGTCAATATTTGCCTAGAAAATGAACTTTATCCCCCAAAACACATTTCAACATCATTGCAGCCCTGCCTTAAAAGGACCACCTAACATCGTTTCAGTGATTGCTCCATTAACACAGGTGTGGGTGTTGATGAGGACAGGGCTGGAGATCAATCTGTCATGATTAAGTAAGAATGACACCACTGGACACTTTAAAAGGAGGCTGGTGCTTGCCATCATTGTTTCTCTTCTGTTAACCATGGTTATCTCTAAAGAAACACGTGCAGTCATCATTGCACTGCACAAAAATGGCCTAACTGGGAAGAGTATTGCAGCTAGAAAGATTGCACCTCAGTCAACAATCTATCGCATCATCAAGAACTTCAAGGAGAGAGGTTCCATTGGTGCCAAAAAGGCTCCAGGGCGCCCAAGAAAGACCAGCAAGCGGCAGGACCGTCTCTTAAAAGTGTTTCAGCTGCGGGATCGGGCTACCAGCAGTGCAGAGCTTGCTGAGGAATGGCAGCAGGCAGGTGTGAGTGCATCTGCACGCACTGTGAGGCGGAGACTCTTGGAGCAAGGCCTGGTCTCAAGGAGGGCAGCAAAGAAGCCACTTCTCTCCAGAAAAAACATCAGGGACAGACTGATATTCTGCAAAAGGTACAGGGAGTGGACTGCTGAGGAATGGGGTAAAGTCATTTTCTCTGATGAATCCCCTTTTCGATTGTTTGGAACATCTGGAAAACAGCTTATTCGGAGAAGAAGAGGTGAGCGCTACCACCAGTCTTGTCTCATGCCAACTGTAAAGCATCCTGAAACCATTCATGTGTGGGGTTGCTTCTCAGCCAAGGGAATCGGCTCTCTCACAGTCTTGCCTAAAAACACAGCCATGAATAAAGAATGGTACCAGAATGTCCTCCAAGAGCAACTTCTCCCAACCGTCCAAGAGCAGTTTGGCGCTCAACAATGCCTTTTCCAGCATGATGGAGCACCTTGCCATAAAGCAAAGGTGATAACTAAATGGCTCAGGGAACAAAACATAGAGATTTTGGGTCCATGGCCTGGAAACTCCCCAGATCTTAATCCCGTTGAGAACTTGTGGTCAATCATCAAGAGACGGGTGGACAAACAAAAACCAACAAATTCAGACAAAATTAAAGCATTGATTCTGCAAGAATGGACTGCTATCAGTCAGGATTTGGTCCAGAAGTTGATTGAGAGCATGCCAGGGAGAATTGCAGAGGTCCTGAAGAAGAAGGGTCAACACTGCAAATATTGACTTGCTGCATTAACTCATTCTAACTGTCAATATAAGCTTCTGTTACTCATAATATGAATGCAATTCTATTTCTGTATGTGATAAAAACATCTGACAAACACACATAAAAACCAGAGGGCAGCAGATCATGTGAAAATAGAATATTTGTGTCATTCTCAAAACTTTTGGCCATGACTGTAGTTCTTTTTAAGAACTAAATCCAAGAGTTTCATAACAAACTCACTGAGCTTTTGTAGGTGAGTTCCGTGTGTGGTTATTTATCCAGTACAGTGCCTGGGCAGAAGGAATGTGACACTTACCATCATACTATGAGCTAGCAGCAAAATGTTTCCCATCACAAAACACAGAGACCAGCATAGACAGGAATCCTGCACCAAAAGGACATTGCAGAGGAGGATGGGAGCCACAAACAGCAGGTACATCTAGTCCATCTATCTGTCATTATTTTCCTATCATTCTTTCACATACAGATGTAGCAGATTCAGCCTGAACTTCTGCAATTGGTTAAACTATCTTTCTGAATGCGGCGGCCAGGCTCATCTATCAGTCTAGACGCTACAGCGAGGCCTCCGGTCTGTGCCGGTCACTACATTGGCTGCCTATTCAATACAGAATACAATATAAACTTATCCCCCTCATCCACAAGGCTCTCCATAATGCTGCACCTCCCTACATTTCCTCTCTCATCTCTGTCTATCGCCCAACCCGTACTCTCCGTTCACTCAATGACCTAAGACTGACATCCTCTATTATCAGAACCTCCCAGGCTCGTATACAAGACTTCTCCCGAGTTGCACCACTTCTCTGGAATGCTCTATCCCAGACTATCAGATTAACCCCCAATTTCCACAGCTTCAAGCGTAAACTAAAGACATATCTTTTCAGACAGGTCTATCACAACTCCTAATGTAAACCCTTCCGTAGTTAGAATCCTTAAAACGTCCCCTCCTCTGTTCCCGCTCCCGCATTACCTCACAGGATATGATGCCGTATCAGACTAACTTTATATCTCCAGGCACCATCTGCACGTTAAAGGACACGACTGGTGACGGCTCCTACAGCTTATATATGTGTAATGGCAGTAACCTCTATTACAGAATTGTCTGACCATTGTATAAGCAATGCTACCTCCGATGCCGCCCCGGCTACCTCCTGTGTCACCCCCCTCTACCTCATAGATTGTAAGCTCTTGTGTCACCTCCTCTACCTCATAGATTGTAAGCTCTTGTGTCACCTCCTCTACCTCATAGATTGTAAGCTCTTGTATCACCCCCTCTATCTCATAGATTGTAAGCTCTTGTGTCACCCCCTCTACCTCATAGATTGTAAGCTCTTGTGTCACCTCTACCTCATAGATTGTAAGCTCTTGTGTCACCCCCTCTACCTCATAGATTGTAAGTTCTTGTGTCACCTCTACCTCATAGATTGTAAGCTCTTGTGTCACCTCTACCTCATAGATTGTAAGCTCTTGTGTCACCTCTACCTCATAGATTGTAAGCTCTTGTGTCACCCCCTCTACTTCATAGATTGTAAGCTCTTGCGAGCAGGGTCCTCAGACCCAGTGTGTGAATTGACTATTTCTTTGTAATGTATCTTTTTTGTCAGTAATTGAACCCTACAAATTGTACAGCGCTACGTAATATGTTGGCGCTGTATAAATAAAATGTATTATTATTATTATTAAACTGCTGCAGCGTGATATCTTATTACAGAAGAAAAAAAAAACAATAAAAGGAAACTGATTGTTCTCAGGGGTTACAGCACGTAGTCAATGACAGCTTGAAGTCTTTTGTGGTAGTTGTGGATGAGGCTCTTTATTTTCTCAGATGGTTCTCCAGCTCCTGTAAATTCCTGGGCTGTCTTGCATGTCCTGCGCGCTTGAGATCTCCCCAGAGGGGCTCAATGATATTGAGGTCAGGAGACTGAGATGGCCACTCCAGAACCTTCACTTTCTTCTGCTGTAGCCAATGACAGGTCGACTTGGCCTTGTGTTTTGGATCGTTGTCATGTTGGAATGCCCAAGTACGTCCCATGCTCAGCTTCCTGGCTGATGAGGGCAGATTTGCCTCCAGTATTTGCTGATAACGCGCTGCATTCATCTTTCCTTCAACTTTGACCAAGTTTCCTGTGCCTTTAAAGCTCACACATCCCCACATCATCAGTGATCCACCTCTGGGCTTTCCAGTAGGAATGGTGTTCCTTTCATCATAGGCCTTGTTGACACCTCTCCAAATGTAACGTTTATGGTTGTGGCCAAAAAATTAGATTTTTGTCTCATCACTGCAAATTACCTTGTTCCAGAAGTTTTGAGGCTTGTCTCTGTGCTGTTTGGTGTATTGAAGGCGAGATTCTTTGTGGCATTTGCGCAGTAATGGCTTTCTTCTGGCAACTCGACCATGCAGCCTATTTTTCTTCAAGTGCATCTTGAAACAGCCGCACCGATAGTTGTCAGAGAGTCCTGTATTTCAGCTGATGTTATGTGTGGGGTTTTTCTTTGCATCCCGAACAGTTTTCCTGGCAATTGTGGCTGAAACTTTGGTTGGTCTACCTGAGCGTGGTTTGGTTTCTGGGCATGTTATCAGGCCAAAATCACCAGGGTATGTGAACTTTTGAAGAGGGTCATTTTGATGTTTTTGGCTGTCATTATGATTTAAAAAGAGAAAACACAGAAGTCTGACAATAAATGGCTTCAACCAACCACTAACCATGAGCGGAGAAAAAGATTTTGTGTTATCATTCATATTTGCTGAAAAAAGGCCAAAAAAACAAAAAAACTGCCAGGGTATGTAAACTTTTTAGCACACTTGTATCTATCTATCTACAGTGCCTTGCAAAAGTATTCATACCCCATGAACTTTTTCACATTTTGTCACCTTACAACCACAAACTTAAAAGTATTTTATTGAGATTTAAAATGACAGACCAACACAAAGTAGCAGATAATTGTGAAGTGGAAGGAAAATGATACATGATTTTCCAAATGTGGCATGTAAAAATATTCAGTCCCCCTATATCAATACTTTGTAGAACCATCTTTCTCTCCAATTACGGCTGCAAGTTGTAGCAGATAATTGTAAAATGGAAGGAAAATGATACATGGTTTTCAAAATTTTAATCAAATAAAAATCTGAAAAGTGTGACGTGCAAAAGTATTCAGCCTCTGATAACCCTAAATAAAATCCAGTGCAATCAATTGCACCTGTTCTGTGAAGGCCTCTTTGTTAGAGAACAGTAGTGAACAAACAGCATCATTAAGACCAAGGAACTCACCAGACAAGTCAGAGCTAAAGTTGTGGAGAAGTTTAAAGCAGGGTTAAGTTATAAAAATATATCCCAAACTTTGAGCATCCCAAGGAGCACTGTTCAATCCTTCATCCAAAAATGGAAAAGTATTCTACAACCGCAAAGACATGGCTGTCCACCTAAACTAACAGATCACTGAGCAAGGAGAGCACTGGTCAGAGAAGCAGCCAAGAGGCCCATGGTCACTCTGGAGGAGCTGCAGAAATTCACAGCTCAGGTGGAAGAATCTGTCCGCAAGATAACTATAAGTTGTGCACTCCACAAATCTGGCCTTTATGGAAGAGTGGCAAGAAGAAAACCATTGGGAAGATTTGATGGGAAGATGGATGGAGCTAAATACAAGACAATGACCCTAAACCTACAACCAGAGCTACAGTGGAATGATTTAGATCACAGAATATTCCGGTGTTAGAATGGCCCAGTCACAGTCCAGACCGAAATCCCATTGAGCATCTGAGGCAAGACATGAAAATTGCTGCTCACAGACGCTCCATCCAATCTGGCTGCAAAGAAGAAGAAGGGGCAAAAATCTCAGTCTCTAGATGTGCAAAGCTGGTAAAGACCGAGCCCAAAAGACTTGCAGCCGTAATTGGAGCAAAAGGTGGTTCTACAAAGTATTGATATAGGGGGGCTGAATATTTTTACATGCCACATTTGGAAAACCAGGTATCATTTTCCTTCCACTTCACAATTATCGGCTACTTTGTGTTGGTTATCACTTAAAATCTCCATAAAATACATTTAAGTTTGTGGTTGTAAGGTGACAAAATGTGAAAAAGTTTAAGGAGTATGAATATTTTGCAAGGCACTGTATCTATCTATCTATCTATCTATCTATCTATCAATCAATCTATCTCATATCTATCTATCTATCTATCTATCTATCTATCTCATATCTATCTATCTATCTATCTCATATCTATCTATCTATCTATCTATCTATCAATCTATCTCATATCTATCTGTCTATCTATTTATCTATCTATCTATCTATCTATCTATCTATCTATCTATCTATCTCATATATATCTGTCTATCTATCTATATATCTATCTATCTACTGTATCTAGCTCATATCTATTTATCTCATATCTATCTGTCTATCTATCTCATATCTACGTATCTATCTATCTATCTCATATCTATCTATCTATCTATCTATCTATCTATCTCATATCTATCTATCTATCTATCTATCTATCTATCTATCTCATATCTATCTATCTCATATCTATCTATCTATCTATCTATCTCATATCTATCTATCTATCTATCTCATATCTATCTATCTATCTATCTCTCTTTCAGAAAGGGTTATTTTTTTTTTCTTGATGCTTCTTCCACTTCAATTCTCGTTCTGTTTTAGCTTAGTACTGTGTTGTAAAGAGGTGTAAGGTCATGTTCCAAACCAATGACTAAGACCTATGAAAGATTACTAACATCTTTGAATTGCCTCTATCTTTGGAGTGTCAGCATGTATGACATTGGGTTCCCCCAACTGTGAGTAAGTTATCACTGATATTCTTATTTATTATCTTTTACTTGTTGATTGGTGACATTCATGTTCTAACAATCATTAGAACCCCCCCCCTCCGTAAAGCAACCTACCTACCAATCTATGTATGTATGTATCTCACATACATCTCATGTCTATGTTATATACCACATGTCTATCTATCTATATACAGTATCTCATATCTATTAACAGATATAGCAGTCACCAAAGTGACACTGGCTCTTTGAATATCACTGTTGTGGGTGGAGGAATGGTGGGAGAGGGCTAAAGGCAGAAGCTGCTGCTCTACTTTTTAAATCATGTGACCCTGGTCACTAGCGGTCGATGACCACCATTAACCCCTAGCACAGGGATAGGAGTGGGGTGAACGCTCTATATTAAGACTGTAGTGTTCATTGTTTTACACATACCCTGGCCAGGTCACACATACACTGGCCTTTTAATGCCAAATGTCTCTCTCTTTTTTTTTTTTTTAAATGAAATACAGTGTCGTCTGCCATTTTTTTTACAAATAATAATAATATATAGAAAGAGAGATATTAACTTGGCTGTAGCTAGTCATATAACGATACATGAAAAGGAAAAGAGAACGGGAGTATAGCCACTAACTGCACACCAAGGATATAATGAATCAAAAAAGTATTACAAGAGAGCAACAAAACATAAATAAAACAATTAAAAGCGAATCTAACAGTCCCTGACAAATTAAAATGTAAACTAGTCCATATCCCATATCTGAAAATAGATATTCATGTATAAATTTATTTTTTCATATATATTATATATCTGCAAAATTATTGCGATCACACTGGCCAAGAAGACAAACCATGGCAGGCCCCTGGGTCCATCCATACACCTGTAACCGTGGCAAGCTACAGTACTTGCTTCTTGCTTACATAATGACAAGCATATTATTGGATGGTTGTGCTTTTAGACCATCACTATGACTCTATATCTATAAAATATAGTGTATGACACTGTCAGGACCATTATTATGTTTTATAGATATATAGTCCTAGGAGCCCTGACAGTGTCATACACTATGTATTATAGATATATAGTCCTAGGAGTCCTGACAGTGTCATACACTATGTATTATAGATATATAGTCCTAGGAGCCCTGACAGTGTCATACACTATGTATTATAGATATATAGTCCTAGGAGTCCTGACAGTGTCATACACTATGTTTTATAGATATAGTCCCAGGAGCCCTGACAGTGTCATACACTATGTTTTATAGATATATAGTCCTAGGAGTCCTGACAGTGTCATACACTATGTATTATAGATATATAGTCCCAGGAGTCCTGACAGTGTCATACACTATGTATTATAGATATATAGTCCTAGGAGTCCTGACAGTGTCATACACTATGTATTATAGATATATCGTCCCAGGAGTCCTGACAGTGTCATACACTATGTTTTATAGATATATAGTCCTAGGAGTCCTGACAGTGTCATACACTATGTATTATAGATATATAGTCCTAGGAGTCCTGACAGTGTCATACACTATGTTTTATAGATATATAGTCCCAGGAGTCCTGACAGTGTCATACACTATGTACAGTCATGGCCAAAAGTTTTGAGAATGACACAAATATTCTATTTTCACATGATCTGCTGCCCTCTGGTTTTTATGTGTGTTTGTCAGATGTTTTTATCACATACAGAAATAGAATTGCATTCATATTATGAGTAACAGAAGCTTATATTGACAATTAGAATGAGTTAATGCAGCAAGTCAATATTTACAGTGTTGACCCTTCTTCTTCAGGACCTCTGCAATTCTCCCTGGCATGCTCTCAATCAACTTCTGGACCAAATCCTGACTGATAGCAGTCCATTCTTGCAGAATCAATGCTTTAATTTTGTCTGAATTTGTTGGTTTTTGTTTGTCCACCCGTCTCTTGATGATTGACCACAAGTTCTCAATGGGATTAAGATCTGGGGAGTTTCCAGGCCATGGACCCAAAATCTCTATGTTTTGTTCCCTGAGCCATTTAGTTATCACCTTTGCTTTATGGCAAGGTGCTCCATCATGCTGGAAAAGGCATTGTTGAGCGCCAAACTGCTCTTGGACGGTTGGGAGAAGTTGCTCTTGGAGGACATTCTGGTACCATTCTTTATTCATGGCTGTGTTTTTAGGCAAGACTGTGAGAGAGCCGATTCCCTTGGCTGAGAAGCAACCCCACACATGAATGGTTTCAGGATGCTTTACAGTTGGCATGAGACAAGACTGGTGGTAGCGCTCACCTCTTCTTCTCCGCATAAGCTGTTTTCCAGATGTTCCAAACAATCGAAAAGGGGATTCATCAGAGAAAATGACTTTACCCCAGTCCTCAGCAGTCCACTCCCTGTACCTTTTGCAGAATATCAGTCTGTCCCTGATGTTTTTTCTGGAGAGAAGTGGCTTCTTTGCTGCCCTCCTTGAGACCAGGCCTTGCTCCAAGAGTCTCTGCCTCACAGTGCGTGCAGATGCACTCACACCTGCCTGCTGCCATTCCTCAGCAAGCTCTGCACTGCTGGTAGCCCGATCCCGCAGCTGAAACACTTTTAAGAGACGGTCCTGCCGCTTGCTGGTCTTTCTTGGGCGCCCTGGAGCCTTTTTGGCACCAATGGAACCTCTCTCCTTGAAGTTCTTGATGATGCGATAGATTGTTGACTGAGGTGCAATCTTTCTAGCTGCAATACTCTTCCCAGTTAGGCCATTTTTGTGCAGTGCAATGATGACTGCACGTGTTTCTTTAGAGATAACCATGGTTAACAGAAGAGAAACAATGATGGCAAGCACCAGCCTCCTTTTAAAGTGTCCAGTGGTGTCATTCTTACTTAATCATGACAGATTGATCTCCAGTCCTGTCCTCATCAACACCCACACCTGTGTTAATGGAGCAATCACTGAAACGATGTTAGGTGGTCCTTTTAAGGCAGGGCTGCAATGATGTTGAAATGTGTTTTGGGGGATAAAGTTCATTTTCTAGGCAAATATTGACTTTGCAAGTAATTGCTGTTAAGCTGATCACTCTTTATAACATTCTGGAGTATATGCAAATTGCCATTAGAAAAACTGAAGCAGTAGACTTTGTAAAAATTAATATTTGTATCATTCTCAAAACTTTTGGCCATGACTGTATAGCTAGTCTATAATACCGGGGCGGTGGAGTCACAGTCAGAAAAACTCCTGACTCCGACTTCTAAATCCAACTACTTTTAGTTATATGACACGATTATCGATATTGTATCATTAATTAGATGTTTAGTTTTATACTTTTATAGGAATTCAATGAATTTGAGGATCTTTACTGCCACTGACATGAATGAAGGAGTCGGATTGTAGAAAGATAGAGGAGTCTGAGTCGGTGGTTTGGCCTACTGACCCCACATCCCTGTGTAATACTATATAATACAGTACTAGTTCTTCTGCCGGCTCTACAACCAGATGGATATAGGAATTGCTGGGACTTGTGGTTCCACAGTATTGCTTCTTCTGTTTACTTCATAAGAAAACTCAAATGTATGTTAGGATTGCATTACTGGAAGAAACAAGACAGAATGAAACATAACCAGAAACTCCTTCCTCTCTGGCTGGAGCACTGTGGAACCACAAGTACCAGCTGTATCTTATACTACCTGTACAGCCTGCACCACCTCTGCATTACACAGCGTTTCTCTTATTTTCAGACTCCACTGGATGAAAAAACGGAATTACATTCTCCATATGTGATCACCTGAGCTGTAAAACCTATTATTTCCGTTTAGTCGAGGTGTTTGGACTGTCGCAGTATTACAGCGCCTCCTCTGACCAGATACAGATTTACAGAAGACCTTTCATGTCCTCTTGGATAGATCATGTTATACTCCATTACAAAGCTGTCGATGTGGTGAATTTAGTGCACTTTCAGGTAGGTTCACGCTAGTGCTCGGTTTTCGTCCTTTGGGTCCGCATGGGGACCCGAAGGATGGAAACTCTGTCCGCCTAAAAAAACGGTTACCCATGGAAATCGGCAGACCCCATAGACTATAATGGGGTCCGCCATGTCTCCGCCAATTTTATACCAAAACCAGGACTTTTCTCTCTGATGTTTTAAGCGAAATTTCAAGCAGATTCACCCGAACGCTAGTGTGAACCTAGCATTAGTTTTCTCTGTATCTCCCTCCATTCCAGGCTAGTGATATCACTGCACTGTCGTAGAGTCCAACCTTACAGCTCAGCGTTATCACTGAGGGGTGGGGAACGTCCCCTCTAACAGAACACTTGTATAGGTATAATGGAAGCAAAAAGTCAGCAAAGGAAAACTCTGCAGACTTTCCAGAAAAAGCGCTGCAGGAAGTACCGTGATGCGTTTCCGATGCAGTTTTTCCCGCAGTGTTTTTTCGCTGTGGCCTGCTATATTGGGTTTTGGCCTTACAGTGTTTTTATTAACTTTATTTAACTATTCAAAAATCTCCTCTCTTTTGATCAGCTTTATATGATAAATACTTGTTGAATATAAAGGGTTTTCTATGCACCTAGTGATTTGTACATTTGAAGACAATTACATTTTTGCAACCATAAATATCTGCAAATTTTACAGAGTTTTATAAATTTTCTCTAACCATCTTAGTGGCGACTGTCAGGGGTGTAACAATGATGGTTGCAGAGTGTGTGACCACGACTGGGCCCGGCCGCACATAACAGCCTGGCAGAGCAGAAGAGACTTGCATGCGGGGTACAGCACCGAGCGCACTGAGCCCTTGCATGAAGCCAGTAATGGCTCACTAATTATTTCTATTACATGTCTACTGTCCCAGGTCACTGCTCTGCTGATCAGCCTGTGTCCACTACAGCCAGGTGTGCACAGGGCTCTGCTATGTGTATAACAAAGCCTGCACCCCTCCCTCACCTGAAGTAGAGCAGAGACTTCTCATATCCCCTGCTCTGTTATGTTCTGGGGCTGCTTTGCTGCATCTGGCACAGGGTGTCTTGAATCTGTGCAGGGTACAATGAAAACTCAAGACTATCAAGGGATTCTAGAGAGAAATGTGCTGCCCAGTGTCAGAAAGCTTGGTCTCAGTCGCAGGTCATGGGTCTTGCAACAGGATAATGACCCAAAACACAGCTAAAAACACCCAAGAATGGCTAAGAGGAAAACATTGGACTATTCTGAAGTGGCCTTCTATGAGCCATGACCTAAATCCTATTGAGCATCTTTGGAAGGAGCTGAAACATGCCGTCTGGAAAAGGCACCCTTCACACCCGAGACAACTGGAGCAGTTTGCTCATGAGGAGCGGCCAAAATCCCTGCTGAGAGGTGCAGAAGTCTCATTGACAGTTACAGGAATCGTTTGATTGCAGGGATTGCCTCAAAAGGTTGTGCAACAAAATATTAAGTTAAGGGAACCATCATTTCTGTCCAGGCCTGTTTCATGAGTTTTTCTTTTCAAAAAAATTCTGTTGAAGCCTGGTTGGAAAGCAATGTCTGACTTTCATTTGTTCATTTTCATAGAATTTTTATATATTATTACTTTTGTCAGATTCAAGTTATTTCTGAGACCATTGTGGGGTTTTCTTTCATTAAACGAGGGGGACCAACAATTTTCCACTTGTGTATATATGTGTGCATGTGTGTAAATGCATATATATGTGTGCGTGTTTGTGTGTGTGTGTAAATGCATATACAGTATGTGTGTGAGTGTGTGTGTGTAAATGTATATACTGTATCTGTGTGTGTATGATCCAACTTAAGGAAAAAGACGCTGATATTTTCTTGTATGTATCTGAAGAAAACGCTGAAGACCCAGTCTGGGATGTTCACCTGACAAAAGGTACAGCTTACAATTTATCTTTATTATAATTAGATTATTTATTTATTTGATGTAATTAGGTTATTTATTAGGTGCTTATTATTTTGTAGGTGACATAAAGGAAGCTGCAAGTTTAGTATCGGAGATTACAGTCCTTCAAGGTAGGTCAATCTAAACATAACTCTGTCTTTGATAACTGTAAGTACAGAGGTTCCATCAAACTAACAGTCAGACTTGATCAGTGTTACATAGATGTGGATAATTGTGATATTTAGTATGACGGGCTGAGCTCTAGAAACAAAAAGTAAGGATGGTCACAAAGTTGTTTGTAGAGATGGTTTGTGGAGAGGAAGAAGTGAGGGGATGTTAGACATGTTGGTCGGAATATTAAGTGAATTTAAATAAAGAAAGTAACTAAATCTAAGTGTAGATACAGTTCAGTCTGGTTGAAATGGCTTGACTTAAGAAACCTAGACTAAAAAGGCAGTTATTATATGGTTGTATTTTCCTCCACCATTTTCAGAGGATAATGAGGTTGTCATATGAAACTAAGATGTTCTGAGTTATTAAACTTGTTACACCTGTTTCCTGGCTCAAAAGTGTTGCATTTTTGGAACAAAAATTTGCCACTTTTTCCATATTCCCACCTGCTTGCCATTTTGAGAAAAGTTGGTGGAGCAGGACATAGATGAAGGCAAGCCTGGGAGAGGACACTTATATAACCCATATTTACTATATAAAAGACAGGAGTCTCTTAAAATTCTGGTGCATCTGCCACCAATATTAAGACTGGTGCATAAATGCACTGGACTTGAATTTTGGCACATTTTTGGCGCACAGTGTCATATATTAAGCCACACCCCTTTCCAATATGCCACATTTTACGTAAGCCCCACCCATATGTTATACAAGGCACAGAAACTTTCTAAAGAATTTAATAAATGTGTGAAGCATGGATGACAATTTTTTGACACAAACTGTGACAGAATTCTGGCACATTTTTAATAGTAAATCATCGACATCCTATACCTGTACCTGTCTTCTGTATGAAAATGGATCCCATAAAAAGTTATAGTTCAGATGAAATTGAAATATTGACAGTGTGCGACTGTTCCAAGTGTACATAATGTATCAATAGCTCAAGTATGAATCCCAGCGAGTGCAACATCTCAAATCATCAGTAACAAAAGTATAAAAATAAAAGTGTCAGATTAGAAACAATCTGACAATCTGACAACAATCTTTCTCATTACAGGAGATCACTTTTTGGATTCTCATCGTACAGATCTGATCAATATGATCACTATGGTGGGCCCACCACCCATGACCAGATAAGGGAGCTCTAGCAATATATTACTGTACAAGTGTTGATAAGGACAAAGTCTACAGAGCTCTAAAGAACCATAACCCATTATTAGGTGTCTGGAAATAGTCTCTGGAGACCCCAAAGAATGTGACTCAATGACTTGGTGTAAGATCTTTGAAAATGTAACGGAAAGTGAGATTGAAGTCTGGAAGCTCAAGATGTGGAGCAAATTTCTATTTTGATTTACTGTTGATTTCTATTTTTCATAAAATTATGCATATTTGTAACTAGATATATTTTCCTCATATTTCTTCTATCTGTTCCTTATATTTGTGTTGAATGTTCCTAAGAAAAAAAGTCATAACTGCTTCTGCTTCATCTCAAGGATTACTATGACTAGATAATATTTACCCAGATAACTATGGCAATTGCTATTAAAATTGAAAGTGCATCAGAAGCCAAAGGGGTTGGAAAGACTGGGAGACAGATTAGCCACGGTATAAGGTAGCATTTTATGCCTATATTTATATCTCTTTCCTGCTGCTCAGGATGGCACGGTGAAGCCATATTTTGCATTCATTATGGTGTCTTCACTCTCAAAATGCACTTTAAGGCTAAGGCCCCACGTAGTGAAACGCAGCAAAAAAAGAAAAAACATTGCAGAAAAAAAATGCATCCAAAACGCAACACATTTTTTTTTCTGCAGTGTTTTTCATTGCGTTTTTGCTGAGTTTTCCTCTGCAGACTTTCTGCCCTTATTAAACCCATAGGAAAAACGCCAGCATTTCTGCAGATATAATTGACATGCTGTGATTTTCCAAAACGTGGGCACTTTTGAAAATGCAGATTTCTGCAATGTGTGGATGGGATTCGGAGGTACTGTAAAATGAAATGTTTGTTGCCACGGCATTTCCACACTGGCAAAACTGCTGCTTTTTCGCAACATGGGGCTTCAGCCTTAAGGGAAACTGTCACTAGGAAAATATGATGTAATCTGCAGGCAACATGTTATATAGCAGGAGGAGCTGAGCAGTTTGATATATAGTTTTATTGGGAAAAGATTCAATATAATATGTCATGTAACCATTATATTCTCTGCTTTTTCTATGCTTATGTGATTGATGCACAGTCATAGAGGGGAACCGTAGTATGTTCCCTTATATGTCATTTACCGTGGTTGAAGCACAAACTTCTGCAAGTATAATATTATATTGGGGTTGTCCATCTAGTGACAGGTTCTCCGCTTTTCCTCTTCACTGCTTTACACCCCTCTGTAATGTGCACAATATATTCCTGTATACAGTGATTTCAATACACAGAATATATACAGCAGGGGTGTAGCTAACATGGAGTGGTGACCCCGGACCACTGACATTGTGAGGACCAACCCAGAGCTGTTTCTAGCACAAGCACCACTTTCAGCTGTATCAGCGTCTGCAAGAAAACAGTTAAAATCATAATAGAGTAGAGAGCTATAGACCTATAGGGTGTGGGGACCATAGACATGACGTCTGGGCCTGATACAGACAACCCAATAACCTCGCTACATTGTGTTCCTGGCCTGGATGCCGATATCCTCACAGTGGCCCTGACATACTGTGGTAACTTGGAGAGAAGCGGCTGCGGCTGTGCTCACCAGAGGATTGAGGATAGGTGACTATGATGATTATTTTTTGGTTCATCTCTGGGAGCAGTCAAGTAAATTAGAGGGGTTTTCCGGGTAAACAAACTTTTTCTAAAACATGTATTTTAGTGCTATTAATGAGTTAATAAATGCACCCAAATACCTTTTAGCAGTGTTTTGAGTGATTTCTGGGTTTCTCTGGGAGCTCCTGGCATCCTCTGCATTTATTTACATGGGTAGCTTCCTGCTGTCTTAGCCTACAACTCCCATGATACCCCTCTCACTCCCTCCCTCACACTTCCTCCCTGTTTCTCTAGCTAGCCCACGGACTACTAGCCCTATCTACCTACCTATCTCAGCCCACCCCACCTCATCATACTTACCTGTCTTCTGTGGACTCCTTGCGCATGCGTGGTATGCACTCTTCACCTCTGCCGGTCAGTGTACAATAGAGCTCTATTGCGCAGGCGCTAGCAGAAGCAGAGAAAGTGACATTTTGTGACTGAAGACAGGTAATTATGATGGGGTAGTGGGGAGTATTGGTGACACTTTTTTTCCGGAAACAGAACATCACCGAATTACCGGAAAGTTTGCCAGGGATATGGGAAAATATAGATTTTTTTTTTTTTAACTAAGTAAATTAGAAGTTAGGTAGGGGGAAGGGGTTTAGTTTAGGGATTAATTTTTAATTTATCTTGGACAACCCCTTTAATAATTCAAGGAGCCACATCAGCGACCATTGTTAATCTCAGGAGGCATTCAGGGACATTACTATTTCAAGGGGGAAATTGTGTACTATTACTTTAACATGGAACATGGGGTATTATGAATTTAAGATAGGCTTGATGGGGGCTTTATAACCTTCAATGATATTCATGGGGTATTATTAATTTATGGTCCTTATTAAAGGACATTGTTAATTTAAGGCATTGCATCCTTTTTGAAAATTGAAGACTTTCAATAATACCTGCGGAAACGCTGGCATTTTTCGTATAGGTATAATAAGCGCAGAAAGTCCACAGTGGAAAACTCATGCGTTTTTTTTTTTCTGCAGCGTTTTTTGGTTTTGTTTCGCTACGTGGGGCCATAGTCTAAAAGATACTTGAAAATGTATTATGTTGTGGTCACTATTACCCAGGTGACCCCCTACGTCCACTTTTGGCATTCTGTCAAGTCTATTGTTTATTGGTCAAGAAGTGCCTCCTTTTGTGTTGTGTCTTGCACCAGTTAGTAAAGGTAAATGTCTTTAATTTTTACCAAAAACCTGTTATCTTTGTTGGACCTGCAGGTTTCTTTTTCCTAGTTAACATCTGTATAGTTGAAGTCTCCCATAGTACTTTATTATTTTTAGCTGATTACTCTGTTTGGTCCATTAATAACTGTTCCCCTTCCTACACTATACCTGGAGACTTATAACATAGTGTAGAATACTCTTAGGGCTCCTAGGAACCTATCTATAAAACATAGTGTAGAACACTCTTAGGGCTCCTAGGAACCTATCTATAAAACATAGTGTAGAACACTCTTAGGGCTCCTAGGAACCTATCTATAAAACATAGTGTAGAATACTCTTAGGACTCCTAGGAACCTATCTATAAAATATAGTGTAGAATACTCTTAGGGCTCCTAGGAACCTATCTATAAAACATAGTGTAGAACACTCTTAGGGCTCCTAGGAACCTATCTATAAAACATAGTGTAGAACACTCTTAGGGCTCCTAGGAACCTATCTATAAAACATAGTGTAGAACACTCTTAGGGCTCCTAGGAACCTATCTATAAAACATAGTGTAGAACACTCTTAGGGCTCCTAGGAACCTATCTATAAAACATACAGTAGTGTAGAACACTCTTAGGGCTCCTAGGAACCTATCTATAAAACATAGTTTAGAATACTCTTAGGGTTCTAGGAACCTATCTATAAAACATAGTGTAGAATACTCTTAGGGCTCCTAGGAACCTATCTATAAAACATACAGTAGTGTAGAACACTCTTAGGGCTCCTAGGAACCTATCTATAAAACATAGTGTTGAATACTCTTAGGGCTCCTAGGAAACTATCTACAGTCATATGAAAAAGTTTGGGCACCCCTATTAATCTTAATCATTTTTAGTTCTAAATATTTGGGTGTTTGCAACAGCCATTTCAATTTGATATATCTAATAACTGATGGACACAGTAATATTTCAGGATTGAAATGAGGTTTATTGTACTAACAGAAAATGTGCAATATGCATTAAACCAAAATTTGACCGCTGCAAAAGTATGGGCACCTCAACAGAAAAGTGACATTAATATTTAGTAGATCCTCCTTTTGCAAAAATAACAGCCTCTAGTCGCTTCCTGTAGCTTTTAATCAGTTCCTGGATCCTGGATGAAGGTATTTTTGACCATTCCTCTTTACAAAACAATTCCAGTTCAGTTAAGTTTGATGGTCGCCGAGCATGGACAGCCCGCTTCAAATTATCCCACAGATGTTCAATGATATTCAGGTCTGGGGACTGGGATGGCCATTCCAGAACATTGTAATTGTTCCTCTGCATGAATGCCTGAGTAGATTTGGAGCTGTGTTTTGGATCATTGTCTTGCTGAAATATCCATCCCCGGCGTAACTTCAAATTCGTCGCTGATTCTTGTACATTATTCTCAAGAATCTGCTGATACTGAGTTGAATCCATGCGACCCTCAACTTTAACAAGATTCCCAGTGCCGGCATTGGCCACACAGCCCCAAAGCATGATGGAACCTCCACCAAATTTTACAGTGGGTAGCAAGTGTTTTTCTTGGAATGCTGTGTTTTTTTGACGCCATGCATAACGCCTTTTTGTATGACCAAACAACTCAATCTTTGTTTCATCAGTCCACAGGACCTTCTTCCAAAATGAAGCTGGCTTGTCCAAATGTGCTTTTGCATACCTCAGGCGACTCTGTTTGTGGCGTGCTTTCAGAAACGGCTTCTTTCACATCACTCTCCCATACAGCTTCTCCTTGTGCAAAGTGTGCTGTATTGTTGACCGATGCACAGTGACACCATCTGCAGCAAGATGATGCTGCAGCTCTTTGGAGGTGGTCTGTGGATTGTCCTTGACTGTTCTCACCATTCTTCTTCTCTGCCTTTCTGATATTTTTCTTGGCCTGCCACTTCTGGGCTTAACAAGAACTGTCCCTGTGGTCTTCCATTTCCTTACTATGTTCCTCACAGTGGAAACTGACAGGTTAAATCTCTGAGACAACTTTTTGTATCCTTCCCCTGAACAACTATGTTGAACAATCTTTGTTTTCAGATCATTCGAGAGTTGTTTTGAGGAGTCCATGATGCCACTCTTCAGAGGAGATTCAAATAGGAGAACAACTTGCAATTGGCCACCTTAAATACCTTTTCTCATGATTGGATACACCTGGCTATGAAGTTCAAAGCTCAGTGAGGTTACAAAACCAATTTTGTGCTTCAGTAAGTCAGTAAAAAGTAGTTAGGAGTATTCAAATCAATAAAATGATAAGGGTACCCAAATTTTTCACCGGTCAAATTTTGGTTTAATGCATATTGCACATTTTCTGTTAGTACAATAAACCTCATTTCAGTCCTGAAATATTACTGTGTCCATCAGTTATTAGATATATCAAATTGAAATGGCTGTTGCAAACACCCAAATATTTAGAACTAAAAATGATTAAGATTAATAGGGGTGCCCAAACTTTTTCATATGACTGTATAAAACATAGTGTAGAACACTCTTAGGGCTCCTAGGAACCTATCTATAAAACATAGTGTAGAACACTCTTAGGGCTCCTAGGAACCTATCTATAAAACATACAGTAGTGTAGAACACTCTTAGGGCTCCTAGGAACCTATATATAAAACATAGTTTAGAATACTCTTAGGGTTCTAGAAACCTATCTATAAAACATAGTGTAGAATACTCTTAGGGCTCTTAGGAATCTATCTATAAAACATAATGTAGAATACTCTTAGGGCTCCTAGGAACCTATCTATAAAACATAGTGTAGAACACTCTTAGGGCTCCTAGGAACCTATCTATAAAACATAGTGTAGAACACTCTTAGGGCTCCTAGGAACCTATCTATAAAACATACAGTAGTGTAGAACACTCTTAGGGCTCCTAGGAGCCTATCTATAAAACATAGTGTAGAACACTCTCTTAGTAATGTAGCCTGTGATAACTTGGGGGAATTAGACTCAAATGGTGGCTTTTCCTGGTCCCAACAGCGGTGGTTCGTGGTACTGGGTGCCGGTGAGACAGCGTCCAGACGGTGCCAATTTAAAACAAAGTGGCTTTATTACAGCTTAAGGGCAACATAACAAAACAACAAACAAAACCAAGGCCACAGTTAGGGCCTAACTCACTCCTTGAGCCCCTAACTGTCCTGACTGTTACTCAGCTCTAGCAACAGTCCTCTGTGGACGCCAGCCCTCTGGGACAGACCCTCTCTGTCTGTCCTAGCTGGTCCACTGCTTCCTGCTTCCTGCAGGACACTCCAGCCCCTCTGGAGTTACGTGCCACCCCCCAAAGGCGTGGCTGAGAGCCTTTTCTAGTCTGGCCTGGGTCGCTCAACAGCGCCCTCTGGCTCACATAGTTACATACCCTCCCCCTCAGCTCACTACCCATGGAGTGAGCTACAATGGGGCGAGACATCCTATGACGAAGTCCCTCTTCAACCAAGTAGGCCTGTCCAGTGTCTATCCAGTAGTCAAAATCTGGGGGTCTCTTCTTACAGATTCTGGTTACTTGACACTTCCGGTTTCTCATCACTTTAACTGCTACGTCAAGATCCTGGCCATTCTGTGCAGAGGCAAGCTCTACTCCATCACCTCCACAATTCGCCACACAGGGATCACATCATTTTCATCACATTTTTCACCATAGTCTTCAGCCATCCCATTGCATGACTTTGATCCCTTTAGTGAATAGCCGTAAGAATCTTCTTCTCCTATCACAAATCCACAGGAGCTTGGATACCAGCTAACACGTACTTCATGTACATCAATGTCTTTAACAACTGCCATAACATATATTGGAATGGTTTCTGTATAATGCTTCCACACCTGTACGGCAGCCGGAAAACCACTTCCACACTCTAGTCCATTCTACAACTTATTTTCATTCCCTGTGCTAACACCGGAGGACTGGGATACCAAGTTTTCAACATCACAGCTTTTTCTGTCAGTACCCAGATGCTTTTTGGTTACACGTTCTGGCTGCCTTAATGGCTCTGCTTCCTCTGCCTCTACGCTGGCAGTTTTCTCCAATGCCACATTTCTCTGAGCAGCCTCAACCTCAGTTTCTACTATTGTAACTTGCAGGACTTCCTCAATCTTCCTGACATCTTCTATGGCAGCAGATGTAGATGCCATCTCTTTATCCACTATGCCTCCTAATTCTAGGATATTCTGCCGTGTTCTTCTAACAGTTGTCAGGTCAGCATCTATTAAAGACTGATTATCCTTCAGCTCATTCAGATACAGCTTCTGCTCATCTGCAGACTTTTTGTCAAGTCTTTCATCCAAGTCCCGTACCTCAGTGGCTCTCTTATTTTGCTCTTGGTTGAATACAGACTCTCTCTCTTGTGTCACGTTTCTCATGGATAACAGCTCTGATTCTTTAGAGGTTAATAGGCTCTGCAGCGAATCCTTCTCAGCTTCTAATGCTGCCAGCTTTGAAGATAGTGCAGATGCCGGCTGTTCAGTATTGGATAGAGACTGCTGCAATCGATCCAATTCTTCTCTTTTAGATTTCACTTCGGTTTTTTACAGTTCAATCTGCAAAGTGCGCTCTTCCAACTTTATTTCTGACTCGCGCTTCACTTGATTCATCTGAAACTCCAGCTGTTCCTTGATGCATACAATTTCCTCCTGCTTGTTCACTTGCACCTTTAGTTTAGCAACAAGCATTTTTAGATCTACAATCTCAGCAGATAAATTAGACCTTTTTTCCTCAAACTGAATGTTCATGTCTGCTATCTGGAGGTTCAATTCTCTCTTGGCTTTTTCCAGCATCTCATAAGCATTAGCTTTGTTCTCATACAATATCTGCACAGATTCCAGGTTTTTCTCAACTTCATCCTTGGAGCTAACCAAATTCTCCATTTCAGTGCGCCGTTGCTTGTTGAGCTTCTCTAACTCGGCCTTCAATTCAAGGGCCTCTGCTTCAGCACGGTCACGTTCTTCTGCATATCTAGCAGAAAGAGTCTTCTCTTCACCAAGCAGCTGATCAAACTTTTTCTGCTTCCTTTCCAAATTTGACACCATCCGACGTTGATGATCAAGGTCTACACCTACATCTTCTAGTTCCTGCTGCAGTCTAATTTTCATCTTCTCAGGTTTGTCATAAGCAGCAACCTTCTCCTCAAACCGTTGATTTGTAGCTTCTAGCTCCTTTTGCAACTTTTCCTTTAGTTCTTCAACAGAGTCCAAGGATCCAATACTGTCTTGCATTTTTTTCTTCATATCAGTCGCCTGAGCCTGTAGTGTTGAAATCTGCTTTGTCAAATCTCTTTTTGCTATCTCTTCTTCCTCTAGTTGCTCAAGGAAACCATTTTTCTCATCTTCCATTTGTTTTAGTTTTGTACTAAGGTTAAGCTTCTGACAAGTTTCTTCTTGCAAAAGTTCCTGAGTGTCCTGAAGCTGAGATTCTAGTGTAGAAAAATCTTTGGAAAATTTGATAAACTTGCTGTCTGCTTGAGAAAGAAGCCCTGTGACATTATTCAATTCTTTGTCTTTATTTTGCACCAAAACAGACTTCTCATTATCTTCACACAATCCTGATAGCGCCCTCTCCAGGCTACATATTCTAGCTTTGAGTTCACTTTCTCTTTGTTTAGCAGTATCAAGCTCAACTCTTAATTTTTCAATGACACTCTCTTTGGCAATGGAGTCTTGGACATGCTGCTCCTTTAAATCCTGCAATTGCTTCTCAAGCACTTGCTTTTGCTCTACACTCTGTATAACTTTATTAGATAGAGCACATTTCATTTCAGCAAACTCCTTCTTAGTGGCACAGTCCATTCCAGGCAAACCCAGTACCACATTTTCACAATGACTAGAATATGAACTCCTCATACATTCAAGATCTTTCTTTAACTTCAAGTTCAACTTAAGGTTCTCTTTTTCTAATACCTCAAGTTGCCGTTTCCAATCAGATATTTTATCCTCATCAATGAACCTGATGGTTTTATTCTCATCTTGAAGCTGCTGCACCATAACATTTTCATCTTTGGTGCTTCCATGCACTCCAGTATGAGACACACACTCAGCAGGGACATATTCCATCATAGAACAGAGGTGCTTTAGAAAAACTGAGTCACCATCATGCAACCCATTATCTTTACTTGCACTCCACATGATCTGTTCCGGGTTTTGTGTCTCTCTGCGTTCAGACTGCTGCACTAATAAACCTGAGCATAACTTCTCTGTTTTTTTACAAGCTGAAATTCTCTTTTTCTTGCCCATGGTTTACTAACAAGATTACACAATATTCCACAGCAATCTTGGGGTTCAACCGGCAGCAACTTTTTGCTATCTTCTGCAGTCACATGTATTCAAACAGTTAACTTATGTGTGGCACTACAACAACCAGCATTTTCTTCTGTCTTCCACAGAAAACACCAACATGGCACCATAGCCTTTCACATAGACTGTTTGCAATATCCAGCTTCTATACACATTGCATATTTTCTTGCCATCAGCAAAACACTTCACAGACTTCTGTACCACAGTATACACAAAGTCCATTCCCTGGATTCCTCATCCAGAGTTTTACTTTCACCAGGTTTTACAAACACTTTGCTATGTTGCATATTCCACTCACCCCTTTCTGGGCTTCTTCAGTTGAAATCACAGATTTCTTCCAGCTGTAGGCCACCATGCACACTTTGCAGTACTGCAATCACCGACCACTTGTCTTCCAGGACTTACGTGGATCTCTTTATGCCCGCATTCTCCACCATATGTGATAAATTGGGGGAATTAGACTCAAATGGTGGCTTTTCCTGGTCCCAACAGCGGTGGTTCGTGGTACTGGGCGCCGGTGAGACAGCGTCCAGACGGTGACAATTTAAAACAAAGTGGCTTTATTACAGCTTAAGGGCAACATAACAAAACAACAAACAAAACCTAGGCCACAGTTAGGGCCTAACTCACTCCTTGAGCCCCTAACTGTCCTGACTGTTACTCAGCTCTAGCAACAGTCCTCTGTGGACGCCAGCCCTCTGGGACAGAGCCTCTCTGTCTGTCCCAGCTGGTCCACTGCTTCCTGCTTCCTGCAGGATGCTCCAGCCCCTCTGGAGTTACGTGCCACCCCCCCCAAAGGTGTGGCTGAGAGCCTTTTCTGGTCTGGCCTGGGTCGCTCAACAGCACCCTCTGGCTCACATACTTACAAGCCATAAAACATAGTGTAGAATACTCTTAGGACTCCTAAGAACCTTTCTATAAAATATAGAAGAGTACCAGTAAAGCGGCAGACACCACACAAAGGCCAAAGAGAAGTAACAGAAGGTTACTATGAGTGTTTTTTTAAATTTACACCTCCCCCCGGCCTTCACTTATTATACTCTGGGGTCTGAAGAGACTTATTTCAGGGATATAGCATGCTAATGTGGAAATGGTCCAACTGCACTTGAATAAGAAAGTTATGTGATCAGAATTTTAAACAAAAAAATCGTATGATTTCTTGTATATGGAAATAATGTAAAAAAAAATGTAAAAAAAAAAAAAATTGGCCTTAAATTGCTACTCCTTTGAACTTGAGATTGCAGAAATTTTTTTATTATGTATTGACCATGTCATACAAGATGCCAAGTTAATTTTGGGGGCAGATTCACTAAGAGTCTGGCCTACTATTTTGGTAGAAAAGTAGTCAGGGAAGGGCATTGGTGGGCCTATTATCTTAGCCTAATTCTCTAACTTTTCTGTCAAGGCACAGTTAAAAATGAGCCTCATTCCTGAGCAGACCTGTGCCTCATCATCAATCTTATAAAGGCATCATACAATATGCACCATTTGTTTTTGTTTTTTTCACTCATCTGTAAATCATCCAGATCACTCACAGAGGTCTGGATTGAAAAAATCAGGAACAAAAAGGTTTTTTTGATTATCCTGTAGTAGACTATGTGGTCAACTTCATATTCCATGATGTAAGAGGCTTTCCAAGGGATTGAACTGATCCTATACCACTTTCATGGCATACTACACAAGGTGTTGTGTTTTTTTTTTTTTTTTTTTTTTCTTCTATGCATTATATCCTATAACTGACATCGCCAGGATATATACTGTAGCTGTTGTATTAGTCCTGTACTTAGATCAAAGAAACACTAGAATGATATAGATAGGTTTATTTTTCGGTCAAATCAGCAGTGCTAGAACCTTTCTCAGAAAAAAATAACAGATTATATTCTGTGTACCAAGTAAATGGATAAAGTAAAATCATTAACTGTGTCATCTACAATGCAGATATGGTCCAGGATGCCGCAGACGACTGTAGGCAGTGTAGTGCAGTATTTATTTTAAAAGAGATTATATGTGTTAGAGGAGACCTTTCTCCATAACATGACATCAATAGGTGTACAGAGAAGGCACTGGACTCCCGCGGATTAACCCATAATCATCCGCTAATCAATAACGATCACAGCATCCTAGGGATCTGGGGCAAGATCACACCCCCCTGCCACCCCTCCGATCCTCCACAATAAGATTGTGGGGTCCAAGAAATTGCCGTGGCAGCCTTGAGGCCGAACAACAGCCTCCTGACTGCCACTCCCTGTTAAACATAGGGAGTCTATATTCAATGTGCTGTAATACAATGTATTGCAGTATATTTCACTAGGGATCAAAGATCCCACGTTCAAGTCCCCTTGCGGGATTGGTAACCAATAAAAAAAAAAAAGTTCAAAATAAAGAATAAAAAAAATAAACAAGAAGAAGCTTAAAAACTCACCTTTTCCTTTAAAAAAACACAATGTAAGCAAAACACATTAGGTATTCCCATGTGCATACTATGTCAGTTACAGCTAACACCAATCAGGGGTTTTAACAACTTAGATGCAGTGGTCAAACAAGCCATGGTCGCTCGCGAAGGAGTTAAAGGGCTGTGACATCACAGGTCTGGCTGCTGATTGGCTGCACGCATGGCATTGTGGGTGATCCCATGTTCTCAGAGTTCCTTGCCCCATGTCCTAAACATGTACAGCAGCCATTTTGAACTAAATGTGATTCTTTACCACGAAGCGTGAGGAAATTCTGATTTGGTGCGAATATTTCCTGAAATTCGGATCAAATTCCACTTCGTCAGCTTCGATTCTCTCATCTCTAGTCGTCTTTAACATGACTGCAGCACCGCACCAGGTATCAGATATGACATAAATATCCCGGTTGGTGACGTCTAGGGGTTAATCCACTCCTGACTTTGGTTAAAAAAAAGTCAGCAAAATCTGCAACAAAAAATGCTGCATGTCTGCAATGTGGGGCTTTAGCCTAAAGGGATTTTCCCATCTCCCTCTCTCAGCAATTTGCCAGTTGTCTCTTCCTCTCACTTCCTGTATTCTTCCACAAGCTGGTGGGCGGCTTTGACTGTTTGATGAACAGGACACGATGATATACCTCAGTAGATATAGACATTTCCTTTACCATGAGATATTATTTAATATTATTACTAGAAATCTAATATAAATGCAGATTAAATAATATACACAGTAAATGTATTTTATATTAACAGGTAGAACACTTACATGCTTCTACAGAGAACGGACTCAGTGTTATCTTTGTGTTTACATAGAGCGGTAAAAGACACTATCTGAGTCTTTATAAGAAAACTGCAATTAGCTGACCTGATTGTCCTGCCAGCAGAGCAGAGAAAGAACTTAGCCCCTCCCCTCCAGAGAGCAGTGACTTCCTGTCTTATCAGATACAGGAACCAAGTAACGCTGTGTAAACAATGGGAAGAATAATCTTACATAGCAGGCAAACAAAGCATCATTGCTAAAGCAATGTATTTAGGAAATCTCTTAGGTTTACATAAGCTAGCAGTATATATAGGATCCTTGAGATGGGAAGACCCCTTTAAGGCTAAGGTCCCACACTGTGGAAACACTGCTTTTTTGTTGCAGATTTTATTTATTTATTTATTTTTACCCAAAGCTAGGACTAGAATGAGCCAAAGGGAAAAGTTCTAAGAGCTTCCTATATATATTCCCATTCCTTTTGTAACCATTCTTGGCTTTGGCTCAAAAAAATGCAGAAAAATCTGCAACAAAAAAAGCTGTGTTTCCACAACGTGGGACCTCAGCCTTAGGCTAAGAACTCACGTGCTAAACCAGAGCTAAAAAGCACAACGGAAAAACGCACCGGAAATGCATTTCATTTTTTTTTCACAGTGGTTTATCATTGCATTTTTGCAGTGTTTTTCTCTGCATTTGTCCCCCTTTTGAATTTATAGGGAAAACGTGAGCGTTTCTGCAGGTAAAATTGACATGTTGCCTTTTTTAAAAATCTCTTCCTTTTTTTTTTCCGCAACATGTGGACGAGATTATCCAGAATCTCAATCACCTTGCTGGTACTGTAAAACACAGCAGAAAAATATGCTGTTTTTACAGTAGTGTTGTTTTTGGGTCCTTAGCCTAAAACTGAATGCAGTTCTAACTGTATCATGGGAACTTGAATAGAGACAGGGTCATATAATTATACGGTAATTATCTGGCCTATCAAGAATCACATGTGTGCAGTTTGTGAAGCATCATTCAAATCACATTAAAAAAAATGCAGTGGAAAAAAATGCAGCAAGAAGGCTTTTTTTCCCACAGCGTTTTTCATTGCCTTGATGCTACGTTTTTATCTGGGGTTTTTCTTCCATTATTAAATCCATAGCAAAAACTGGTATAGGAATCAATCAAGAGTGAATGGGGTGACTTTCACATAAGAAATAGATTAATCTTAATAGCTACTAAAAGTATCTAAGGCTCAGGGCCCCTTTTTTTGTTGCATTTTTTTTAAGCCAAACCAAAGGAGTGGATTGAGCAGAAGGGAGAGCTATAAGTAATTTTATATATTTCCTATTTTTATCTTTGTGGACATTCTTGCCTTTGGCTCAAAAAATTGCAGCAAAATCTGCAAGACAAAAAGCTGCTTTTCTGCAATGTGGGGCCTTAGCCTAAGGCTGAGGTCCCACGTTGCGGAAATGCAGCTTTTTTTGTTGCAGATTTTGCTGTGTTTTTTTGAGCCAAAGCCAATAGTGGATTGAGCAGAAGGTAGAAGTATAAGAACTTCCTATATATTTCCCATTACTTTTGTAGCCATTCTTGACTTTGGCTCAAAAAACTGCAACAAAATCTGCAACAAAAAAAGCTGCGTTTCCACAACGTGGGGCCTCTACTTAAGACAGTATTGTCAATACAGGATTAATTGGAGTAGCAGCAAGAAATTGGGTGGTACAACAAGATGCAGAAATCAGCAAAGGTGTATCAATTAATACTGAAAGTGCCTAAACAAAATGGTAGGATTTACGTTTTGAGGTGAAAGTATCTCAACCAGGGAGACCATACATTAAGATACAGATCTCTAGCGATGTCTTCCCAGTGTAAAAACTCCTCCAACTGTCTGATTTCTTCCACTTTAATCTGCCACATCCTAATAGTTGGTGGGTATTCATATTTCCAGACTTGTAGGATCACGAGTTTAGCTGCGGTTAAGAGAATGGTGGGGAGGCAATGGTTACGAAGGGTGAAGAGAGGAAATGATCTTGCTAGCAAAATGATCACCAGGTCTTTAGGAACAGATACCAAGCTAATAATTTCTATTTCAGAAAGAACATCATCCCAGAACCCCAGATGAACGGTAAAATATTATTTAGGATGCCCAGTACACTAAGCAAAGTTTATAACATAAAAAAGTATAGCGAAACTGACTTTTTTGCCATCCTGCTAAGAGAGTAATAAAATTTGATCAATAAGCTAAATGTTTTCCAAATTTGACACTTGTTATACAAAAAACAATCCTCCAAATCGTTTTCTTTACATTAAAATGAAAAAGTTCCAGCTTTTAAAATGTGATAATAAAAAAACAACCACTATGGGGCAGCCTGGACTGCAATCACTGCCTGCAGTCCTATAGCAGTGAACAGAGTGTCGGTCACGCAAGCGCACTGGCTATTGAGAAGAAGGCTTTAGGGGGACTTTCAGTCCCCCATTCTCCAAATTACTGTGAGACCTGGTGGTCCGACCCCAGCCATCTGACACTTATTCCCTATTCTGTGAAGTGTTAAAGAGGACCTTTCATGTCCTTATGTACTGTATGTGTGGTTTTATATACCGCTAGAAAGCTGACTTCAGCTTTCCCAGTATGTGCCCTGGTGGTGGAGATATTGGTCCCGTCAATTTCGGCACTGATATCTCCCCACTGTCAAAAGGGCATTCCTCACAGCCTAGCGTCATCACTGTTAGGAACACCCCCTCTGACAGTACAATGTTAGAGTATGCCAGAGGGGGGCGTTCCTCACAGTGATGACGCTAGGCTGAGAGAAACACCCTTCTGACAGTGGGGAAATATTGGTGCCGAAATTGACAGCACCAATATCATCACCACCGGGGCACATAACAGAAAAGTCAACAGTGTGCTGAATTCAGTGCACTGTCGGCTTTCTAGAGGTATATAAAACCACACATTCATGAGGACTTTTTAAGTGTTCTTAATTGCAAAATTACTTTAAGTATCAAACTATGCTGTGTCCTTAAGTTAAGGAAATCTGTTTCCTTCTCCACTGATTAATCTGCTTGCCTCCTCCTTATCTTCGCTCACTGTTTACATAGAATCTGTATCCGTTCCCAGCTAACACACAGAAATCTATGAAAAGAGGATAGGTGAGGAGGGGCCGTTAAGGGTGTTGTCTGGGTTTATTTATTTCTTGGCCTATCCTCAGGCCTCTCGGCCTCAGACCGATAATTTGTATGGAGCCACTTCCGATGCCCATCCAGTACACACTATGGGACTGGAAGTAGAAACCTCTGTCTGTTGTCTAGCGACCTACCACCTTTACTGCAGTTCAATAGGATCTGAGCTGCATAGTCTAATATGTAAAAAGTGACGGGTTTCTGTCCTTTGAGTCCACATGGGGACCTGAAAGACGGAAACCCTCTCTGCTTAAAATGCGGTTATGTAGAGTATAATGGGCAGAGAGAAAAGTCCTCCTTGAGTTGGAGGGAGACAATTAATAAGGTCCAGCATTATAGGAATTTGGATTAGCAGCTATAAAGTGCTCAGGGTATTCAGGGTATATGTTTGTTTACTCTACTATCAACTGAATAAACTTCTCAGAAATGCAAAGGGAAAAATCACTTTGAAACCTGTAGTGTCCACATGAATGCCTGCAGTGGTCATAAAATCTGGTACATGGGGTTAATAATTGCTAGAAGAAGTCCAGCCAGAGTCACTAGAATTGGAGGCTGGCTGATTGCTGACCGTAGTGTGAACATGGGTAGATACATCACTTGATTAATCTGTAGAGAAGGAAGAGAGTAGGAAGTGCACCGCTTCTCCACTGTTATAATCAGACTCTGAGGCTAAGATAGTGAAAGCCTCCTTGGTACCTCTTCCAGCCATTTTAGAACTTTTTATAAAATAACATTTAAAAAAAAAAGAACTTTAAAGTGCAAATGTTGAGCCTAGTGAATTCCTACTACTATACTAGGAGATTGAGATCTCCAAAAAAAAAAAAAACTTAAAGGGGTTATCCGGGCAGAAAACAAATTTCTAAAAAGTGTTTTACTACATTGTTTTAAATTAAACAAACCCCCCCTATATACTTTTTTTTAAATGCAATTCTACCTTAGAAAACATTGTACTTGGTCGTACTTCATATGATTTACATGCACTACCAGCTGCTTCATCTGTCGGAAAACGCAGAGACTACAGCCCCTCTCAGCTGCACGTCCTCCTCAGTTTCACACACTCTTTTTTTTTTTACATATGTTGCCCTCCTGCTACCTCACCAACCCCCTCTTCAAGATAAGTTTTCCTGGGGCAATTCCACTGTTGTTCCCAATGTGCGCTACATGCTTTTGTTGATATATGTACACCATGTACACCCTTCTTCTGCTCCCCTCCTGCCTTCTCTTGTCTCTCTTATCTTCACAGCCATTCACCCTTCCTTTCAAAGCCTTATCTCCCAGCACAGAGGGGGATGGAACCTAAGAGGAGCTGTGAAAGGAGCTCCATGACACGATGAGAATTGAGGATCTGTTACATCCAACAGAGGGCGCATGAGCTCCCCAGCTCCTTTTCCCATAATGCCTTGTGATATGTAGATGCTTAGTAGAGGGCAAAAGGCAATTCAAAACTCTACACACCTTCACTGGTGCTCTCCCCATGGAGAGAGATTCCCTATGATGATAAGAGACAGAGGAGGAGGGGGAGCAGAAGCGCGTTGTACATAGATCAACCTAAGCATATAACAGACAGCTGGGACAGACAGTGTAAAGTAAAAGTGTGTGCACCCCTTCATTACACTGTTCATCCCAGCTGTCTGCTACAGGCTTATATTGAAAACCTGTATGCACTTGCTCCTGCTTCTCCAAACTTGCCTGTCTCCCTGCTCAGTGTGTCCTGGACATTCTCCATGAGGAGGCAGAGTCAGCTGGAGAAGACAGGGTAGGGATGTCCTACTCTCTGGATGATGTCCCGTGCCTAGAATTGCCCCCTCTCTCAAACCCTGTAATGTCACCGGATGGACTGAAATTAGGTACAGGGCAATCACGTGACCAAGATGCAGTGTGACATATCAAGTGGTGCCACAATGGTACAGCAAGTATATTGCAAACTTGCATGGGTGAGCATGCAGGGAGGAATATTAAAAAATGTGTCTATCCTGGATAACCCCTTTAATTGTCACTGCTGACACAAATCAGTGACACAACTTTGGCACAGATGAACACTTGCAGGATCAAGACAGGTATGATGGATACTAGTCTTATAATAGGCGATTACTATGCCTTTTTGGCATTTTTTTATTTTTTTTAATTTTATGAATAATTGATATAAAAAATATAAAATACACCAAAAACAGTGGAGCTTAGCAACTGTAACTGACACAAATCAGTGACAGGAAATAGGCAGATGTGACAGATACTTACTCCTGTATGAAGAAACTTGTATTCCTTGATTATGTTGTTTTATTTTTTTTATTTTTTTCAAGTTAATAGAAAATATGGAAAAAAGTACTGAAAACAGCAAAGCTTGATAACTACAGTCATATGAAAAAGTTTGGGCACCCCTATTAATCTTAATCATTTTTAGTTCTAAATATTTGGGTGTTTGCAACAGCCATTTCAATTTGATATATCTAATAACTGATGGACACAGTAATATTTCAGGATTGAAATGAGGTTTATTGTACTAACAGAAAATGTGCAATATGCATTAAACCAAAATTTGACCGGTGCAAAAGTATGGGCACCTCAACAGAAAAGTGACATTAATATTTAGTAGATCCTCCTTTTGCAAAAATAACAGCCTCTAGTCGCTTCCTGTAGCTTTTAATCAGTTCCTGGGTCCTGGATGAAGGTATTTTTGACCATTCCTCTTTACAAAACAATTCCAGTTCAGTTAAGTTTGATGGTCGCCGAGCATGGACAGCCTGCTTCAAATTATCCCACAGATGTTCAATGATATTCAGGTCTGGGGACTGGGATGGCCATTCCAGAACATTGTAATTGTTCCTCTGCATGAATGCCTGAGTAGATTTGGATCATTGTCTTGCTGAAATATCCATCCCCGGCGTAACTTCAAATTCGTCACTGATTCTTGTACATTATTCTCAAGAATCTGCTGATACTGAGTTGAATCCATGCGACCCTCAACTTTAACAAGATTCCCGGTGCCGGCATTGGCCACACAGCCCCAAAGCATGATGGAACCTCCACCAAATTTTACAGTGGGTAGCAAGTGTTTTTCTTGGAATGCTGTGTTTTTTGGACGCCATGTATAACGCCTTTTTGTATGACCAAACAACTCAATCTTTGTTTCATCAGTCCACAGGACCTTCTTCCAAAATGAAGCTGGCTTGTCCAAATGTGCTTTTGCATACCTCAGGTGACTCTGTCTGTGGCGTGCTTTCAGAAACGGCTTCTTTCGCATCACTCTCCCATACAGCTTCTCCTTGTGCAAAGTGTGCTGTATTGTTGACCGATGCACAGTGACACCATCTGCAGCAAGATGATGCTGCAGCTCTTTGGAGGTGGTCTGTGGATTGTCCTTGACTGTTCTCACCATTCTTCTTCTCTGCCTTTCTGATATTTTTCTTGGCCTGCCACTTCTGGGCTTAACAAGAACTGTCCCTGTGGTCTTCCATTTCCTTACTATGTTCCTCACAGTGGAAACTGACAGGTTAAATCTCTGAGACAACTTTTTGTATCCTTCCCCTGAACAACTATGTTGAACAATCTTTGTTTTCAGATCATTTGAGAGTTGTTTTGATGAGCCCATGATGCCACTCTTCAAAGGAGATTCAAATAGGAGAACAACTTGCAATTGGCCACCTTAAATACCTTTTCTCATGATTGGATACACCTGGCTATGAAGTTCAAAGCTCAGTGGGGTTACAAAACCAATTTTGTGCTTCAGTAAGTCAGTAAAAAGTAGTTAGGAGTATTCAAATCAATAAAATGATAAGGGTACCCAAATTTTTGCACCGGTCAAATTTTAGTTTAATGCATATTGCACATTTTCAATAAACCTCATTTCAATCCTGAAATATTACTGTGTCCATCAGTTATTAGATATATCAAATTGAAATGGCTGTTGCAAACACCCAAATATTTAGAACTAAAAATGATTAAGATTAATAGGGGTGCCCAAACTTTTTCATATGACTGTATTTCTAGTAACACAGACAGGGATTGACATCAGATTGACATTGAAAATGGGTTACTGATCTCACAGAGGACTGTGCACTGATGGAAGAGAGAGGTATGGGAAGGGTTAATGTCATGGGGATTGCCTGCGGATGGTGTCTGTGGAGTCACTTTTGGTCAGTGACAAGGGCAGACGGATGGAGGATAGCAGTATAGTTTTGGATAAGCTGAAGCTACAGAGAGTTATATCCATCCTCTATTTTCTATTTAATTCTCATTATAATTAACATTTCTTTTCCATACTTCCCAATAACATAGTTACCTTAGGATTGGCATAAATACAGTTCTCTCATGTAATGCTAATGCACAGATTCACACCAGGTCTGCGTTCATGAAATCACCATCTGGCTATACCATCAAATCGTGCAGCGTCAAGTCTGCATCAGCATTGCATGGAGGCCTATTTTAATGAAGACAATGTCTTCCACCCATTTCCAAAACATTAAGGAGCTATTAGAAGAAAGGGGAAGTAGAGAAGTTCTGTAAATGTATTTAATTCTCATCTAATAAACTTTCTTGTCCATACCTAGGATTGGTATAATAGACAACTGGCACAATTGATCTAAAGTCAGGTAAATCACCATCCCACTAAACCTCTATGTCGTAGCAGAGTCCAAACAGCATCACAGGGAGGCCCATTCTAATGAAGACAATGTCCCTCATCCATTTCCAAAACATTGAGGATCCATTCAAAGAAAAGGGGCAGTTGAACCAAATCAGTTGTCTGTATCCTATTTGTTTTACACTTAATTCTCATAATCATTAAACTTTTTTTAATCATAAAAATTACTTTCCCATGCCTTCCAATTACATAGATACCCTATGTTTGGTATAAATATAGTGCAAGCATACAGTACTAATGTCTATTTCAGGTCTAAATTCAGGGAAATCACACTAGGCCTTCATTGAAGGGAGGCCCTTTCTAATTGAACCAATGTCCTCCATCCATTGCCAGAACATTGATGGGCCACTGAAAGAAAGTTGAGCTAAAGATTCAGACAGTTGTTTTCATCCATAATTTTTAATTAATTTACATTATTAATAAAATTACTTCCTCATGCTTTCTAATAACATACTTACCCTAAGATTGGCACAAATAAAGTTTTCCCATGTTGTGGTAATGCAACTAATGCCACATGGGGGTCGAAAATCAGAAAAATCACCATACTACCAGACCTTGAAGTTGTGGCATCAGCATCACGAGGAAGCCCATTCTAAGATACACAAGGTCCTCTACTCATTTCTAGAACATTAAGGAGCCTTTCAATGGAAGTTGAGTTGAAGCTAGAGATGGGTTTCTACATCCTGTATTTTTATTTAATTCTCATTATCATTAAACTTTCTTCTTTGCTTCACAGTAAAAATTTTTTCCAGGATTGGCATAAATATAGTGAACGATGACTGGACCAGCTCCAAATAAGATGCTAAAAACCCAAAAAAAGGATCTGCGCCTTATCCAGTATAGGATAATGATGATTTTCTTAGATTGCCAATAAAAACACAATGCTAAAAGTGCGTTTTGGAGCACCACTGCTCCTTTCTCAAGTGTGTAGCAAACAGAAAACAAAGCATAGTACCACTGCTGCAAGCAGGGCTTTCACTCATATGATACAATGGTAGGAACGCCCAGAAATATTGGCATAAATATAGTGTCAGAGAAATAGCATCTCGCTAGACCTTCAATTTGTAGCAGAGTCTAAACTGAACAAACACAGAGAGGCCCATTCTAAGGGAGACAATATCCCCCATCCATTTCAAGAGCATCGAAGGGCTACTCAAGGAAAGGGACAGTGCAGCTGGAGCTGCAGATGGATGTCTCCATCATGTATGCTTATTTAATTCCCATCATAATTAAACTTTCTTCCGCAAGCTTTCTAATAACATACATAACCTTGAATTGGCATATATATATATATATATATATATATATATATATATATATGTTCGCCCATGGAGTGCTAATGCATAGATTCCAATTTGGGTGTAGCTTCAGGAAAGTCATCATCCCTTTAAACCTTCAAGTTGTGGCAAAGTCCAAACTGAATCAGCACCACAAGGAGGCCCTTTATAATGGGGACAACTTAATCCATCCATTTCCATAACATTGAGAAGCCACTCAAAGAAATAAGCATTCCGAATGAAGCTGCAGAGAATTGTCTGAATTCTGCATTTTTATTTCATTTTATAATAATTAGACAATCTTCTCCATATTTTTCAATAACATAATTAACCTATGATTGAATGTTTGACAATAGGTGCTTATGCCTAGGGTCCACAGGGTATACGTTATTGGAAATCACCATCCCACTAGACCTTCAAGTTATTACAGAATCCAAACTGAATCAGTGGAGAGTCCTTTCAAATGAGAATAATGTCCTACACCAGTTTCCAAAACACTGAAGGACACTGAAGAAAAGGAGTAGTTGAGCGAAAGCTTTATACAATTCTCTCGTCATTTTCTTTTTTATTTAATTATCATAATCATTAAATGTTATTCCTCAATCTTACCAATAACATACTTACCCTAGGATTAACCTGGCATAAATGCAGATTACTATTGCGGTGCTAATGCACATCAGATCTAGGTTCACAATCCCCTAGAAGAGTCCAAACTTCAGAAGTATCAAAATTTTTAATTAATTCTCTTCAGCACCCCTTCCAGTCTTCTTCTGCCTGCGACTGAGGTCACACGCCCCAGACGTCATTGTTGGGGGCTGTGATTGGGCCTCAGTGGTCACGTGGGGCGCGATGACGTCATTACACTGGAGCACTTCATGTGACCCTTGGAGTCCAATCACAGGCCTCATCAGTGAAGATTGGGGCACGTGACCTCAGTTACAGATCCGAAGAGCCCATAGAACATGCTGGAAATTGTCAGTAGACCAGGGGAGGTGAGTATAAGTATTTATTTTTAGTCACCTCCCCTGGGCTGGCTATCATCTATTGGAAAGTGGCCCTGAGACATGCCAGGCCAATTGCCATTAACAAGATGTATAGTGATTGGGGAACTAGGCTTTCCACAATAGCTATCATGTTGGTCCAGGGCCTTGGCCATTTCCAGCTGGCCGTGGGCCCCATACCCCTCTGGGCCCAGTTGCCATCACACCCCGTGCAACTGTGATCATTATGCCACAGCACCCAGTCCAAACTGGATCAGCATCATAGGGAGACACATGATAATGATAACAATGTCCTTGCAGAACATTGAGGGACCACTCAAAGAAAGTCAAGCTCAAGTTACAGATGGTTATCTCCATTCTATTTTATTTTATTATAATAATCATTAAACTTTCTTTCCTATGCTTGTCAATTACATACTTACCTAAGGATATGAATACATAAAGTTTGCCCATGGGGTGCTAATGCACAGAGGCCATATCAGGTCTCGGTTCAAGGAATCACTATCTCCTAGACTTTCAAGTCATAGTAGAATCCAAACTGCATCACCACACAGTGAGGCACATGCTTATGGAGATAATGTTTCCATTAGTAGTCTTAATAAATCTGCCCCATTGTCTTCTAAAAACAGCCAAGTGATGGTTGTTTTCACTGTTACGTGCAAGAGGCCTTAGACAAGCCTTTTTTCTGCTAAGCTAGATCACCATATTGGGGCAAGTCATAAAAGGTCTAAAATGATTACATTTTGTAAGGCATGTATGCCAATTTTTTGGTGCAAATTGCAAGAATTCTGATACATTTCCATGTTTAAATTTGCCCCATTGCATCTGTAAATGGTCCAGCAATATTGCAAAATTTTTAATAGCAATTGCCATAGTTATCTCTATAAGTTATATCTAGTCTTCATAATTCTTGAGATGGCACAGTAAAAGTAGTGATGACTTTCTTCTTAGGAAAAAGCAACACAATTATAAGGACTGGATAGCAGAAATATGAGAAAAATGTATCTGTTTACAAATATTAATAATTTTATTAAAAAAAAAAAAAAGAAAATTGACAGTAAATAAAAATAGAAATCTGCTCCACATCTTGAGCTTCTAAATTTCAAATTCACTTTTCATTACATTTGATGATGTAACACCAAGTTATTGAGTCAGGTTCTTTGGGATCTCCAGATTAATTCCAGACACCTAATAATGGGTTATGATTCTTTAGAGCTCTGTAGACTTTGTCCTTATAATCACTTCTCCAGTAATTAATATATTGATAGAGCTCCCTCATCTGATTATGGGTGGTGGATTTGTTGCGTATGATCTGACGTTGTTCATTAGATAATAGTTTTTCAGAAAAAAGTTCGTCTAGGACGGGGTCCACCATAGTGATCATATTGATCAGTTTTGTACGATGAGAATCCAAAAAGTGATCTCCTGTAATGAGAGATTTTTATTTTTCTTCCCTGTGTGCATAAACTCTGAACATCTCAGTTTCATACGACAACCTCAATATCCTCTAAAAATACCAGAGGAAAAAGCAAACCATATAATAATTGCCTTTTTGGTCTAGGTTGCTGAAGTTTAGCTATTTCAACTAGACTTAACTGCTTGTACACTTAGACTAAGGTGCTTTCTCTACTTAAATTCACTTAATATTGTAAGCAATAATTCTTCAGGGCCAGCATGTCTAACACCCCCTCACTACTTCTTCCCCACAACCCATCTCTACAAACGACTCTAAACATCCTTACTTCCTCTTTTTATAGCTCCACAGATCAATGTAAATATCACAATTACCCAAATCTCAAGAATGTTGTTGACATTCATAATGTTTTTAGATAATACTTCGGGATCTCAAGGTCTTGTCTCTTTATTTGCATATGTCGGCTGATGATTTTCTATCAGTTATTGTACATTTTTTTTTTTTTATTGGTCCATTTCAGGATGTTGCCCTGAGCCAGTGATAGTGTGTGCCACGGAATCTTTTTACAAGTCAGTATTGCGAACAAAAAGTTGCTGGATTTAAAGTTTTCCAAAGATCTGTGGCAAGACTATCCCTTGAAGTTCAACCCTATTCTTACAGAAGAGATATATAGGTAGGTAGACTGTGTTGTTAGTCCAAGAGCTCTACTGAAGAAGCGCTATAGAGGGAGCCACCACCTAGATCCAACAGTCTGAGAATAAGTTGTTGGTTGGTCCATCAAAGTGTTTGTACCTTTATGTCACAAAATGTCAAGCCTGTTGTGTAATGCAGATCACATTTGACTGTCAATTTATTTTCCTTTGGGAGAACCTAACAATAACCCTCCCTAGATGTACTCACAGTGCTGCAGTAACACTAGTATTAATAGAAATGGCAGTGGCTGTCAGGATTTAGCAATGCTGCCGTACTACCAAAATAAGTGATCCTCTGTACTTGCAGTTATCAAAGGTTATGTTCAGATTGACCTACCTTCATGGACTGTAAGCTCTGATAGTGATCTTGTAGCTTTCTTTATGTCACCTACGAAATGATAAACATCAAATAAATAACCTAATTAAATCAATTAATCTAATTATAATAAAGATAAATTGTAAGCCGTACCTTTTGTCAGATGAACATCCCAGACTGGACCTTTAGCGTTCTCTTCAGTCATATACAGGAAAATATCAGCGTCTTTTTCCTTAAGGTGGATCTCTGTATTGTCATAAGGTTCCGATTGGAACCTCACACTCTGAAAAAGGTAAAGTATAAGTTAAAAGTGAATCTGTCTGTGACCTTCAGGCTAAGGCCCCACAATGCGGAACGCAGCTAAAAAAAACGCTGTGGAAATAACACAGGGCGGAAACGCATCACATTTTTTTCACAATGTTTTTCATTGCTTTTTTTGGGCTGCGGCCCATGTGGCGTAAACGCCATGGTTTGATGGAAACTCTGCGGAAAAAAAATGCAGCATTTACAGTCCCTGCAAAGTGGATGGGATTCTGGCTAATCCCATCCACACACTGCAGAAAAATATCTGCAGCGGACATGCTGCAATTTGTAAATCAAAGAATGTCAATTATAACTATGAAATCGTTGGTGTTTTCCCTATAGGTATATTTGAAGCAGAAAGTCCACAGAGTGTTTCCGCCGCAGTTTTCCAGCAGTGATTTTTTGCTGCAGCCCGCTACTAGGGTGCTTAGCCTTATGCAATATTGGACCTTTGCCTTTTTTTTTCTTTCACTATCTGAGAACTCTTGGTACGATTAACCATTTCTGGACTGCCCACAGACTATATACATCCATGCAGTTCACTCTTAACCCTATAGCTAAAGAAGCATGGAGCCAGCTGTTACTACAGCTTGTAGGGAAGGTAGGAATGTTTGATTACCATCCCTTCTTTCCAGATAGCTGTGTACACAGCACTCCACTCCAGGTTCTGGGGTCACATGATCGCCATGGGCTGAGAACTGCATGAGCTGCTGGGTCCTAGGGGATCCATATCAGCTCTGCAGTATAGTGTAGGAGGTTGCATTCCTCCTGTGACTGGGACTAATGTATAAGCTACAAGTTAAATCAGCATAATAAAAATTGCTAAAATGCCCCCCCCCCCCAAAAAAAAAAATGTCTATTATGACCCTATGGGGGAGGGCACAATGTGTAAAAAAAAATTAAATACAAAAAAGAGAAAAAAAACCCACTACCACTCCAAGTCATAGGTTTTAGCCCCTTTCTGTAGTGCTGCCTACATAAAAATGAAAACATTTTTTTTAATTAGTATTTTGTACTACATGAAAAATGTGAAACACACGTTTCCTCTCCTTTTTGTTTACATATTCTCAGATAATAAAATGAAGAAAAACTTGGAAAAATAAAAGTATAAAAATATTTCTCACAATATATAAATAAATATATATATATATATATATATATATGTAAAATTATTTCTAGCACAAAGAAAAATATTTTATAAACCTCAAAAAAGCATGTATGAAAAAAAATGGATCTGACCCTGAACCAGGTAAAATGGCCTGTTGACTGTTTTGCAGTCTGAAGTGAATCAACTGTTTACCTATGTCAAAGAATTTTAATTAATCGAGTGTGGTGAAGTGGAAAAAGCAGTTTTTTTATTGTCTTACTTAATACACTAGTAGAACAACAAAGTCATACCCTAGAGGGTGTCACAACCATGATATTACCTCTCTAATGTAAGGGCTCTGCCAAAATTCACCTCCTATTGCTCCGTGGTCTTGTAGTGAAGCACTGGTTGCTGAGTATTAGTGTGAAATGGTACCTTGGCCAAAAGGGTGCTATACGTGTATATATGGTGAAAAAAAAAATTGACAAAACATTTGATGTCTATTGAGATAGAGAAGATGTGCAACAATGAGGAATGGTTATGTTGGAACCAGATTGATCTCCAGATCAAGGAATGTGATATATCACATGGTATATGAGGATTTTCTATTTTAGCGTTTGCTCTGGTAAAGGGCCAGTAACCCACAGAAGTCATCTTGGAATATAGGAGGTGAGCAGGGAAGATTCTAGAGTAAGGCCTCATGTGCACAACCTAGTGTGCAGCCCAAGGCTCTTCAGATAGGAGGTCGTATTCATGGGGTCTTATGACTCAACATCAGTTATGGAATAAGTGTAACACAATTTTCATTTCAGTTTCTTATTATTACAGTAGAAGTTCAGGACTTTAATAAAAGAATAGGATAGATCATCAATATCAGAGCTGAAGGGGTCCAACTCCCAGCACCCCCCAGATCATATATATATATATAATCATCAGCAGAACTCTGCACAAAATAGAGTATAAGGCTAAGGCTCCATGTAGAGAGCCACAGCCAAAAAGCTCTACACAAAAGACCGCAACAGAAACAAATTGCATTTTTTTCCACAGCACTTTTCACAAAAAGTCTGCAGAGTTTTCTTATTATACCTATACGGAAAACGTCAGCTTTTCTGTAGGTATAATTGACACACTGTGATTTACAAAATCACCTGGGACCCCGGCTTTATGCTTGTTCGGATACCCGTTGGCAACTGAAAACATCTGATCCAATGGGGGTGCCAGGCAGGGCCAGACTAAGACTCTATGGAGTTTGTTGCCTATATATATATATATATACAGAGCCTTGCGAAAGTATTCGGCCCCCTTGAACTTTTCAAACTTTTGACACATTTCAGGCTTCAAACATAAGGATATAAAATTTTAATTTTTTGGTGGGACACAATTGTGAAGTGGAACGAAATTTATTGGTTATTTTAAACTTTTGTAAAAAATAAAAAACTGAAAAGTGGGGAGTGCAATATTATTCAGCCCCTTTACTTTCAGTGCAGCAAACTCAGTCCAGAAGTTCAGTGAGGATCTCTGAATGATCCAATGTTGTCCTAAATGACTGATGATGATAAATATAATCCACCTGTGTGTAATCAAGTCTCCGTATAAATGCACCTGCTCTGTGATAGTCTCAGGGTTCTGTTTAAAGCGCAGAGAGCATCATGAAGACCAAGGAACACACCAGGCAGGTCCATGATACTGTTGTGGAGAAGTTTAAAGCCAGATTTGGATACAAAAAGATTTCCCAAACTTTAAACATCCCAAGGAGCACTGTGCAAGCGATCATATTGAAATGGAAGAAGTATCAGACCACTGCAAATCTACCAAGACCCGGCCGTCCCTCTAAACTTTCATCTCAAACTAATCAGAGCTACAGCCAAGAGGCCCATGATCACTCTGGATGACCTGCAGAGATCTACAGCTGAGGTGGGAGAGTCTGTCCATAGGACAACAATCAGTCGTACACTGCACAAATCTGGCCTTTATGGAAGAGTGGCAAGAAGAAAGCCATTTCTCAAAGATAGCCATAAAAAGTCTTGTTTAAAGTTTGCCACAAGCCACCTGGGAGACACCAAACATATGGAAGAAGGTGCTCTGCTCAGATGAAACCAAAATCCAACTTTTTGGCCACAATGCAAAATGATATGTTTGACGTAAAAGCAACACAGCTCATCACCCTGAACACACCATCCCCACTGTCACACATGGTGGTGGCAGCATCATGGTTTGGGCCTGCTTTTCTTCAGCAGGGACAGGGAAGATGGTTAAAATTGATGGGAAGATGGAAGGAGCCAAATACAGGACCATTCTGGAAGAAAACCTGTTGGAGTCTGCAAAAGACCTGAGACTAGGACCGAGATTTATCTTCCAACAAGACAATGATCCCAAACATAAAGCAAAATCTACAATGGAATGGTTCACAAATAAACGTATCCAGGTGTTAGAATGGCCAAGTCAAAGTCCAGACCTGAATCCAATCAAGAATCTGTGGAAAGAGCTGAAAACTGCTGTTCACAAACGCGCTCCATCCAACCTCACTGAGCTCCAGCTGTTTTCCAAGGAAGAATGGGCAAGAATTTCAGTCTCACGATGTGCAAAACTGATAGAGACATACCCCAAGCGACTTGCAGCTGTAATCGTAGCAAAAGGTGGCGCTACAAAGTATTAACTTAAGGGGACCGAATAATTTGGCACGCCCCACTTTTCAGTTTTTTATTTTTTACAAAAGTTTAAAATATCCAATAAATTTTGTTCCACTTCACAATTGTGTCCCACTTGTTGTTGTTGATTCTTCACCCAAAAAATTAAAATGTTATATCCTTATGTTTGAAGCCTGAAATGTGGCAAAAGGTTGAAAAGTTCAAGGGGGCCGAATACTTTCGCAAGGCACTGTATATATATATATATGGTATGTAATATAGAATATAAACAATAAAAGAAAATGTCATATTTCAAAATGAAACAGAACTTACAGTAAAATGACTAATCTTTTTCTGTACTGTAGTTATCCCTATTTCAGCTTCACCATTTGCAGTTTTGCAGCATATGGTCCATCATAGTAAATTCAGTAATGTCAAATTTCTGGTGTGCCCCCAACCCTTTATGCCCTAAGTATGTGCTTATTTTGCTTAATGGTTAAACCGGCTCTGGTGTCGAGCCCTTGCCAATCTGATATTGATATTTTACGGATAGGCCATAGAACCAAAGTCCTGGAATACCCATTGTCACAGATATAGAAACAACTACCAATACACACAATATCCTTTTAGCACATCAAATACCTTCCGGTGCACCGATACTCCCGGATGTCCTGTAACATGGTATTTTACTTTAGTATATACAGTGTCAAAGGTGGTTTGGGTTTTTTTGATTCTCTGAAATCCAAATTGTTTGTTTTCTATGTCAAGTTCCTGAAATTAAAATAGGACAATACATTAATCTAGATACAGCATATAATAATCAAAAAACATTTAGCAGTGAAAAACATCTCTATGCCTTGTGACATCCCATATGTTTTTTAATGGGAGCTTTGTAAATGGGAGTAAACTATAAGAAGCTTGTTTCTCTTCCTGTTATTTTATATTCTGAAAACCTTTCCTGATCAAACTTTTCTTCGAATATCAATATCTGCTCACAGAAAGAGATAATGTTTGGCAGCTTTTTTCTTTCTTTTCAAAAATCTTCAAAATTTACTTTTCCACCGGGTACATTGTCAGTCTTCCAGTGTTCCACAATTTCAATTTTTTCTTAATTTCTATACTTCTCACCTCCCCTGCCACACTGTGGAAGTGCAAAATAACTTAAACCCATTGTTTCTTCTAATACTGCTACGTCGGTGTGGCATCTGCTCCCAAAAAGGGATTTTTTTTTTTCTAAAAAAACACTTCTTCCCTTTTCAATCCTCACAGTCACAGTCTGCCACAGTATTTTCTACAATTTCGATAGTTGCCACTACCACTGCCAAAATTTTTCGTGAAAGCCATTACTGATTCTAATAACCGCCATGTGTATGAAAAAAAAAAAGGCATGGTCTGACATCTTCCCCCAAAATAGGCTCATTTCTGGAGCATTTTTAATGTTTTAAAGTATTTTAAAAAGCGACAGTGCAGTATGGTTAAACAAGCAGTTCACATCCATTACCTCCCATCAGAGGCGTAGCTAGCGGGGGGACAGAGGGGGCGGCTCCCCGGGCCGACTGACTCTCTGGGGCCCACCCTGGGGCTGCCATTAATACATCTTTTATTTCTAACCAGATCGGTGTCTGCAGACACCAATCTAGTTAAAACGTAACCTTCAACTTAACAGTATTGTAAACCGCAAGCCAATACAGGCTTGCGGTTTACAAGACGCCGAGACCATAGACGGACGTCTGCTTCTCAGCACGGGCGGCGTGATGACATCACAACAACTCGCCGCCCGCGCTCAGACACAGACGTCCTGTGTGTGGACAGGGAAGAAGCGGCGGCGGCTCCATTCATCAGCATCGCAGGTAGGTGAGTATGACTTTTTTTGTGGGTATATTAATAGTATAAGGGGTGGTTAGGAGGGGGAAATATAACTATATAGGGAGGATTCATTAGGGGGCATTATCATTATGACGATGGGGGGTCATTTATATAAGGGTTATTATGGGGTATTATTAATACAAGGGGGGAGGTTATTTATATAAGGGGCCATTAGGGGGCATCACTTATATTAGGAGGCATTCTGAACATAAGGGGGTGGTCATTGATATAAGGGGTCATTAGAGGTGCAGTATTTATGTCAGGGGGAATCAGGGACATAATATGAGGGTCAATTAATTTAATTAAAGTGGCACTTGGGCTTTATTAAGACTAAGGTCTCACGTAGCTGGCTGCAGGAAAAACCATGGCGGTAACATTGCGGTTTTTCCCGCAGCACTTTTCACAGAAGGTCTGCAGAGGTTTCCTCTGTGGACTTTCTGTTTTAAATACACCTATATGGAAACCGCCGGTGTTTCCATAGGTATAATTGACATGCTGCAATTTCCAAAACTGCAACGGTTCTGGAAATCGCAGTGCATCTGCTGCACGTATTTTTCCGCAATGTGTGGATGGGATTTGCTAGAATGCCACGTTTTTTTCTGTGGGTTTTCGCCACATGGGGCCCCATCCCATCCCCACTTTGTAGTAAAATATGCTCAGCAGAAACGCTGCAATTTACAAAACAGTACCAGTTTTGAAAATCGCAGCATGTCAATTATACCTACGGAAACATCAGCAGTTTTCCTATAGATATAATTGAAGCAGAAAGTCCGCAGAGGAAACCTCTGCAAACATTCTGTGCAAAGTGCTGCAGGAAAAACCGCGATGCGTCTCCGCTGCGGTTTTTCCCGCAGCTGTTTTTTGCTCCGGGACGCCACGTGGGGCCTTAGCCTTAAGGCGTTTTCCAGCTCATTTTTATTGATGGTCTATCCTCAGAATAAATCATCAATAAGAGATAAGTGACTCCCCACTGATCAGCTGTATGAAGGGGATATGGCGCCTGTTTATATCATACGCTGTCTGTTTATAGTGACCGTGTGATGTCATTCCAGCCTTGTCACATTGATGTGTATAGGACGAGGCTGTAGTTACATTACATGGCCGCTATGAAAAGAATGACACTATGTAAACAGAGAAGGGGTCACGGCGCTTACACAGGTACCGCAGTTCATTCAAACAGCTGATCCTCGGGGTCCCGGGTATTGGAACCCCAATAATTTTTTTTTCCCTTGTTTTTTTTTTTCCCTTTTCAATTAGGAAACATCTGGGGCATTATTAATAAGGGGCACTATTTACAGGTATATTATATATTTTATAATTGGGGTAGCAGCAGGATGGGGGCTTTGCGTAGGTGAGGACAATGTGGGTCGGTGCCTGGAAAAGTGAGGAGCCAAAGGTGTCTGTGCTGCAAACTTTACAGAGACTGGAAGAAGTGGTCATGGCCGTCCAGATAAAAGAGATGGGGAATGTGAACGATTAGTCAGAGACGTCACCGGTAAGTCACAAAATGTTATTGCCCTGTATTCACCTAAATTGTCTGCAGAGCCCTGTGTAGAGCCAATATATAGCACTATACGCTCACTGTATACTGATAGTATCGGTATACGAACATGTCCAAGTTGGGGGCCCACTTGGACATGTTCGCCCCCCCCCCCATGCTGAACCCCTAGCTACGCCTCTGCCTCCCATCTGTTTTCCCAGAAATGGACTAGATAGGAGCCACAACAGTGTTATACTACGTTTTAAGCCAATATATTTGACACAAAAACATTGTGGTACCGAACCTGAAGCAAAAAAGGTATCTTCAGAGGTTTGCCTATCTCTACTAATAAGTTGAATTAGATGAATGGACAGTACAGAGATCTTTCCAAAGACTTATTTACACCTAGGTCTGTAACTGTTACAAAAGGACATCTTCTAAAGGAAAATTTTTACCATACTCATAGGCAGGGCTTCTTTACAGTAAGACAGGTGAGATTATGGAACTCACTGTTACAGGATGTGGTGATGACTGATAACTTGTACACGTTCAAAAGGGACCTGGATGCCAATCTTGAAAGTAAGAATAGAATTTTTGGGATAGAATGTTGATCCTGGGACTTAGTCCAATTGTCATATTTGGAGTTGGGAAGACATTTTTTCCTCTGATGGGGAAATTGGTGTCCACCTCATAGACTTTCTCTGGATCAACTTGGTAGATACTGTATATGTATATGTGATGTTTCCCCTTAAGGGCTTTTCCATTAGAAATTGGGGAGTCTTATGAGCTGATGGTTCAAATCAGCTAGCTCATGGCTGGGAAATGGGAGAAGACTGGGAGCCTTCATCCAGCATCCAGTGAGGAGAGACGTGTGTTCCAGCTGTAAGAGCCCAGCAGGCCCGTTTTTTTTTTTTTGTAATAGGCCGTTACCTGCTAGTGTTAAACCAGATTATGGGCCCTATTTACTTACCAATCCCCACTCCTGCTCACGGCTGCCTGCACTTCACCTTTTGCGGAGGTGGCTGTGAGCAGGAGCAGGGATCGGTAAGTAAGGTCGCAGCCTGCGAACCCCACAAACACTGCTATCATTATACTCTGGGGTCTTTTCAGTATAGAAGTCTAGTATAGGTACAGTCTATTTATGGCTGTGTTGTTATGGAAACCTGGTAAATTAAATGTGAACTTATATTGGCTGATACACGTCATATGACTGAATATTTAAGGACCTGCAAACTGCTATTGACTAATACAGGTCATAGTTTGGTTGCTATGGAAACCTGATGTAAAGCTATGTGCCTGAGGAGAGTAAGCGCCTGCAAGCTTCTATTGGCTGATAAGGGACATGTGACCGTGTGTATGGCAGTTGGAATATGAGTGAAAGACTTGCAGGCTTGTATTGGCTAATGCTGGTCATTTTTTGGGAATACTGTATCTCAGGAACGGTACGTCCTAGAGAGCTGAGACCCAGTCATAAAGAACAGACAGACAGAAACTCATTTTTTTTTTTTATATATATATAAGAGATAACTGTGTGATTTATATATATATATAAATCACACAACTAAGTCTACAGAGATGACGGGAGTTTTCCAGCCTCTGTCAGACTGATTAATTACTGTCTCATTCTAATCCTTAAGAACAATCCCTACAAATACTTATATGATATAATGGAAAACAAAAACATTTCTAACAGGGACATACATAACAAAGGCATGTAATGTTATGTATCTGTAATGTGGTGATGACATTTAAATATTTCTTAGGGAGGTCATAAATTCCCTTTAAGAAGCAGCATAAAAAATGTGGTTATCCATATGACAGATAAAAAAGGACAGGTTAAATTCAACCTGTTTTCAGATTATATATATATATATATATATATATATATATATATATATGTCGTGTGGGACACAACATGAAGATTATTTGAGGCAACACATTGTGATACAGATACATAAATGACAAGCCTTGTAGTGGTGACATCCTAAGATCTGCTCTGTGATATTATTATATAGTCTGGACACGCTGAGTAAGTTGTATAAATGGCTGCTGGACTTGTCCGACAATAAAAGTATTATATTGTATTTTGTCTCTAGAGATAAAACAGGAATGTTTCTGTAGACAGCACTTACCTCTTCTGCATTTCTGATATATGGCAGGACATAGAGATGGATTCTGTATTCCTCATCTGGATCATCTTTACACAGTATAGTGAAATAAATAAGGACAATTCCATGTATCGGGATCTTTTTCTTAAAAAATGATATTAGAGTCCCCAGCAAGGAAAATGTGGGGTTCTCTACTGTGATATAATAAGGATCTATCTGTGTCGGTGTCTCCAGCATCAGGTTTCCATCCTTAAAGTGAGCACATTTAATCAATGTGGTGTCTCCACTAAATCCTATAGGATACAACAATGACATTGTATCAGGAAGGGATAAGGGGTAAGACTATGAGTACTGTCACAATTCATCAATAAAAATGCAAAAAAAAAAAAAAGTAGCAGTACAACTTACACATAAAAATCACTACAATAGTGCAAAAGTGATCTCATGAAAACTGGCCCTCCCATACATACAGTATGTTGCAGGGCTTGTGTTGCACTCCATTCTGAAATTGAGAGAATAATACATATATACTATACTAGCAGCATGTACTTATAACAATAGACTTACCCTTTAAGCACAGGTAATGAGGTAGGTACACAGCTGATACAGCATTAGGGTCACCATGTGTCTTTATGTTAAAGAGTGGACCTAAAATCTCATAAGTGTTATCTGGAATGTCTTTTAAGTGATCGCTCCAAGAATCAAGTTTATAATCAATAATAACCGGACCGTTCACCAGGAATTTGATTCCAGTCTTCTGGCAGCGGTAGAGGCCGGGGGATTCCAGCGCTAACCTAAAAGATCGAGAGATTGATTAGTGATTGCTAAATGATGATTTATTCATAACTGAGTTATGATGCTTAAAAGTATCCCATTAGTATTTAGATTGTATCATTTTGCCTTGTATGTACAAAATTACATTGTCACAAATCGGTTTAAGAGAAAAAAATATATCTCACTTGCTGCCAACCAATTCTGTCAAGTATCTGTACACCATGTCCCCCACACAAGCCTGTTTGACCCTGGATGCGGCCGTAAAGGGGGACCCCACTTCCACACTTACCTATCACACTAGGCTACACAGGAATAAAGGAACCCCTACAATCACACATTCACACAAATAGTTGCCACTATCCGGCAATTAATGGTAGACAAGACATCAATATACCCAAAGCACTCACAATAATAGCAAATATTTTGAGCCAAGAAAAATCTTATGAAATTTTAGATTTAATATATACAAAAAAAGTGCAGTGCTTAACAAAAAAATGTAAAAAAAACCAAACATATACATACAATATAAAATAAAAAGATGATAAAGAAAATACCTTTTTTTAAATCTGGCAGTGGAAAGCTGCAGAAGAAATGGACAGACTACATACTAGGTTGTGGCTCCAAAGAAACTGACAAAGAGTTCATGTACCTCATCACTTACAATGGACCTGCTACCCCAACCCACTTCCTGGAACCTCCCACCTGTGACTGGGATGTCATAATTTTCTTTGTTTGATATACAAGGATGGCTCAGCTGGCTTCAAGACTGAAAACTGGAGTTGAGACGTCTGCTACAATCCACGCACAAAGACTTGCTGGATGTCTGCATTGAATGTGACTCCTGATTAATATATTACCTGCATCCTGTGTCATTGGTTGTAGATTGTAATCACCATACAAATTAGAATTACTGGATACAGGAAACCCCTCATTTTTGCACCTCAGTCATGTGAATGCATCCTTACTGATACATTGAACCAACACCCCACTATGACAATGAATGGATAAATATAGTGTGTGAGTATATATATATATATATATATATATATATATATATATATATATAAAAACTACAAAAAAGCATTTGTAGCAGCACCAGCAAAACTGGGTATTGTCCCATAAATTGCACGGCAGAAACCCCTCTACAGCTAGAAGGGTTCCTAATAGAAAAAACAATCCAGTCTGCCAGCAACTTGTAAAGATGGAAAATGTCCTTTTATTGGACAAAATGCTTTTCCAATAAAAGGATATTTTCCATCTTTACAAGTTGCTGGCAGACTGGATTGTTTTTATATAATATATATATATATATATATATATATATATATATATAAATTCCTCAGTATGTTAGGATATGTTCACACTGATGGGGGACATCTGTTGTTCTGATTTGCCAGAGGACCTTGAAATGTGCCTGATTTAAGGATACAATCAATAAATTCAGATGCCAGCTGCTCAGTTTATGTATTTATTTTTTACCTACCCTGATATCCATGCACTCTGCAAAAAAATTGCATAACCTAGCTACTGTATGTAGACGTGTTTCCTGGTAATACATTGTATCATGTTTAATACATTTGGTGCATCTTTATCACTTCTCTCTAGAGATGTTTCACCACTTGTTATGCTATCTCCTGCTGAATGGAAATTGCACCAAATACGAAACAATAAAATTGAAACTTAAAAAAACACTATGGCATCTCTTCACCTCTAATTTTGTTTCACTTCTTTTTTTTCTCTTTTGTTTTGTCTTCTTTCTCGATTTTCTTTTTTTTTTCCTTTGTTTTCTTGTGCCTGCTTAGTCATTTTGGGACTGAACATTTTTATGTTTATAGTTTTTTTGTTTGCTTATTTTTTATTAAGGTTTTGAATCGATAAGCTGAAAATAAATGATAATGAAAAAATAAGAAAAAAGTTGTGAATGATAAATCTGGTGTCCATTATTCTTGCCGTGCTAACCATGTCCATTTTATGACCTAATTTTCAAAAATGAGTCAAGTCGCTAATCTTGGAGTAAAACATGCACAAAAATGTGTGTAATTTTTTCACAAAAAAACCCTGATGTACAGCAATTGAAAAATGCCCTGCAGCGCGTAATCCTCATTTATATAAATATTTATGACCTTTTGATGTATTTCTGTCACTCTTAAAACTTTTTTTTTTTCTTTTAAATCTTTAGACTTCTCAAGAAGGGCATTGACATATTTATCATAATTTTTGCCAGAAAATTATGATAAATTATGACTTACATCCTCGCCATCTTGTTTCTGCTGTAGATTTTGTTTTTTGGCATACAGACTACCAGAAGATTCACCAAATTCAATAAGAAGATTGTGCCCCTTAATTTTATATGTGCACAAGTGAGATGCACCAAATCTATTAAGACATATGAAATGATTGTCTGAATAAATTACCCCTGTCCTTATTTGGATAATTTGAAACCAAATGATAGCATAAACCAACCAATGATTGGTAGACAGAACTTACCGGTACATGCAGCCAATAGTTCTGCTGACTGCTCCCACTAAAGCCTGATCCTGATCTTGTTTCTGTTCCTAAATAGAATGACACAATAAATGAGGATATTTTGATAAAGTTGTCTGATTTATTCAGTCACTAAATAATAAAGGTAAAAGTTTGCGTACACAAATACCCACAATGGCACCTCCACAACATGCAGTACAAACCCTCGGGGGGATACTGGCGATAGCCTAGGAGGTAACTGAAATGTTCCTTGTGGTGGGTGTCATAAGCTGCAGCTTGCTTCAGGACCACGTGACCAAATGTCAGTGGTAAAAGTACATATACACGTAGAGTTAAAAAATCCCCTACCCTTTTTAACTCTACATGTATATATTATTCAATCACTGACTGTTTCAGTATATAAATTCTGTAACAATGGTGGTCCGCAATAGCCATCGTACTACTACTCCCAGCAAGCTCCATCTCCTGGTTTCCTTAGTTTCTCACCATGCAGTCCATGCTTCTTCATGTAGCCATCCTTTTGCTGCTAATGCACCTGGACCTACCCCCAGGGGTGAGTTTGCCCTTCTTCTGGGCAAATTAAGAGTTTAACGAGTACACATGTGAGCCCTTTCCAGCCAATCATTTGCAGCTCACACCTATTTAAACCTGCTCATCCCTCTGCACTGTGCCTGAGCAACATAGGTTCTTGGCTTTTGCTCCTGACCTACTGATCTACTGTGTACGACATTTTGGCTTCCTTTAACTCTGCATCTCCACTGTCTGCCCTTGACCCTTGGACAAGACTCGACCACCCTCTTGCCTGACTCTCTAGTGCTTTGAAACAGCATCTCACTGGCCTTTAGGTCAGCTGCCACCTACATCTGGACTGCACCAAGAGGTAGTGACCTGGCTATCTCCCTGTATAGGGATTAAAGGGTGAAAATTGGGGAGGCTACTTAGATAACCCCCTTTGGAGTGGCCCAAAGACAAATTGACTAAGTGACACGTGGGATCACGATCCGTTACAAATTCCACCTAATCAAAACTATTAATTTCCTTGAAAATATGGGATTATAAACTTAGGATATAAATTTTGCTCAATGGGGGAATTTATTAATCCCTCTCCGTCAGTTATGTGGTGTAGAGGGATAATATGCAAATATTGCATATTTGATGCAAGGCCCTCTCTTGCGCCATACATGTGCTACAACCCTTGGTCTGTACCTCGCCTGCCACATTGTATGAATGTGGACAGAGTGGCCTGGGCGCATCAGCCCAACATATTTATTAGAACTCACGCCAGTTTTCTGGGAGAGTTACAGTGGGGAAAAAAAGTATTTAGTCAGCCACCAATTGTGCAAGTTCTCCCACTTAAAAAGATGAGGCCGGCCTGTAATTGACATCATAGGTGACCTCAACTATGAGAGACAAAATGAGAAAACAAATCCAGAAAATCATTGTCTGATTTTTAAAGAATTTATTTGCAAATTATGGTGGAAAATAAGTATTTGGTCACCTACAAACAAGCAAGATTTCTGGCTCTCACAGACCTGTAACTTCTTCTTTAAGAGGCTCCTCTGTCCTCCACTCATTACCTGTAGTAATGGCTCCTGTTTGAAATTGTTATCAGTATAAAAGACACCTGTCCACAACCTCAAACAGTCACACTCCAAACTCCACTATGGTGAAGACCAAAGAGCTGTGGAAGGACCAGAAACAAAATTGTAGACCTGCACCAGGCTGGGAAGACTGAATCTGCAATAGGCAAGCAGCTTGGTGTGAAGAAATCAACTGTGGGAGCAATAATTAGAAAATGGAAGACATACAAGACCACTGATAATCTCCCTCGATCAGGGGCTACATGCAAGATCTCACCCTGTGGGGTCAAAATGATCACAAGAACGGTGAGCAAAAATCCCAGAACCACACGGGGGGACCTAGTGACTGACCTGCAGAAAGCTGGGACTAACATAACAAAGGCTACCGTCAGTAACACACTACGCCGCCAGGGACTCAGATCCTGCAGTGCCAGACGTGTCCCCCTGCTTAAGCCAGTACATATCTGGGCCCGTCTGAAGTTTGCTAGAGAGCATTTGGATGTTCCAGAAGAGTATTGGGAGAATGTCATATGGTCAGATGAAACCAAAGTAGAACTGTTTGGTAGAAACACAACTCGTCGTGTTTGGAGGAGAGTGAATGCTGAGTTGCATCCAAAGAACACCATACCTACTGTGAAGCATGGGGGTGGAAACATCATGCTTTGGGGCTGTTTCTCTGCAAAGGGACCAGGACGACTGATCCGTGTACATGAAAGAATGAATGGGGCCATGTATCGTGAGATTTTGAGTGCAAACCTCCTTCCGTCAGCAAGGGCATTGAAGATGAAACGTGGCTGGGTCTTTCAGCATGACAATAATCCCAAGCACACCGCCAGGGCAACGAAGGAGCGGCTTCGTAAGAAGCATTTCAAGGTCCTGGAGTGGCCTAGCCAGTCTCCAGATCTCAACCCCATAGAAAAACTTTGGAGGGAGTTGAAAGTCCGTGTTGCCCAGCGACAGCCCCAAAACATCCCTGCTCTAGAGGAGATCTGCATGGAGGAATGGGCCAACATACCAGCAACAGTGTGTGCCAACCTTGTGAAGACTTACAGAAAACGTTTGACCTCTGTCATTGCCAACAAAGGATATATAACAAAGTATTGAGATGAACTTTTGTTATTGACCAAATACTTATTTTCCACCATAATTTGCAAATAAATTATTTAAAAATCAGACAATGTGAATTTCTGGTTTTGTTTTCTCATTTTGTCTCTCATAGTTGAAGTCTACCTATGATGACAATTACAGGACGAAGTGAGAGAACTTGCACAATTAGTGGCTGACTAAATACTTTTTTTCCCCACTGTATAATGGAAATCTAGGACAGTTCCAAATCATCATTCTGGTGTATGGGATCCTGATTTATGAAGAGTTCAGCGCCTCTTCATAAATCAGTCATGCCCTGTGCCTGTCAGAGTCTTTATTAAGACTGTTCTATGAAATACCAGTATTAATAAATCTGCCCCTCTATATTTTAAATTTTGGGACTTCTATTAAAATTCCTGACAAACAGTATGAGCGGACCAGTCCTTTTCAACAATTTCCTCTTTCCCTTTGGAATATTGAACAGTGAATAAGCATTTAGAGGGAAGATACAAGTTGGAAAGAAAAGAGCCTTTGATACCAGCCTCGCAGCAATGTCTGACACTGCCCTCACTAGCTAGTTGTTCATTGTTATCTATCTACATCCAGTGGTCTATATGCTTGCTATGATTGAGAACTAAACCTCAACGTTATTGTGACATAATAATATTTGTATCATAATAATAATAATTAATAATTACCCGGCCACAGAGTTTACAACTCATGTTTTCTACAGTCATCATCACAAAACTCATCTGAGGCTCCTCCGTTTCCTGACTTGTTCCTGTAAATGTAGATAATGTCTATTAGATAATAAGAACTGGCTGGAATATTATAATATTGTATTATTGTATTGTATTGTATTTTATTACATTATTATGGTTAAATTACGACAATATCTGTAAAGTGCTGCAGAATATGATGGCGCTATATAAGTAAATAAAAATAAATTAGCAAAAACACTTTTCTCCAACTAATTCTTTGCAGGTCAGATGTCGATCATGTGACCCAACTACAAACAAAGATCGAATGAATATTCATGTGGAGAGTAAAGGCTAAAGGGGGTGATACTAGCTGAATTATATACACTGGAGGAATAGCTACTGTATATAAGGATAGAAAAAAAAATCTGTTGCTTTCAGAATGATTATGTGTCTGTGCTCTTTTGTATATTTGTTTTTATTGCCTAGATTTTTTTCATTGCATAAGCTAGGAAAGTGAATGACTTAATTTAAGGCGATATGTAGTAAATTGTGACTGGTCTTGAATCTTTCAGGAGGATTTACTTTAGATCAAAAGGAAGAGAAATGTCAGCTCACTAACAATGCATTTGATGCTCACTTACAGTATGCATGGGCCATTCTCCAGGTCTACACTGTCAAAATATAGCAAAGTTTTACTTGACTTGTCTGAAGAGTCATAACTTGCTGAAATGTGATAACTTATCACAGAAGTTAACAAAAGCTATAGAAAAGCCATTGAAAGAGTTGGATTTATATTCTGTGCCACAGTTTTATTAATTACTTAAGTGTCAAACCTGCTACATCTGTATATGCAAAAATCTGCAGGGTAAAGTCCAGCAATTGGAAAAACTGTCACCTATTCCAGACAGCATTAAAATACACGGAGATAAGTAGCAAGAAGCCCAAACTTCTATGTACTTCTGATACTACCCCAGAAGGATATCCGGTATAACAACATATAAATCTAAACTAGCCAAAGCCTAGCCTAATCCAGCAGTATAAAACAGGAGTGTGTAATGTCTCTGCCTGTTCGGGTCTCTGTGCCACTCTCCGCTCGCACACTGCGGCGCAGGAGGCGTGTCAGTTTTGATTCCTTGCTTAGGGTTCTTGTTTCTCTGTCTGAACACTGCTCTATTACCTCTTCTCTGTAATTGATTTCCTACCACACCCATCTACTGCTCCTTTGTTTTCCTCTACTCCTCAAATAGTTAATCTTAGCCTTGTCTGTGTGATCGACATCCTAGCTACCAATCAAGTCTGGAGCAGATTCTGGACTTTCTATAAACAGGTCATCTGCTCACACATGGTTGCTGGCTATTGTGACTTTGTCCTCGCTAAGCTTTCTTCTTGCTCTGATTGTAATGTACTTACTATTTGGCAGATAAGCTGTCAATCACAAAGCAAGGCTGAAATTAACTATTAGAGGAGCAAAGGGAAACAAAGGTGTAAGAGATGGGTGTGGTGGAAATACAGAGGTGAGGGAATAGAACAGTGTTCAGACAGGGTACTACAAGAACCTAAAGCAAGGAATCATAGCCGGACACGCCTCCTGCTCCGTAGCATGCTGGCTGAGGATGGCGCCTAAGTTCGAACGGGCGCGGATGTTACAAAATTAAATTGTTTTCTTGGTGTTGATAGTGTGCCAGTGTCGGTTATTTCAGTGTCCAAGGGGCAAATGTTTTAAAATTTTTATTGAAATTTAAATCCTCCTGGTTCTGATAGTGTGTCACACTGCTGTATGGATATTGCTCTGAGTTAAACTCTCATTTATACACTACTATTATATTTCACTTCAGTCTGTGTCCAAGTGACAAATTTTTTCAATTTTTTTTTTTTTTCAAGTGACCAGCACATTCTCAGTGATGCCTCATTTATAAATGTCTGGTGAAATACAAAGTGGAAATTAACAGGATAATGTGGAAAGAAACATCCACAAGTAGTGCAAGTAGCAGCAGTATCATTGTTGGCATAAACTCTCTTACCAGTAGTAACACATTGTGACATGTTGTCTGTCACCTCCTGCATAAGCATTACTGTGAATGAAGCAGTTGACTGGGTGACTTAGCTCTGACAGTGACACTGTGACTTTGAGCCAGTGTTCAATGCATTCACCTCTATTTTACTGTTACTTTTCAGTCCTATAGAAGCCTTTCTAGGGTAGCTCTGATGGTAGTGGCAAATATAGAGGTGGTCATCATGAGTGGGGGCAAGTTATCTGTGACATATTACAATCTAGATACCAGGGATTATGATAAAAATTATGATTATCACAATGATGCTGGCCATGACAGGGCATAGAAGAAAACAACTGGATCCTCAGACATGCTTGTTAGCACAGGAGGCTGCATGTTTGGTTGCTTATGTACTGACAAGCATATTATTAGCATCATCAACTCCTCCTCAGTATGCTTCATTTTGTTCGGCCCCAAGGACACTGCTCCCTCTTGGTTCTCTTTTTATATCTCTGACCACATTTTCAGTGTGTCATTTGCTCTTTACCTCTTCTCCCCTATCCCTTTCTGTTAGAGTTCCTCATGGCTCAGTCCTAGGTCCTCACCTCTTCCCTTTCTACACAGTCTCTATTGAATAAACTACTGCAAAAAACAGTGTCTGACTGTCCACTGTCCCTAAATTATGTCTTCTCTCTATCTGTAACTTAAGCTATCCAAAACTGAACTACTTCTCCTGTACTTCTTCCGTGGTCTTCTCATAACTCCAAGGCAGTGAGCGTACTGTCTTGGGGTCATGTTTGAGATCTCCAGAATCCAACCTTTTCTTACCAAGGGAACATCAAAAACCCTTATTGTTCTTAGTCACTCCCATCTTGACTATTGTAACTCCTTAATAATGTTTCTTCCATTTACTAAACTCTCCTCAGAACATCCATCTTCAGTCATATCTGGACTGTGTCCTCTCTCTGGCATACATCTGATAGTCCTGATCCCATTAACTTCTGGATCAGCAGATTGGAGCAGTTAAAGGATTTCTCCTAGTTTTCCATCTGTGTACTGTCTTGTCCTGTTTCCGGTGTACTGTCAGAAGGGGAATTCAGAATGCCAGGTGGGGTCATCACACTACAGCTGACAAAAGCGGGGAAAACATGATATTCATGAAAATGAATCAGGCATGGATCTGTGAGGATTTTCATACACCTTGGCCTCATGCCAAAGAATAGATCTGCCATTGCTGACAGGCCATTGATACCACTGTCACTGTCTGCCTGTCCGTCATTTTCCACACTGTATTACTGTTGCTGTCACTAGTATTACCCCTACACATCTGCACATCTCCTGTCTTGTCCATCATGTTCCATAGTATACTGCTGCTATTGGGAACCTACCTCGGCCTTCACATGTTAAATATAGCAAACCTGAAACTGCTCCCCAAAAAAGGGAAAACTTTTGGATTGTTTATTAAAAAGACACTGTTGCTTATAATAAAGACACTGTGTACATATAAACACAATTTGTCATCTGCCTCAGCGGCCTAAAGAAAGGATTCGGGGACGTCACAGGTAGGGATGTCTAGTGTCCTTAGCTGAGGCTGCTGATTGGCCTCAGCGTTCACTTGCGAGTTGTGTTTCTACCAAACAGTTCTACTTTGGTTTCATCTGACCATATGACATTCCCCCAATACTCTTCTGGAACATCCAAATACTCACTAGCAAACTTCAGACGGGCCCGGATATGTACTGGCTTAAGCAGGGGGACACGTCTGGCACTGCAGGATCTGAGTCCCTGGCGGCATAGTGTGTTACTGACAGTAGCCTTTGTTACGTTAGTCCCAGCTTTCTGCAGGTCAGTCACTAGGTCCCCCTTGCGGTTCTGGGATTTTTGCTCACCATTCTTGTGATCATTTTGACCCCACGGGGTGAGATCTTGCGTGGAGCCCCTGATGGAGGGAGATTATCAGTGGTGTTGTATGTCTTCCATTTTCTAATTATTGCTCCAACAGGTGATTTCTTCACACCAAGCTGCTTGCCTATTGCAGATTCAGTCTTCCCAGCCTGGTGCAGGGCTACCATTTTGTTTCTGGTCCTTCCATAGCTCTTTGGTCTTCACCATAGTGGAGTTTGGAGTGTGACTGTTTGAGGTTGTGGACAGGTGTCTTTTATACTGATAACAATGTCACACAGGAGCCATTACTACAGGTAATGAGTGGAGGACAGAGGAGCCTCTTAAAGGAGAAGTTACAGGTCTGTGAGAGACAGAAATCTTGCTTGTTTGTAGGTGACCAAATACTTATTTTCCACCATAATTTGCAAATAAATTCTTAAAAAATCAGACAATGTGATTTTCTGGATTAGTTTTCTCATTTTGTCTCTCATAGTTGAGGACTACCTATGATGACAATTACAGGCCGGCCTTATCTTTTTAAGAGGGAGAACTTGCACAATTGGTGGCTGACTAAATACTTTCTTTCCCCACTGTATATTCTGTGGGTCAGTAAGATCATGGTGATAACAAATTTGTATAGTTTTATAGTTTTTGTTATGTTTTAATAACTTTACAAAAATTCTAAACTAAAAATTTATTTTTGTCGTCAAATTGTGACACTCATAACTTTTTTATATTTCCACGTGGGCAAGGGCTCTTTTTAGTGAGGCAAGTAGTAGTTTTTATTAATAACAATTTGGGAATTGTATGACATTTTAATCGCTAATTTATTTCATTTCTTATGGGAGGATAAGTGGCGAAAAAATGGCAATTTGCATGTTTTGATGTTTTTTTTCCTGCTATGCTGTTCAGCGTTTGGGATAAATATTACTATATTATTATAGTTCAGCCATTTTTGGACACAATGATGCCTAATTTGTTTATATGAATTTTTTTTGTTTATTTTTACATGTAATCTTTTTGGCTTCCTCTCGGCATAATAAATCAGCGATATGATGTGCAGGGTGTTGTATCGTACCTGCCTTCCAGGCATTGGCTGAAATCTTTAGCGTGCAATATTTTTGAACCTTAGCACCCCGACAATATCACCCCATTACTGTCAGTTTTTATTATTTATTCACAATTATTTTTAATTATTCTCATGGTAAGTAAAAATATACATTGGTGTTATTTCTAGGTCATGTTGGCAAATAAAGCTGCGCTCATCCCACTTAACACACCATTGGAGTCTGTGTCCTTAATTTCAGGGGATATATAAGTTATATGTGGTTGGGATGTTATCTGTCCCTGAAGTCCAAATAGCTATTAACCCCTTCCCGCCGGAGGAATTTTTCAATTTTCATTTTTTGACTCCCCCCTTCCAAACCCCATATCTTTTTTATTTTTCCATTCTCAGAGCCATATGAGATCTTAATGGTTGCAGGACAAATTGTTCTTCATGATGCTACCATTAATTATTCTGTACAATGTACTGGAAAAAAATTCAGAATGGGGAGGATTTGAAGAAAAAGTGCATTTATTCGACTTTCTTACAGGCTTCGTTTTTATGGCGTTCACTCTGAGGCCAAAATGACCCATCACCTGTATTGTATGTTTTGGTATGATTCCGGGAATACTAAATTTATATGGTTTTATTTACATTTTAACCCCTTAAGAAAAATCCAAAACTGTGCAAAAATTTTTTTTTTCTAAAAAATAATCTGACACTCGTAACTTTTTTTGTACTTCCATGTACAGGGATGCATAGGGCATCATTTTTTGCAGGGCCAGCTGTACTTTTTAGCTATACCATTTTGGGGAATTTCTATTGCTTTGATCACTTTTTATTAAAATTTTTATCAGAGGCAAAACAGCGAAAAAATGGCGGTTTAGCACTTTTGATTTTTTTTTTTCCCCGCTACAGCGTTTACCGTATGGCAAATTTTTTTTTTATAGATTTGTAGACCAGGCGTTTTCGGACACAGGGATACCTAATGTGTATGTGTTTCACAATATTTAAATACTTTTATAGGTGTTCTAAGGAAAGGGGGTGAGTTGAACTTTTAATATTTTTTATTTATTTTTTTTCACTTTTTTTTATTTATTTATTTTTTGCATTTATTAGACTCCCTAGGGGTCTTGAACCCCAGGGGGTCTGATCACTAATGCAATGCATTACAATGCTATTGCATTGCAATACATTGCAAAAAAACAGCATTTCTATTGCAAGCTGCATAGAGCAATCTGCAATAGAAAGATACTAAAGACAAGTCTGGGAGCCTTCACAAGGCTTCTGGCTGTCATACTAATGGGATGCTGGTCCCGGAGTTTGATCTGGGTGCCAGCGATCCCCGGAAAAATGGCGGCGCCCGCACGCCACCGGTGAAATGGTGCCTCGGTCAGCTTTGACCGAGGTGCAGAAGTGTTAATGCCCGGTGTTAATGCCCGCACTGATCGCAGGCATTAGCGCTGGGTCTATTCTGTATAAAACAGCAGAGACCCGGCGGCTATGGCGGCCACTCAGCTCCTGAGCGGCCACCATATTTAAACACCCGACATCCACTGTACTATTACAGCGGATGTCGGGAAGGGGTTAAAAGATCTGTGGGGGACTCGTAGTTTTCTCAAAAATCTAAGAATGGTTAATTGATACATGCAGATATGTTTACACACATGGACAAAATTGTTGGTACCCCTTGTTTAATGAAAGAAAAACCCACAATGGTCACAGAAATAACTTGAATCTGACAAAAGTAATAATATATAAAAATTCTATGAAAATGAACAAATGAAAGTCAGACATTGCTTTCCAACCAGGCTTCAACAGAATTTTTTTTTAAAAAGAAAACTCATGAAACAGGCCTGGACAGAAATGATGGTTCCCTTAACTTAATATTTTGTTGCACAACCTTTTGAGGCAATCCCTGCAATCAAACGATTCCTGTAACTGTCAATGAGACTTCTGCACCTCTCAGCAGGTATTTTGGCCACTCCTCATGAGCAAACTGCTCCAGTTGTCTCGGGTTTGAAGGGTGCCTTTTCCAGACGACATGTTTCAGCTCCTTCCAAAGATGCTCAATAGGATTTAGGTCAGGGCTCATAGAAGGCCACTTCAGAATAGTCCAATGTTTTCCTCTTAGCCATTCTTGGGTGTTTTTAGCTGTGTATTTTGGGTCATTATCCTGTTGCAAGACCCATGACCTGCGACTGAGACCAAGCTTTCTGACACTGGGCAGCACATTTCTCTCTAGAATCCCTTAATAGTCTTGAGATTTCATTGTACCCTGCACAGATTCAAGACACCCTGTGCCAAATGCAGCAAAGCAGCCACAGAACATAACAGAGCCTCCTCCATGTTTCACAGTAGGGACAGTGTTCTTTTCAAGATAGGCTTCATTTTTCCATCTGTGAACATAGAGCTGATGTGCCTTGCCAAAAATTTCGATTTTTGTGTCATCTGTCCATAGGACATTCTCCAAGAAGCTTTGTGGCTTGTCAACATGTAATTTGGCAAATTACTTTTGTCAGATTCAATTTATTTCTGTGACCATTGTGGGTTTTCTTTCATAAAACGAGGGGTACCAACAATTTTGTCTACATGTATACTTCTTTCATTACATGCCAATTTTCCATCAAGTCTATTCCTTAGCACATTTCCTATGGAATTACTGTAAAATTTACATGTGTTGTAGGATAATCTAATAAATATATTAATATGATACTTGTATGAATGAAGGAAGGAAGAAGACAAAATTCTTACCATAACTGAAAGTTACAGTATCCATTGGTGAATCCAAAGGGGAATTAAAATCCCTGCAAGATGGAAAATATCATTACATTTAGAACTAAAACACAGAATTTTCTTAAACTCCTTAGACTAAGACTCCGTGTAGTGAAGCGCAACAAAAAACGCTGTGGAAAAAACTGCAGTGGAAACACATCGTTTTTTTTTCCATATTGTTTTTCATTGCGTTTTCGAAGCGTTTTCTTCTGCGGACTTTCTACCCCTTTTATACCTATATGGAAAACACTAGAATTTCTGCAGGTATACTTGACCTGCTGTTATTTTCCGCTGTTGATTTTTTTCTGCAGCATGTGGATGGGATTATCCAGAATAACATCCACTTTTCAGGTACCGCAACAAAAATGCTGTAGTTTCTCAACGTGGGGCTTCAGCCTTAAGGAGTTTAACAAAGCTAAATGAGCGCATGATTTTTACATATATAGCAATTTTTAATTTGACTTTTTAATTGACTTTTCTATGGCTTTTGTTTTCTGATATCACACTACAGCAAATGATCAGATTTAACATAAAAACTGCTACATCTGTGTGTGATGTTTGGGAACATGGAGAAAAAAAAAAAAAAGTACTTTTAGGCCGGGCCCCACGTAATGGACTACATAAAAAAAACCGTTTTTCTCACAGTGCTTTTCATAGAAAGTCCACTGAGATTTCGTCTGTGTACTTTCAGCTTTCATTATAACTATAGGGAAACCGCCGGCGTTTCTGTTGGTATAATTGACATGCCGCAATTGCAATCCGCAACATTTTTGGAAATCGCAGCGTGTCCTTTCATTTATAGGACTAGTGAGGATATTAGCAATCTTTAGGAGAACATTTATGTATTTTCTCCTGATTGCTGGGACTTGTAGTGCACCTTCCCCAAGGTGGTGTGTAGGCTTTATCTTAACCAGTCAGCCCAAACTTTTCTGTAGGGGACTCATGCATGCTATCAGTTCCAGTATAAGAGTATATTTATTGGTTTCTTAAGCCCATATTTATCTATGGGGTATTTATAGGGACTATGGGTATCTCAGTGTAATGTAGCTGTATGTTTGGCACTCATTTTAATCTATATCATTAAAGGTTAAACTTTATCTTACATATTATATTTGTGAAAACCCAATCCTGTGATTTGTTCTATGTGGGTATGTTTGACATCATAGGTAGACCTCAACTATGAAATACAAAATGAGAAAACAAATCCAGAAAATCACATTGCCTGATTTTTTAAGAATTTATTTGCAAATTATGGTGGAAAATAAGTATTTGGTCACCTACAAACAAGCAAGATTTCTGGCTCTCCCAGACCTGTAACTTCTTCTTTAAGAGGCTCCTCTGTCCTCCACTCATTACCTGTAGTAATGGCTCCTGTGTGACATTGTTATCAGTATAAAAGACTCCTGTCCACAACCTCAAACAGTCACACTCCAAACTCCACTATGGTGAAGACCAAAGAGCTGTGGAAGGACCAGAAACAAAATGGTAGCCCTGCACCAGGCTGGGAAGACTGAATCTGCAATAGGCAAGCAGCTTGGTGTGAAGAAATCACCTGTGGGAGCAATAATTAGAAAATGGGAGACATACAAGACCACTGATAATCTCCCTCCATCAGGGGCTCCACGCAAGATCTCACCCCGTGGGGTCAAAATGATCACAAGAACGGTGAGCAAAAATCCCAGAACCACACGGGGGGACCTAGTGAGTGACATATCCGGGCCCGTCTGAAGTTTGCTAGAGAGCATTTGGATGTTCCAGAAGAGTATTGGGAGAATGTCATATGGTCAGATGAAACCAAAGTAGAACTGTTTGGTAGAAACACAACTCGTCGTGTTTGGAGGAGAGTGAATGCTGAGTTGCATCCAAAGAATACCATACCTACTGTGAAGCATGGGGGGGCAACATCATGTATGGGGCTGTTTCTCTGCAAAGGGACCAGAACGACTGATCCGTGTACATGAAAGAATGAATGGGGCCATGTATTGTGAGATCTTGAGTGCAAACCTCCTTCCATCAGCAAGGGCATTGAAGATGAAACGTGGCTGGGTCTTTCAGCATGACAATGATCCCAAGCACACCACCAGGACAACGAAGGAGCGGCTTCGTAAGAAGCATTTCAAGGTCCTGGAGTGGCCTAGCCAGTCTCCAGATCTCAACCCCATAGAAAACCTTTGGAGGGAGTTGAAAGTCTGTGTTGCTCAGCGACAGCCCCAAAACATCCCTGCTCTAGAGGAGATCTGCATGGAGGAATGGGCCAACATACCAGCAACAGTGTGTGCCAACCTTGTGAAGACTTACAGGAAACGTTTCACCTCTGTCATTGCCAACAAAGGAGATAGAACAAAGTATTGAGATGAACTTTTGTTATTGACCAAATACTTATTTTCCACCATAATTTGCAAATAAATTCTTAAAAAATCAGACAATGTGATTTTCTGGATTTGTTTTCTCATTTTGTCTCTCATAGTTGAGGTCTACCTATGATGACAATTACAGGCCAGCCTCATCTTTTTAAGTGGGAGAACTTGCACAATTGGTGGCTGACTAAATACTTTTTTCCCCCACTGTATATATATATATATATATATATATATATATATATTATTTTTTTTTAACTGTTTATTTCTATCCTATTGTTAATGCCTCAAAACATATTGTACACTCTCCAACTGAACAATTGTATCACAAATATAATTTTATTGATAAATCTTATATTTAATTTCAAACACTTTTGCAGGGAGAAATGGTCAAGACCACCTTATTAACATTATGTAAAACATTTGTATCTACAGATATAGACAGGTTTATATGGGCTTTTTTAACTAAAAATATTGATGTTCTATCCTAAGGATAGGTAATAAGTATCAGATCATTTATGGCCCCAACTCCCGGACTGGGAGACATGCTTCAGTTAATTGGTTGATCCACTACACAAAGAACAAAGCTTCCTGCTTCCTCCTTCAATCTCTAGTATCAGCTGATCAATGGCAGTGCCAGGTGTCGGACCTCCACCGATCTCATATATAAGTTATCCTTAGGATAGGTTATCAAAATTTTTAGCTCAGAATACCACTTTCATCTTACAAATAATACATTACATACACTGTGACAGATTGTAAAGTCAACTTTTTCAATAGATGTCAATGATTTTTTTTATCTTCTGTGACACAATATGGCATATGCACTTGCTTTTTATTAACCATTAGTACCCCTTGTATTTATATACTGCTATATATTTTATGCATGGTTGTATGTTATCTCCCTCATATTTATTTATACTACTTAGCCTCTGTCTCTCTTGTGGGTTTTGTCAGCAGGCAGCGGCATTTGTGTCATGGGTATGTTTAGATTTTATACCATGTAATTTACTTTGCAAAATACATGTATAGTGTGATACATTGGGCATTTATATAGGGGTTTTATATATGTACTTGCTCTTTATTAACCATCAGTACCCCTTGCATTTATATACTGCTATATACTTTATGCATGGTTGTATGTTATCTCCCTTATATTTATTTATACTACTTAGCCTCAGCCTCTCTCGTTTTACATACGCTGACATAGGTATTTGTACTGTTGTTTCTGTTTTGTATTTTTATACTGTTTTTGCATTTCAATAAAATTCCTTTTGTATTTTTTATTATTTTGAGTACTTTCTTACTTTTCTTTTTTGGATTATTGCTTTATGTTTGGGATCATTGTCTTGTTGGAAGATAAATCTCCGTCCCAGTCTCAGGTCTTTTGCAGACTCCAACAGGTTTTCTTCCAGAATGGTCCTGTATTTGGCTCCATCCATCTTCCCATCAATTGTAACCATTTCCCCTGTCCCTGCTGAAGACAAGCAGGCCCAAACCATGATGCTGCCACCACCATGTGTGACAGTGGGGATGGTGTGTTCAGGGTGATGAGCTGTGTTGCTTTTACGCCAAACATATCTGACCAGAGCACCTTCTTCCACATGTTTGGTGTGTCTCCCAGGTGGCGTGTGGCAAACTTTAAATGAGACTTTTTATGGATATCTTTGAGAAATGGCTTTCTTCTTACCACTCTTCCATAAAGGCCAGATTTGTGCAGTGTACGACTGATTGTTGTCCTATGGACAGACTCTCCCACCTCAGCTGTAGATCTCTGCAGTTCATCCAGAGTGATCATGGGCCTCTTGGCTGCATCTCTGATCAGTTTTCTACTTGTTTGAGATTAAAGTTTAGAGGGCGGCCGGGTCTTGGTAGATCTGCAGTGGTCTGATACTCCTTCCATTTCAATATGATCGCTTGCACAGTGCTCCTTGGGATGTTTAAAGTTTGGGAAATCTTTTTGTATCCAAATCCGGCTTTAAACTTCTCCACAACAGTATCACGGACCTGCCTGGTGTGTTCCTTGGTCTTCATGATGCTCTCTGGGCTTTAAACAGAACCCTGAGACTATCACAGAGCAGGTGCATTTATACAGAGACTTGATTACACACAGGTGGATTATATTTATCATCATCAGTCATTTAGGACAACATTGGATCATTCAGAGATCCTCACTGAACTTCTGGAGTGAGTTAGCTGCACTGAAAGTAAAGGGGCCGAATAATATTGCACGCCCCACTTTTCAGTTTTTTATTTTTTACAAAAGTTTAAAATAACCAATAAATTTCGTTCCACTTCACAATTGTGTCCCAATTGTTGTTGATTCTTTACCAAAAAAAATTTAAATTTTATATCCTTATATTTGAAGCCTGAAATGTGGCAAAAGAATGAAAAGTTCAAGGGGGCCGAATACTTTCGCAAGGCACTGAATGTTCTCTGAAACAGACAGACTCCTGATAGAAAGATACTAAAGATCTAGCTCTGTGCCGCACCCCAATATACTATATACATATACACACATAGAATATCATGAAGTTCTATCTCAAGCAGATATGTAAATGATTACAGGTGTGGTCTGATTAGATGCTGGGCCTTATTACAAAAGAGTGTAAAAGTACTTCTATGCACAAAGACTACTTTTGGGTAGAGTACCTCATTTTGTCCAGCTAATAGATATGACAGGGGCACATCATTGGACTTAAGGAAACACAACGGTCATTTTGATGACCCATTCTCACAGAGCACCCTAGATGGACATTTACCCTTGCCTACCTCTTGTCCTGGCCTTGACATTACATATGAAGGAGCAGTCAGCAGTTTGTCTCATAAACATCACAATGGTGTGGAGTATAAAATAGAATAAAATCCATGTATAACTTGTCCCCCACATGTCTCCTCCTGTACACATCCCTTATACTCACTCTAATTCCTCTATCCCACAAACTGGACTGGACAGCGCATCCACCAAGTCACTGAAGTGAGGACCAGACAGACGGTTACCAGACAGGTCAAGTATCTTCAGGGACTGGTTATTCCTTATTACAGATGCCAACTGGATACAGGAAGTGTCTGGTAGATCATTCCAAGCCAAACTGTAAGAATAAGAAGATGAGATGTGAGTGATGTGTACACAGAGCATTAGTATAACATCTGTAGATTGTGAATGTTGAGAAAAAATGTCCCCGGATGTTAGTACAATCCAGAAGTGTCACCACTAGGAGGTGCCTCTTGTGTGTGGGGCATGTCAGGAATGTTGGCAGGCCAAGTATATGATATGTCCACTAACCCCCAAATCCATGTTCTAGAATTACAATATTCCTGAATAATGTCCTCACTTTATGGCATGTCATAAATAAGTGTCAATATATTTTTCTCCATAGCACATACAGTGCCTTGTGAAAGTATTCGGTCCCCTTGAACTTTTCAACCTTTTGCCACATTTCAGGCTTCAAACATAAGGATATAACATTTTAATTTTTTGGTGAAGAATCAACAACAAGTGGGACACAATTGTGAAGTAGAACGGAATTTATTGGTTATTTTAAACTTTTGTCAAAAATAAAAAACTGAAAAGTGGGGCGTGCAATATTATTCGACCCCTTTACATTCAGTGCAGCAAACTCACTCCAGAAGTTCAGTGAGGATCTCTGAATGATCCAATGTTGTCCTAAATGACTGATGATGATAAATATAATCCACCTGTGTGTAATCAAGTCTCCGTATAAATGCACCTGCTCTGTGATAGTCTCAGGGTTCTGTTTAAAGCCCAGAGAGCATCATGAAGACCAAGGAACACACCAGTCAGGTCCGTGATACTGTTGTGGAGAAGTTTAAAGTCGGATTTGGATTCAAAAAGATTTCCCAAACTTTAAACATCCCAAGGAGTACTGTGCAAGCGATCATATTGAAATAGAAGGAGTATCAGACCACTGCAAATCTACCAAGACCCAGCCGTCCCTCTAAATTTTCATCTCAAACAAGCAGAAGACTGATCAGAGATGCAGCCAAGAGGCCCATGATCACTCTGGATGACCTGCAGAGATCTACAGCTGAGGTGGGAGAGTCTGTCCATAGGACAACAATCAGTCGTACACTGCACAAATCTGGCCTTTATGGAAGAGTGGTAAGAAGAAAGCCATTTCTCAAAGATATCCATAAAAAGTCTTGTCTAAAGTTTGCCACAAGCCACCTGGGAGACACACCAAACATGTGGAAGAAGGTGCTCTGGTCAGATGAAACCAAAATCCAACTTTTTGGCCACAATGCAAAACGATATGTTTGGCGTAAAAGCAATACAGCTCATCACCCTGAACACACCATCCCCACTGTCACACATGGTGGTAGCAGCATCATGGTTTGGGCCTGCTTTTCTTCAGCAGGGACAGGGAAGATGGTTAAAATTGATGGGAAGATGGATGGAGCCAAATACAGGACCATTCTGGAAGAAAACCTGTTGGAGTCTGCAAAAGACCTGAGACTGGGACGGAGATTTATCTTCCAACAAGACAATGATCCCAAACATAAAGCAAAATCTACAATGGAATGGTTCACAAATAAACGTATCCAGGTGTTAGAATGGCCAAGTCAAAGTCCAGACCTGAATCCAATCGAGAATCTGTGGAAAGAGCTGAAAACTGCTGTTCACAAACGCTCTCCATCCAACCTCACTGAGCTCCAGCTGTTTTCCAAGGAAGAATGGGCAAGAATTTCAGTCTCTCGATGTGCAAAACTGATAGAGACATACCCCAAGCGACTTGCAGCTATAATCACAGCAAAAGGTGGCGCTACAAAATATTAACTTAAGGGGGCCGAATAATTTGGCACACTCCACTTTTCAGTTTTTTATTTTTTACAAAAGTTTAAAATATCCAATAAATTTCGTTCCACTTCACGATTGTGTCCCACTTGTTGTTGATTCTTCACAAAAAAATAAAAATGTTATATCCTTATGTTTGAAGCCTGAAATGTGGCAAAAGGTTGAAAAGTTCAAGGGGGCCGAATACTTTCGCAAGGCATTGTATTAGTTTAATCTAAGATAATATTATTATATGACACTATGAGGGAAGTGCAGGGTTTGGGGCGGGATACATGCTGACTTCTATATGAAGGTATTTTATGATGACTATTTTTCTCCTTATGCTTTATTTTGAGCACTTCAGGGGATGTTACATCTCTACATGAATTATCATATGGCTTTCGTTGATAATCATTTTGTCAGTAATGACATCTGATAACTAACTACATACACACGTGGACAAAATTGTTGGTACCCCTCGTTTAATGAAAGAAAAACCCACAATGGTCACAGAAATAACTTGAATCTGACAAAAGTAATAATATATAAAAATTCTATGAAAATAAACAAATGAAAGTCAGACATTGCTTTCCAACCAGGCTTCAACAGAATTTAAAAAAAAAGAAAACTCATGAAACAGGCCTGGACAGAAATGATGTATGTAAATCCTCAAATGTAAAGCGCCATGGAATTAATGGTGCTATTTAAATAAACAATAATAATAATAATAATAATAATAATAATAATAATTAGTGACGTAAACACAAACTTACTGCTGACACCCTCTCCACTCTGTCAGGGGGGCTCTACTTGCATAAGCGTTTGATAGAACAGGTTCTGTAGACATCTATGTGGAATTAGCAGATGACGGTGTAAAAGGAGTGCGCTCTTTCACACTACAGTAGGCTCTTGGTCCTCTGCACGGTTCTTTATACCTGGCACTAACATAGACCTGTAAGGCTGAGTTCACACTTGAGTTAGTTGGTCAGTTTTGGCCCCGTAACTGGCCAAATAAGTGAAGTGTACAGCGGTTCTAAGAGCGACGCCTGTCATGTGCGTGTCATACTGACTGAGTATTGTTTCACTACCACAGCAGACTCCCTATGCGTGTTACTGCAAGGCACAGTGTTCTACACCACTATACAGGCTCTCTGAAGCCAGGAAATAGCTGTTTTTTAACGTAATTTGCCGCAAATTCGGATCAAATCAAATCGTTTTGGAAAATTCGGCGAACTGGTCAAATCGAATTTTTTTAAAATTTGCTCATCTCTAATTTTATATATACAGTACAGACCAAAAGTTTGGACACACCTTCTCATTCCAAGAGTTTTCTATATTTTCATGACTATAAAAATTGTAGATTCACACTGAAGGTATTAAACTATAAATTAACACATGTGGAATTATATACTTAACAAAAAAGTGTGAAACAACTGAAAATATGTCTTATATTCTAGGTTCTTCAAAGTAGCCACCTTTTGCTTTGATTACTGCTTTGCACACTCTTGGCATTCTCTTGATGAGCTTCAAGAGGTAGTCACCTGAAATGGTTTTCACTTCACAGGTGTGCCCTGTCAGGTTTAATAAGTGGGATTTCTTGCCTTATAAATGGGGTTGGGACCATCAGTTGTGTTGTTCAGAAGTCAGGTGGATACACAGCTGATAGTCCTACTGAATGGAGTGTTAGAATTTGTATTATGGCAAGAAAAAAGCAGCTAAGTAAAGAAAAACGAGTGGCCATCATTACTTTAAGAAATGAAGGTCAGTCAGTCCGAAAAATTGGGAAAACTTTGAAAGTGTCCCCAAGTGCAGTGGCCAAAACCATCAAGCGCTACAAAGAAACTGGCTCACATGAGGACCGCCCCAGGAAAGGAAGACCAAGAGTCACCTCTGCTGCGGAGGATAGGTTCATCCGAGTAGCCAGCCTCAGAAATTGCAGGTTAACAGCAGCTCAGATTAGAGACCAGGTCAATGCCACACAGAGTTCTAGCAGCAGACACATCTCTACAACAACTGTTAAGAGGAGACTGTGTGCAGCAGGCCTTCATGGTAAAATAGCTGCTAGGAAACCACTGCTAAGGACAGGCAACAAGCACAAGAGACTTGTTTGGGCTAAAGAACACAAGGAATGGACATTAGACCTGTGGAAATCTGTGCTTTTGTCTGATGAGTCCAAATTTGAGATCTTTGGTTCCAACCACCGTGTCTTTGTGCGACGCAGAAAAGGTGAACGATTGGACTCTACATGCCATGTTCCCACCGTGAAGCATGGAGGAGGAGGTGTGATGGTGTGGGGGTGCTTTGCTGGTGACACTGTTGGGGATTTATTCAAAATTGAAGGAATACTGAACCAGCATGGTTACCACAGCATCTTGCAGCGGCATGCTATTCCATCAGGTTTGCGTTTAGTTGGACCATCATTTATTTTTCAACAGGACAATGACCCCAAACACACCTCCAGACTGTGTAGGGGCTATTTGACCAAGAAGGAGAGTGATGGGGTGCTATGCCAGATGACCTGGCCTCCACAGTCACCAGACCTGAACCCAATCGAGATGTTCTGGTGTGAGCTGGACCGCAGAGTGAAGGCAAAAGGGCCAACAAGTGCTAAGCATCTCTGGGAACTCCTTCAAGACAGTTGGAAGATCATTTCAGGTGACTACCTCTTGAAGCTCATCAAGAGAATGCCAAGAGTGTGCAAAGCAGTAATCAAAGCAAAAGGTGGCTACTTTGAAGAACCTAGAATATAAGACATATTTTCAGTTGTTTCACACTTTTTTGTTAAGTATATAATTCCACATGTGTTAATTCATAGTTTTGATGCCTTCAGTGTGAATCTACAATTTTTATAGTCATGAAAATACAGAAAACTCTTGGAATGAGAAGGTGTGTCCAAACTTTTGGTCTGTACTGTATATATATATATATATATATTCTATATGCATATACACACATAGAACTGTCAGATTGCTGCAAAACTTGTCATGAAGTTATATCTCAAGTAGATATGTACAGGTGTATCTTAATAAATTAGAATATCTTTGAAACGTTCATTCATTTCAGTAATTCAGTAATACAATCAATAATCAGCGTCTTCCATGATTGTGTGTCCTACTGAACCAGACTGAGGGACCATTTTAAAGGCTTAGGAAACCTTGGCAGGTGACACTGAATTTACAAGACTGAACTGAACTTACAATATTCTAATTTTCTTAGATTTGGGTTTTCATCACCTGTAATCCATAATCAACATTTACAGAAATAATACACTTGAAATAGAAGACTCTGTGTGTAAAGAATCCAGAAAATATAGGAGGTCACTTTATTAATTCAATTACTGAAATAAATAAACGTTTCAAAGATATTCTAATTTATTGAGATGTTCCTGTAAATGATTACAGGTGTGGTCTAATTCGACACTGGATCTCATCACAAGAGAGTGTAAAAGTGCTTATCTGCTCAAAGGCTACTTTTGGGTAGTGTACCTAATTTTGTCCAGTTGATAGATATGACAGGGGGGCACATCATTGGACTTAGGAAAACACAATGGGCATTTTAATGAACCATTCTCACAGAGAACCCTAGGTGGACATTTCCTCTTGTCTACCTCTCGTCCAGGCCTTGACATCACATATGAAGGAGCAGTCAGCAGATTATCTCATAGACATAACAATGGTGCGGAGTATAAAATAGAATAAAATCCATGTATAACTTGTCCCCCACATGTCTCCTCCTGTACACATCTGTTATACTCACTGTAATTCCTCTATCCTGCAGGCTGGACTGGACAGAGCGTCCAACAAGTCACAGAAGTGAGGACCAGACAGACGGTTACCAGACAAGTCAAGTATCTTCAGGGACTGGTTATTCCTTATTACAGATGCCGACTTGATGTAAGAAGTGTCTAGTAGATTATTATTAGCCAAACTGTAAGAATAAGAAGATGAGATGTGAGTGATGTGTACACAGAGCATTAGTATAACATCTGTAGATTGTGAAAGTGGAGAGAAAACTACCCCGGATGTTAGTACAATCCATAAATGTCACCACTGGGAGGTGCCTCTTGTATGTGGTGGATGTCAGGAATGTTAGCATGCCAAGTATATGATATATCCACTAACACCAAATCCATGTTCTAGAATTACAAAATTCCTGAATAATGTCCTCACTTTATGGCATGTCATAAATCAGTGATCACTGCAGCACATGGAGTCTATGGTGGTCATAAGGATGGATGAAGGAACTTGTATCAGCTGCTGAGAACTCTCCTTCCTCCATTATGTATTGTATCTCAGTCTGTGGCTCCCGTGTCCTTCATTCACCTCCAACCTTTACACTATTAGATGTCACATGGGGCTCTTTCCTTGCTGATTTAAAAGGGTTTTCTGGCCCCAAATGGAGATTTCATAGTCAGCATTGGTCATTACTATATGATCTGTTGTGATCCAGAACCCGGACCCCACACAGATCAGCTGTTCTGGAAGCCTCTAAGCGTCAGAAGCTGGTGCAGTGAATGAGGAGCGCATGCAGACTTCCCTTATTCAAATAACATGTAAATGGGCCAATACCAACAATTTTGCATCTAACATGTTGAACATGTAGCAATATAATAATAATAATAATAATAATAATACATTTTATTTACATAGCGCCACCATATTCCGCAGCACTGTACTATTTGTAGAGTTCAAGTACAGACAAAAAAAAAATAAAAAATTATAAAAAAATAGTCAATTCAAACACTGGGACTAAGGGCCCTGCTCGCAAGAGCTTACAAACTATGAATATAGCAAACAAACAAAACATGGCCACAATTGAGTAAAAAAAATCTCATATTTATTCATTACAATTAAATGAAGACATACAAATATACAAAAATGAGGGAATTCAAAAGCACAGGGTATACTACAAGATAACTAAAGGTAACAACAACCCACTAAAAACAAAACCTAGCTATTCACTATAGAAATGATTCTCACTATAATCACTGTTGTTCTTCCCATACTTGCAAAAAACACTTTTCCACCCCAAAACAGCCATGTCACTAAGAATATCTTTATCTCTCCATCTATCCTACCCCACCATCTCACCTTCTCTGCACATCTACTCACACACCTACAAGCTTTCCGCCCCAAACACACACAACCTCCCCACACTCTCTCCTATTTACACCTGCTATCCCTCTCCCTGCTACTCCTCACTTCTGGCGACATATCTCCCAATCCTGGACCACCCCAGCACCTCCCTGCTGTCGGATCTTTCCGCACAACCAGCATCAGCGCACGGAACCCCCTAAATCTTACCCCTATCTTACCTGTTCCTGCCCCTCCCCACACCCTCCCCGGTGCACTATGAAATGCTCGCTCTGTACGCAACAAACTTGATTACATTCACGACCTCTTCATTTCTCATAAACTATCATTTCTTGGTATCACAGAAACATGGCTGACACCCTCAGACGCCGCCTCCCCTGCTGCCCTCTCCTATGGAGGTCTGCAATTCTCGCACACTCCCTGCCCCAACAATAAACCCGGAGGTGGCGTAGGCGTACTCCTGTCTGACAATTGCTCCTTCGCCTTAATCCAACCGCTACCTGCTCTCACCCTCCCCTCCTTTGAAGTGCACTCTGTTCACATTTACTTACCCTCCAACCTCCAACTGGCCGTCATATATCGACCACCAGGACCTACCACTGCCTTTATCGACCACTTCACCACCTGGCTAATGCATTTCCTATCCACTAACACCCCCACCATCATCATGGGTGATTTCAACATCCCCATTAACACAAACCACCCCTCCTCTTCCAGTCTCCTATCACTCACTACCTCCTTTGGTCTCTCTCAATGGTCCTCCTCTGCCACTCACACAAAGGGGCACACGCTAGACCTCATATTCACCCACCTCTGCTCTCTAGTCTACCTCTCTAACTCTGTCCACGCTCTCTGACCACAACCTGCTGACATTCTCTGCCCTCTCCTCTGTAACAGACCCTCCAACCCCTAAACCAACACACCCCAACAGGAACCTTAATCGCCTTTACATCCACACGCTCTCAGATTCTCTCCTACCGCTAGCTGACATAACCTCACTCCAGGACACAGATACCGCTGCTCACTTCTACAATACCACCATCACTTCAGCCCTTGACTCTGTGGCCCCCTTCACTAACACCAGAGCCCGACCAATTAATAGGCAGCCCTGGCACACTGACCTGACTAAAAAACTGAGATGTGCCTCACAGGTTGCAGAACTCCTCTGGAAGAAAAGCCACTCCCAGGAGGACTTCCTTAGGTACAAAGAGGCAGTTCTCACATTCAAGAATGCACTCACCTCTGCAAAGCAGGTTTACTTCACCACACTAATATCTGCCGTATCCCGCAAACCCAAACAGCTATTCACTACCTTCAACTCCCTTCTCCATCCTCCTGCGCCCCCTCTGACATCACTTATCACAGCTGATTACTTTGCCTCTTATTTCAAAAGAAAAATTGACACCATCAGAGAGTCTCACCCTACACCCCCGACAACCACTCTACCCAACTGTCCTGTGCTCTTCATCTTTAACCTGTTTCTCCACCGTCACTGATGAAAAGCTCTCCACCCTAATCTGTGAACCGAGAGCAAGGCAGGTGGTTTGGACTCCGCAACCAGAAATGAACGCACACGCGGTAGTTCAAGAAAAAAAATATATATTTACTATAAGTTAATAAAGGCTAGTTAAAGGTAAAATGACAGGGCTAAAGACAAGCAAAATATACAATATAGCATGAACAATTTCAAGGCAAATTCTGCAATGGTTTCTACTTTTACTCTGTCCACTTCTGCAGTATGGACACTGAATGAACAATATACTCAAAACTATCCCTAACTGACCCTGACTTCACATTTGGGTGCACCCCCTTTTCCCCAGTGGTCCAGGTGGACCGCTTACAGTCCGTAGAAGCGCGCGGTGGGGCCCAAAGTCGGTCCTTTCTTTTATAGTGAAGCGTCCTCTCCTCACGGTTATCAGGATCTTGGGAGAAATGAAGTCCTCTTTAACAGACAGGGAAACCAACTGAATGCAATGTAATCCAACAGCAGATTCCACTCAGCACACTGACAGTCCTGCCGAATCCATACACTGAGCTGGGATGTAAGCCGGGATTTAGCAGGTGCCGTCCAGTACATCAACAGCACTGCGAGTCTCTATCTGTGGTATCCATATACACAGTCACAATGTCAGTCTCACTGATCAGCCACTGAGCACAGTTCCTTTCACGTGGACTCACTAGTCCTGTTGTCTCTTTACACTCTGTTTGTCTCTGGACCAAGATACAGCTTAGCTGTACAGAAAAATCTCCACACCAGTTCAATACAACACTTGCTAAGATGGCTGCTGCTCTCTCTCTCGTCACTTCCTGCTTCTCTGCTCACACTCTGTCTGCAGAACAGGCAAGCTGACATAAAAGGGGGGGGTCTCACTCCAGCATCATGTCACAATTACAATGGCTGCTGTCTTAAAGGAACAGAATCACAGAAATACATTCAACATTAACAGTTTATACAGACAAATGAAGCTTAAGACAACATTGGCTGTCTCTTACATATTCCCCCCCACTTTAATATTGGCAGTCCCTGCCTATGACTGTATATCCAGAGGGTTGTACTTTTATGCACAGGGTGGTAGTATACCGATGTATGGCAGGCCAAACAAACTCATCCTGCGCATACCGAACAGGGGGAATACCAGCATTTGGCCTAGTGGTCCGTCTGAGGACCGGTGGTATATTATGGGGTGCTGCAGCTATGGGCTGAGAAGGACCAGCGGATTCCGCACCAGAGGGGGCACAGGCCGGAGATACAGTAGTCACAGGTGGAACATCCCCAGGAGCAGGGATCGGCCAACAATCATCCTCCTCGTCGGAGGCCCATTCCGCACCTCCATTCTCTGACTGTGGGAGCTCATTCACATTGGCAGGCCCATCGTGATTTGTCCCTTCAGAATGACACAGGCGCAACATATTTCGGTGAAGTACTCGAACACAATCAGTTCCTTCTTTCTGGACCTGGTACACTGGCCCATTCGCATACTTGCGGCCAACAACACGATACGGCAAAGCCTCCCATCTGCTTTCCAATTTCCCTTGGGGTTTCTTGACACGAACTAGCACCAGGTCGCCTGGTTGCAATGGTGCTTCTTGCACTGGGGTCTTATCAGGATGGGGATGTTCTTGCAGGCGCTGCCGCACCAATCGATGGATCGTCTCAAGTCTCTGCCGATGCGCCCACACCCAAGAGGTTGGATCCCTCGGAGGGAACCCATCCACATCATTCAACTGTAATTCTCCTATACTTCGCCCAGACCGCCCAAAGAGAAGTGTATAAGGAGAGTACCCCGTTGTAGAATGGACCTGATTGTTATAGGCCCACACCATTTCAGACAAGAACTGAGGCCACTGTAACTTCTTGTCTTCCTCCAGAGTCCGCAGCATCTGTAGCAGAGTTCTGTTGAATCTTTCACAGGCCCCATTTCCCTGAGGGTGGTATGGAGTCGTGTGCGACTTCTTTATCCCGTAGATACGTTGAACTTCTTTCATTACGTGTCCCTCAAAGCAGGCGCCCTGGTCGGAGTGGATGCGTTGGGGGCACCCATATACTCGAATGAAATCTTGGCACAGAGCATGAGCTGCTGACTCAGCTGTCTGGTCCTTGGTGGCGGTTACCACCGCAAATTTGGTGAAGTGATCCACCATTACGAGGCAATACTGGTGTCCGCTATTGGATGGGCCCACCATTAGATAGTCTATCATGACGATTTCTAAAGGTTCCTGGGTCACGATGGTTTGTAGGGGAGCTCTCTGTTCTATTGCCTTATGGATCTCACAAGTTCGACAGCTGCGGCATACTTCTTCGACCATTTGACGAAGACCAGGGCAGTAAATCAGTCGCTGTAACCAACGAAAGGTCTTCTCATGACCAAAATGTCCATTCTTATTATGAGCCTCAACTGCCAACGAGCGAGCCAGTTCACTAGGCACCACAATTTGGTATTGAATGTCGATCTCAGAAGGTAAATAGACCTTTCGGCATAGCACTCCATTTTTCATCTCCAACTTTTCCCACTGACTCAAAACAGATAATATCTCACGTGTCAGTCGTTCTCTTTCCTCTCTACAGGGCTTCTGGCCTTTCTCAACACACTTGATCATCTGCGCCAGCCCCTCATGGGTCTGTTGTATCTGTGCCCATTCCTGTCGTGAGGGACCAAAGAAAGGAGCCATTTCAGTCCCCTCCATCTCAAACTGATTAGTGGCGGTCAAGGCCTGTGAAAATCTGCTGAAATCGGGCACCTCCACATGCTCCAACTCATGATCCACGTCTTCTGTGGGGGTCTGGGCAGTTACCCTAGAAAGTCCGTCAGCATTCTGGTTCTCTGTCTTGGACCGATACTTAATGCGGTAATTGAATGTAGACATTCGGGCTATCCACCTCTGCTCTAACGCCCCGAGCTTGGCATTTTCCAGGTGAGCTAGTGGGTTGTTGTCAGTCAGTACTAAAACTTCAGCACCGGTCAAATATTCAGAGAATTTCTCGGTCATGGCCCATACCAGTGCCAACAGCTCCAATTTAAATGAACTATAATTCTCGGGGTTTCTTTCAGAATCTCTCAAAGACCGGCTGCCGTACGCTATGACCCTCTCCTGGCCATCCTGAAGCTGGGAAAGCACTGCTCCAAGACCATACAGGCTTGCATCTGTATATAGCTGGAACGGCAAGTTGTAATCAGCATATGCCAAGATTGGGGCTGTTGTCAGTGCATCCTTCAATGCCTGGAAGGCTTGTTCCTGTTCAGGTCCCCACTTCACAGACCGGTTCTTTGGACCACCGGATGTGCCTCGTAGGAGAGCATTAAGTGGTGCTGCTACCTTGGCGAAATCCTTAATAAACCGTCGATAGTAACCGGCTACTCCAAGGAACGCCCTCACTTCTCGCAGGGTAGTCGGTATCGGCCAATCTTGAACAGCCGCTATCTTGTCTCTTGATGGTCTCACCCCTTCTCCTGATACGCGGTGACCCAAGTAATCAATTTCAGATTGGAACAACCGACATTTACTGGGTTTCAATTTGAGCCCATGTTCCCGCAATCTTCGAAATACTTGCCCCAACTGGTGGAGATGGTCTTCAAAGGTCGCAGAATACACTATAATGTCATCCAAGTAGATGAGAGTGAACTCAAAGTTGAAGTCACCGAGACATTTCTCCATCAACCGCTGAAACGTTCCGGGTGCATTTGTCAACCCGAAGGGCATCCGGTTAAATTCGTATAGTCCCATGGGCAAGATGAATGCCGTCTTCTCCTTGTCTTTTGTGGCCATTGGCACCTGCCAATACCCACTAGCCAGATCTAGTGAGGAGAAGTACCGGGCTCTCCCTAGCGCTGAGAGGGACTCCTCAATCCGTGGCAAGGGGTAGGAATCTCGTACGGTGCAAGCGTTTAACTTCCGATAGTCTACGCAAAATCGGATGGACCCATCTTTTTTTCTTACTAACACCACAGGAGCCGCCCAGGGACTCTGGCTTTCTTGGATGATCCCACCCTGTAGCATCTTAGCTAACAGTTCTTTCACTTCCTGATACAACTGTGGAGGAATTTGTCGGTAGCGCTCTCTAATTGGAGGGGTGTCTCCTGTGGGAATCTCATGGTAGATCCCTGTGGTACATCCAAAATCTTCAGCATACCGTGCAAAGGTGGCTTGGTTCTCCCACAACAGCTCATCTACCTTCTGCACCCATTCCAGAGAACATGAACTTACATCCATCTTCATCTGTTCTCGAATTGCACAGCCATTCCATTCAGAGGTGGGTTCCTCATCTTCTCCCATGGACACAGTTACGGTCCACTCATCCCTTTCAGTCAGCTTCAGCTGCATTGGAGTTACTTTCCTTACTTCCTCCGGAGTCACATAGATGTTAGCCAGCAGCCTCCCTGGGGTCAGGTCCACACTCTGGTCCTGAGTGTTTACACATCGAAGTGGTACTCTTCCATTGCGAACTATTGCCAAGGAACGGGCCACTAGCGGATCAACACCTCCTTCGGCTGCCTGCAGTGGTTCTACCAACACAGCTATGCCCTCTAGTTTCCGACAGGTGCCTACGGGCATGGACACTATTGTCTCCCGACTGGGTGGCAGTGTAACTTTTGTATGCAAAGGAACTGAAATTCGAGCCAGAGGACGCTGTGCATCTGAACTTTTCTGTAAGCCACATGTCCGGATCAGCCGCTGGAAAGCTGTTTGAGTAGGCCGATGGGTGGTGGTTTCTTTCCAATAACCGTGACCTTTCTTTTCAAAGAGGATCTGATCTAATTCTTTTAACACATTCATCCCCAAAATGACAGGGACCTTTACTTCATGTGACTCCTGTACCACCACAATGCCTTTCCTACCTAGATCTTGGCCACATACCCGGACATTCATCCAGGCCACTCCCACGACCGGAACTGGTAACTGGTTAGCTGCGACCACTCGTACGAATGTATGGGGATCATATTTCACATGTTGCCGGAAGTACCGTTCATAACAGTCTCTACTCAAGGTCGTTACTTGGGAACCCGTGTCAATCATCCCGGTAACCGGAATACCCTCCATTTCCACCTGTATGACAGGACTTGCAGCGATCAGGTCATCATCAGGGCATTCTCCCCACATAGTCTCCTTGTCAGTCTCCCCTACTACACGCCCTTCAGCAGCAGGGGACTTCAGTTTAACGGCGGTCTCTCATAAGTTTGTCGCTGCTCTGGACATCTAGCAGCAACGTGGCCCATCCGTCCACACTCCCAGCAGCGTATCCCCCGTCGTTCTGGCCATCTGTTTGGGCCCCTTCGGTAAGCCCCTTCGATTTCTCCTGAGCACTGCACTAAATGATTTGGACCCCTTCGGTAGGTCCTATCCTCACCCCTCCAGCGGGGTGGTGGGTGATTCTGACTTGCTGGGTGTGGATGGCTCACCCTTTCATCTCCAGTCTTCTGGAAGTCTGCAATTTTCATAGACTGCTCATCACAACGAGTGTGCAAGTGTTCCATTTGTTCTTGCAGTTTCTGCATTACTGTGAGAATTTCTTTAACCGTCCCTTTTTCTACTGTCTCTGAGCCAGAACTAGCCCCCTGTGACAAAGTAACTCCAACTGCGGTCTGCGGCCTCGGGACCATACTATTGGCACGGGAGATGGCCTCTACCTGTACATCATGGAATTTAGCATCAGTCTCTCGTCGTATAAAATCCTGCATAGTCACAGTTAAACTGCCGTCACGTATCCCCAGGACAAACTGGTCACGGAGAGTCCGATCAGGGTTACAGAAGGCTGGCGAGCCCCCTCTTTCCTTCCTTTGAATATCTCGGAGCAGTTCTTGTAGGGCATTTGCATATTGGGGAAGGCTTTCATTCTCCTGTTGTACCCTCTGGAAGAACCGAGCCTGCAGAGACCCCAGCAATGCAGTTTCTCCATAGATGGTTTCTAGAATCTGGACTACTTGCTCAAATGTCTGCCTTTGTTCAAATGGCCTCAGTATCACCGTGGTCTTAGCATCCCCTTGTAATGTCAATATTGCTAGCTCTACTAGTACTTCTGGTGCGGTCTGGTACATTCGCTGTATCATTCGTATCTGTTCCACCCACATACTCACTGACATATTATTGCCATCAAATTTAGCTAACTGACTCATTATAGCCCCTGCTGGCATTCTTCCTCCAGCACCATTCTCCCGAACGGGTGCGTCACCGTCCATTCTGGTAAGCGGATCCTGCCGACTACGCCAATTTGTGAACCGAGAGCAAGGCAGGTGGTTTGGACTCCGCAACCAGAAATGAACGCACACGCGGTAGTTCAAGAAAAAAAATATATATTTACTATAAGTTAATAAAGGCTAGTTAAAGGTAAAATGACAGGGCTAAAGACAAGCAAAATATACAATATAGCATGAACAATTTCAAGGCAAATTCTGCAATGGTTTCTACTTTTACTCTGTCCACTTCTGCAGTATGGACACTGAATGAACAATATACTCAAAACTATCCCTAACTGACCCTGACTTCACATTTGGGTGCACCCCCTTTTCCCCAGTGGTCCAGGTGGACCGCTTACAGTCCGTAGAAGCGCGCGGTGGGGCCCAAAGTCGGTCCTTTCTTTTATAGTGAAGCGTCCTCTCCTCACGGTTATCAGGATCTTGGGAGAAATGAAGTCCTCTTTAACAGACAGGGAAACCAACTGAATGCAATGTAATCCAACAGCAGATTCCACTCAGCACACTGACAGTCCTGCCGAATCCATACACTGAGCTGGGATGTAAGCCGGGATTTAGCAGGTGCCGTCCAGTACATCAACAGCACTGCGAGTCTCTATCTGTGGTATCCATATACACAGTCACAATGTCAGTCTCACTGATCAGCCACTGAGCACAGTTCCTTTCACGTGGACTCACTAGTCCTGTTGTCTCTTTACACTCTGTTTGTCTCTGGACCAAGATACAGCTTAGCTGTACAGAAAAATCTCCACACCAGTTCAATACAACACTTGCTAAGATGGCTGCTGCTCTCTCTCTCGTCACTTCCTGCTTCTCTGCTCACACTCTGTCTGCAGAACAGGCAAGCTGACATAAAAGGGGGGGGTCTCACTCCAGCATCATGTCACAATTACAATGGCTGCTGTCTTAAAGGAACAGAATCACAGAAATACATTCAACATTAACAGTTTATACAGACAAATGAAGCTTAAGACAACATTGGCTGTCTCTTACAATCTCTAAATCCCTCCTCACCTCCTGCACGCTTGACTAGATCCAGTCACATCTCATCCCCAAACGCTCTGAAGTCATTACTCCTGCCCTAACCCATCTCTTCAACCTATCCCTAACCAATGGATCCTTCCTTCTGCCTTCAAACATGCTACAGTCACATCTATACTTAAGAAACCCTCCCTCAACCCGTCCTCTCCAGCCAACTATTACCCCATCTCACTGCTCCCGTATGCCTTTAAATTGCTGGAGCAACACGTCCACTCCGAACTGTCCTCCTATCTCTCATCCAATGTGCTCTTTGACAGACTACAGTCAGGCTTCAGACCCCATCACTGCACAGAAACTGCCCTAACCAAAAGGAATTAAAAATAACAAATAAAAACAGACCATAATAACATGTTAGTCGATCGAGACAAAATACTAATATTAAATTATGAATGAGAGGATCACGTGTATTAGGCAGTTCACAGACAAGGAACAAAACTGACATTTTCATGCAGTCCATGAGGGTGGACTGTTTTAAGCGCAAAGAGCCATCTATATTCTTTTTGTGCAAGAAACTGTTTCCAGTTGTCTGCCCTTGGGCCAATTTTAATGTCATCAATTGCTCGCACATGAAAATCTGAAGGCTCTGAATTGTCAAGAAGCTTGAAATGTCTGGGTATAGTTTTAAGAGTAGAGACATCCTCGCTCTCCTTGGAAGCAATTGGTGAGATATTATGGCATTATGGGTAAGTCCCCAGGTGATGCATGAATATACTATTAGCGGATGCGGCTCTTATTGGTCAAGTATGTACTTAAATACTAGTTTATTGAACTATACTGCATATCCCTTGACGTCAGAGTTCTCCCAGCCAGGTGGGTCATAGTGGGGTTTGATATTTGCTTCTATTGTTTGGTTTATTGACAGTGTATCCCTTAGCACCATTGGCACCTTACATATGACATTGTTTACAACACAAGCACTTTAATTGCTTGGTTGCACATAGCTTTATATACATGCTGGCTGCTAGTTAGGTACTTGTACACACTGTTGTCATAGCTTTGTCAATTATGTGTGTTACTTGATATTGCCTTTTACCCCCCATATTTCCCCCATGGCTATTTATCTTGTGGTATCCCCTGTGCTTTTGAATTCCCCCATTTTTGTATATTTGTATGTCTTCATTTAATTGTAATTAATAAATATTAGATATTTTTACTCAATTGTGGGCATGTTTTATTTGTTTGCTTCTCTAATTCAAGCAATAGTAGCAGCGCAGCAGCGTCATCCACTGCATAGCAATACTTCCGGGGAATTGTAGTGCCGCTCCTATTACTTGAATATGAACAGCCTGCATGCTCTCCCCGTTCATTGCACCTGCATCCGGCACCTGGAGGCTTCTGGAACAGCTGATCTGTGCGGGGTCTGGGTGTTGGATCACATACATTTCTCTGCATAAAGAAGGAGGGAAAGGAGAAAACTAAGAAGAAGAGAGAAGCCAAGCATCAACCATTAGTCTTCTTTCTTCCTTGCAAGCAACCTGAAGAGGCTGAAGACAATGCTCTGTGGATTGTGAGCTGCTCAGTAAGTGGCTGCTGCTATTGGTTTTCTACAGAAGAGCTACACATACGTGTCTGGTAAGTCTGCTGGGATGTTTTTGTGTTCCATATAAATGCTTACACATATGTATCATTGTACCATCGTATCGTTGTACCATTGTGTGCGGCCTCCATTCTATCATTCTATCTTTACATCATACATTAAACTTCTTTCACATCCAGAGCTGAAGTCACAACTCTGCTAGTATTATACATCATATCTTGATCTCCAGTCACATCAAAAGCTGCGGTGACAATTTTTTTTTTTTCATTATTTATTTTTTAATTTCTAAATAAGACCTCATTTATTAAAGCTTTTAGGATCTGTGAGTAGAAAAACACTGTTCGTTTTACAACTTTGTCTTGGGAGGAAAGTGACTGCCGGCCATTCTGTTTTTTGTTTTTTTTTTGATAATTAATAAAATAATTCCTGCAGCTCCTATACAGTATGATATAGTGATACTGTACAAATAATGTCCTCATAGATATAGGTAAGAAGATTATTATCACAGGAAAGCACAACATTGTGTGGCACTCTATGGCAGGGTGAGCTAGAATCTGTAGTTCTCCTGCCTGCCTGTCTGTCAACAATGAAATATAAGTAAAGTTCTGTGTAGATCAATGTGAATTATGGAACCAGAGATGTAACCTGAAGCTCCTGGGCCCCTACAGAATCTGTAATAGGGCCCCTACCTACCTTGTGTCATTTAGAATAGTGGAAGATTTGATGTGTCAGAGGGACCTCTGGGGCCCCCTTAGGGTCCAGGGCCCAGTAGTAACAGCTACCTCTGCACTCCCTATATCTATGCCCTGAATGAAACTACAGATTTCAGCATTACTAAATGATGACAAATGCCACAGATCAGTAGACGCTGGAATATCTAATATCATTATTGGTCAGCCTCCGCCTTTTCAGCAGATATTTTGGACAATACTGTAAGTCAGGAATCCCATGAGGCCATGGCAGGCAGTAGATGAGGCATATACACACAGGGGGCGCTGTAGAAAGGGTGTCCATGTCTTTTATACTGTGCTGTGACCTCTGAGAGTTCCTGGTCAGGACTTGCTAGTCCTCCGTATTGGAGCTTGTTGCAGCTTCTGCGCAGTGTCTCACTACTCACAGTAACTGGTCACCATTGCCCCCTCTCCTCCTGATCCTCAGGCTGTATGATCGGTTTACAGCTGTTCCTGCCTCCAGTTACTTCAGTCACCTGCATTTAGATAAATCCCTGATTTGTTATCTAATCTTCCGGCCACATGGACACGGACTATTAATATACAGATATGGTCATCATCTCATTTTGTCTCTCATAGTTGAGGTCTACCTATGATGTCAATTACAGGCCGGCCTCATCTTTATAAGTGGGAGAACTTACACAATTGTTGGCTCATTAAATACTTTTTTCCCCACTGTATATCTGTATATTAATGGTCCATGACTAGCTATGGGGTCTGCAGCTACTACAACTAATTTATCTAAATGCAGGTGACTGAAATAACTGAAGGCAGGATCAGCTGTAAACCAAAAACACAGGATCAGGAGGAGACGGGGGCAATGGTCACCAGTTACTGTGAGTAGTGAGACACTGTTCAGAAGCTTCATACAAGCTCTAGTACAGAGGACTAGCAAACCCTGATCTGGAATTCTCAGAGCCCAGATCAGCAGATTTGTTGGCGATGGTTACATCTGTATAAGAGGAGCTTCGATCTAACCAGTGAGAGATTCCTCCAGTACAGAGAGCTCATTGTAGTCAGCCTGAATAATCATCTGCCCAGACATGGTGTAGAGCCTGCACAGCCTGGAAAATGTGTGGATTATAAATTGTCCCCCACATATCTCCTCCTGTACACATCTCTTATACTCACTGTAATTCCTCTATCCTGCAGGCTGGACTGGACAGAGCGGCCATCAAGTCACTGAGATGAGGACCAGACAGGCAGTTATAAGACAAGTCAAGTTTCTTCAGGGACTGGTTATTCTTTATTACAGATGCCAACTGGACGCAGGAAGTGTCTGGTAGATCATTCCAAGCCAAACTGTAAGAATAAGAAGATGAGATGTGAGTGATGTGTACACAGGGCATTAGTATAACATCTGTAGATTGTGAACATGGAGAGAAAATGTCCCCGAATGTTAGTACAATCCATAAATGTCGCCACTAGAAGTGGATGTGTGAAGTGGATGTCAGGAATACCACTATATGCCCACAGACATAATATACTTACTTTATGGCATGTCATAAATCACTGATTATAGTTTTACTGTCCATGGAGTCTACAATAGTCATAAGGATAGATGAAGGAACTTGTATAACCAGTCATCAGCTGCTAAGGACTCTCCTTCCTCCATTATGTATTGTAGCTCTCAGTCTGTGGCTCCCATGTCCTTCATTCACCTCCTGCCTTTACACTATTACATGTCACAAGTGTTTTTAACTCACATTTAACACATTAGTGAGCCTAGAACAATCACTAGATGAGCGCCCCTTACTTAATCCTCTTCATACTCACCAACATTTCAGAATAGGAACGGTACAACTAACCACTAGCACCTCTAGTCCATGACAGGGACAGAATATCATTGGAGCTAAGGGAGCTCCAGCTCAAGGCCCCATCTTGTCTCGATCATAGATAGCTCCAACTCCACAGCATGGACACTCTGCATTGAGATAAAAGCCTGCAGATACCCTTTAGTAGGCAATTTTGTCAGATATACTAATAGCTAAACAATATAAATTTAGGCAGTGCCAGATTTATCACAGATGCCGGCGCTTCTTTAGAAAGTTTATACCACCTATTAGTTGGCTTACTTTGAGCCAGAACTTTAGGTCAAAATTTTGGTGCAATTTGGGTGTATTGTGTTGCATTTAAGCGACCCTGCTTTTTCTGAGAAGTCACTCCTAAATATCTAGTAGAGATGGGAGAATTGGTTCGTAACAAGCTGGGTTTTTCCCGAATATTCCAAATAGGTTTTTTTTAATGAAACTGAACAAATGGCGATTTGCTTTGGATGAACAAAAATGGCCGTGATACAAGAAAATGGCCGCCACCACGTGTTAGACCAGGTAATAAAGAGCAGACCATGTCATGTGTGCAGTGACTCACACATTACTTGATAGCAACATCTGACAGCATCTCAATAGACAGTGGTAGTATACTATAAAAGGTTGTGTACTTGTGACACAGTCTTTATTTCCTGTAATGGTGGACATGCACACAAATCTATCTCACTACATCTCATAGCTATTAGCTAGGCTATAGGCAGCACAAGTCAGAAAACTGAACAATAGTAATAGAAGGACTTAGAGAGAATCAATCAATATACACAGGCAGATTAGTAGTACAGAGCTAGAATAGAATTGAATAGACAGACATAGATAGACATAGGACAGGTTCAGTCAGTAAGTCTGTAGAGCTGACAGTTAACCCTGTCATTGCCAGGCAATAATCTATATTGTCTGACAGTACTTGTAATAGAACAATTACATCTCTTCTCTTCACATATAACACATTCTTTCTAGCATTGTAAATCTGAACTGAATATTTTAATCCTTTCTCTGTATGTGCAAATGCACTGTGTGCGCATATGTAATTCTAGATATACATCACACACAATAGTAACGTAGTAGTGGTGGCCGTGATACTAGTAGTGCATCTTTCGCTAATGTAAAAAAAAAAATATCTCCCTTTATTGTGTGTTTTTTTTTGTTTTTGTTTTTTTTTTTTTGGTTAATAATTAAGCATTGTGCGCATTAAAAAATGAGTGGAAAAAGACAGGTCAGACAACTACTACTACCAACAATAGGAATGTGAGTGGCAAGAGCAACATTGCCTCTGGTTTTGGTGCCACCGCCAGTAGCCGCTGGATTGTCGTACTTCCTGAGAATGTTGATGAATTATTTAGATTATTTAGCTGGCTCAATTATCCTTGGTAGTAATGTGGCATGATTGCCAAGCAATCTATTTCTCCTCGTCAGAGCAGTCTTCCCCCTCTTTTTGATGGGCTGGATGAGAACAGTCAGCATTGTTTGCAAGCAGAGGAGAAAGGCATGATGACTGTTGGTGGTGCTGGTGGTAGTAGTGTCAGGAGGTGTGATGCTACTACTTCTGGTAACTACTACTATTAGTCATTCTGGTAGGGAAGCTAGGGGGACATCTGGAGGTAGAAATTCTGAGGGTGTGCATGGTCATGATACTGTGTTAAAAAAAAGCGGGGAAGATGATGACATTGCCGATGATGATTCTCTTGCAGATAAAACCTGACAATTGAGTCAGGGTGACAAGGTGACATCAGATGAAGAGGGTGGTCATAGTTATTCCAGGCATGTGCATGCCCAACATTCAAAAAGCCTGCCTGGGGCAGACCTAGGGGAACCTCTCAGAGTGAGGTGGTACTGGTTATGTTATTGGCAGCAAGTACTCCAGTGTGGGAATTTTTTTTCTACATTTCCAGATGAAAAAATCCATGGTGATGTGCAAGATCTGCAAGCAGAAACTTAGCCGTGGCCGTGCAGGAACAAATGTAGGATCAACATCTCTACGTACTCAATTGAAAAAGCATCAATCTCTTATTTGGAAAAATAGGTTTGACAGTGACATTGCAGGGGAAGTGAGGAAGGCTTTTCTTTTACTCCTCCCCTTGATCTTCCTGGTAGGTAGGCCACATCTATACCTAGCACATGGTTGTCGTTATCAACATTATCACTGTTTCTTCTCCTTTTCTTCCACACCAACATCAGTCATCCATAAGGGAATGTGTGGCCAAGAGACAGTAATATGAGCCCAGTCATCTCGCAGTTGTGCAACTTAACTCGCACCTGTCCAAACTGATGGCAGTGGATTCCACTGCGTTTCAACAACTATTGGCATGTGCTCAACCTCGATGGAGGATATCTAGTCACTATTATTTCTCTAGGAAAGCTTTTCCTGCTTTATATTGCCTTGTTTTAGAGAATTTGGTCCTCTCCTTGGAAATTTCAGTCTGCAGAACGATGCATGCCACTGTCGACATGCAGAGCAGCAATTACTGACATGGAGAATACAGGGCTTTCACGGCCCACTGGGTCAATATTTTGAGCGGCATCAGCTACAACCCAGAAGCGCAGCAAGGCCAGGTGCTAGTTCCACCCTGATTGTGCAGGTCCCGTTCTGACACCTGTCATGTTAGTGACCTTGGTTAGGGCAGTTTCTGTGGAGTGATGGGGTCTGAAGCCTGACTGTAGTCTGTCAAAGAGCATATTGGACGAGAGATAGGAGGATAGTTCAGAGTGGACGTGTTGCTCCAGCAATTTTGAGGCGTATGGGAGCAGTGAGATGGGGCGATAGTTGGCTGGAGAGGATGGGTCGAGGGAGGGTTTTTTAAGTATAGGTGTGACGGTAGCATCTTTGAGGGCGGAAGGGAAAGATACATTGGTTAGGGATAGGTTGAAGAAATGGGTTAGGGCAGGAGAAATGTCTTCAGAGAGTTTGGGGATGAGATGTAAATAAATAAGCCTACTTAACAATTATAGCCCCTTATAAATAGTTCCCCTCTTATAAATAATAGCTCCCCCTTATAATGGATGCCTTATATATAATAGTTTCCCCCTTTTTATAGGCCTCTTATAAATAGCTCCCCCTTATAAATAATAGCCTGTCTTATAAATAATAGTCCCCCCTTATAATAGCCCCCTCAGTATAATGCTCCAAAGTGGCCTCACAGAATATAACATGCTTTCCAGAGTCCCCCCACATTATAATGCTCTGCAGAGGCCCCACAGAATATAACATGATCTCCAAAGGGCCTCCTCCCCAGTATAATGCTCCACAATGGCCCCACACTGTATAATATGCTCTCCAGAAGGGCTCCCCAGTATAATATTCCACAGTGGCCCTACAGAGTCCCTTAGTGCTATTATATTATACTCTGGGGTCTCTTTAGACCCCAGAGTATAATAATTGAAGGCCCAGGGGAGGTAGGGGAAAACAACAAACAGTTATACTCACCTTGCCTTACCTGTCCTAGGCCTCCTCGTGCTGCTCCGTTATCCCAGCTGGTGGCGGCTTCCTCTTCTTTGTGGCTGACGTCACACATTGTGGACGTCACCATGAGGCCCAATCACAGGCCTCAGCGGTTACGTGAGGCACGCTGTTAGCGCGCTCCATGTGACTGCTGAGGACTGGCCTTAGCGGTGACGTCCGGAACGCCAGAAGATGATTTCGGACCCCAAGGACAGGTGAGTAAAAATGTTTGTTATTTTTACTCACCTTGGAAAAGGGCCCTGCGACACATGACACCAGGTCCCTTTCTGTTATTGATATGGCCGGGCCTGACTCTGTGATCCGGAGTCATCAGACTCCGGATCCCGGGGGCCCCTTTGGGCCCAGTTTGCCCCCCCCTAATGCTGACCCTGAGTAGGATACTTGCTGCAGTAAAGCAGCTCCTCCGCTAAGTATCCCGTTGGATGGCTCTTCGCCAACTTCAACTGGGCAGTGTTACCAGTGACACTGGCACCAATATTATTTCTGTGCTGCGGTTAATAATAATAACACATTGTCCCTGTATGGCGCATGTCCTTAATATGGTGGTTCACCACTTTATTAACCAGTATAGTGGCTTAAAAGAGGCGCTCTTCATGGCCAGAAAAAATCTCTGTGCATTTCAGCCAATCTTATGTTGCAAAAAACATCCTGCTCGATTTGCAGCGACAAAATGATCTGCCTCTATCTTTGGAGAGCACTGCAATTGCCATTCACACATGTACCCAGGCAGCCTCTGTCCACTCCCTTTCCACCTCATTCAGCCAGTGCTCCACCTTCTCTGCTAGTGCCACAAGTGTCAGGAGGAGTAAAAGCAGCAACAGCAGCAGCCGGGCCCAGTACAGTATCTGGAAGATGATAAACCAAAAATATTCCAGCTCGCAGCGCCAACCAGAGCCACAATAGGCAACTATAGTCCAGCAGATAAACCTTACCCTAATAGGTTAGAAGAGTGGAAGGAGCTGGCCCAGTTTGCCATGGGAGTTTTATCTTGTTTGGTCTCAAGTGTTATGGCTGAGAGTATTCAGTATTGCTATTGGCTTTTTAACACATAGAAGGACAAAACTGTCTAGAGGTAGCATGGAAAAAAATTAGTTTAATCAAAATGAATCATGCATGGGTCCGTGAGGATTTTCAAACACCTCCGGCTGATGCCTCTAAATAGTGATGTCACCGTCTCCTTTTATCCTCATCTTCCATTTACTGTAATGCTGCTGCTTAAATAGCAACCACCACTGCCAACACTCATCCAGACATGTACTGTGACCTGGTCTATCATATTATGCCCTGCTGCACTGCCACACATGTTGCCACCGCTACCACCACTGCCACCACTTAGGTCCACCGCGAATCCGACCTGAATGTCGGAAAACTGGATAGAGAAAGGTTTGCGACGCTTTGCTTAAAAACCCATTCACTTGAATGGGTTTTTAAAGCAATGCGCGGGTGTGCGCTTACACCCTCTGCGCCGTGAAACCTGTTTTTTCGTTGGACACAAAGTCCTGCATGTCCGACTTTGTTTCCGACGAAAAAAAAAACGGCTTCGCGGCGCAGAGGGTGTAAGCGCACACCCGCGCATTGCTTTAAAAACCCATTCAAGTGAATGGATTTTTAAGCAAAGTGTCGCAAACCTTTCCCTATCCAGTTTTCCGACATTTAGGTCGGATTTGTGGCGGATGGAGTGTCGACACAAGTGTGAACCCACCCTTAGTCAGACATGTCCTGCGGCCTGGTTCACCATCACATTCCACTATAGCACACTGTTAGTATAAAAAAAAAAATTTGATTTCACATCTGCTCCCATCTCAGGATAATTTTTGGTGGCTTTTTTTTTTTTTTTAATTCCAATTCTTGATCACTTTTCTAGTGGCATAGAGCCACAAATTTGTCTCCCAAATAACAATAAGTCCCTATAGTACATACAAGCCATCAAAACAGGCTAATTTTTGTACAAAACCATTGATTTTTACAATATAACCACCATGTGTGTCTAAAAAACCACTGGCACGCACTGTTCCCTAATACATGGGTAATTTTTGGAGCATTTTAAATGTTAAAATGAGTAAAAGCGAGTGCAATGTATGATTAAACTCTGACTTTGTATCCTCTGTTTACCATCCATTTTTCCATAGACATACATGTTACATTCACTTTGACATAACTTCAGCTATGTTTGCCTTAGAGAGCTATACATTGGATAGATAGGTTCCTAGCAGGGCCGGTGTTTGGGGTGGGGGGTGAGGCAAACTGGGCAATTGCCCAGGACCCCGTCCTCAAAGGGGCCCCCGGGATCCAGAGCATCAGACTTTTTAGCCTGATGCGTTGGATCCCGGGAACTCCACAGCTGTATGAGCGTGCTGTGCTGTGCACGCAGATACAGTTTAATCCTATGACAGAACAGCTGAAAGGTCCCTGATCATCTACCATAGAGGATCGCCAGCAATGCACCGGACGTCGCCTCGCAGATGGTGTGATGACGTCATCGCATCGCGCCACCTGTACCGCTACTACAGGGAGAGTCCTCGGCTGCTCCAATCATCGTGGGAGCACGGTAAGGTGAGTAAAAGATTTATTGTTTTCGATAAAGGGATTACCTGATAAAGGGGCAAACTATTATTTATAGGGGGGCTATTATTTATAGAGGGGAACTATTAAATATAAGGGGGGCTATTGTAAGGGTGGATGTGATGATTCTGCTTAAGTGTGGCTATAACTCAGATGTATTTTGGTCTCTGGGTATAGAATTTTCCTTCTTGCTTGCACTCATTCATACTATGCGCAGCTATAAGCCTAGGTGCATATTGGCAGTAGTGGCCAGGCTGGAACAATAGGGCTCCATTGTATTCCTATACAGCCCTGAGTGATCAAACAATAGTGCATTGTTCAAGCCTGGGCTGTTGATCAGATATGACTGATAACAGGGTATCAATTCACTTTGTCTCAGCTCTATACAAAAGATCTGGATTTGATTGAATTAACTCATCAGACGTACTGTCGCCGGTGACCTCATTCTGGGAGGTGGCATAAAGGGTATAAAAGATGAGGTAAGAGGTCTGTGGGAGGAGATTACACTATGGAGATTATGCTATGGAGTTTTGGGCTGAGACCAACACAGACTTTGACTGAGATGCTACTATGAGCAGGCAGGTTGGAATGCTGCTGCTGACGATGATGAGCCTACAAGAGACTGAGAGAGACTATTGGACTAATGCTGAGAGACTCTTATGAGAGCATGCAGGCTGGATTACTGTTGTTGATGCAACATGCTGAAAAGCCTCCACTGGTTACTCACACCTGCACGTGTGAGTGTTGGACTACAGAACCACATCAAGGACATGTGTGGTAAAGTAATCATTTCACCTTTATCCCTTTTATTTTATTTGTACTGTATCTTGTAACTAGTAACTGTTAATGCTTGCATATATCTGCATATCTGTTCTGAACTGTATATGTTAGATTTTAATACCGACCCATTTAGGGGTTAATAAATATATAAAATTTAGAAGGCTTGTCTTGTATTTATCTGGTGAACCCGACATTCACTGGCGGTGAGTGTGGTTTTATATGAATGAAGTCTCAGGGGTGGCCACAGCGGTGTTGGCGCACGGAGGATCTTTCACAGTGGAGTATTATTTATAAGGGGAAACTGTTATATATAAGGGAGTTATTATCAGAGATGTCATATTATATATAAGGGGGGCTTTTGTATATAATTGTACGCCCCTTATATTAGTTCCCTTATATATTATAGTTCCACCCTTATAATAGCACCTTTATAAATAATAGTTCCCCCTTATAATAGCTCCCATTATAAATAAGTGTATAATTGTACCCCCTTATAATAGCCCCCCTTAAAATGTGAGAACTATTATAAATAATTGGGGTTGTTATTACGTTCAAACTATAAATAAGGGAGGAACTATTTTTTATAAGGGGGCTATTATAATGGGGAGACTGTTATATATAATGGGGTTATTATAAGAGATGACATATTATATATAAGGGGAGGCTATTTTATATAAGGGGGCTATTATAAGGGGGGACTATTTTATATAAGGGAACTATAAGAGAAACTATTATATGTAAGGGTGTTATAAGAGGAACTATTATATAAGGGGGCTATTATAAGAGGGGACTATTTTATATAAGGGAACTATAAGAGGAACTATTATATATAAGGGTGTTATTATAAGAGGAACTATTATATAAGGGGGGCTATTATAAGGGGGAGACTGTTGTATATAAGGGGGGGCTATTATAAGGGGAACAATTATATATAAGGGGGCTGTTATAAGGGGAGACATATATAAGGGGGCTATTATTTATAATGGAGGAACTGTTTTATATAAAGAGCGCTATTACAAGTTGGGACTGTTATATATAAAGGGGGCTATTATAGGAGAGGAATTATATATAGGGGGTATTATAAGGTTGGACTGTTATATATAAGGGGAGCTATTATAGGAGAGGAACTATTCTATATAAAGAGGCTATTATAAGGGGGAGACTGTTATATATAAGGGACTATTATTTAAGGGAGGAAACTATTATATATAAGGAGGTGTCTGATCAGCTTCTATGAAGAGGTCAGTTCTAGACTGGACATGAGTAATGCGGTAGATGTAATATATCTGGACTTTTCAAAGGCTTTTGATACTGTACCACATATGAGGTTGGTATGTAAAATGAGAATGTTGGGACTGGGGGAAAACATATGCATTTGGGTTCGCAACTGGCTCACTGATAGGAAACAGTGGGTGCTTATTAATAGTTAATATTCAGACTGGGTAACAGTCACCAGTGGGGGGCCACAGGGGTCAGTATTGGGGGTTCACTGTCACAAGTGGGGGGCCACAAGGGTCAGTATTGGGTTCTCTCCTGTATAATATCTTTATTAATGAACTGGTAGAGGGTTTGCAAAGCAGGGTGTCCATATTTGCAGATGATACTAAACTTTGGAAGGTAATCAAAAATGAGGTGGATAATAGAATATTACAAGGGAATCTAAGGAAACTGGAAGCATGGGCCGAGACTGGGCAAATGAAGTTTAATATTGACAAATGTAAGGTTATACATTTTGGTCGATGAAATAAAATGTCTGATTATGTACTTAATAGTATATTACTGGGTAAGACTGACTGTGACAAAGACTTGGGGATTTTGGTGGACAGTAAGCTTACTGGAAGGGAATCACTAGAGGAGCGATTCCCCAGTAGCTGCGGGAGAACTTAGGGGGGAGGGGCACAACAAGACAGTGGACCCTAAGCTGAATCCCCCCCACTGTCCCTGGCTAACTTGCCTGATCTGTCCTAGGCGACAGCCAGCAACCAGTCGACAGTCCCTCCTTATAATAAGTGATAACACAGAACGCACACAGGACGCACAACAACAAAGGGACGTCAGCTAGCCAAGGGGCTGGTAACAATCGAGCAATGCAGTACAAAATCACAATCCAAGAGAAGTCAAAGGTAAGCCAGTGGTCAGAAAATAAGAAGAGCAGGTAACAAGGAACAAGGAGTATAGCCAGTAAGCGAAATGCAATAGCTGGCACCAATGGGAAGGTGAGCAAACAATAAATAGGGAGAAAGAACCCGCCCCAAACTTGATAGAAGGATAGACTGTCAATCACAAAGGTAAGACTAAAGTTAACTCTTAGCGGAGCAGGGGGAGAGCAAGGTGAAGGAGAAGGGCATGGTGGAAAATCAATTAAGGAGGTGAGGGAATAGGACAGTGTTCAGACAATACAAGAAAAACCCAAAGGAAGGAATCACAACCGGGCACGCCTCCTGCGCCACAGCGTGCGCCCGGAGGATGGTGCCAAAGCCTGGGCAGGCAAGGATGTTACTTACCTTTAGTGACCAGTGCCAGGCAGCTGCTGCCAAGGCGAATAAAATTATGGGATGCATCAAAAGGGATCTAGATTCTCATGACAAGAACATAGTTATGCCTCTATGCAAATCACTGATACGGCCACACAGACTATTGTGCACAATTCTGGGCCCCAGTATACAAGAAAGTCATAATCGAATTAGAAAGAAGGGAAACCAAAATTATTAGGGGAATGGGTGGATTGGAGGACAACGATAGATTGACATACTTGGGGTTATTCAGTTTAGAGAAAAGACATCTACGGGGAGATCTAATAACAATGTACTAATACATGAAGGGACAGCACAAAGAACTTTCTAATGATCTTTTTACCCCTAGGCCAGTGACAGTGACAAGGGGACATCCTCTATGACTGGAGGAGAGAAAGTTTCACCAGCAACATAGGAGAGGATTCTTTACAGTAAGAACAACAAGGCTATGGTACTCTCTGCCCCAGGAAGTGGTGATGGTGGATTCATTGAACAAGTTTAAAGAGGGCCTGGATGCCTTTCTCAAACAGAACAACATTACAGGTTATGGGTTCTAGATTTTAAGGGCACATTGACTCAGGGTTTTATACTGATTGCCAGATTGGAGTCGGGAAGGAATTTTTTTCCCATGAAATGGGGCAATTGGCATAAGCCTCATGGGGTTTTTTGCCTTCCTCTAGATCAACACTGTAGGGGACTGTAGGGTTATAGGTTGGACTTGATGGACTGATGTCTTCATCCACATCATCTATTATGTAACTATGTCTGTTATATATGAACGGGGAACTGTTATTCATAAGGGGGAGACTACTATACTTTATATAGGGGGGCTATTATAGGAGCGGAACTCATATATAAGGTAAATTGTTATAAGAGGGCTATTAAGTATAAGGGAGGAACTATTTATAAGGGGGCTATTATAAGAGGAAAGTATTATATATAATATTGGCTTTTATTTATAAGGAAAGAACTATTTATAATAGGCCTATAATAAGGGGGACATTATATGGGAGACTATTATAATGTGGTCTCTTTTATTTAAAAGAGGGAAACTTTATAAGGAGGGTATTATTAAAGGGGCTATTTATAAGAGGGAACTATTATTTATAAGAGGGCTAATATGGATAATGGAGACTATTATTTATAAGGTGAACTATTATTTATGAGGGGGCTATTATTAATAAGGGGGACTATTTATAAGGGAGCAGTATTATATATGAGGGGGCTATTACTGATAAGGGGTAACTATTACTGATATGGGACACTGTTTATAAGCAGGGACGATTATTTATAAGGAGGTGCTATAATAACTGATGAGGGGTGGTTATTTGAATTGTGTGTGGGCATAAGGGGAGGTGGTTATTACTGTTTTGGGGGCTGAAAGGGGGTGTTATTAAAGGGGTTTCCACTGGAAATATGATGGCATTGTTAGTATATCCGCATTTGGGGCCCCACTTTTAATTTTGCCCAGGGCCACAGTATGTCTAAAACTGATCCTGGTTCCTAGGGGCCCTAAGAGTATTCTACACTATGTTTTATAGATAGGTTCCTAGGGGCCCTAAGAGTATTCTGCACTATGTTTTATAGATAGGTTCCTAGGAGCCCTAAGAGTGTTCTACACTATGTTTTATAGATAGGTTCCTAGGAGCCCTAAGAGTATTCTACACTATGTTTTATAGAAAGGTTCCTAGAAGCCCTAAGAGTGTTCTACACTATGTTTTATAGATAGGATCCTAGGAGCACTAAGAGTGTTCTACACTATATTTTATAGATAGGTTCCTAGGAGTCCTAAGAGTATTCTACACTATGTTTTATAGATAGGTTCCTAGAAGCCCTAAGAGTGTTCTACACTATATTTTATAGATAGGTTCCTAGGAGCCCTAAGAGTATTCTACACTATGTTTTATAGATAGGTTCCTAGGAGTCCTAAGAGTATTCTACACTGTGTTTTATAGATAGGTTCCTAGGAGACCTAAGAGTGTTCTACACTATGTTTTATAGATAGGTTCCTAGAAGACCTAAGAGTGTTCTACACTATGTTTTATAGATAGGATCCTAGGAGCCCTAAGAGTATTCTACATTATGTTTTATAGATAGGTTCCTTGGAGCCCTAAGAATTGTCTACACTATGTTTTAAGCCAATTTAAAGTGTATTTCGTACCAAACTTTTTCGTCGTGAAATGGACCGAAGACCCGAACACGAAAAACTGAGAATGTTGAGATATTCGTTCATCTCTAATGTCTAGCAAGTTAGAAAATTTTAGCTCAAACCAGATGTGCCAAGATGGGCCCAAGATATAGAACTTCTGCAATTGGTTGTACTGCTGTAGTATGATATCTTATCACAAAAGACACTGTACATTGCTGATGTGAGTTCTGATGTTGTATATTTGTGCTTTGTGTGTTCTTTGGTGTGGTTTATGATGTATATTTCACTGAATATGCCGATGACTTATTGCACTGTATAATAAAATGCTGTCACTTTAACTGTGTTTGTTGCTGTTTATGCCTCTACTTGTTTATTCTCTAAAATGGGCAAAACTGTTGCTACTGGTCCAGTTGTCCATCCATGCAGTGAAATTCAAGTTCTGAACCTATCGTATCCAAAGGCTAGTTTGGCAAATCTGACGGTGTCGATTGTAAACCCCTGAGAGGACAGAGCGGCACAGGACTGTTCTCATGCCCGGAGAAGTCATCTGTTCCTGTTATGTTGGGCTGCTGATGTTGATCCTGACTGTTCCTTACAACTGAGCAACTGATGTTAACCTGTGCTGTGCTGAAGATCATCTGGCTCAGTAAATACTAGTGACAACGTGTCTCTGTGAATAGTGTGTATTACTTGGCTGGGATTCTGCAGTCCTGTTTGTGTAAGTGAGAGCAGGGACGCATGTACTGGTAGTGCAGCATGTACAACTACACAGGGGGAATGAAAAAGAGGGAGAAAGAGAGAGGGAGGTTCTGACAGATAGACATTTCTTTACATATCTGACCTACAGTGCTGCTATTTACCCAGTACAGTACTCGGGCAGAAGGAATCTGACACTTACCAGATTACTGTGGGTAGCAGTGAAATGTTTCCCATCACAGTACATGGAGATCAGCATGGGCAGGGATACTGCACCAACATTACATCTGTACGACTATCAATTTAAATCATGTGGCCCTGATTACTAGAGGTCAATGACACACATTAACCCCTAGCACAGGGATACTGGAAATATCATAGGAGTGGGGCGGAAGCTCTGCACTGTAGTGTGACTGTAGTGTTCATAGTTTTACACATACAGTGGGGAAAAAAGTATTTAATCAGCCACCAATTGTGCAAGTTCTCCCACTTAAAAAGATGAGGCCGGCCTGTAATTGTCATCATAGGTAGACCTCAACTATGAGAGACAAAATGAGAAAACATATCTAGAAAATCACATTGTCTGATTTTTTTAAGGATTTATTTTCAAATTATGGTGGAAAATAAGTATTTGGTCACCTACAAACAAGTAAGATTTCTGGCTCTCACAGACCTGTAACTTCTTCTTTAAGAGGTTCCTCTGTCCTCCACTCATTACCTGTAGTAATGGCTCCTGTGTGACATTGTTATCAGTATAAAAGACACCTGTCCACAACCTCAAACAGTCACACTCCAAACTCTACTATTGTGAAGACTAAAGAGCTGTGGAAGGACCAGAAACAAAATTGTAGCCCTGCACCAGGCTGGGAAGACTGAATCTGCAATAGGCAAGCAGCTTGGGGTGAAGAAATCACCTGTGGGAGCAATAATTAGAAAATGGAAGACATACAAGACCACTGATAATCTCCCTCCATCAGGGGCTCCACGCAAGATCTCACCCCGTGGGGTCAAAATAATCACAAGAATGGTGAGCAAAAATCCCAGAACCGCAAGGGGGACCTAGTGAATGACCTGCAGAAAGCTGGGACTAACGTAACAAAGGCTACCATCAGTAACACACTACGCCGCCAGGGACTCAGATCCTGCAGTGCCAGACGTGTCCCCCTGCTTAAGCCAGTACATATCCGGGCCCGTCTGAAGTTTGTTAGAGAGCATTTGGATGTTCCAGAAGAGTATTGGGAGAATGTCATATGGTCAGATGAAACCAAAGTAGAACTGTTTGGTAGAAACACAACTCGTGGTGTTTGGAGGAGAGTGAATGCTGAGTTGCATCCAAAGAACACCATACCTACTGTGAAGCATGGGGGGGGGCAACATCATGTATGGGGCTGTTTCTCTGCAAAGGGACCAGGACGACTGATCGATGTACATGAATGAATGGGGCCATGTATCGTGAGATTTTGAGTGCAAACCTCCTTCCATCAGCAAGGACATTGAAAATGAAATGTGGCTGGGTCTTTCAGCATGACAATGATCCCAAGCACAACGAAACAACGAGGGCAACGTCAAGGAAACGAAGGAGTGTCTTTGTAAGAAGCATTTCAAGGTCCTGGAGTGGCCTAGCCAGTCTCTAGATTTCAACCCCATAGAAAACCTTTGGAGGGAGTTGAAAGTCCGTGTTGCCCAGCGACAGCCCCAAAACATCCCTGCTCTAGAGGAGATCTGCATGGAGGAATGGGCCAACATACCAGCAACAGTGTGTGCCAACCTTGTGAAGACTTACAGGAAACGTTTGACCTCTGTCATTGCCAACAAAGGATATATAACAAAGTATTGAAATGAACTTTTGTTATTGACCAAATACTTATTTTCCACCATAATTTGCAAATAAATTCTTTAAAAATCAGACAACGTGATTTTCTGGATTTGTTTTCTCATTTTGTCTCTCATAGTTGAGGTCTACCTATGATGACAATTACAGGCCGGCCTCATCTTTTTAAGTGGGAGAACTTGCATAATTGATGGCTGACTAAATACTTTTTTTTCCCACTGTACACGGGTCAGGTCATTCTTTTAGCGCCAAATCTCTATCTCATCTATTTTGCAATATATTTTTGTTAAAATATGCTTTTGCTTCTACTCTAATATTGACTGGCTAGCTCATCCTTTCATTGCTAAATCCTATTTTCTTGGAAAAAAAAAAAGATGGATGGGCACCTTTAAAAAAAAAAAAAAAAATTATATATAGCGAGAGAGAGATTAACTTGGGTGTAGCTAGTGGCATAACAATACATCAAAAGAAAAAGAGAACTGGAGTATAGCCACTAAGTGCACACCAGGTATATAATGAATCAAAAACTTAAAGAGCTACAAAACATGATTAAAACAATTAAAAGTGAAGTCAACAGTCCCTGATGAAAAAAAAAATGTAAACTAGTCCATATCCCATATGTAACACCAGATATTCATGTATAGATTTATTTACAGTCATATGAAAAAGTTTGGGCACCTCTATTAATCTTAATCATTTTTAGTTCTAAATATTTGGGTGTTTGCAACAGCCATTTCAATTTGATATATCTAATAACTGATGGACACAGTAATATTTCAGGATTGAAATGAGGTTTATTGTACTAACAGAAAATGTGCAATATGCATTAAACCAAAATTTGACCGGTGCAAAAATTTGGGTACCCTTATCATTTTATGGATTTGAATACTCCTAACTACTTTTTACTGACTTACTGAAACACAAAATTGGTTTTGTAACCTCACTGAGCTTTGAACTTCATAGCCAGGTGTATCCAATCATGAGAAAAGGTATTTAAGGTGGCCAATTGCAAGTTGTTTTCCTATTTGAATCTCCTCTGAAGAGTGGCATCATGGCCTCCTCAAAACAACTCTCAAATGATCTGAAAACAAAGATTGTTCAACATAGTTGTTCAGGGGAAGTATACAAAAAGTTGTCTCAGAGATTTAACCTGTCAGTTTCCACTGTGAGGAACATAATAAGGAAATGGAAGACCACAGGGACAGTTCTTGTTAAGCCCAGAAGTGGCAGGCCAAGAAAAATATCAGAAAGGCAGAGAAGAAGAATGGTGAGAACAGTCAAGGACAATCCACAGACCACCTCCAAAGAGCTGCAGCATCATCGTGCTGCAGATGGTGTCACTGTGCATCGGTCAACAATACAGCACACTTTGCACAAGGAGAAGCTGTATGGGAGAGTGATGCGAAAGAAGCCGTTTCTGAAAGCACGCCACAAACAGAGTCGCCTGAGGTATGCAAAAGCACATTTGGACAAGCCAGCTTCATTTTGGAAGAAGGTCCTGTGGACTGATGAAACAAAGATTGAGTTGTTTGGTCATACAAAAAGGCGTTATGCATGGCGTCCAAAAAACACAGCATTCCAAGAAAAACACTTGCTACCCACTGTAAAATTTGGTGGAGGTTCCATCATGCTTTGGGGCTGTGTGGCCAATGCCGGCACCGGGAATCTTGTTAAAGTTGAGGGTCACATGGATTCAACTCAGTATCAGCAGATTCTTGAGAATAATGTACAAGAATCAGTGACGAATTTGAAGTTACGCCGGGGATGGATATTTCAGCAAGACAATGATCCAAAACACAGCTCCAAATCTACTCAGGCATTCATGCAGAGGAACAATTACAATGTTCTGGAATGGCCATCCCAGTCCCCAGACCTGAATATCATTGAACATCTGTGGGATAATTTGAAGCGGGCTGTCCATGCTCGGCGACCATCAAACTTAACTGAACTGGAATTGTTTTGTAAAGAGGAATGGTCAAAAATACCTTCATCCAGGATCCAGGAACTGATTAAAAGCTACAGGAAGCGACTAGAGGCTGTTATTTTTGCAAAAGGAGGATCTACTAAATATTAATGTCACTTTTCTGTTGAGGTGCCCATACTTTTGCACTGGTCAAATTTTGGTTAAATGCATATTGCACATTTTCTGTTAGTACAATAAACCTCATTTCAATCCTGAAATATTACTGTGTCCATCAGTTATTAGATATATCAAATTGAAATTGGTTGCCCAAACTTTTTCATATGACTGTATATAAATCTTATATATCTGCAAGATTACTGTGCCTACATTGGCCAAGAGGACCAACCATTGCAGGCCCCTGGATCCATCCATACACCTGCAACCATGGCAGGCTACATGCTTCTTGCTTACATAAGACAAGCATATTATTGGATTATTGTGCTTTTAGATCATCACTATGAAGCCAACATGGGGATACTCTACCCTGTCTCCCAAAATTGTCATATTATCAGGATAGGCTGTATACCCTTCTTCACTGGTAGAGTTCTACAATTTTCTTCTTAAAATGCTGTCATTGTCTCTCCCCAACATTATGGTGCTGTGGCATCTGCTCCCATAAACCTATACTTTTTGGTGTTTTTCTTTTTTTTAGGAAAGCAGTCCAGGCACTCTGACAGTCTGCTACAATTTTGTCTTTAAATTCTGAAGTTGCTGCTTACCACTGCCACATTGTTGCCATTAATAGCAACAAAATGGAAAAAAAAACAAAAAAAAAACACCACTTTTCAACTATACGCACTGCTTCATGTTTTTCTTCTATTCAAAAAAACATGCCTTTTTCACTTATAAGTCCCCAAAATGGGCTAATAGAGTCCTGTATATGATACTGTCAGGACTCCTGGGACTCTATATCTATAAAACATAGTAAATGACACTGTCAGGGCTCCTAGGACTATATATCTATAAAACATAGTGTATGACACTGTCAGGACTCCTAGGACTATATATCTATAATACATAGTGTATGACACTGTCAGGGCTCCTAGGACTATATATCTATAATACATAGTGTATGACACTGTCAGGACTCCTAGGACTATATATCTATAAAACATAGTGTATGACACTGTCAGGGCTCCTAGGACTATATATCTATAAAAAATAGTTTATGATACTGTCAGGGCTCCTAGGACTATATATCTATAAAACATAGTGTATGACACTGTCAGGACTCCTAGGACTATATATCTATAAAACATAGTGTATGATACTGTCAGGGCTCCTAGGACTATATATCTATAATGCATAGTGTACGACACTGTCAAGACTCCTAGGACTATATATCTATAAAACATAGTGTATGACACTGTCAGGACTCCTAAGACTCTATATCTATAAAACATAGTGTATGACACTGTCAGGACTCCTAGGACTATATATCTATAAAACATAGTGTATGGCACTGTCAGGGCTCCTAGGACTATATCTCTATAAAACATAGTGTATGATACTGTCAGGACTCCTAGGACTTTATATCTATAAAACATAGTGTATGACACTGTCAGGGCTCCTAGGACTATATATCTATAAAACATAGTGTATGACACTGTCAGGACTCCTAGGACTATATATCTATAAAACATAGTGTATGACACTGTCAGGGCTCCTAGGACTATATATCTATAAAAAATAGTTTATGATACTGTTAGGGCTCCTAGGACTATATATCTATAAAACATAGTGTATGACACTGTTAGGGCTCCTAGGACTATATATATAAAACATAGTGTATGACACTGTCAGGACTCCTAGGACTATATATCTATAAAACATAGTGTATGACACTGTTAGGGCTCCTAGGACTATATATCTATAAAACATAGTGTATGACACTGTCAGGACTCCTAGGACTATATATCTATAAAACATAGTGTATGACACTGTCAGGACTCCTAGGACTATATATCTATAAAACATAGTGTATGACACTGTTAGGGCTCCTAGGACTATATATCTATAAAACATAGTGTATGACACTGTCAGGGATCCTAGGACTATATATCTATAAAACATAGTATATGACACTGTCAGGGCTCCTAGGACTATATATCTATAAAACATAGTGTATGACACTGTCAGGACCATTATTAGGTTTTATAGATTTAGTCCTAGAGCCCTAAGAGTATTCTACACCATGTTTTAAATCAATTTAAACTTCATGATAAACTTAGTCAACAATAGACTGGCAGTATATGAGACACTGACACACATGGGCCAGTGTAGAAGATCCATCTTTCTATTTTTACACTCTCTGGAGTGGCCCTCTGGCCTCTGAGAGTGGACAGGGTCTGCTAGGACTCTGTGCCCAGACAGAGTGGCAATTGGCTGCACAGCCTGGAAAAAAAAAGAATTATGCCCTTTCCCTGCTTGCTCCTAAGTGGCACCCTAGGCAGGAGCTGACATTTGCCTTCCCCATGTCTCATAGACATAACAATGGTGCGGAGCATAAAATAGGATACAATTAATGTATAATTTATCCCCCACATGAACAGATTTGACAATCAGCAATTCTCAGGTTTGAACACAGATGATGGGGGTTTCTGAGATTTGAGACAAAAGAATCTAGATGCAGGTAGAAAAGAGGAGGCAGATGAGCGCTGGTCCAGAATAAATGTAGTCTTTAATCCAATTGAATAAAACACACGACAAGCCCTTTTTCAAGTGTGCATAAAAACATAGCATGGGTAGCATAGCATATATATACTTTACAAAACTAAAAAGATGGGACAAAAATGGGCGGTAGCCACGCCCCCTCACGTGTGGGGGCGTGGTTAATGGTCTAAACTAAATAGAGAGAGAGAGAAAAAAAAGATAAAAAAAGGCAAAAACAGGCTGCAGCCACACCCCCTAACATGTGGGGGCGTGGCTAATGGGTCTAAACTAAATAGAGAGAAAAAAAAAAGTAAAAATAAATAAATAAATATATAATTAAATGGATTGTATGTGAAAAAAAAAAGACTGATAAAAATTAATTTGAAAACATACAAGCAATAGAAAAAGTTCACAGTACATTATATGAATAATTATTCACGGTTCAGAGGCTAGCAGCTGCTTCGCAAGGTCCCAATGAAGACAATCTGATTCTACATGTCTACTAAGTTGTTGTGAGCTGATCACAACCCACCAAGGTGAGCAATTTGTATCAGTGTTCTGATATCTATCATCCTTTGGTTTTACACTATTAGCGCTCTGCGCTGTTTTTTCTTTTTATTTCTTGAGACAAAAGAAAACTTTCTTGTATATTATAAGATCCTGTATACTGCAAATACCATCAACATTTACTTTCATTTTATCCCTTTTTCAAGAATGGGCTAATTTACTGGATGATCCAGAAACTGCTGAAATAGAAAGACAGATATAGAAAAAAACAACAACTTTGAGATATATGTCCTCTGGAGCAGACAGGCTCCTGATGGAAAGATACCAAAGATCTAGCTCTGTGCCGCACCCCAATATATTATATACATATATACACACATAGAATATCATGAAGTTCTATCTCAAGCAGATATGTAAATGATTACAGGTGTGGTCTGATTAGATGCTGGGCGTTATCACAAGAGAGTGTAAAAGTACTAATCTGCTCAAAGGCTACTTTTGGGTAGTGTACCTCATTTTGTCCAGTTGATAGTTATGTCAGGGGGCACATTATTGGACTTAGGGAAACACAATGGTCATTTTGATGAACCATTTTCACAGAGCACCCTAGATGGACATTTACCCTTGCCTACCTCTTGTCCGGTCCTTGACATTACATATGAAGGAGCAGTCTGCAGTTTATCTCATAGACATAACAATGGTGCGGAGCATAAAATAGAATAAAATCCATGTATAACTTGTCCCCCACATGTCTCCTCCTGTACACATCTCTTATACTCACTCTAATTCCTCTATCCTGCAGGCTGGACTGGACAGAGCGGCCATCAAGTCACTGAGGTGAGGACCAGACAGACGGTTATTAGACAGGTCAAGTATCTTCAGGGACTGGTTATTCCTTATTATAGATGCAAACTGGATGCAGGAAGTGTTTGGTAGTCGATTATAAGCCAAACTGTAAGAATAAGAAGATGAGATGTGAGTGATGTGTACACAGAGCATTAGTATAACATCTGTAGATTGTGAATGTGGAGAGAAAATGTCCCTGGATGTTAGTACAATCCAGAAATGTCACCACTAGGAGGCGCCTCTTGTGTGTGGTGGACGTCAGGAATAGAGATGGGTGAACCAATTCACCATGAGCCAGGTTCAATCCAAATATTTCAAATTGTTTGGTTTTTAATGAAACCAAAGAAATTGAGATTCATCTTGGATGAACAAAATGGCCACCACCACATGTATTGTGCAGGAAAAATACCGAAGAGACATGTGTCTTGTGAATCAAAGTGATGTTCTAGCACCACTTGATATCGGATGACAGCTTCTCAGCCAATAGAAAGTGGTATGAGGACAATTACAGTTCTGAAGTCATATACAGTACACTATATAAGGTGCTGTGGGCTTAAACACGAGGCATTTGCAGTAGTAGTGGAGATAGTGAAGAGTCTGTGATTCCTCTCACTGTATCATACAGAGCACTCGGTTCTCTAAAGCTTGCAAGCAATATTTAGTCAGATTCAAGCAATTGCACAGGCAGATTAGTCATAGAAATCAAGAGATAGCAGTGAGGACATAGCTGTGCTACAGCGTGAGCTTGAGACTGCTGCATTTCTGAACTAATACAGATTTTCATTTCTAATAATCTAAGTCTGTTGTTTTGTTTTGTTTTTGGGCAAGAGTTTAAACGGTTTTATTTAAATTTACTGAGAGGAACAAGAAAAATTGATCTTATATATAAAAAAATATCATAGAAGAGATCCAAATCTAAAGATAATAAAAACTAATAAAATATCACTTTTAATAATCTCATAAAATAGGCCAAATCATTAACCCCTTAAATACATGGTGACACAAAATCAATGAACCAAACCTAGTAAAATGATTATGTTATGGAAATGCCATAAGAGCAATTCCCCAGCTGATGAACCCTGGGAGGAGGGGTATGACAAGATAGTGAGACCTAAGCTGAACCCGTGCCCCTGTCCCTGTCTACTGCCTCACTGCCCTAGGCGACAGAGGACAACTGGGCGGCAATCCCTTCTTAGGATAAAGGTGATGACACAGAACGAAGACAAGACAAACAACAACAAAGGGAGGTCAGCTAGCCAAGGGGTTGAAACCAATCGAGCAGCGCAGTACAAAATCAGAATCCAAGAGAGAAGCCAAAGGTCAGAAATGTAAATACAAATAGGAACAGTATAGAGCCAGCACGCACAGAAAAGGCAATTGCAAGTGCTAAAGTGAATGTGGGAAAACAATAAATAGGAAGGAAGAACACAACCCTCAGACTTGATTGGAAGGAAAGATGTCAATCACACAAGTAAGGCTGAGATTAACTATTTGAGGAGCAGAGGGAAACAAAGGTGTAAGAGATGGGTGTTGTGGAAAATCAATTATATAGGTGAGGAAATAGAACAGTGTATAGACAAGAACCTATAGCAAGGAATCATAGCAAGACATGCCTCCTGTGCCATAGCATGTGGCCGGAGAATGGCGCCGAAGTCCGAACGGGCAAGGATGTTACAGATTACTTTACCCATAGAAACTAGAAATATCGGTGCAGGCAGTATGGTATCAATACTGACCACCCAATCTCTTGAGTAATACAAAAAACAGTATATACCTTCCCCTCTTTTAATGAAAGAAAAACCCACAAGGGTCTATCATGGTGGAGAGCCAGTAGCCATCCCTCTGCCGAATGGTGACAATTCGGCTGTCACTACGCAAGCAAGTGAGCGTGCATCTGGCCATTTGTGCAAGTGACTTAGAAGGATTCCCTGCATCCATCTACACTGCATACTGCCATGGTGTGTCTGAGTCATCTGCCTCATCTTCCTCATCTCCCTCTTGCTCTTCCGGATGCTCCTGCTTGTCCTCTCCTGTCACCTGTGTAGAAAAACCACCCATTTTGCTGTGCATTGCTTGTGCTCCAATGTCATTGTCCTCCTCCTCCTCATCCAGTTCATCCCCCACAGGGCTCATGTGGCCGTGAGATGTAGGCACCACGTCTCCAGTCCCCTGAGCAGCCAGATTTAACAGAATATTTTCCAGGATATTAATCAGTGGAATGACGTTGTTCATCCCGTACTCCTGGCGACTGAATAATAAAGTTGCCTCCTCAAAGAGCACGATCAAACGGCAGGTGTCATACATGAGCTGCCACTGGCTAACATCAAAGTTACACAGGGGAGTACCTCTGTCCGCTTGAATCATCAAGAAATCGTTTATGGCCTTTCTCTGTTCGTACAGTCGGTCCAAAATATGGAGGGTTGAATTCCAACTTGTGGAAATGTCACATATCAGCCTATGCTGGGGGACACCGTTCTGCCTCTACAGCGCAAGGAGGGTGTGCTTGGTGGTGTACAAGTGGCTGAAGTGCAGTGGAGGATGAGGCTGACATTGTTGCAGGACCAATGGCGTGAAAACATGGAGGTGGAAGCGGCATCACCTGGCCAAGTTGCTGGTGTGTCTGGGCAGGAACCACATTCACCAAGTGTGTCATAAAGGACATATATTTTCCTTGACCCTAGTCACAGCTCCACACATCGGCACTGCCATGCACTTTGGCAGACACAGAGAGACTCAAGGACTGGCCCACCTTCTGTTCTACATATTTGTGCACGGCTGGTACTGCCTTCTTGGCAAAGAAATGAAGGCTTGGGACTCTCCACCTCGGCTCGGCACAAGCCATCAGTTCTCTGAAAGTTGCAGAGTCCACCACTTGGAAAGGGAAGGACTACAGCACCAGCAACTGGGACTGGAGCACGTTCAGCTTCTGCACCGTTGGATGAGTACACGCATACTGTTGTTTCTTAGATATAGATGCTCTGATTGATTGCTGATGCAATGACTGACTAGGAGGAGGAGGAGGAGCAAGAGCATAAGAACCAGCAGATGATGGGAAGGACACACAGCTTCCTTCAGCTGAGGTGGTGGAGCCTTGACTGCCTGAAATGGGGTGTGTGCCACTGGGTGATGCAGCAGTTGTAATGCGCCTGTACGCTGATGATGTCATATTATCAGTCACTAACCCGCTAATTTCCATCCCCCCATTAAATCCACTCTGGACGCATTTGGTGCAGTGTCCTATTGTAAAGTTAATGCTACTAAATCTCAAATATTGAATATTGGTATAGATAGTACTACCCAAACATTTCTCTCCTTTTCCTTCCCACACCTGTGACAAGATGGCTCACTTCCTTACCTTGGGGTCTCCCTGACAAGCCCTAGCTCATCATTATTTTCCTCTAATTATATCCTTTTACTCAATAAAATAGCCTGTATGTTAACTAAATTTGACAACCCAACTCTTTCTTGGGCAGGACGCATAGCTGTAGTCAAGATGCTAATTTTACCGGTCATACTATACATTTTTCAAACTGTTGCCATTCCCTTATTGTTCTCCTATTTAATGTGATTGCAGTGCCCCCTCACTAACTTCACTTGACAAGGACGTAAACCTAGAATCTGTCTAGCCGTTATGACCAGACCCTGCAAATTCGGCGGTATGGGTATTCCTGATCTTAAAAAAATATCATTTCACTCTCCCGATCCACCTAGTCCACTGGTGGAAAGACCCCTCCTCCCTCCGGTGGGTGGAGATTTAATGGGAGGCAGCTGGAGCACCATAGATTCCGTTGCTGTCTACTTTAACACAACAGCCCTTGAAGTGCCCTTTGCAGACAATAATGGCCTCTAGACTATCATGGGGGTTCCTCCTGAGGTGTACTAAGGCAGAACATACTAAACTTATACAATATCTATATGCCTTTCTACCATCCTTGACCCTACATACCTGGATTAATCAAGGTGTTTTACAGATTAAGCACCTACTATGTAATGGGGAGATGCATTCCATCCAGGACCTTCCCCGAGAGTATTGCTTAACCCTGCCATTTCTTTTAGAAGTACTTACAAGTATGGGACATTCTAAGACCTAATATTATCTCAAACAGTTTTTTTAGCTCTTATTGCATGTTCCCATTTTACAGCTGCAAGTGGGAAATCCAGAAGCATCTCAACCTTTTATTCTGCATTGTCAGGCAGAAACTCCGACTTAAAACTGGGGCATATTCTGAGATGGGAAACTGACTTGCGGTGTCAGTTCTCATTACAGGATTAGTACTCAGGGCTATTGAAAGTCTCAAGTATATCTAAGAGCTCTACGTACTTTGAGGTAGCCCAAAAGCTCTCGCTTCATTGGTATAGTACTCCCTTGCAATTGTCTAAGTTTGTCCCAGGTTATAGCCCCCTTTGTTGGCAAGACTGTGGGGAACCTGTCTCCCTTATCCACATGTGGTGGGAATGTCCATCAGTATATAAGTTTTGGAAGGCTGTTTCCAAATACATCACAGAGATGGTCTGCACCCCAGTGCAATTTACTCCCACCTTGGCGTTGTGTCTTAAAGGTTTAGATTCTGTCCCATTTCCTTCCCGAATTATAATAAGGCATATAATTCTAGCTGCTTGCTTGCTTATTGCAAGAGCCTGGAAGGTGAATAAACCTTTGACTGTCAAACCTTCAGTTTGATTATGCTATGGAGACTATGACCCATAATAGAATATACCCTCTTAAGCCATCTCAAGTCTTTCCTTCTGGACTGTGCAAATCTTTTGCTTCTTTAGGTTAAGCCCTCCCTATTAACCAACTTTGCTCTTACAACTGAATTTGTTGTAGATATGTTCTTTTGTTGGATATTTTAATGATTGTTGTATTTAAGTGGCTTCCTAATATGTGGACTCGCTGACCTCAACATTAGCATCTGCTGCTGATATAAGTGTTATTTCTGTCATTTTTTTCTTTTGTAAGACTCATTTATAGTGCCTAAAAGTCTTCATTTGTAATTTTGAAAAACTTAATAAAATTTTCTAATTTGAAAAAAAAAAATAATGAAAACAGCAGGGTAGATGGTATAAACGCCAACAACCAAAAGATAGAAACTACAAGCCAACAAGTATGAGGGGCTAAATAAATATATAGCAGATGTATAATAATAATACATGGCTAGTAATACATGACAAATATTGAATTCACAGCCAAGAAATAATAATAGACTAAATATTAACTGGTGTCACACAAATGCACAGAGCTGAAACAGCAAACAAACGTGATAGACCTATAGAATGTATATAAAGTGCCTTGCGAAAGTATTCGGCCCCCTTGAACTTTTCAACCTTTTGCCATATTTCAGGCTTCAAACATAAGGATATAAAATTTAAATTTTTTGGTGAAGAATCAACAACAAGTGGGACACAATTGTGAAGTGGAACGAAATTTATTGGATATTTTAAACTTTTGTAAAAAATAAAAAACTGAAAAGTGGGGCGTGCCAAATTATTCAGCCCCCTTAAGTTAATACTTTGTAGCGCCACCTTTTGCTGCGATTACAGCTGCAAGTCGCTTGGGGTATGTCTCTATCAGTTTTGCACATGGAGAGACTGAAATTCTTGCCCATTCTTCCTTGGAAAACAGATTGAGCTCAGTGAGGTTGGATGGAGAGCGTTTGTGAACAGCAGTTTTCAGCTCTTTCCACAGATTCTCGATTGGATTCAGGTCTGGACTTTGACTTGGCCATTCTAACACCTGGATACGTTTATTTGTGAACCATTCCATTGTAGATTTTGCTTTATGTTTGGGATCATTGTCTTGTTGGAAGATAAATCTCCGTCCCAGTCTCAGGTCTTTTGCAGACTCCAACAGGTTTTCTTCCAGAATGGTCCTGTATTTGGCTCCATCCATCTTCCCATCAATTTTAACCATCTTCCCTGTCCCTGCTGAAGAAAAGCAGGCCCAAACCATGATGCTGCCACCACCATGTGTGACAGTGGGGATGGTGTGTTCAGGGGGATGAGCTGTGTTGCTTTTACGCCAAACATATCGTTTTGCATTATGGCCAAAAAGTTCGATTTCGGTTCCATCTGACCAGAGCACCTTCTTCCACATGTTTGGTGTCTCCCAGGTGGCTTGTGGCAAACTTTAAACGAGACTTTTTATGGATATCTTTGAGAAATGGCTTTCTTCTTGCCACTCTTCCATAAAGGCCAGATTTGTGCAGTGTACGACTGATTGTTGTCCTATGGACAGACTCTCCCACCTCAGCTGTAGATCTCTGCAGTTCATCCAGAGTGATCATGGGCCTCTTGGCTGCATCTCTGATCAGTCTTCTCCTTGTTTGAGATGAGAGTTTAGAGGGATGGCCGGGTCTTGGTACATTTGCAGTGGTCTGATACTCCTTCCATTTCAATATGATCGCTTGCACAGTGCTCCCTGGGATGTTTAAAGTTTGGGAAATCTTTTTGTATCCAAATCCGGCTTTAAACTTCTCTACAACAGTATCACGGACCTGCATGATGTGTTCCTTGGTCTTCATGATGCTCTCTGTGCTTTAAACAGAACCCTGAAACTATCACAGAGCAGGTGCATTTATACGGAGACTTGATTACACACAGGTGGATTATATTTATCCTCATCAGTCATTTAGGACAACATTGGATCATTCAGAGATCCTCACTGAACTTCTGGAGTGAGTTTGCTGCACTGAAAGTAAAGGGGACGAATAATATTGCACGCCCCACTTTTCAGTTTTTTATTTTTTAGAAAAGTTTAAAATAACCAATAAATTTCGTTCCACTTCACGATTGTGTCCCACTTGTTGTTGATTCTTCACCAAAAAATTTTAATTTTATATCCTTATATTTGAAGCCTGAAATGTGGCAAAATGTTGAAAAGTTCAAGGGGGCCGAATACTTTTGCAAGGCACTGAAGTTAGCAATCAGCTATTACACTAGACAAACAGGTCCTAGTGTGGACCCCACAAAGTGTGATACCACTAAAGTAAAGAAACGAGGAGGAAGCCATGAACATACAATAAATTGGAGAAAGTAGCACACCACAATATAAATCACAGACTATATACACCAAGTTCAGGTGTGCCACAGAAATCCCACAAGAAATTTAAATGTGGATATTCCCTAATACATGCCTATTGCAGCAAATGTGTCACTAATATAGTAGGCAATACATAAGTCAAGAGGCAAAGCTGAGATGAGAGGAAAGTAAACAGTAATACATTGCCTGTAGCCATGGAAAGAGCCAGGCTGGAACCCCAATATACACCACAATAAGCATAAACATACACCCCATACATGGTACGGCTTCCTCAGGAGGTGAGGATACATAACACTAACTATATATGAACAGGTAGCATGTCATATCACCTGAACCACATTATTATTAGCTACAATATATAAGTCCTCAGGTAATATTAAAGTACAACTCACAACATGAAGATAACATGTAGTCCCAACAAATGCTTCATCCTGCAGCTTGAAACTGGACTTTCATGGATAACTTCTTGTTTCTTGGAGATTTCAACTTATGGGGCAAGTGTGGCTGGTCGATTTTGGGTAGCGGCGGGAGTGGATCTTAATCGTCCAGTAATGGGAGCCACTACTGGGGGTATCTCCAATTTTGACCTTACACTGTGAGATCCTCGGAGGTATGCATATTGATGCACCTGCCATTTTTTCTGGATTGAAATACCGAATGGAAAAAACTTAAGCGTAAGAGAGCTCATGTTCGCGCAGTACATCAAGTAGCGGGTTCATTGATCTGCATTTCATCAAAGTAGATGGAGCTATATCCTGAAAAAAAATGTCAGTGTATCCATATTTTATTGGGCCTATTTTCCTTGCTGCTTTGAGGATATGAGTGGTGTCTATGGAGGATAATAAGCCACATATTACATCCCTTGGAGGTTCTTTTTGCCATGGCTTCAGATTAACTGCCGTATGTATTCTTTCTATGGCAACTGCTGCTGTCCTCTCTTGCCCAAGCAGATCTGTGAAAAGTTCGGTAGCAATACTGTAAGGAGTGTGAATCTGTGGAATAGCCTACCCAGGAGCTGGTTCTATGCTTTAAGGAGTGTGAATCTATGGAATAGCCTACCCCAGGAGCTGGTTTTATACCATAAGGAGTGTGAATCTATGGAACAGCCTACCCAGGAGCTGGTTCTATACTGTAAGGACTGTGAATCTGTGGAATAGCCTACCCAGGAGCTGGTCACAGCAGTCACAGCTGACAGCTTCAAAAAAGATCCTTGGGAGCCATTTTAGAGCAAAATAGCATTGATGTTTATGGAAAGGTATAGAATGTCCTGCTCCTTCCCATCCCCTGGGTGAACTTGATGGACATACAGTACAGTATGTCTTTTTTCAACCGTACTATGAAACTATGAATTACAATGAGATGCAATAAAATGTTATTAGGAAATGGATCTGTCTCCTGTCGTGTAATGTAGGGGACACACTTGGTGTAATAAATGTCCCCAATGTCTTTCCATGTGATGCGACTCCCCGCTCTCTGATAAGACGTCATATACAATAGTGGACTAGTAATAATAATAGTGCTAGATGACTTTTTTACATGACATAGAGAGGAGAAGTGACATAAGGAGATGACAGTCACTTATTAGAAGGGACAGAGGGTTAAGAGAAGGGGTTTTGGAGCAATTAAGGCAAAAACTGCCTCCCCCCCCCCCCCCATTGTTCACATTGATTACTCACTCAGGCAGGTTTTACACTGTATTTTGCCAAGTACATTCAGTATACATACACGGTATGCACCGTCCACCAGATGTAGGTGTTTAATTCTCTGCCAGACTGGTATACATCTATATATTATTTCATGTGTATAGAATAGATCAGTCTGCTGTAATATTCCATACACATGTATACAGCTCAAAATGTATACAGAGAGGTATAAGAAGCCATGTGTGATGGACACCACAGTATGTCTATCATCCATAATGCCCTCACATCCAGAGCTAAGGGCATAATTCTCTTGACACGGTAAATTATATATATCGGGATCCAGCCACATCTGAAGCTGCAGTGACAATTGTTTTCTTCTTTTTTTTTTTTGTATTTTGTATTTTTAAAGTATCACCTCATTTACTGAACTTTTTAATTCCTGGGTAGGAAAACACTGTTCCTTGTACTGCAGTGACTTGGGAGGGGAGTGACTCCTCTGACGGCCATTGTAGACATAAGTAAAAAGAGTAATATCTAAGAAAAGAACAAAGTTATCGGGTACAGTGTAGCAAGGAGTGCTGGAATATGTAGTCCCTCATCCTTCCCACCTGTCAGTAATTAGATACACATTAGTGCTGTGAAGATTAATGTGAATTGTGGAACTGCCGATATCAGCATATACTGGAAAGGACTTGGTGACTTAATGATGAGATGCTTGTGGCTGTACAGTCTGGAGAATGTGTGGATTACGTCTCTCTCTATAATGGTAGGCGATGTCCTAGGCAGGAGCCAACAGTTGCCTACCCTATGTCCATGCTCTGATGTCACATATAAAGGAGCAGTCAGCAGATTATCTCATAGACATAACAATGGTGCGGAGGAGCATAAAATAGAATAAAATTCATGTATAACTTGTCCCCCACATGTCTCCTCCTGTACACATCTCTTATACTCACTGTAATTCCTCTATCCTGCAGGCTGGACTGGACAGAGCGGCCATCAAGTCACTGAGGTGAGGACCAGACAGATCATTACCAGACAGGTCAAGTATCTTCAGGGACTGGTTATTCCTTATTACAGATGCCAACTGGATGTAGGAAGTTTCTGGTAGGTCATTCCAAGCCAAACTGTAATAATAAGAAGATGAGATGTGAGTGATGTGTACACAGAGCATTAGTCTAACATCTGTAGATTGTGAATGTGGAGAGAAAATGTCCCCGGATGTTAGTACAATCCATAAATGTCACCACTAGGAGGCGCCTCTTGTGTGTGGGGGATGTCAAGAATATCGGCAGCTATAGAATACCGATTGTTTCATGAAGCTCAACAAGTGGTAACATTATACTATTAAAAAAAAAAAATCTTCTGTAAAGCCATCAGCTATTTCATTAAAGTAAGTTAACCCGGGCAGAGGAATATGGCGGTGCTGATGCTTTGCCACTTATGGACACATCATGTGACCTCCGGCATTCAGTAAATAACTGGGTTACATACATGTGTTTGCTCAGCACACAGGACACATCTATGGGGTGACTATATATATATCAAATGGTGGGAACAGAACTTTATTATATCTCCCTCTATCTGTGTATTACATGGCTGTCTCTGGAGGATTGTGATGGAATAAAATTTTCATTATCACTGCACAGTGAACACTATAAAGATGACACCAAATATACAAATAAGTAAATGGTTGCTTTCTCCATTTCACCAAACAGATCTTTTTTTTTTACAGTTTATCTAAACATTATATGAAAAATTAAATAAAGTCATTTTTTTTAACTTGCACCCTAACAGGCAGGGGGATGGTCATAGGGGGATATTCTGTGATGTTAAATATCTCAATGGTTTTATTTGGATTTTATACTACTCCCTTTCCAAGAATATTTTCATAAAAAAAAAAAAAAATAATATATATATATTGTATATATACTGTATATATAAAGACATTAACATAGAGACGCTTTAAGTTATCAAAGTGATTCTGAGATTGTTTTTTCGTGACACATTGGACTTTATGTCAGGGTGAGTTCACACCTGCGTTCCAGTCTGTCCGTTGCCAATCCGAGTGAAAATCTCGGGGAACAGGATTGGCATCGGATACAGACCAGTCAGCAACGCATTGTTTAAAAACCCATTTATTTGAATGGGTTTTTAAAGCAATGCGAGGGTGTCCGATTGCACCCTCTGCGCTGCAAATCATTTTTTTTCGTCGGAAACAAAGTCGGACAGGCAGGACTTCGTGTCCGACGAAAAAAATCGGCTTCGCAGCGCAGAGGGTGTAAACGCACACCCTCGCATTGCTTTAAAAACCCATTCAAATGAATGGGTTTTTAACCAATGCGTCGCTGACCGGTCTGTATCCGATGCCAATCCCGTTCCCCGAGATTTTCACTCGGATTGGCAACGGATGGACTGTAACGCAGGTGTGAACCCACCCTCACTGGTAAATTTTGGTCGATATGTTTTGTTTTGTTTATGAAAAATAGGAAATTAGGTGAAAATTTATTTAAAAAATGCAGTTTTCAAACTGAAATTGCACACTTTTCATATTGATAGTCATACTACCCAAATTACTTCATAAATATAATTTTTCCAGATCTCTGCCTTATGTTGCAATCAAACTTTAATCCCCCTTTCATGTTTCTCATATAATATAAGGCTTATAAGTCAATCAGTAATTTTCTATATTTTTAAGAATATTTCCAAAACATATTTTTCAAGGTAACAGTTCAGTTATGAAGGGATCTTGAAAGGCATCTGTCATAGAATCCCTCATAAATCACCCCATTTTCAAAACTGCGCCCTTGAAAGAATTCAAAACAGCATTAAGGCTGAAGCCCCACGTGGCATAAACGTCGCAGCAAAAACAGCAACATTTAACAGTCCCTGCAAAGTGGAGAAACATGTCAATTATACCTAAGGAAGTACCGGAGGTTTCCCATTAGGTATAATGGAAGCAGAAAGTCCGCAAAGGAAAACTCTGTGGACTCTCTGTGAAAAGCACTGCAGGAAAAACCGCAATATGTTGCCGCCACGGTTTTTGCAGCAGCACTTTTTGTCTGCAGCCCTCACGTGGGGCCTTAGTCTTAGGAAGTGTGATGATTCTGCTTAAGTGTGGCTATAACTCAGATGTATTTTGATCTCTGGGTATAGTATCTCCCTTCTTACCTGCATTTATTCATAATGTGCGCAGCCCTAATCCTAGGTATATGGTAAATAGAAGTACCATTGTAACAATAGGGCTTTGTATCCATCCCAGAATGGCTCAATTGAATTCATATACAGCCTTGAGTGATCAAAGAAACATGCATTGTCCAGACTGCACTGTAGATCAGATATGGCTGATAACATTGTATCCTTTCACTTGGATCGGCCATATACAAAGAATCTGGACTTGATTGCATTATTCAATCAGACTTGCTGCCGCCAGTGACCTCATTCTGGGAGGTGGCATAAAGGGTATAAAAGATGAGGTAAGAGGCCAGTGGGGGAGTTTTTACAGACAGATTACCCCTGAGAGGATATTATGATGTACCTACCACTGAGAATACAGTGGAGAGACTATCATTGAGATGCTACTATGAGATTATGCTATGGAGTTTTGGGCTGAGACCATCACAGACTACAGAGTTGTTACAGACAGACCATGAGGAGATTTTTTGTGATGAGACTACTGGACTAATGCTGAGAGACTGTGATGAGAGCATGCAGGCTGGTTTATTGTATTAATGCCACATGCTAAACAGCCTCCACTGGTTATTCACACATGACAGAGCATGTGTGAGTGTTGGACTATAGAGCCACATCAAGGACATGTGTGGTAAAGTAATCATTTCACCTTTATCCCTTTTATTTTATTTGTACTGTATCTTGTAACTAGTAACTGTTAATGCTTGCATATATCTGCATATCTGTTCTGAACTGCATGTGTTAGATATTAATACCGACCCATTTAGGGGTTAATAAATATATAAAATTTAGAAAGCTTGTCTTGTATTTATCTTGTGGACCCAACATTCACTGGAGGTGAGTGTGGTTTTTATATGAAAGAAGACTCAGGGGTGGCCACAGCGGTGTTGGCGCACTGAGGATCTTTCACAGGAAGTTTCTTAACACTTTCAGCATTTCACAGCAATTAAAACAAAATGGAGGTCAAATTTACACTTTTCAATTTCTAATATAATTATATATATATTATATTCATTTAGCCCTAGAATTTACCATTAACAAGAGGCTAAAGGAGAAAATGCATTCCACAAAATGTTATGTAATTTCTCCTGAGCATAAAATTCTCCCACATGAGGATGTATCTGATGTATGGGCACACAGTAGGGTAAAGAACGGAAGGAATGCTATTGGGATTTTAGAAGACAGATTTTGTTGGAATCTGTTTCAGGCACCATGTTGCATTTGCAGAGCCCCTGAAGTGCCAGATCAGTGGAAACCTCCCCAAAATGACCCCATTTTGGAAACTAGACCCCTCAAGGAATTTATCATGGGTTATAGTGAGCACTCTGACCCTACAGGTGTTTCACAGATTTTTTTTTTACCATTGAGATGTGAAAATGAAAAATTACTTTTTTTTTTTACAATAAAATGTCCCTTTAGCCCCAAATTTTTTTATCTTCACAAGGGGTTAAAGGAGAAATTGTACCCCTCATTTAGTTACACAATTTCTCCTGAATACCACATTACCCCATATGGGCTGGTACCCTGATCTACGGGCACACGGAAGCGCTTGGGACAGAAAGAGTACTAATTGGCTTTTGGAGGGCAGATTTTGCTGGAATAGTTTTCAGGCACCATGTCCCATTTACAAAGCCCCCAAGGTGTTAGAACAATGAAATCTCCTAACATATGATCCGATTTTGTAAACTAGACCCCTCAAGAAATTTATCAAGAGGAATAGTGAGCATTTGGACCCCATAGGTGATTCACAGAATTGAGCAGTAAATTTGGAACAAGACATATTTTCAAACAAAATGTTGCTTTAACCCTATTTTTTTCATTTCCACAAAGGGTTAAAGTAGAAAATGCACTCCACCACTTGTTAAAGGGATTCTATCATTAAAAAAAAAAAAAAAAAAATGTTTTTAAACTAAAAGCACTAAAGGCTATTCATCTCTTACCTTTAATTTGCAGGTCCGCGCTACCGTTTTCAAATTATTCATCTTTTTTCTTTATGCTAATTATGCTCAGAGAGCACAGGGGGCGTTCTCACTGTGCTCAGAGCACAGTGTAATCATCAAATCCAGCCCCGCCTATGTCTTGTCGTCCTGTGTGTTTCCCCTCCTCTTCGGCCATTTTGCTGTGGTCTCTTGTGTAGTTCTATGGAGTATTTAACATACTGAATCAACAAGAAAAGATGAATAATTTGAAAACGGTTGCACGGACCTGCGAAATAAAGGTAGGAGATGAATAGCCTTTATAAAGGATATTCCTACGTGCTTTTAGTTTAACCACTTCTGTACCGGGCCAATTTCTGGTCCAGGACCAGACACATTTTCGGTTTTTTTTGTATGTGCGGTTTTGAGGGCTGTAACATTTTTATCACATGCGTTATTCAACTAATTTCTGCATCTTTTTTTCAGTGACACATAGGGCTTTATTTTTATATTGTTTTTATTTTTGCATGTTTTTTCATTTTCTTTTATATCCGGGAAAATATAAACAAAAGAGGAGGGAAAACGGGTCTGTTTTTCACTTTTCATTTTTCTTTTTTATTTAATAACACAAAGTGCTACTAAAAAACTTTATAAAATGGTTTTTCCTCTCCGTTGGTGGGGCTATAACCTGTAATAAGGGCATTTTATTGGCGTAGTATTTTATTTATTTTTTAAATTATTTTATTTACTTTTTTTTTTACTTTTCTATTCATTTTTTTTTTAATATTTTTTTCTGACGGATTGGGTGTAAACGGATACAAACGAACACAATATAAAAACCCATTGAAATGAATGGAAATTTTAACGGATTTCTGACGGTTCAGCTAGTGTCCGATGCTAAACTCTTGTAACAGACAATAGCAACGGACACTACTGATGGTCACCAACGGTAGTGTGAACCCAGCCTTACCATGTCTTTTTTTTTTTCTTTTTGTGTCATTTATTTATTTTCTAAAATATGACCTCATTTACTAAACTTTTGATGATCCCTAGGTAGGAAAACACAGTTTATTGTATGCTACGATATGGCAGTGAAGTGACTCCTCCCAAGATGGCCATTCTGGGCTTTTTTCATTATTTTTAATTATAATTTGTCCCTGCAGTTCACATAAAATATGATCTAGTGATACACTGCCCAAATAATGCCCTTGTAGACATAGGAAAGAAGAGTATTATCATAGGAAAGTTATCTGGAACAATGTGGCAGGGTATTCTAGAATATGTAATTCTTCAGCCTCCCCACCTATCATAATGGTATAGAAGTAAAGTGTTGTATAAATTGTGGAACTACAGATACCAGCATATTCTGGAGAGGATTTTGTGATTAATGATCAGATGCTTGTGGCTGTATAGCCTGGAGGTGTGGATTATGCTTCCCTGTTTGCTGCTAGGTGGCGCTCTATGCTGGAGACGATAATTACCTGCCCCTCTTCCAGGTTCTGATGTCTCATATGAAGGAGCAGTCAGAAAATTATTTCATAGATATAACAATGGTGCAGGACATAAAATAGAATAAAATCCATGTATAACTTGTCCCCCACATGTCTCCTCCTGTACACATCTCTTATACTCACTGTAATTCCTCTATCCTGCAGGCTGGACTGGACAGAGCGGCCATCAAGTCACTGAGGTGAGGACCAGACAGATCATTACCAGACAGGTCAAGTATCTTCAGGGACTGATTATTCCTTATTACAGATGCCAACTGGATGTAGGAAGTGTCTGATAGACGATTATAAGCCAAACTGTAATAATAAGAAGATGAGATTTGAGTGATGTGTACACAGAGCATTAGTATAACATCTGTAGATTGTGAATGTGGAGAGAAAATGTCCCCGGATGTTAGTACAATCCAGAAATGTCATCACTAGGAGGTGCCTCTTGTGTGTGGGGGATGTCAGGAGTGTCAGCAGCTACATATAAACAATTGACCGTGAACCTCAGCAGGTTATCTATCAGGAGGTGACATTGTGTAAGAAAATAAAATCTGCTTTAACCCTCCTACAGTTTTAGACAATCAGGACAGAATATTTCAAAAATTCGATTTAGCCGATTCGTCGAATTTTCCAAAACGATTTGGTTCGATCTGAATTAATTTGTGGCGAATAGCATTAAAAAAAAAAAGCTATTTCCTGGCTTCAGAGAGCCTGTATAGTGGTGTAGAACACTGTGCCTTGCAGTAACACGCATAGGGAGCCTACTGTGTTAGTGAAACAATACTGTGAGTCAGTATGACAAGCACATGACAGGCGTCACTCTTGGAACCTCTGCACACTTGACTTATTTGGCCAGTTACGGGGCCAAAACTGACCAACTAACTCAAGTGTGAACTCAGCCTTACAGGTTGATGTTAGTGCCAGGTAGTAAGAACCGTGCAGAGGCCCAACATCCTACTGTAGCGTGAAAGAGCGCACTCCTTTTACACTGTCGTGTGCTGATTCCACATAGATGTCTACAGAACCTGTTCTATTAAACACTTATACAATCAAAGCCCTCCTGACAGAGTGGAGAGGGTGTCAGCAGTAAGTTTGTGTTGACGTCACTGATTATTTTGCCTTTACTCTGATCAATCAGAACACTAACCCACCAAAAAAACAGATCCTGTCTACTACTGATCCAGTCAGTAATCCATCAGTACCGCTGATGCCCAAAAAAAAAAACCAGGAGTGGATCCAAAACATAGATAACAAGTGAATGGAATATTTGCATGTCTTCTGTGTTTTGTACCCACTCCTGCTTTTGGCCACCAAATCATAAGCCAATTCTGATGGGACCATACAGGCCTTATAGCTGCTACACAGACAGGATCCGTTGTGCATCTCATTTTTCCTTCCTTCTGACAGATCAGAAGAAGGGTCAAATAAATGATGATGTCAACCAGGCCAAAAAGGCAAAAGAGTGGCCCACTCATGGAGTGAGGAGGGTGAGAAAAGCATGAAAAATGACATAGTGTTGAGGTAGCTGCAGCATCCCAATTAGCTTCTGCTTTAATTGCTTGACTTTTGTACCTCTGGGTTGTGTTGGTATGTCCTGTTTTCTGTGTTAAGTGTTACATGTCATTGTTTGCAGGTTTTCCCTGTTGTTTCCCCCCCCCCCCTCAGTGTTTAAACCTTGCCTTGGTTTAGCCCTGGCCAAACACAGGCCACTGGATGCAGTTGTAGCCTCCATGGCGACCGTTGAGCCAAGTCAGTTCAGTAGTAGCAGTCATCCTGTACAGTTCATGCTGGACTGTGCAGGAAGAACATCAGCACTGGAGCTTAATGGTCGTCCATACAGCCCCTAGGAGGAATGTTTGCTGCCCCAGGCTCATCCAGAGACAGCCCTGAGTAAGGGAGTTCAGCTCACACACGTGAATGGAATATTTGCATGTCTTCTGTGTTTTGTACCCACTCCTGTTTTTGGCTACCAGATCATAAGCCAATTCTGATGGGACCATACAGGCCTTACAGCTGCTACACAGACAGGATCCATTGTGCGTCTCATTTTTCCTTCCTTCTGACAGATCAGAAGAAGGGTAAAAAAAATGATGATGTCAACCAGGCCAAAAAGACAAAATAATGGCCCAGTCATGGAGTGGGGAGGGTGGAAACAGCATGAGAAGTGACATAGTGTTGAGGTAGCAGCATCCATCATGAGGAGGCTACAGAGTGGCAAGGTGACATAATGTGGAGGTGGCAACAGCCTTAGGAGGCTACATAATGGCAAGGTGACATAATGTGGAGGTCGCAGCAGCCTTAGGTGGCCACAGAGTGGCAAAGTGACATAATGTGGAGCTGGCAGAAGCCTTAGGAAGCCACAGAGTGGCAAGGTGACATAATGTGGAGGTGGCAGCATCCTTAGGAAGCCACAGAGTGGCAAAGTGACATAATATGGAGGCGAAAGCAGCATGAGGAGGCCACAGAGTGGCAAGGTGACATAATGTAGAGGTAGCAGCAGCATGAGGAAGCCACAGAGTGGCAAGGTGACATAATGTGGAGGTGGCAGCAGCATGAGGAGGCCACAGAGTGGAAAGGTGACATAATGTGGAGGTAGCAGCAGCATGAGGAGGCCATAGAGTGGCAAGGTGACATAATGTGGAGGTAGCAGAAGCATGAGTAGGCCACAGAGTGGCAAAGTGACATAATGTGAAGGTGGCAGCAGCATGAGGAGGCTATAGAGTGGCCCGGTGACAGAGTGGGGAGGTGGGTGGCACAAACAGTACCTGCTGATGATGGTGGCTGTAAGAAGGAGCACTTGGCATCAGATGTGTGGCATCAGGCGGGTGGCAGCATCAGAATAGTAGCTGAGACAGGTAGCCAGAAGAAACTGGTCTTTTGTCAAGGTTTGGGTGAGGCAGCATGGATGATTTAATTTGATACGTCAGGCATTTGTGGGTGGAAATCCTGGCTGATCCATGCCTGATTCATCTTGACAAAGGTCAGTCTCTACACATTTTGGGTGGACAGGCGAGTTCTCCTTGGGGTAACTATGGCCCCCACCGCACTAAACACCCTCCCTGATGCCACACTACTGGCCGGGCAGGACAGCTTTTCCAAGGCAAACTCGGCCAGTTGCGACCACAAATCCAGTTTGGCTGCAGAGTAGTCCAGCGGATCTTCGATGACGGGTGGCAGGGTACACTCCAAGTATGCTACCACCTGCTGGTTCAGGTTCTGCTCTATGTCTATCTACTGGTGAGTACTTTCTTGACTATGTGGGTGAAGAAAGGTGCTCATCAGCAACTCTAGGCTCAGGCTGCTGTTGATGGAGCCGATACTGCTCCTGCCCCCCCAGCCTCCCACAGCATCTATGGCAGTGCTAGGTGAGCGCCCAAGGCTCCTCAGGTCAGACCTGCGAGAGGATGGACGATGGCGCAGATAGGCAGAAGCCAATTGACTACATAGGATTTCTCTATAGTAGTTCAGTTTGTCCTCCCTCTCAGTGGGTGTAAAAAAGGCCCACATTTTTGACTGGTAGTGAGGGTCTAACATAGATGGAGAGCCAGTAGTCATCCCTCTTCTGAATGGTGACAATTAAGCTGTCACTGCGCAAGCGAGCATGCATCGGGCCATTTGCACAAGTGACTTGGAGGGATTCCCTGCATCCATCTCCACTGCATACTGCCACGGTGTGTCTGGGTCATCTGCCTCGTCTTCCTCATCTCCCTCTTGCTCTTCTGGCTGCTCCTGCTCCTCCTCTCCTGTCACCTGTGCAGAAAAACCGCCCATTTCGCTACACATTGCTTGTGCTCCAATCTCCTCCTCCTCCTCCAGTTCATCCCCCACAGGGCTCATGTGGCCGTGAGATGTAGGTGCAACGTCCCCTGACCAGCCAGATTGAAAAGCATCTTTTCCAGGATATGAATCAGTGGAATGACGTTGTTCATCCCGTAGTCCTGGCGACTGACAAATAAAGTGGCCTCCTCAAAGGGTACGAGCAAATAGCAGGTATGCATGAGCTGCCACTGGATAACATTGAAGTTACACAGGGGAGTACCTCTGTCTGCTTGGATTATCAAGTAATTGTTTATGGCCTTTCTCTGTCTGTACAGTCGATCCAACATATGGAGGGTGAAATTCCAATGGGTGGAAACATCGCATATCAGCCTATGTTGGGGGAGTCTGTTCTGCCGCTGTAGCTCAAGTTGGGTGTGCTTCGCGGAGTACGAGTGGCTGAAGTGCATCCAAAGTTTCCTGGCCATTTTTAGGATGTCTTGCAGATGGGTGGAAGACTTAAGGAGACACTTGACAACCAGGTTGAACACATGAGCCGTGCAGGGTGCATGGCTCAGCCCTCCTTGATGCAGTACCGACACAATGTTCTTCACGTTATCGGTCACCATGGTTCCGATTTTGAGTTTTCACAGAGAAAGCCAGGATTTGATTTCTTGATAAAGGACACAGAGCAGTTCCTCCCCTGTGTAACTCCGTTCGCCCAGGCAAACGAGGTGTAGAACAGCATGACACCACCGTGCCCTGCACATATGGTATGCTGGAGGAGCACAGTGAATTGTCCCTGCAGTGGAGGCTGAGGACACAGTGGAGGATGAGGCTGACATTGTTGCAGGACGAACGGCGTGAGAACATGGAGATGGAAGCTGCGTCACCTGGCCAAGTTGCTGGTGTGTCTGGGCAGGAACCACATTCACCCAGTGTGCCGAAAAGGACATATATTGTCCTTGACCGTAGTTGCAGCTCCACACGTCGGTGCTGCCATGCACTGTGGCAGACACCGACAGGCTCAAGGACTAGCCCACCTTCTGTTCTACATATTTGTTCAGGGCTGGTACTGCCTTTTTGGCAATGAAATGACAGCTTGGGACTCTCCATTTCAGCTCGGCTCAAGCCAACAGTTGCCTGAAAGGTGCAGAGTCCACCACTTGGAAAGGGAGGGATTGCAGCACCAGCAACTTGGACAGGAGCACGTTCATCTTCTGCACCATTGGATGAGCACACGCATACTGTTGTCTCTTTGAAATCGCTTTGGTGATCGATCGCTGACGCAATGACTGACTAGAAGGAGGAGCATCAGGACCAGCAGATGATGGGAAGGATACACAGCTTCCTTTGGCTGAGGTGGTGGAGCCTTGACTGCCTGAAATGGGGTGTGTGCCACTGGGTGATGCAGCGGTAGCTGCAGCAGGCTGGACCACCACATTGGAGCCACGGCTTTCCCAGGCCACTTTATGGTGATGCTGCATATGTTGACGCAGGGCTGTGGTGCCAACATTGGAACCCTGGCCACGCTTTACCTTCTGCCCACAGATTTGACATATGGCCATATTCACCTCCCCCGGCAGCTTAACAAAAAACTGGCACACCGCCAAGTAGATGATTTTACCCCCAACACTCCGCACTGACTGCTATGGCCACTGCCTCCGTGAACACCTGAACCACTGCTTTCTGGGCAGGTAGGCTCCTCTGAAGCGGGTGGTCTACCCCAGGCATGTTTGGCTCCTGATCTCCCACTGCTCCCACCCTGCTGACTCCTGGCCATGCCACCGACTTGCTGGCTCCGCCGCTGCTTCATGCGCAAGCTGCCACCCTCTTCTCCCGATGATGATGAAGCCCCTTCGTCACCTGGCTCCCAATTGCGATCAGCTACATCATCATCGAGTACTGTCTGCACGTCACTGATGTCCTCCTCAATGGCCTCTGAGCCAGGAGCCTGACCGCTCGCAACACCAGCTCCCACGCCATTCTCCTCATCACTACTTTCCCGCTGGGCAGCAGCTGCTGACTGTCCTCTAGTAGCTCGTCCTCACTGTATAGTGGAGCTGAGCCCACAGCATAGAGTACTTCTCTAGCTGAGGGAACAGAAAAGGACATAGGCAGGTTGAGGACATGTGAAGGCACAGGGCCTGCTGCCGGGCCGTCCCAACTAAGGGTTGTGTCTGACGAACCCACTGACTCTTGGCTGGGGGTGTCTGATGTGACTTGAGATGAAGTGGATGACTGAGTCAACCATTCTAGAACCACTGGGTTGTTGGTCAAGACATGACCGCTAGCTGACGCTGGGAGCTCAGGCCTCTGTAAGTGACCCCTGCTGCCACGCCCCCTTACTCTACTGCGACCTGTGTCTGCGCCAGAAACATTTAGGCCTGTGCCCCTCCCCTGTGCAGGGCCTGTCGCTTCTCTGTCTGACATACTGCTAGATCAAATAAGTAAATGAAAAGGAAATTAATACAGGACAAAAAGGCCTGTAATTTTCTCACTCTAACACACAATGGCTAATAAACGCCAAGAAAAGGCATTATAACAGATAACTTTGGAGATTAATGGATAGCAATCCTTTTTTTTTGCCACTAATGCATGGCAAAAATGCCTGTAATTTTCTCCCTTCAACACACACTCCCTTCAAGTCTTTTCTACCACTTTCCTAGCACCTGCTGACGTCCCTCCCTGCACTAAGTACACTGGAAAATGCCTGAATCCAAGATGGCAGAGGGTATTTATAGGGCTGTGACATCACAGGGTTGGCTGGCTGCTGATTGGCTGCACGCATGGCATTGTGGGTGATCCCGCGTTCCCAGAGTTCCTTGCCCCATGTCCTAACATGTGCAGCAGTCATTTTAGGAAGAAATGTGATTCGTTGCCACGAAGCATGAGGAAATTCAACGTGAATCAAATATTTCCTGAAATTCGGATTGAATTCCACTTCGTCAGCTTCGGTTCGTTCATCTCTAGTTAGGAATACCGGCAGCTATATAATACCAATTGACTGTGAACCTCACCATGCGAGGTTATCTAGGAGGTGACAAGAAATACAATAAAATCTACTGATTCACTAAAGTAAATTGCCCCGGGCAGAGGAATATGGAGGTCCCTTAGCTTTGCTTCTTATGGACACATCATGTGACCTCCAGAATTCAGTAAATATCTGGGTTACATACATGTGTTTATTCGCACACAAGAAACATCTATGGGGTAACTATATAAATACAATATATATACAGTAATGGTGAGAACAGATCTTTATTATATCTCCCTCTATCTGTGTATTACATGGCTGTCTCGGGGATTTTGACATAATAAAAAACTATTTTTACTGTAGAGTGAACACCATAAAGATGAAACTCAAAAGCAAAAATGGGTAAATACATTATTTCTTCCACCCCACAGATATTATTTAGTTTATCCGTCCATTATATGGAAAATTAAATAAAGCCATTAAAAATACAACTCATCCTGCAAAAAACAAGTCCAGTCTGTGATAAGATGCCATATACAATAGTGGACTAGTAATAATAATAGTGCTAGGTGACATTTCTTACATGACAGAGAGAAGTGATATGAGGAGATGACAGTCACTTATTAGTAGACGTCACTTATTAGTAGACGTCACACAGGACTGGGACAAGGGGTTTGGAATCCTAAGAAGTTACAGTAAGAAGTGTCCCCTCCCCCTCCCCCCACATTGCTCCATTTATTATTCATTCCGGCTGTTTTCACCCTGTATTTGGTAGGGTATGTATGCCATATGTGCCCAGAAAGCTTGATGTAGGTCTTTATTGACCAGATGTAGGTGTTTAACCCCTGCCATGCTGGTATACATCCATATATAATTTCTGTTGTATAGAATAGATCAATCTGCTGTAATATTCCATACAGATGTATACAGCTCAAATATATATACTGAGATGTAGAGGAAACCACCAGTGATGGGCATCATTGTATCTCTATCATACTCCTCTCATAGCCACAGCTGAAGTCACAATTCTTTCAATACCATCTGTCATATATTGGGCTCCAGTCATATCCAGAGTTGCAGTGACAAATATTATTATTATTATTATTATTAATATTATTATTATTATTTGATAATTAATGAAATTAGACATAAGTAAAAAGAGAATTTTCCCAGGAAATCACTGCCTGCGGAAGAGCATAAAATAGAATAAAATCCATGTATAACTTGTCCCCCACATGTCTCCTCCTATACACATCTCTTATACTCACCGTAATTCCTCTATCCTGCAGGCTGGACTGGACAGAGCGGCCATCAAGTCACTGAGGTGAGGACCAGACACATCATTACCAGACAGGTCAAGTATCTTCAGGGTCTGGTTATTCCTTATTACAGATGCCAACTGGATGCAGGAAGTGTCTGGTAGATTATTATTAGCCAAACTGTAAGAATAAGAAGATGAGATGTGAGTGATGTGTACACAGAGCATTAGTATAACAACTGTAGATTGTGAATGTGGAGAGAAAATGTCCCCGGATGTTAGTACAATCCAGAAATGTCACCACTAGGAGGCGCCTCTTGTGTGTTTTGGACAAGCAGGACTTGGGGCTGGAGCTAAGTGCATTACTTGTTCAGCTTGTTCACAGACACTGTAGACCCATAGATTTACAGATGTCACTGGTCACAAGTGGAGCGGCATATACTCACACTTTTGGTTTAACCAGTGTTCAGGGGAAGGCGAACAGCTGACACTGCAGGTAGAGGAGAATATGATTTTATTATTTTCCACTCCCATCAGAGGGCCCCAGGGGAGGGGGTACCCTTTACTTTTGTTCATGATATCATACCCACATTATCAATCAGAAACATACTGGCTTATATACTGTGGTCAATGCTGACCACAGCACCTAAGTTGTTTTACAGAAAATAAGGAAAAATAGACTTTTTCCCCCTTTGTTAATGAAAAAAAATATATAAAAAACACGCAACTGGTATCACCACATCCATAACAACCCCTAAAATAAAATTAGTACATTATTTACTCTACATGATAAACACCATAAATTGTAAAATTCAGGTGCCATAACTGATGTTTTCTGATCATCTCACCTCTCAAAAACAAGAAGTAATAAAAACTGATCTAAAATCTTATGTATCCACAAAATACAAGGTCTCGTAAAGTTACAATGAAATTAAAAGTTAAATTCATTAGTAATGAGAACTAATGGTGGACTGGGATTAGGGGAAAATATTTGTATCTGGGTTAACAACTGGCTTATGAATAGGAAACAGATGGTGGTTATTGATGGTGCATATTTAGATTGGATCCTAGTTACCAGTGGGGTGACACAGGGGGCAGTACTGGAGGTGTCACAGTTACCAGTGGGGTGACACAGAGGGCAGTACTGGAGGGGGTCACAGTTACCAGTGAGGTGCCACAGGGGGCATTATTGGAGGTGTCACAGTTACCAGTGAGGTGCCACAGGGGGCAGTACTGGAGGTGTCACAGTTACCAGTGGGGTGACACAGAGGGCAGTACTGGAGGTGTCACAGTTACCAGTGAGGTGACACAGAGGGCAGTACTGGAGGGGGTCACAGTTACCAGTGAGGTGCCACAGGGGGCAGTACTGGAGGGGGTCACAGTTACCAGTGAGGTGCCACAGGGGGCAGTACTGGAGAGGGTCACAGTTACCAGTGAGGTGCAACAGGGGGCAGTACTGGAGAGGGTCACAGTTACCAGTGAGGTGCAACAGGGGGCAGTACTGGAGAGGGTCATAGTTACCAGTGAGGTTTCACAGGGGGCAGTACTGGAGGGTTCACAGTTACCAGTGAGGTGCCACAGGGGGCAGTATTGGGTCCTGCTCTTTTTAATATTTTTATTAATGACATGGTAGAGGGTTTACAAAGTATAATCTCAATATTTGCAGATGATACTAAACTGTGTAAAGTAAAATAGTCACCACAGGGGAGGAGGGGAGTGTAATATCATGGAAGCATAATGTAATATTTCCATGGGATATGGGGAGACCGCGAGTAACCTCTTCCTAGTGCAATGAGTGTTTCCATCACTGTTATGGAAACTTTTATTGCAGAAGATCTGTGAAGTGAGTGCTTATGAATACATGTTCACCGCTCGCTCTATGGGCATAGTTTGGAGGCATGGGGGTGTTAATAACTAGAAGTTAATAGTGGTCATTGACAATATTGTATTGATAATATGTAATACTGTATAGTGCTGACAGAATCCCTGTAAAGCTTCGTTCACACTACAGTTAATGTCCATTATAGTTATCTGTCATAGGATTACAGAGCAGCATCCCAGAGTGACAATGCTTTGTCTTATGTGCCTCTGGTTATGTTATGTGTATATGTACTTTATGTTTTGCTTTCCCTAATGTTTCCCCCTTTTCTGTTGGTCACACCTTCTCTTTGAGTGAGTGTGGAAGGCAAGGGGGTCAATACTTCTTAGGGATTGGGTGATTTCCTGATGGGTGTTAATTTGATCTTTGATACTCTTCACTCCCTCCTTAGTCATAAAGTACAGATGTCAGTGCTTGGTGTTTTCCCCTTGTAAATTGGTGCCTTCATTGTCAAGCTATTACTGTTTATTAATTATGCAAATGATAGCTTTGTAGCAACAAGGGCATTGTCATAGCTCCAAAGAGCTAAACAGCAACACCCTCATAGTTCCAACAAGCTCATTTGCATATTGACAAAATAAGACCCTAACCTATCTATCTGTGTTGATGCGCTGGGTTCTGGTGACAGACTCCCCTTTTACTGACTTCTCCAAAAGAGATTATACAGAAATGTGTTTCACAGGTGGTTTGCTTATGAGGAAGGCACACAAAGCCTTGTTACTGACAAATCTGTTCTTTAAAAAAAAACACAAAGAACTTATTTTTGTTGTGAACCGTGCTTTGATGACAACTTTTAGAGGACCTCAGATGTGGTATATAGATGCATGAAGCTGGAAAAAATCTACAAAAGCATTGCTAAAGAAATGGGCATGCATCAATCCATGATTAGAATAATGTCTACAAATGGAGAAAATTCAGGACCGTTCTTTCTCTTCCTATGAATAGGCATCATGTTAAAGTCCTTCCAATAGTATAACAGGCAATCCTGAAAGAGGGGAGAAAGAACCTAAGGGTAATAGCAAAAGATCTACTAAAGACTCTGAAAACTAAAAACCCCGTTCATGTGTTCACTAATAAAATAAATAATAAAATAAAGTATGTGGTTAAAAAAAAAAAAAAAAAGCATTGCAGCCCATTTGACATTTACCCAGTCACCTAGATGTTCCAGAATCCTCCTGGGAAAATGTACTGTGGTGTTTTTTTTTGTTTTTTTTTTGCTTGTTATTAAGTGGCTAGAAAAAAAGCTAGAATATCTTCCTGGATAATAACACTAGGGACTCATAAGAGAACCGGGACTGACCTGTCTGTCATTCCTTTATGGGAGCAAACGCCACAACAATATAGTGTTGGCAGAGTGGCAATTTACAGAAATTCAAGCAAAATATATGCCACACTGTTAGTGCCTAGCCTGCCAGCTGAAAAAGCTGGACTATTTTCCAAGGGTGACCAAGATATAAAAGTGGTTATTCTTCTTCCACCATCTTATTGTGTAACTGTAAATGTTTCCTGTAAGATATATATCATAGGGATGACATCACTGTTTCTGCAGTTGTCTCTGCTGCTGACAGATTTGGTAGCCTGAGCCTCCTGAAAGGGCTTCAAAAGGTGACATACTTCCATCATGAGGCTTCAATGGACAATTTTAACATAACATATTGATCCTGACGTTTAGTGACTTCTGCTGCTTAAACAGGTGGAGCCATGCCCCATTATGTGTGCTTCACCTTATAGTCTTGAAATGAAGGAGGAGGAGTGGAAGTAGGTGCTTTCCCTGGTGATTTTGGTGGCAGGAAATGGTCCAGTAAAGAGGAACTAGAAGAGGCAGATGGGTCCCTCCTGTGTTAAAACTGGGCCTGCTCCCATGGGGTAAGTCAGTACAGGCACCTGGACTTTCTGCTTTTCTGAATTGTCATAGCTGACACTCAAAACATTGACCCTGTCTTTCCATGAAGGCTATGTACTTTTCCCTGCATGGACATATCCAAGGAGAGGTCCACATGGTGATATCAAGCTGGGACAGCTTTGCTAGAGAAATAATGGTGGCTAGGTATTCTCCATTGAGACTGTGCACATGTCATCAGTTGGCGATATTAAATGGAATCCACTAAGCTGTACGGTAGCAACTACATTGCCAGTACCTTGGCCAGGTGGGAGATAAAGTTGCAGAGGAGCCAGATGATTCAACACATAACTCTTTTTACTCGACACACATTCTCTTATAGAAGACTGACATTGACATGGAGTAACATGACGTGGAGAAGTAGACCAAGATGATAGTGATAATGATGATGCTCGTGTTCTAGGTGTGGATGTGGCCTGCCTCAGAAGATCACGGGGAGAAGAAGTAGGAAAGTCTTGCTACTTTTCCTGCCATTGCCACTGCCAATCCTATTTTGCAAAATGAGCTGGTGATGCCACTTCATGTAACTACAGAGAGATCTAATTCCAACACCTATGCCTGCACAGCCATGCCATGGCTAATTTTCTTGCCATAGATTTGCCATAGTAATGTATAAAAAATATATTCCCAAACGGGATATGAACACACTTAGCTGCTGCTGTCAACACCAGCAGCAGTGGAAACATACCTTCCATTGCCAACACAACCTGAGTTTGCCTTAGTCCTACCTCAGTCAGGTTTTTTGGATATTGGCACATCGGTTGGAGATGTTACTATTAAAGCTGCCACCACCCTATTCCTCTGAAGTCACCCTAATACCCTGACCCAGTTGCCAAGTTTTATAAGCGATAGAACCATCATCGGATTCAGTAATTATCTTTCCCATTTTCTCTATACCCTCATAATTCCCATCTCCAGGTTTCTCCCTAGCACCCCTACTAGTAAGATGACCAGTATAGCATCTCCTGCCACTACTATCTTCACCACCACAAGTCATGTCTTCTATCTCTATCTCCTCTACATAAAAAAAATACTGTATATAATTCTATAATATGTGTGTTAGGGAATTGCTAGATTAACTATTCCCCAGTAGCTGCTGGTAAAACCTGGGAGGAAGGGAACGACAAGACAGTGAGTCCTAATGCTGAACCCACCCCCAGTCCCTGACTATTTGCCTCAACTACCCTAAGCGGTAGAGGACAACTGGTCGACAGTCCCTTCCTATGATGCAAGTGATAACACAGAATGCAGACAAGACAAACAACAACAAACGGGTGGTCAGCTAGCCAAGGGGTCGGAATCAGTCAAGCAGCGAAGTACAGAGTCAGAATCCAAAAGAGTAGCCAGAGGAAATAGCTAAGGTCAGAAATATGAATATAGATAGCAACAGTATACAGTCAGCACTCACAAGGCAATAGCAAGCATAAGGGAGCAGGCTGGAAAAGTATAGAAAGGAATCTGCCCTAGACTTGATTGGCCAGGAGGAATGTCAATCAAAGGCTACTGAGTTAACTTCATAGTAACCAAAGGAAGTAAAGTACTGGCTGGACTAACACACAGCAATGGATCCTCAGCTGTGCTACAACAACTAGTGAAAAGGATCACAACTGAACACACCTCCTGCACTAAAGCGTGCTACCAGAGGATGGTGCAGAGGCCCGAACAAAGATGTTACAATGTGCCCCACTAGCCTTCCTCCTATAATTATATAAACTATGCTCCAGACTAGTCCTCCTCCTATAATTCTATAAACTGTGCTCCAGACTAGCTCTACTCCTATAGTTCTATAAACTGCTCCAGACTAGTCCTCCTATAATTCTATAAACTGTGCTGTACACTAGTCATCCTCCTATAATCCTATGAACTGTTCTCCAGACTATTCCTCCTCCTATAATTCTATAACCTGTGCTCCACTAGTCTTCCTCCTACAATTGTATAAACTATACGCCACTAGTCCTAGGCACTCTCAACAGTCACAGACTACAGTATAACAAGCTTCACTAATAGTAATAGCAAATCTGCAGTCATACAGCACGGTGCAGAGCTTCTCTTCCCCCAATCCTATGATTTTAATGCTTATTTATCTAAAATTGATAAAATTTAACTAAACTGTGCTCCTCTTATTATTCTATAAACTTTGCTCCAGACCAGCCCTCCTCCTATAATTCTATAAATTATGCTCAACTAGTCCTCCTCCTATGATTCTATAAACTTTGCTCCAGACCAGCCCTCCTCCTATAATTCTATAAATTATGCACAACTAGTCCTCCTCCTATAATTCTATAAACTGTGCTCCACTAGACCTCCTCCTACAATTCTATAAACCTGATAACTTGCTGCAGCATGACACTATCAGGGCTCCTAGGACTCTATATCTATATAACACAGTGTATGACACTGTCAGGACTCCTAGAACTATATATCTATAAAACATAGTGTATGACACTGTCAGGACTCCTAGGACTATATATCTATAATACATAGTGTATGACACTGTCAGGACTCCTAGGATTATATCTATAATACATAGTGTATGAGACTGTCTGGACTCTTAGGACTATATATCTATAATACATAGTGTATGACACTGTCAGGGCTCCTAGGACTATATATCTATAATACATAGTGTATGACACTGTCAGGGCTCCTAGGACTATATATCTATAAAACATAGTGTATGACACTGTCAGGACTCCTAGGACTATATATCTATAAAACATAGTGTATGACACTGTCAGGACTCCTAGGACTATATATCTATAAAACATAGTGTATGACACTGTCAGGGCTCCTAGGACTATATATCTATAAAACATAGTGTATGACACTGTCAGGACTCCTAGGACTATATATCTATAAAACATAGTGTATGACACTGTCAGGACTCCTAGAACTATATATCTATAAAACATAGTGTATGACACTGTCAGGGCTCCTAGGACTATATAGCTATAAAACATAGTGTATGACACTGTCAGGACTCCTAGAACTATATATCTATAAAACATAGTGTATGACACTGTCAGGACTCCTAGGACTATATATATAAAACATAGTGTATGACACTGTCAGGACTCCTAGGACTATATATCTATAAAACATATTGTATGACACTGTCAGGACTCCTAGGACTCTATATCTATATAACACAGTGTATGACACTGTCAGGACTCCTAGGACTATATATCTATAAAACATAGTGTATGAGACTGTCAGGACTCCTAGGACTATATATCTATAAAACATATTGTATGACACTGTCAGGACTCCTAGGACTCTATATCTATATAACACAGTGTATGACACTGTCAGGACTCCTAGAACTATATATCTATAATACATAGTGTATGACACTGTCAGGACTCCTAGGACTATAAATCTATAAAACATAGTGTATGACACTGTCAGGGCTCCTAGGACTATATATCTATAATACATAGTGTATGACACTGTCAGGACTCCTAGGACTATATATCTATAATACATAGTGTATGACACTGTCAGGGCTCCTAAGACTATATATCTATAATACATAGTGTATGACACTGTCAGGACTCCTAGGACTATATATCTATAATACATAGTGTATGGCACTGTCAGGACTCCTAGGACTATATCTATAATACATAGTGTATGACACTGTCAGGACTCCTAGGACTATATATCTATAATACATAGTGTATGACACTGTCAGGACTCCTAGAACTATATATCTATAAAACATAGTGTATGACAGTCAGGACTCCTAGGACTATATATCTATCTAACATAGTGTATAACACTGTCAGGGCTCCTAGGACTATATATCTATAACACAAAGTGTATGGCACTCTCAGGACTCCTAGGACTATATCTATAATACATAGTGTATGACACTGTCAGGGCTCCTAGGACTATATATCTATAAAACATAGTGTATGACACTGTCAGGGCTCCTAGGACTATATATCTATAATACATAGTGTATGACACTGTCAGGGCTCCTAGGACTATATATCTATAATACATAGTGTATGGCACTGTCAGGACTCCTAGGACTATATATCTATAATACATAGTGTATGACACTGTCAGGGCTCCTAGGACTATATATCTATAATACATAGTGTATGACACTGTCAGGGCTCCTAGGACTATATATCTATAATACATAGTGTATGACACTGTCAGGGCTCCTAGGACTATATATCTATAAAACATAGTGTATGACACTGTCAGGACTCCTAGGACTATATATCTATAAAACATAGTGTATGACACTGTCAGGACTCCTAGGACTATATATCTATAAAACATAGTGTATGACACTGTCAGGGCTCCTAGGACTATATATCTATAATACATAGTGTATGACACTGTCAGGACTCCTAGGACTATATATCTATAAAACATAGTGTATGACACTGTCAGGACTCCTAGGACTATATATCTATAAAACATAGTGTATGACACTGTCAGGGCTCCTAGGACTATATAGCTATAAAACATAGTGTATGACACTGTCAGGACTCCTAGAACTATATATCTATAAAACATAGTGTATGACACTGTCAGGACTCCTAGGACTATATATATAAAACATAGTGTATGACACTGTCAGGACTCCTAGGACTATATATCTATAAAACATATTGTATGACACTGTCAGGACTCCTAGGACTCTATATCTATATAACACAGTGTATGACACTGTCAGGACTCCTAGGACTATATATCTATAAAACATAGTGTATGAGACTGTCAGGACTCCTAGGACTATATATCTATAAAACATATTGTATGACACTGTCAGGACTCCTAGGACTCTATATCTATATAACACAGTGTATGACACTGTCAGGACTCCTAGAACTATATATCTATAATACATAGTGTATGACACTGTCAGGACTCCTAGGACTATAAATCTATAAAACATAGTGTATGACACTGTCAGGGCTCCTAGGACTATATATCTATAATACATAGTGTATGACACTGTCAGGGCTCCTAGGACTATATATCTATAATACATAGTGTATGACACTGTCAGGGCTCCTAAGACTATATATCTATAATACATAGTGTATGACACTGTCAGGACTCCTAGGACTATATATCTATAATACATAGTGTATGGCACTGTCAGGACTCCTAGGACTATATCTATAATACATAGTGTATGACACTGTCAGGACTCCTAGGACTATATATCTATAATACATAGTGTATGACACTGTCAGGACTCCTAGAACTATATATCTATAAAACATAGTGTATGACAGTCAGGACTCCTAGGACTATATATCTATCTAACATAGTGTATAACACTGTCAGGGCTCCTAGGGCTATATATCTATAACACATAGTGAATGGCACTGTCAGGACTCCTAGGACTATATCTATAATACATAGTGTATGACACTGTCAGGGCTCCTAGGACTATATATCTATAAAACATAGTGTATGACACTGTCAGGGCTCCTAGGACTATATATCTATAATACATAGTGTATGACACTGTTAGGGCTCCTAGGACTATATATCTATAATACATAGTGTATGGCACTGTCAGGACTCCTAGGACTATATCTATAATACATAGTGTATGACACTGTCAGGACTCCTAGGACTATATATCTATAATACATAGTGTATGACACTGTCAGGACTCCTAGAACTATATATCTATAAAACATAGTGTATGACAGTCAGGACTCCTAGGACTATATATCTATCTAACATAGTGTATAACACTGTCAGGGCTCCTAGGACTATATATCTATAACACATAGTGTATGACACTGTCAGGACTCCTAGGACTATATCTATAATACATAGTGTATGACACTGTCAGGGCTCCTAGGACTATATATCTATAAAACATAGTGTATGACACTGTCAGGGCTCCTAGGACTATATATCTATAATACATAGTGTATGACACTGTTAGGGCTCCTAGGACTATATATATCTATAAAACATAGTGTATGTCACTGTCGGGGCTTCTAGGACTATATATCTATAATACATAGTGTATGACACTGTCAGGACTCCTAGGACTGTTTCTATAAAACATAGTGTATGACACTGAAGAGACTTATAGTATAATAATAGCACTTTCAGTTCGGACCAAAACTATTCTTTCCAAAGAATCTTCCAAAGAATTAGTCTCTAGCAATGTCTGGCTGTCTTGTCTCCTCATATCACTTCTCTTCTACTCTCATTTTATTATAATGATTCATGAGTGATGAACCCCAAACAGTTAGGGTTTGGCTGAACCTGAAAATTTTGTAGAGTTTTCAATAAATATTGCAAATTGGAATAAACTGGTTGTTACAAACCAGTTATCTTATCTCTAGTAGAGACACATATGAAGGAGCAGCCAGCAGATTATCTCATAGACATAACAATGGTGTGGAGCATAAAATAGAATATTTTACACATATTATACACATCTCTTATACTCACTGTAATTCCTCTATCCTGCAAGCTGGACTGAACAGAGCGGCCATCAAGTCACTGAGGTGAGGACCAGACAGATCATTACCAGACAGGTCAAGTATCTTCAGGGACTGGTTATTCCTTATTATAGATGACAACTGGATGCAGGAAGTGTCTAGTAGATTATTATAAGCCAAACTGTAAGAATAAGAAGATGAGATGTGAGTGATGTGTACACAGAGCACTAGTATAAAATCTGAATACTAAAAGAGCCCAAAGTATAATAATTTCATTGCCAATTTACAGGTAACAAATCCCAAAAGTTTTGTGTTCAGATGAACACAAAATTTTTGGAAAATTTGAAACAAATTTGGTTCACTCATCTCTAGCCATAAATCAGTGATTATTGCTTGTTTTTAATAGAAATGCTGGAGTGTACGGGTCACATCCACCCACAGTATCAGAAATATTATATATCTGGGCCATGTGCTGTGTATGGTGATCTGATATATAAGACCTCTCTTTTTGAGGCTTGGATCATTTTAAATGGGAAATCAAAAGTCGCAATCTTGATTCCATTAACTTATAATGGAGTTTGTCAGGTTCTTTTGTTTTTTTCTGCTTAGACAAGAATAGTGCTGCAATTTGTGCAATTATATTTCAAATGTGAAGAAATTTGCAATGGAGACTTGGACACAGGTGATAACAGTCTTATCTACATTTGTGGATAGGCTGCTCAAGATACTGATTATAGTTGGAAGGGGATACAGTGATGGTTATGATCCATCTATAAAGTACAGTATTATGGATTTCAGAGCTGCTCTTCAGCTGGCACCTGCCAACTTGATGTGGCAACACCTCCCCTCACTCCGGCGATGGTGCACAGTCGGTTATGTAGAGGGCCAACGTCCGGACTAGGACACAACCTACAAACGTAATGACACGTTCATTGTTGGGAAGCCTACTATGGTAAAAACAAGTGACCAATGGATGGCACGTGATCATGGACTATGAAGAAATGAGTGGTGTACATGGTAGGCACCTAAATCTGAAAAACGGTTGTCAATTTTAATGGTGAGTCAATTGATAGTGTTAATTTCTTAGCAGATTTAGACTGGTTTAAAAAAATCCTTTAAGAATAAATTTGATAAATTTATCAGATTAATACCACAGAAATATAATAAGTATGGTACCTCAGATCCTGCAGGTTATATAATGCTGGGGCAAGTCTTTCTAATCCTTTACTGTTTAAGGAACATTCAGATAGATTGAGTCCTTCTATATTTGTACAGGTTTCCATAATGAATGCTAACACCGTGCAGTCTAGAGATGACATGTGAACATCAGAAAGGTCAAATCTTCTGTATGACTCAAATGACTCCTGAATTAGAGCCTTATTGCAGGTTTCAAACAAATAGAAGAATGTCCTGAGAAGACGTCTCTTCTTGTCTTCATTTTCCTCCAGCTGCTGTTCTTCTAGGATGCGGTTCTTCAGCCATGTGACAACAACTCTGGAAGTCTGATCTGCCTGTGTGTCCAGGTATCCAGATAGTACTGACCTGGTGGTAATGTCTGATAGACTACACAGGAAACGGAGGAACATCTCACCTCGGCCATCAGGATAGGATTTGGCTTCTTTTAGTGAATTCTGTAACTTCTCAGGAGAATAATCAGTATAATGGACCAAGGCAGAGAAGAATTCCTGGAGAGTGAGATGTAAGAAGGAATAGGTCACAGGTTCCCATGATTCTATCAAAAAACTTGATAAGAGTTTTGACTTATTGTCCACATGGAAAGACTCCAGATCTAGTTTGTGAAATATAATTTTGTGATTCATTATTCCATGTTCTGCCATCCATCCGATGGACTGCAGGATCTTCTGAGCGTCACTTTTCTCCAGGCTGTGATTGGACAGAATGTTGGTGACAAATATGGCAAAGAGTTGTGTCACTGGTCTGGGTAATAATGTCACCTGCTGGTCACTACTTGTTGTCTGGAAGCTCCTGGATAATACAGTACAGATGATCCAGCAGTAGGACGGGGAGGTAACAGAACGTGTACAAGGTGTCATTCTGCCTCACATAGGTAAAAGCCTTTTCTGCCATTTGAGGGTTGGAGAAGAAATTTTCAAAGTAAATCTGTCTTTGTTCTTCTAGACAAAAACCAAAGGTTTCCGCTATTCTCTGGAAAACACTACAATCAATTGATTCCAGTCTGGTTGGACGACTGGTCATTAGGACAGAACAACCATTAAGAAGAGACTTTCTCACCAAACTAACCACAATCTGACCACAATGTTCAGGCTGTTTAGGATTAGAGCACAAGTGGTCTGATGTGAAATCCATTGTATGATCGCTTTCATCTAATCCATCAAATATAAAGAGAAGTTTCTCTGGATCTTGTAAGATGTTCTCCAGCTGCTCCTCCAGATATGGGTATTGGTGAAGGATCATGGTCTCCAGACTAACCTTATCCAGTCTGTTGAGCTCCCGGAATTTGAAGAAAAAGACAAAAGAGAATCTTTGATAGAGATCGCCCTTCACCCAGTCATAGACAAACTTCTGCATCAGTGTGGTCTTCCCTACACCGGGCACTCCTTGCACCATTACCATATGGGGCACAAGTGTGGATCGGTGGCACCAACGGAACAGCTTGTTAGGAAAAATGTGCTGTAATTCATTTTGTGTTTTCTTTAAATATTGCTCATGTTTTACCCCGGTCTCTATGAGCTCATTCTCAGAGCGTTCCCTAAAGTGATCAGTAGAGATAATGATGGGGTTCACATAACGTGTAGAGAAGGGAAAACTTTCCTCTCCTTGGTTATATCCTGGGGATTTATTCTCTACAAGTTTCCTCGTTTTCTCACGTAAATATTTCTTGTGACAGTTCTGGATCTCTATAGGAAAATAAAGGTAAAGATATGATTTATGTTCTACAGCCTCAATAATAAGAAATATGATATACTGATTAAAAATTAAATATTAATTTATTTTTGCTTATAAATAGGATATCATTGATATGCAATAATTGAAGAGATTTTTAAAAAATGTCACAAAATAAATCTGCAAAAATTATTGAAATTACATCACATTTATCAACATGACACATGGCATAAAATATTTCCACAACTTACTATATGAGTCCCCAGCCTTAAAAGGGATTGCCCATGATTTTGCTTTAGGCCATAAATGTCTGGTCAGTGGTGGGCCTACAACTAGCCCTGGCACAGATCAGCTGTTTGTGGGAGGATGACTCAGCTTATGTATCCTCCATTTTGGATTCCAGGGCCATGTGGGCCATGCCTGTAGCCATTTTACATTCCTCCTTTGTTTAGAGAGCTCATCCCCCACCAGATGGCTTAAAGGGATGTGGCCCCTCTTTTGTTTCTTCTCCAATAGCCATGTGCCAGAACTATTTTACAACTTTGCCACCAATCATGTTATGCTAATTATAGTAACCCGACCTGTTCTTTGTCCACACTGTACTTAAAAACTATATTTTTCCCTCCATTAAAGCAGAACCCAGTATATACAAAATAGTCGTGTGTGTGTGTGAGTCTCTCTGAGCTAGCTTATACATCAACTTTATGAATTTGGACTTCAATACTGCGATACTTAGAGCAGAATGCGCTCACAGGTGTCAAGGCCATATTTTTATTATCATTTTAATAATTTCCACTGGAATCTCTGCTCTTTCTTTGCTATAAAGTCAAGGAGGTGGTCCTATCAGTGACTGACAGCTATCTCTGTATGCACGACTATAGAGGCTGAGGCTGTCACTCACTCATATAAAACTGCCTCATTGATTAAAAAAAGAAAAAGGAACAGAGATTTCAGTGGATATATGACAAGTTCTATTGAATCTATTTCTGCACAACTATACATCAATCTGCTCAGCTCCTCCTGCTCTATATCATGCTGACTGCAGGTTGCTCTGTATTTTCCTGGCAACAGGTTTCCTTTAAAACACAGTGGAACAAATTTACCAATACTGTCTAAAAGTTAGACTAGACAGTATTACACTACGCTAGATTTATCAAAGTGTCTGATTCAGTTTGATAAATCTGTCACAATTTTGTCACAACATGTCACAACAATTTAGGCCACACCTACTTCAGAATCAGTCACATCCCTTTTGGTACAATCCGTAAAAGTGTCTAAAATGTTTGATAAGTGTAGCACAAGGCATTTTACATTTTGGAGCAGATTATGCCAGAAATCTGGCACATTTTGCTTGATATATCTCCACCAATGTATGAACCTGTCAGAGTTCCTAGGGTTCCATATAGCTCTAACACCCAATAATGACAAAGTGATAGTAACATGTATGTCTATGAGAAACCATATGGTAAGCAGTGGATACAACTCTGCTCACCGGCTTTTATACTTTCTAAAATTAAAAATAAAAATGAACCTGTTTTGAGGGAAGATGACTGCCTGTGTTTTTCTCATAAGCACATGGTGGTTATATTGCAAGAAGTTATGGATAATATTTTATTTTTATTATATTAACAGTGTGACTGTAGTGAGGAAGCCTTACAACAACTAGAGATGGGCAAACCTCTTAAGATTTGTTGTGGGTTCAAGTGGTTCAGTCCAAAGATTTGTTTGGGGTAACATAAATTTGTCACAAACCAGAGCTTAAATTGGCTGAAAAACATGTATGGTGGGGCGGAGCATAACCGTCAACACTGATGGACATCTGAGCCTGCAGCTCCATCAGTCACCTAGCCAAAAACCTCCCTTACCTCATTTCATAGCGGACAAAAATGGGAAAAGTTAGCAGGGACAGAAGTGGGGAACCTCCGGGCACCCCGAGTGGTAAAAATCGTCAAGCGGAGGTCCATAAGTTTTTCAAGAAGAAAGCGCTACAGTCTCCAGTGATGGTGCGCAAAATGGCGTCAGAAGATCTCCATTTGGGAGACGCTGCAGAGGACTCCAATTTAGACAGTATCCCAAGTACTGACAGAGCGGACACCATATCCAGCAACATTACGAAGTTCTTCCTCCGCAAAGCCTTAGCACAAGCTATAGCTCTGGTGCTCTCGGAGCTTTCAGACCTGCACTCAGACATACAAGGTATGGGTCTGCCTGTTCTGCCCTCACCCTTCACTGATCCTCCGTGGTGCAGCACCTCACTTTGCATCATGCCCATCTCAATAAGACCTATGAGCTGCTCAAGGACCTTGAAAATAGAAATAGAAGAAGGAATCTTTGTCTCAAAGGTCTGCCTGAATCCTATGCCCTGGAAGACCTGAAAGAGGTGCTGTCGGCCATTTTTGTCACACTTCTAGGTCCGGACAGAGCAGCCTCCATACAGATAGAGAGGGTACACAGAGCGATCTAGCCTAAGCCTTCATCTAAAGAGCCGCCGAGGGATATTTTCTGCGGCCTACTATCATTGGTGGACACACAAGCAGTCCTGAATGCTGCCAGAGAGAAATGCCCGCTCTGCTACGAGCGGTCGGAGGTCCAAGTGTACCAGGACCTTGCACCCTCTACTTTAGCGAAATGCAGAGCCCTCCACCTGCTTCTAGAAGCCCTTCGGGAGAAAGGTTTGCAGTACACTTGGCTTTTTCCGTTCAGGCTGTCTTTCCTAAAACAAGGCCGCAGGATCGTGATACGCTCCCCGGAGGATCTCTCTGCTGCATGGTCTCAATTAGAGATACCTCCGCTGAATATCCCTTCATGGTTCTTCCTTACAGTGGATATACACCCTTGGCCGTCATTGCTCAACTTGGACCAGAGAGACCCGGCTCATAGACTTAAATCCCCGAGAGCGAGGAAGTCCTCGCTGAGACAGCACCTACAGGATTCTGGCTAACCAGCGCATCCCGATGTAGCTACTGCAGTACAATGGTTCTTATATACCACATCACTTTCTACCCTATTGGTTGTAGTTGCACCTGTGACACTCTACAGTATCACGACTGGCACACCCTTCCGTCACTTTCTTTTTCTCCCACCGTACCGCTGTCCCATTGGATGTGCTGTAAGTGTGCTCGTCAAGGATCGTGTCTCAAAGATACCCTAACCAGGCGCGGCAACTCTCTGCTCCTGGCCATAACTGGATGAAGGTACTTCCACTCCAGGACTGTGTTCTCTTTTCCTCCCACCTCCATCTCCCCCCAATCCCGACCTCCCTCCTGCCCTTTTATCCATTTCCCCCATTGCCACTTGTACTACTTAATTCCCTCTGCTGTTGTATGGAAGATCCACTGAAGAAGTAAGAGACTACAGTACATCAGTATCCTTTTGTCGAATGGAAAGCATCACACTAGCGCTGCCTGTTACTGTGTCGTCGGCGGTCCCTTACTGTCCGAGCTATGGACGTTGTTCCAGTTTGCATCCTTTACATTTAGTTTATCTAAGTTTTTCAATGTTTATCTAACCTGTGACAAAATTGCAGAGAGGGTTGAGGACCCGCTGGCACTCAGTTGAGATAGATCTTATTGTATTGTCTTATTGTGTTTCTTCATAATATTGGACCGTGTCGTGGTGGACTGCCGCCCGGGGCTCCGGGGTCTGACGACTGCGCCATTGTTGCGTGGTGGCTGTTGGGGCCTACTACTTTTTCTTCACCTGGGTCTTGGATGGCATGTTCTTTAGCCAGCACACAGGTTCACAATTAACTGCTGTGTTTCTGTGCGGAAGGATCGTTTGCTCCTGCAGATTTCCCCTCACCCTCGGCCTGTCCCGTGTTGTGGTGGACTGCCGCCCGGGGTTCCAGAGTCTGCCGACTGCGCCATTATTGCGCGGTGGCTGTAGGAGCCTCCTACTTTTTCTTCCCCTAGGTCTCGGACGGCATGTTGTTTAGCCAGCACACAGGTTCACAATTAACTGCTGTGTTTCTGTGCGGAAGGATCGTTTGCTCCTGTAGTTTTCCCCCCCCACCTCAATTTATAAATGCAGTTTTCACTCTTAATGACACCCCTCATGCCCGTTTAAAGATTAATGACACATTCTCACCCAGCTTCAATATTACGAATGGGACTAGGCAGGGTTGCCCCCTCTCACCTTCCCTTTTCATCCTAGCTTTGGAGTCTTTATTGCAGGCTGTACTCTCACTCAAAGATATTTCCGGTTTAAAAATAGGATTGCATATTCTGCACTCTGCCACATTTGCTGACGATGTACTATTTTTAGTGTCCAACCCTGAAAAGGGACTCCCTGCAATAGTAGATCTTCTCACACATTATGGTTCTGTTTCGGGCTATAAGGCCAACTTACAGTAGATAAATCAGAAGTGCTAAACATCACAATTTCCCCCAAACTGGCATCGAAAATCTCTTCCTCCACACCTTTCAAATGGACCTCAAAGTCAATTAAATATCTGGGTCTTCGATTAACAGCGGACCCTTCTCACCTCTATGCAGAAAATTTCCAATCACTACTAACAGAGATCCATACCATGTTAGCGTCCTATCAAGGACTGACGTTTTCCGGTTTGGTAGACGGAACTTATTGCAGACCTACGCACTACCCAAGATCCTGTATCGACTACACATTCTGCCTATACACCTCCACCCGCTCTTCTTCAAATCAATTAGAAGTCTTCTCCACTTTTCTCTGGTGGAGCAAACAACCACGGCTTTCCATCAAGCTCTTAATGAATAAAAAGTTGGCATGGATCTGTGGCTGTACGGTTCCGCAGGCCACCACTCTAAATCTATAGACCAACTCCTGTTAGGTGCCCATGAAACATGGCGTGATTTGAAAAAACTATTGACACCCTCTACTTCTCCGTTGCTCCCTATCAGCACTCTACCTGATTGGTTAGGGAGATCGAGCACAGCTTGTTCTAGCATGTGGCACCCCTTACTTTCCCACAGACTGCTAGCTGTTCTTGACAAGACAATGGTAGTGAACTTGTCGAAATTGGAATCCCTAATTTCTGATAAACCCCTATCTTTTCTTCATAAACACCACCTGACTATATATATTCAGAACTGGATCGCAACTAACAAGAAACGCACTGACCTAACTCTCTTTGAATGCACTCTTCTGGCACGCAATAAACTCTTATCCAAGACATCATATGTCCTTGCTACTTTCGTTAGTCCGATTCAGATTTACAAACCTGCCTTTCTCTTGTCATGGGAAATCGAACTGAACATAACTTTGTAGGATGAACAAATCAGGCAGGTACTTCGTAACTCTCACGACTTCTCTCCATGCGTATGCCTTCAGGAGACACTAAGTTTCTGACCAGATGGTACCACACCCCTCAAGATCCAACCTTGTCTCCCTCCTGCTGTCTGCGGCCAACTCCCTAATACCTTGTAGATGGCTGAGCCCAGATCCTCCTGTTAAAGCTGAATGGATAGAAAAAGTGAACTAGATTTCTTGTTTTGAAGACTTATCTATCTGGAAGGCAAGACAGCATGACTGATTCCTCAAGACTTGGTCGCCGGTAAACCTGAAACTATGAGACTAGTCTACCCACCCCTCCTTCTACTCCCATCCCTTCCCTATTCACCAGCACCCAACTCACCTCCCCCTCCTCCCCATCCTCACTAACTACTAACACCCTCCTCCCACTCCCATCCCGTCCTTCCTTCCTTCTTTTCTTCTCCTATTTTTTCCTTCTTCTTCTCTTCTTCTTCTTTTCTTTTCTCTTTCTCTCCTTTCTTTCCCCTCCCAGTTCTCTCCCCTCACCATTCTATTTGCGCCATTTACTACTTGGTGCTAAATGTACCAGTGTTTGAGTTAACCTCTGATGATATAGCACAGGCTATTGCACCTGTATAATGACGTATTGTACCATAACAATGCAAATGTTTTATATTGCATTTCCTTTCATGCACCAGTTTTTTGTTACTCTGTTATGTGAAAACTGTTAATAAAAATATTATTAATACAAAAAAAAACATGCATGGGGTGGAGCCTGACCGGGAACTGCAATGGACGCTTAATCCCATAGCTTCGTTACTCAGAGCCTTCTAAGGACTCCTTCACACATCTTTGAACGGATGAAATAAGAGGCCCCAGCACACTGAGATCTAGCAAACAACCGAGAGACTTACAAAGTTTCTTGAAAAAGTGCTCATAGTCCGGCTGTTGCTGACAAGATGGTGCCAGAACCTCAACATGAATTAGAGATGACTTGGATGCTGAGAGCACAGCTGATTATGAACAATTGGATAATGGTATGAAAAACATCTTTCGTACAAAAAGAGCTATCTTGAGCACATAGTCCTGTCCTTTTGGAGTTGGCTGATGTTAAATCTGAAATTCAGAATGTGGGGCACCGCGTGACAAATTTAAAGAATGCCTACTCTACAGTGAAAACCCATGCTGATGCCATGGCTTCTCAACTAAGCCACTACAAGGAATATATCGACTGGTCACTTACCCTAATTGAAGACCAGGAGAATAGAAGTTGAAGAAGGAACATTAGAATTAAATGTTTACCAGACTCATGGAACACAGTCATTACCTAACATGGCAAAACAACTGTTTACTGAGCTCCTTGGACCTGACCGTGCCACTAAACTAGTAACAGAGAAGATTCACAGGTCACTGTGGCCAAAACCAAAATAAGGAGAAAAATTTCAGAATACTTCACTTCCCCACCTATCACTAATGTGTAATGCTCTCATGTTGAGCCAGGCCCTTCTCAAACAGTTCCAAGAGGCAGACATCATCCTAATAGCTAAAGAAGGTAAGGACCTGCTTCTCTGAGGCAGCTATCGCCCAATTTCTCTCTTAAATCTAGATTTAAAAATATATGTGCCAAACTGTGAGCAAGTAGACTCCAACCTCTCATCCCTTTATTAGTGAATGATGAGCAAGCAGAATTTGTCAAGGGAAGGTAAAGACAATATCGGTAAATCCCCGTCCTTGTCGATGTAGGCACACTGAGAAGTCATTCAAACGAGTAAATTGGAGTTACATTAGAGGTACCCTAAAGGCATTTGGTTTTCCTGATGTATATATAACAGCAATATTCTGTCTATATTCTGATCCCCACCCCAGGCTCAAGATAAATGGCACACTGTTGTCTTACTTTACAATCTCAAATGGAACCTGACAAGGTTGCCTTCTATCCTCTGCCCCATTTTGACCCTTGAAACTCTACTCCAAGCAGTTAGACAAAGCTCATCTATCAAAGGTTTTTCCATAGACCAGAAACACTTACAATTAGTCACATTTGTGGACAATGTCCTTTTCCTGGTCTCAAACCCAGAAGAGGTCCTCAAAGCGTTAGCCACCCTCGTGCAGTCACACAGCGAACTTTCCAACTATAAAGTAAATTTAGCCAAGAAATTTTAAATGTATCCCTGCCAAATTTAGTCGTGACACTTGTTCAACACAATTCCTTGTATATTTGGAGAAAGTATTTTATATACTTCCTCGGTGTCAAGCTACTAAATAAGCTTAATGAACTATATACATTCAATTTCCTCCCTTAACTTCAAGACATTGAAGGACTCTTGAAAATGTACAAATTTCTCTACCTGTCATGGTATTAAAGGAAAAATAGAATATGTAAACTGAAATATGAGAATTCTAAAATATAACTTTTATTAATCATCAAAAATATAAAATAAATGGCAAGTTGACTGCCAATAATAAAATTCAGAATACCCCCTTAAACAATGTAAGGTAACCGGTATATGACAGATCATATCACGGTCATCACAGATGATGATGACAGGGAGTACAGAGAACTGAACCGGGATTTTGTGGACTGGTGCCACCGGAACCACCTGAAGATTAACGCGGGGAAGACCAAGGAGATGGTGGTGGACTTCCGCAAAGGCAGAAGCCCTCCTAAACCAGTGGACATCCTGGGGACGGGCATCGAGATTGTGAACACCTATAAGTACCTGGGTTTGCTCCTTAATAATAAGCTGGACTGGGCAGATCATATTGGAGGCCCTGTACAGGAAGGGCCACAGCAGGCTCTACCTGCTTAGGAAGCTGAGAGCCTTTGGAATCCGGGGGGCACTTCTTAGAACTTTCTTCAACTCGGTAGTGGCATCAGCCATCTTCTTTGGAGTGGCCTGCTGGGGGAGCAGTATATCAACCAGGGACAGAAATAAACTTGACAAGCTGATTAGAAGGGCCAGCTCTGTCCTGGGGAGCCCACTGGACCCAGTGCAGGTGGTGGGTGACAGAAGGATACTGTCCGTGGTGAGCTCCATGCAGAAGAAGAAGTCCCATCCCATGCATGAGACTGTGATCGCGCTGAGCAGTACTGTCAGTGACCGACTGCTCCACCCTAGGTGTGAGAAGGAGCGCTATCGGAAGTCTTTCCTCCCCACCGCGGTTAGGCTGTACAACCAACACCGACCTAAGCGGAGATCATTACACACAGAGAACTGAAAATATCTCTCTGCCTGTTAAATCCCCCCCCCCCCCCTGCTACGCCCTATCTGTCTGTCTGCTATCAATGTAATGCCTCTCACCTTGGAATATTCCTGTACATGTTGTATTTGTATTTGTATCTGCTTATCTTTGCTGCTGTAACACACTGAATTTCCCCATTGTGGGACTATTAAAGGACTATTATTATTATATAGCTACCCTCTACGGCAAGCCCTTTTTGTATTTTTCAGGGGTTGCTAAATAATACAAAACACCGGTACAGAAGACCAATTCCCCCTATGTTTAGGGAAATGGTCACTAAAATTTTGGGTGTATCGCAGGCAATAAAAACAAGCCCAATACTGCTGACAAATATAGTGTTGGATCAATAATAAAAGTTTGTAAGGAGCCCAAGCACTATGGTAGACAGATTAGCCTATGTTAATGTAGTGTTGGCTCAGTAAATGGTTCTATTGAGTCCACACACAACATCAGACAGCTCAGTGTGTCAGCTGTAAAACTTCCTATGGAAGAATCCTATGTAGCCCAGCAGCGAAAGTTTTATCTAATGGTTGACAAAAAAACACTATTCCCAAAAAAAATCAAACAAAAAAAACCAAACTTAAAACTAATGAAAAAACACTCAGCGGACAGTCACAGATCACAGTGCAGCAACACTAATAGTAATGGGCAATTGAAAATCTGACACTGCACTATAAAAAAAAAATTGCTCTTTTGCTAAAAAAGAGTTAATGAAATGAGATTAATGGCAATAAAAGGGTGACCTGTCAAATATATGTGTAACACAGTGAAAACTGCAGTCACACAGCACAGTGAAGAAATTCTCCTTCCCCCACTCCCATTATTTTTCTGCCTAAACTATGTTCCATTAGTCCTCTTCCTATAATTCTTTAAACTGTGCTCCACTAGCACTCCTAGTATAATTCTATACACTGTGCTCCACTAGTCCTCTTCCAATAATTATATAAACTGTGCTCCACTAGTCCTCCTCCTATAATTCTATACACTGTTCTCCAATAGTCCTCCTCCTATAATTCTATAAACTGTGCTCCACTAGTCCCCCTCCTATAATTCTATAAACTATGCTCCACTTGTCGTCCTCGTATAATTCTATAAACTGTGCTCCACTAGTCCTCTTCCAATAATTCTATAAACTATGCTCTACTAGTCCTCCTCCAATAATTATATAAACTGTGCTCCACTAGTCCTCTTCCAATAATTCTATTCACTGTGCTCCACTAGTCCTCCTCCTATAATTCTATAAACTGTGCTCCACTAGTCCTCCTCCTATAATCCTATAAACTGTGCTCCACTAGTCCTCCTCCAATAATTCTATAAACTGTGCTCCACTAGTCCTCCTCCAATAATTATATAAACTGTGCTCCACTAGTTAGTCCTCTTCCAATAATTCTATACACTGTGCTCCACTAGTCCTCCTCGTATAATTCTATAAACTGTGCTCCACTAGTCCTCTTCCTATAATTCTATAAACTGTGCTCCACTAGTCTTCCTCCAATAATTCTATAAACTGTGCTCCACTAGTCCTCTTCCAATAATGCTATACACTGTGCTCCACTAGTCCTCCTCCTATAATTCTATAAACTGTGCTCCACTAGTCCTCCTCCAATAATTATATAAACTGTGCTCCACTAGTCCTCCTCCAATAATTATATAAACTGTGCTCCACTAGTCCTCCTCCAATAATTATATAAACTGTGCTCCACTAGTCCTCCTCCAATAATTATATAAACTGTGCTCCACTAGTCCTCCTTTAATTCTATAGTCTTATTACAATGTTGGTGTTGTTTTCCGCTAGCAATAGCATTAATTGTTTTGGATCACGCAGTGATAACATGTCTTTCCCCTAGCTTGAGTATCACAAAATGACTCTTCCTGTCCAAAGCATCTTATATTATGTATGTAACACTCATGATTGGATGAGTGGCTGTCAGGTGATGCCAGAATCCCACCTATGTCCCACAGACTATGTGATCCTCCTTCTCCTCTATATTTTAACTTTGCATTAAAATTTATGGCAGCCATTTTAGTTCACCCAAGACAAGGTTTTAGTTTCGAAAAATAAAAAAACTTTTGGAAAATTTGGGTCAAACCTGGTTTCTTATGAATCATTTTCTCATCTTTATTCATAACTAGAAACTAATATTTTGTCTCTCTTATTAAGAATAATATTTAAACTGCAAAAATAAAGATTACATAAGGGCACTTCCTTTTGTGATACCTCAATACATTATATGTACTGTAATAATCCCATACTGCCCATTTGATAAGATATACTAATAGATAAAACTCATATAACAGCTCCTGATCAATATTGTTTTAAGTAATGTCTCCACCTGTGATCTGCAGCCTTGTCCAGTCAGGAGCGAAGTTCAAGTCCTCGATATGCAATAGTGGCAAAAATTTCACTTCAGTGCTGATCAAGAGAGATCAGCGAATCGAAATTGATGAAGTGGAATTCGATCCAAATTTCAGGAAATATTAATTTCACATTGAATCCGGATTTCCTGATGCTTCGTGGTAACAAATCACATTTTTTCACAAAATGGCTGCTGCACGTTAGGACATGGGGCAATAAACTCTGGGAATGCGGGATCACCCCCAATGCTATGCGTGCAGCCAATCAGCAGCCAGCCAGCCCTGTGATGTCACAGCCCTTTAACCCCTTCGCGACCGCCCACGGCATCAGGAGCAGGTGTTAGCTGTAACTGACAGCTAACATCCTGCTCCATAACCCCCGGTTGGATCATAGCGCTGATCACAGGATTTAACCCCTTGGATGCCTCGGTCAAACATGACCACGGCATCCAAGGGGTACCACCATACTACATGTCCCCGTCGGCACCCCCCCACAGCGAGATCTGCAGCATGTTCTACACCACTATGCAGGCTCTCTGCAGCCAGGAAATAGCTGGGTTTTTTTAACGTGATTCGCGGTAAATTAATTCGGATTGAATCGAATTGTATCGGAAAATTCGGCGAAGCTGCCGAACGGTGATTTGTTTTGGACAAACTAAAATGGCTGCCACCACTTGTATTGCACAGTAAAAATACAGAAGAGACACATGTCTTGTAAGTTACTTTGATGTTCTGAAACCACCTGACAGCCTCTCAGCCAATAGTCAGTGGGGCTGTCATATACGCGATATAAGTTTTTGTGCACTAGAATGCAAGGCATATCAGTGATGGTGGAAGTAGGGGAATGATGTATTATTCATCACTGCATGATACAGAGCACTAAGTGCTGCAAAGCTTGTAATAGAGCTAGTAGTAGGAAAATGAGAACACAGCTTAGTCAGATTTAATCAATTACAGGCAAATTAGTGATATAAATCAAAGATAGAAGTGAGGGAGAATATCTATTCAGTGTGATCCTGACTGCAGCAGTAATACAGATATACAAAGGACAATGAACCTTTTTATTGCCAATAATCTAATTTTGTCTAAATCTCCTTTAATCTGTCCACAGATTGTTTAACATTGTTTTTACTGACAAAGTTAGTCCAGTTAGTGAAAGATCTTTGTTTAATGTTTTTTTTTAGACAAGAGTTTAATCTTCTTCATTAAATACATACAAATTCCTGTTCTAGCAGCAAAATGCTGATTCCACCTTTGTTAATATGAAAAAAATTGCCACTATTTAAGGGTTCTTGGTGTTTTTTTTTTTTACTAAAACCAATAAACAGTGTGACAGAGCCTGCTCATCTGAAAGAATCTCTAATTCTCAAGCGTTTTTTTTTTTTTTTTGTTGATCACCGAATAGTCTCACAGCCTGAGATAATCTGAAACAACTCCATACTGTCACTAATTCTGCCACAGCTACCACCACTCAGCCAGACATATCACGTGGCCTGGTCCACCATCACATTCCACTATAACATGTTGTTGGTGCCACAGTATTGGCATCAAAAAATCGAAACCATTTTGATTTCACATCTGCTCCCATAAAGGAATTATTTTTGGTGTTTTTTTTTTTTTTTGAAAAACCAAATCTTCATCACTTTTCAACTAGACTCACAGCCACACATTTGTCTCCTAAAAAAACAATAAGCCTGTAGCACTTACAAGTCATCAAAATGGGCTATTTTTTTCTATAAAACCATTGCTTTTTGCAATATAACCACCATGTGTGTCTAAAAACCCACAGGTAAGCATCTTTCCCCCAAAAAAGTGTCGTTTTGGAGAGTTTTAAATGTTAAAATGTGCAAAAGTGAGTGTCAGCACAGTGTAAAGTTAAACTCAGAGTTTGTATTTTCTGCTTACCATCCATTTTTTCCATAGACATACAGTGGGGAAAAAAAGTATTTAGTCAGCCACCAATTGTGCAAGTTCTCCCACTTAAAAAGATGAGGCCGGCCTGTAATTGTCATCATAGATAGACCTCAACTATGAGAGACAAAATGAGAAAACAAATCCAGAAAATCACATTGTCTGATTTTTAAAGAATTTATTTGCAAATTATGGTGGAAAATAAGTATTTGGTCACCTACAAACAAGCAAGATTTCTGGCTCTCACAGACCTGTAACTTCTTCTTTAAGAGGCTCCTCTGTCCTCCACTCATTACCTGTAGTAATGGCTCCTGTTTGACATTGTTATCAGTATAAAAGACACCTGTCCACAACCTCAAACAGTCACACTCCAAACTCCACTATGGTGAAGACCAAAGAGCTGTGGAAGGACACCAGAAACAAAACTGTAGACCTGCACCAGGCTGGGAAGACTGAATCTGCAATAGGCAAGCAGCTTGGTGTGAAGAAATCACCTGTGGGAGCAATAATTAGAAAATGGAAGACATACAAGAACACTGATAGTCTCCCTCCATCAGGGGCTCCACGCAAGATCTCACCCCGTGGGGTCAAAATGATCACAAGAACGGTGAGCAAAAATCCCAGAACCACACGGGGGGACCTAGTGAATGACCTGCAGAAAGCTGGGACTAATGTAACAAAGGCTACCGTCAGTAACACACTACACCGCCAGGGACTCAGATCCTGCAGTGCCAGACGTGTCCCCCTGCTTAAGCCAGTAGATATCCGGGCCCATCTGAAGTTTGCTAGAGAGCATTTGGATGTTCCAGAAGAGTATTGGGAGAATGTCATATGGTCAGGTGAAACCAAAGTAGAACTGTTTGGTAGAAACACAACTCATCATGTTTGGAGGAGAGTGAATGCTGAGTTGCATCCAAAGAACACCATACCTACTGTGAAGCATGGGGGTGGCAACATCATGCTTTGGGGCTGTTTCTCTGCAAAGGGATCAGGACGAATGATCCATGTACATGAAAGAAAGAATGGGGCCATGTATCGTGAGATTTTGAGTGCAAACCTCCTTCCATCAGCAAGGGCATTGAAGATGAAACGTGGCTGGGTCTTTCAGCATGACAATGATACCAAGCACACCGCCAGGGCAACGAAGAAGAATTTCAAGGTCCTGGAGTGGCCTAGCCAGTCTCCAGATCTCAACCCCATAGAAAACCTTTGGAGGAAGTTGAAAGTCCGTGTTGCCCAGCGACAGCCCCAAAAAATCCCTGCTCTAGAGGAGATCTGCATGGAGGAATGGGCCAACATACCAGCAACAGTGTGTGCCAACCTTGTGAAGACTTACAGAAAACGTTTGACCTCTGTCATTGCCAACAAAGGAGATAGAACAAAGTATTGAGATGAACTTTTGTTATTGGCCAAATACTTATTTCCCACCATAATTTGCAAATAAATTCTTAAAGATCAATGTGATTTTCTGGATTTGTTTTCTCATTTTGTCTCTCATAGTTGAGGTCTACCTATGATGACAATTACAGGCCGGCCTCATCTTTATAAGTAGGAGAACTTGCACAATTGGTGGCTGACTAAATACTTTTTTTTCCCCTCTGTACATGTCACATTCACTTTGACATAACTTTGGCTATGTTTGCCTTAGAAAGCTAGAAATTGGATAGATAGGTTCCTAGGAGCCCTAAGAGTGTTCTACACCATATTTATAGATAGCATCCTAAGAGTCGTATAGATAATTCCTAAGAGCTGTTATGTAATTTATAGGCATGCAAGTGCATGAATTCCTTGCATTTCATTGCAGTTGCAAAACTTTAGTGGAATTATTGCAGACAAGCATACCTACAGTTGTCTAGACCTGCCTAGACCTGTAAAATCTGCTTGCAAAGATTCTGCTACTGGAATCCATCAATGCTAGCTGGCTATTGCTGGACACTAATACGGGATGCATCAGACGTTGAGTACAAATGAAAATCATCAGCAAAACATTTTTCGTTCAGTTGAACTAATGCTGCTGGTATCATTTACATGCTTCATAATCAGTAACACTTAATCTCATGTTTCTCAAAATTTCTACTTGATACAGACTATCTGAAATTATATTTCTTCTTACCTCAAATGGGTTTATCATAATCAACACAAATTTTCAAAGAAGCAAAAATTTTAAAAAAATGTGTTGTCCACTGATTAGCAATTAATTAGAAGTTCTAATCTGAACTATTCTATTTAAACTACCTAAATGTGTGTTTTATATCACTTTTGTGTCTTTATAACATACACACTACAGCTGCAGTAAGAGGAGAAACAAAGTTACAAGGAGTGAGAAAACGGCAACAAACTTTTATGCAAACTCCATGTATTACAAAATAGCAGCCCTTGAAAAAGATGGCTGCTTATGACAAAATGTTATGATAGTCAGGCCGTAAGTAACCTTATTTTTGAACCCAGTATAAAGTAATGTCTACCCACTATATTTTTAGTTGACATGTTGTGAGATTTTGTATGTCTATACTAATCAGACCAGCGCCACTGTTTGAAGGGGTATTTGCATACTCATACTACTTAGACAACAGACTCTGTTTAAGGTTAGATTTACATGTCTATACAGATTAGATTACAGGATGCTGTTTAAGGTGATATCTATATGCACATACTAATTAGACCACAGGATGCTGTTTAAGGTGATATCTATATGTACATGCTAATTAGATCAACAATGCTGTCGGAAGGGGTATTTGCATACCTATACAGATTAGATTAACGACGCTGTCTGAAGGGATATTTGCATACCCACACAACTTAGACAACAGACTCTGTTTAAGGTTACATATCCGTGCTAACCAGATCAACAGGATATATTTGTATGTCTATAGTAATTATATTAAAGGAGCAACTCTGTTTAAAGCGTATATGTCACAAGATAATATTCTAGTGAAAACTGGCCCCTTTCACATGAATATTATCTTGGAGATAAGTGAGGCCTTACAGATGTGTATCACTTCTGTAACCGCCCATTGTATGACATACACAAAGGGTATATGAGGAAAGATCCCTCAGCATTATTGTGACGTTTTCTTGAGAGCAGATGATTGGGGATGCCTGCTGAGACTGCTTGTTGAGACCTGCTGCACATGGATGAGTGATGCTTCCTACAGATACCCTTTCCAGAACTCCTCTATGCAGCTTAGCAGTGTTGTAAGTATTTGAATTGATTACCATGCTATACATACTATATTGTAAGTGTTGATTTAATATACTTTAAGTATTTGAATATATCATAGTTTGATTGACTTTGAGATTTGATTATTTGATTTGATATACTTTATGATACTTTTAAGTGTTGTAAGTATTTGATCATATATCACAGTTTGATTGACTGCGACATTTGATATTTGATTATATCATCGTTTGATTGACTTTGATATCTGATTATACCTTGCTATACCAGCCGTATTGCAAGGTTTGATTATACCTTCTAATATCTGTTATACTTTTCCTTGTTGTAAGACCTTTTTACTATACTTTTCCCTGCTGTAAGACCTTTTGACCTTTTGTTATACTTTTCCTTGTTGTAAGACCTTTTTCTATCTTCTTATACTCTTCTTAATAAAATGTTAAGCTATTTGGGGATAGTCTAGTGTTTTTACTCTATAACTTTATTCTATTACACGGAATCTAAAAGAATCTGGTTTCATTTGGCAATACACTCCATGATTGGTTTATCAGGGTGATCATATCATCGGCACCAATCCCATCCTGATGTCATTACTAAGGCTGCTAGTTGCAAATCATTAGTTTAAGTGGGCTGGTTGAGTTAAAATAATCCACCAAAGTTTGAAATTGGTCTTTCTGATCCTCATTGTCTTGAAACCTGATAAAAATTCATAAAAACTATCATAGACCAATCATAACACACTTGTGTTCTCAATCCATAAAGCAAAGACCACATTTACATGTAAATCAACTTCCACATCATCAACAATTTTTTTAACCCCTTTATTCATGAAAAAATAGGGAATTTGTTGAAAATTTTGAAAAAAAAAAATCACAATTTTCAAAATATTAGTTAATAAATATTATTGACTACAGTATATCTCTGCTTTATATTGACATCATCTTTAATGGTCCTTGATTTATTTTGGACTTTATGAGGCTTACAAGTGTAACAGCAATTTTCCAAATTTACAAGAATTTGCCAGACCTATTTATTAGAAACCACTTCAACCCATTCTAAAAACTGCACCCCATCAAATAATTCAAAAATGGAAGTTTCTTAACCCTTTAAGTTTTTCACAGTAATTAAAATAAAATGTTGAAATTTAGACCTTCATTTAGCCCTATATTTTACACATTCACAAGGGGTTATAAAATATATATTATATTATATATATATATATATATATATATATATATATATATATATATACAGTACAGACCAAAAGTTTGAACACACCTTCTCATTCCAAGAGTTTTCTGTATTTTCATGACTATAAAAATTGTAGATTCACACTGAAGGCATCAAAACTATGAATTAACACATGTGGAATTATATAATTAACAAAAAAGTGTGAAACTGGAAATATGTCTTATATTCTAGGTTCTTCAAAGTAGCCACCTTTTGCTTTGATTACTGCTTTGCACACTCTTGGCATTCTCTTGATGAGCTTCAAGAGGTAGTCACCTGAAATGGTTTTCACTTCACAGGTGTGCCCTGTCAGGTTTAATAAGTTGGATTTCTTGCCTTAAATGGGGTTGGGACCATCAGTTTTGTTGTTCAGAAGTCAGGTGGATATACAGCTGATAGTCCTACTGAATGGAGTGTTAGAATTTGTATTATGGCAAGAAAAAAGCAGCTAAGTAAAGAAAAACGAGTGGCCATCATTACTTTAAGAAATGAAGGTCAGTCAGTCCGAAAAATTGGGAAAACTTTGAAAGTGTCCCCAAGTGCAGTGGCCAAAACCATCAAGCGCTACAAAGAAACTTGCTCACATGAGGACCGCCCCAGGAAAGGAAGACCAAGAGTCACCTCTGCTGCGGAGGATAAGTTCATCCGAGTCACCAGCCTCAGAAATCGCAGGTTAACAGCAGCTCAGATTAGAGACCAGGTCAATGCCACACAGAGTTCTAGCAGCAGACACATCTCTACAACAACTGTTAAGAGGAGACTGTGTGCAGCAGGCCTTCATGGTAAAATAGCTGCTAGGAAACCACTGCTAAGGACAGGCAACAAGCAGAAGAGACTTGTTTGGGCTAAAGAACACAAGGAATGGACATTAGACCTGTGGAAATCTGTGCTTTGGTCTGATGAGTCCAAATTTGAGATCTTTGGTTCCAACCACCGTGTCTTTGTGCGACGCAGAAAAGGTGAACGAATGGACTCTACATGCCTGGTTCCCACTGTGAAGCATGGAGGAGGAGGTGTGATGGTGTGGGGGTGCTTTGCTGGTGACACTGTTGAGGATTTATTCAAAATTGAAGGAATACTGAACCAGCATGGTTACCACAGCATCTTGCAACGGCATGCTATTCCATCCGGTTTGCGTTTAGTTGGACCATCATTTATTTTTCAACAGGACAATGACCCCAAACACACCTCCAGACTGTGTAAGGGCTATTTGACCAAGAAGGAGAGTGATGGGGTGCTATGCCAGATGACCTGGCCTCCACAGTCACCAGACCTGAACCCAATCGAGATGGTTTGGGGTGAGCTGGACCGCAGAGTGAAGGCAAAAGGGCCAACAAGTGCTAAGCATCTCTGGGAACACCTTCAAGACTGTTGGAAGACCATTTCAGGTGACTACCTCTTGAAGCTCATCAAGAGAATGCCAAGAGTGTGCAAAGCAGTAATCAAAGCAAAAGGTGGCTACTTTGAAGAACCTAGAATATAAGACATATTTTGAGTTGTTTCACACTTTTTTGTTAAGTATATAATTCCACATGTGTTAATTCATAGTTTTTATGCCTTCAGTGTGAATCTACAATTTTTATAGTCATGAAAATACAGAAAACTCTTGGAATGAGAAGGTGTGTCCAAACTTTTGGTCTGTACTGTATATATATATATATATATATATATATATATATATTTATGTATATATGCTACCGTTAAAGTGCAGAAATCAGTTAGTCTGCAGATTAGCTAACTAATGTGCAGATTAACTGGGGTGATCTGTTAAAGTGCGGAAAACTGGTGTGATTTCTGACATTACCTAGGTAATCTGCACATTACCTAGCTAATCTGCACATTACCTACTAGGCACTTGTTAAAGTGCCGATAACATCTTTGCTGCAACAACAGCAACATTGCTGTACGCGTAAATGAACATAATGTTATATATTTCTGTTGCGATATGTAAAGCATCAAGTTCATACAAAGACATGCATGCGCTAAGTGGCAGAAACAAATGAAAACTGACTTAGCTATGCTACGCAGTGCCAGCCAACGGTAATTATGAGACATAAAAACAAAATGGCGACGACAAGCCGCTTCCGAGACCAAACTAGCAGTGGAGGGAGAGGGGACAGGAGCAGGGACAAGCCACTGCCGAGACCACACTAACAGTGGACGGAGAGGGGGACAGGAGCAGGGGCAGGAGCAGGGACAAGCCACTGCCGAGACCACACTAACAGTGGAGGGAGAGGGGGAAGAAGCAGGAACGGGACATGAACTAAACAAACTTATGAACTTTAATGGGACGCAAGCCGTGAATGTTCACATTACCTAGGTAAAGTGCGGAAAACTCTTGACTCCGCACATTAACTGAGCAAATCAGTTAATCTGCAGATTACTTAGGGAATGTGCACATTCACGGCTTTCACACTTTAGCGGTAACATATATACACAAGTTGAATCATATATAAGTTGCAACTGGAAAATCAATTGTTGGTCAAAGCTGAAGTGGAGTCCAGGAATATGATTTTTAATTTCTGGCAACTATTAAGAACAATATGATTTTTTCCATGGTAACAAGCTTTTTCCTTTGGAATACAATATATTATAACATTTCTTTTTCAAAACTAGTTTTTGCATTGAATACAAAAAACACAACCAGCTTGTATTTTATATAATATAGTCTTTCTAAGGCAAGGATCAAAGGTGGGGGCTCACAACATTTATTGCCAACAATAACTTCTTCAGTCTCCTCATACCTCAGAGATATATAGCTAGGCTTTCTATCATCTGGGACAAAGGTTTTGTTCACTGCTCTTACTCAGTGTATAAATGCATAAAAGTAGCATGTTGTGCTCCCCTGACAAGCAGCACCTGGAGCACATGCCCTGGTTGCCCCCCACCACCATCACCTATGCCGCTGCCTAATTTATCTGTTTTTACCTTCTGAATTTGTATTAATTTAGATTAATGGAAGCTGTAAGCAATTTTACCATATTCAGTAGATTTAATGAGATCTCACAGAACTAATGGCAAATGTTAAAATTGTTTCAATACTACAAAAAAAATGTAACATTTGCCATTATTTCGGTGAGATTGGGTTATATTGTTGTTTTCTCGGTGAAGTAGATATAATGTGCACTCACCTTTCAGTTCTGGGGGAAGTCGATGCCCTTTTTCATCCAGTAGGATTTGCTCCACCAGAGAATCACCTAATAAGAAATGAGAGATTTAAATAGATGTGTATTGTTTATACATCATTAGAGCTGGAAGCATTGCAACCTCTCCTCTTCAGTATGAACCACACCATAAATTGGCTTAAAACAGTGTAGTGCTCCTAGGAACCTATCTATAATACATAGTGTAGAATATTCTTAGGACTCCTAGGAACCTATCTATAAAACATAGTGTAGAATATTCTTAGGGATCCTAGGAACCTATCTATAAAACATAGTGTAGAATATTCTTAGGGCTCCTAGGAACCTATCTATAAAACATAGTGTAGGATACTCTTAGGGCTCCTAGGAACCTATCTATAAAACATAATGTAGAACACTCTTAGGGCTCCTAGGAACCTATCTATAAAACATAGAGTAGAATACTCTTAGGGTTCCTAGGAAACTATCTATAAAACATAGTGTAGAATACTCTTAGGGCTCCTAGGAACCTATCTATAAAACATAGTGTAGAACACTCTTAGGGCTCCTAGGAACCTATCTATAAAACATAGTGTAGAATACTCTTAGGGCTCCTAGGAACCTATCTATAAAACATAGTGTAGAACACTCTTTGGACTCCTAGGAACCTATCTATAAAACATAGTGTAGAATATTCTTAGGGCTCCTAGGAAGCTATCTATCCAATTTCTAGCCCTCTAAGGCAAACACAGCCGAAATTATGTCAAAGTGAATTCCTATTGCTTCTTCTAAACTGTGCTATAGCCTATGATGCAGTGAGATGGATCCCAGATGTATTTGCATGTCCACCATTACAGCAACTGGAGGCTGATCATAAGTGTACAAACTTTATACTCCGTATGACATCAGCACTGTAAGGTCCACCTACCTGAAAGGCTGTCAGATATTGTTACAATGTCACAGCGACTTACAGACAGTGTCTGAGTCATTGCACATGTGTTTGCTCTTTATTTCCTGGTTATACATGTGGCAGTGGCCATTTTCTTATAGTGCACTCATTTTTGTTCATTCAAAGCAAATCGCCATTTATTTCGGTGTCATTAAGAACCAAACAATTTGGAATATTCGTTTCAAATCATGACGAACCAATTCAGAAATTTGTACTCAGAACCTCTGCAAATGCTCACCAATGCTGTGCAAATGAGCAAATTAGGACTTAAATGTGCATGGTGCTCTTTCATTTTTTAGTCCTGTCCTTTTCCCAGGCAATAGATTAGGGCCACATGTAGGGTGTTTCCAAAATAAGGAAACAGAGAATAATAACTGGAGAACTGCCACAAGCTGGGCATGACATACAGTGGGGAAAAAAGTATTTAGTCAGCCACCAATTGTGCAAGTTCTCCCACTTATAAAGATGAGGCCGGCCTGTAATTGTCATCATAGGTAGACCTCAACTATGGGAGACAAAATGAGAAAACATATCTTGAAAATCACAGTCTGATTTTTTTTTTTAAGAATTTATTTGCAGATTATGGTGGAAAATAAGTATTTGGTCACCTACAAACAGGCAAGATTTCTGGTTCTCACAGACCTGTAACTTCTTTTTTAAGACGCTCCTCTGTCCTCCACTCATTACCTGTAGTAATGGCTCCTGTTTGACATTGTTATCAGTATAAAAGACACCTGTCCACAACCTCAAACAGTCACACTCCAAACTCCACTATGGTGAAGACCAAAGAGCTGTGGAAGGACACCAGAAACAAAATGGTAGCCCTGCACCAGGCTGGGAAGACTGAATCTGCAATAGGCAAGCAGCTTGGTGTGAAGAAATCACCTGTGGGAGCAATAATTAGAAAATGGAAGACATACAAGACCACTGATAATCTCCCTCCATCAGGGGCTCCACGCAAGATCTCACCCCGTGGGGTCAAAATGACACAAGAACGGTGAGCAAAAATCCCAGAACCACACGGGGGACCTAGTGACTGACCTGCAGAAGGCTGGGACTAACGTAACAAAGGCTACCGTCAGTAACACACTACGCCGCCAGGAACTCAGATCCTGCAGTGCCAGACGTGTCCCCCCTGCTTAAGCGACATTGAAGAGGGCCGAAAGCAGGGAGTACACTGGAGCCCAGGTAAGTAACATTGGTTTTTATTTTTGTCAGCACCTGGGTCTCTGATCATTATACTCTGGGTTCTGAAAAGACCCCAGAGTATAATAATAGTTCATGAGTGGGTCACTATGGAGCAGAATACTGTGTGCAGGGGCCACTATCGAGTATAATACCGAGTGCAGGGGCCACTATGGAGCATAATACTGTGTGCAGGGGCCACTATGGAGCATAATACTGTGTGCAGGAGCCACTATGGAGCATAATACTGTGTGCAGGTGCCACTATGGAGCATAATACTGAGTGCAGGGGCCAATATGGAGCATAATACCGAGTGCAGGGGCCACTATGGAGCACAATACCGAGTGCAGGGGCCTCTATGAGACATAATACCATGTGCAGGGCCACTATGGAGCATAATACCGTGTGCAGGGGCCGCTGCGGGGCATAATACTGTGTGTAGGGGCCACTGTGGCGCATAATACCGAGTGCAGAGGCCACTATGGAGCATAATACCGAGTGCAGGGGTCACTATGGAGCATAATACCGTGTGCAGGGGCCACTATGGAGCATAATACCGTGTACAGGGGCCACTATGGAGCATAATACCGTGTGCAGGGGCCACTATGGAGCATAATACCATGTGCAGGGGCCGCTGTGGGGCATAATACCATGTGCAGGGGCCGCTGCAGGGCATAATACCATGTGCAGGGGCCGCTGTGGGGCATAATACCATGTGCAGGGGCCGCTGCAGGGCATAATACCGTGTGCAGGGGCTGCTGCGGGGCATAATACGGTGTAATACTGTATAAAAAAAAAAACACCTACTCACCTGTCCCTTGTGCTCCGATGTCCTCCCATCTTAGTCTGGTTCTGCTGCTCTGGTGTTTTCTTCTGGCAGAAGTCCCAACCGCACATGACCGCTGAGGTCGCTGACACGGGACATCACAGTGCTGTGGGGAAGAAAACACCACAGCAGCAGGACTGGAATGCGCCGGGAGACACCGGAGCACCTTCCCCAGCCTCATATTAAAAAAATGGTTATCCTGAACAACCTCTTTAAGGTGGCACTTGGGCTTTATTAAAGGGTCTTTCCAGCTCATTTTTATTGATGTTCTATCCTTAGGACAGATTAGACATCAGTGGACCCCCCCCCCCCGATCAGCTGTATGAAGGGGCTATGGCGCCTGTTTATATCACACGCTGTCTGTTTATAGTGACCGTGTGATGTCATTCCAGTCTTGTCACATGGACGTGTATAGGACGAGGCTGTAGTTACATTACATGGCCGCTATGAGATGAATGACACTATGTAAACAGAGAAGTGGTCACAGCACTTAGACAGGTACCACGGTTCATTCAAACAGCTGATCAGTGGGGGTCCTGGGTTTTTGAGCCCCACTGATTAGTTTATTAATGACCTGGAAAACCTTTTAATTAGTTAACACCTGGGGCATTATTAATAAGGGGCACTATTTATACAGGGTACACACGGACATTATTAATATAAAGATGCACTTGGGGGTATTATTCATTATGGGGTGTTATATCATATATTATATAATTGGGGGTAGCAGCAGGATGGGGGCTTTGTGTAGGTGAGGACAATGTGGGTCGGTGCCTGGAAAAGTGAGGATCCAAATATGTCTGTGTTGTAAACTTTACAGAGACAAGTCACAGCTGGAAGAAGTGGTCATGGCGGTCCAGAGGGAAGAGAAGGGAAATGTGACCGATTAGTCAGAGACGTCACCTGTAAGTCACAAAATGTTACTGCCCTGTATTCACCTAAATGATAGAGGATAAATACCTGGATAATACAGGAAGAAGAATTCTTAAAAACTGTTTCATAAGTTTGTGTATGTTTATTGTACGACAATAACAGCGTGTGACGCTAGCAGCATGTAAACGCAATTTTATATATTTTTTTTTTTTTGGGGGGGGGGCATCTTTCGATACTTCGCCTCAGGCAGCAAAGAGGCTAGGTTCACCACTGTGGGAGAGGGTCACTTCAAACAGTTATATCTCAGGCGTTATAAAATGTAAAAATTTTATTTTGGTATTTCCAGAGATATCACTAGTTGAAAATTATTATTAGGATATTTATATGCAGCTGCATAATATATATGATATCAATATCCCATATTTTGGTCACTTTGCTTTCCCCAAAAATAGAAATAAAAAGTGATCTAAAAGTCATATATACCAAACATTGGTACCACTAAAAAGTACATCCTGCTCCGCAAATAAAGAGCCCTGACATATCTCCGTCAACAATACTATATAAAAGTTATAGGCATCAGAATATGGTGTCCCCAGGACTCCCGTGACGTTTCGTTTCTAAAAGTGATAAAACATGATAAAACCAATATAAATATGGTATTACCGTAATTTCAATGACCCACTGGACAAAGCTGCCGTCTCATTTTTCATGCAGAGTGAACGGCGTAAAGAAAATGCAAAAATTAATGAGATAATTGCAGGGGGGGGGGGTTCACATGGACCCCCCAAAAAACATTAATAAAAGCATATCATTGCAGAATGGTGCAAATTGAAAGTACAATTGGTCATACAAAGACATAGCTATGTCGACAGAAAAATAAAAAAAGTTATGAATTTTGGGTGGGGAAGGAAAATATGAAAAAAGTTGACGAGTATTAACGTACAAACTACCCTGTATCCTTAAAGGGTTAAAAGATGATGCCAACATAAAGCAGAGATATGGTAGATAATATTCATATATGATATAATATTCAGCAAATTTGGGTGGTATAACTAGATGTCTGAAAGCATTTTTACACCAAATTTCCTTTTTTTCATAAATAAATGCAAAAAATATTGATCCATGTTCACTACTAACATGAAGTACAATGTGGAATGAAAAAATCTCAAAATCACTTGTGTAAGTTAAAACATCTCAAAGTTATCACAACATAAAGTGATCCGTCAATTTTGCTAAATGGGGCCCTATTCTTTAGGCGGTTTTTGGCAGTGTCCTTAAGGGGTTAAAGACACAAAAATTACTGTAATCTCACTTCAGTGAGTGGGTGGGGTAGAAAGCGGAGTAACATCCCAGGACATTATAGATACTTATAGATAGAAAAAAATGTATCAACATTGTGCGACATTTGCCACAAATTACACCAACACAAACTAAAGCAAAATTGATTATAAAATTTCCTTTACAATATATCTTGTACTTCAAAGTATAAAAAGTTTCTCAGTCAGACTTCGATGTCTGTAAGTTATGTCTGACACATTTCATGCACAATATTACCTCTCTGACTGAATTCCTCCAGTACAGCGTGTAGCGCAGGGGAATCATGATACTTCTGTAAGGCATAAAGGCTCACCCACAACGCTATCACAGCTTCTCTGCCTCTATGGGAAATCTCCTGTAGTAAAGTCCGGGCCAATGTTCCGTTATTTTCTAGACTCTGGTATTTCTATAACATAGAAAAAGTCACTCACAAATATCATTATACAAAGAGAAACACTAACAAAGGGTTAATCTGCACAGATAGTTCATGTCAATCTTCTGTATAATATAAATATATGGAATATTTGGTAAGAAAATCAAAAAGTGACAGATTATTTCCCAGGATCTAATGACCCCCTCATATAGTTATGTGTGCAGGACGGGGGCTAAATACACCACCTAAACCGGATTATAAACTTTTGGGGTATAAGCTGCTTTTTGTTCTCTGTGTTAGCACATCATACACTCAGCCAGGCTAGCACATGGATCTTTCTTATGCCCCATACACATGAATGTGAATTCTCACCTCGACATCTGGGATATTTTGGGACTTCAGCTCGCTGAGAAGTATTATAGGACTCAAGTTCTCCACAATGTAGAGCAGATCATCTTGGAAATATTCATGTATCATCATCAGTGCATGATCTTTATAGTGAGAAAGTTGTTGGTAATATGGCCGTGTATCTAGAAAATGAAGGGAATGAAGAAGACATAAGAATGGAGTTTTCTAGAACCTGCAGAAGTCTGACGGCTAGTGTCGGGCAAATTTAGAGAGATTTGTCTCGCAAATATTTGTGAGGTTCTCCTGTCAGTTTAGTTTCAGACCCCAAAGTATAACAATCGGAGGCCCAGGGAAGGAGTGTATACATAACAAGCAGTCATATATACCTCTGCTGGACTCTATTGTGGTGTCTGCTGCAGGAACCCATCATCTCTGAGCCTCTTCTGTCCTCCTAAATGATATCAGCAGTAGTGGCAGACCGCTGAGGCCTGCTCTTAGGACTCAGTGGGCAAGTGGGGTGCACCAACATCATGGTGCTTAGTTGCAGGTGTCTCCCCGCATGACTGCTGAGGCCCAATCAGAAGACCAAAGAGGATAGGGACTTGCAATGGACACTGAAACAGAGTCCAGGAACAGAGGAGAGAGGAGTATGACTCCTGGGCCTCTGCTTACTGTATTATACTTTGGGGTCTGAATAGACCCCATAGTATAATAACAGTTCACTAACCCCTACTGAGAAATTCACAAATCCTATAATTTAGCAACACAATTTACATGAGACTTTTAACAGTTGAGCATTTTAGTTAAGCATTGCATTATTTTTGTAAAAAAAAAACCTGAAAATCCAGCAAACATAATGCAAAAATGCAGCAAAACTATCTCAAATGGTCTTTGGGCAGAGCCAGTAAGGCAGTATAAATACTGCAGCTGTATCACTGTTTGGTGAAAATATGGAAAAATGTGCAATTTTCACAGTTTGCAATTATCTGCTTCTCCTACAGATAGTTATACCCCCCATAAATATAGTTCATAAATATAATGTACCATTTCTCTGCTTTATGTTGGCATCAAACTTACAAGTCTAACAATTTTTTTAAGAACAGTTCCAAAACCCATATTTCAAGGGATTCAGTTCTGAAGGGGCTTTGAAACTCCTCTGAATTAGAAACCCCCCATAAATCAACCAATTTTCAAAACTGAACCTCTGAACTAATTCTAAACAGCATATAGGAAGTTTGTTAATCCTTTCAGCATTTCACAGGAATTAAAACAAAATGAAGGTGAAATTTACACATTTCAAGTTCTTTCACTAATACATTCATTTAGTCCTAAAATTTACACATTGACAACAGGTTAAAGTAGAAAATGCATTTCACAATTTGCTATGCAATTTCTCCCAAGCATGGAAACCCACATGTGGATGTAAACTGATGTACAAGTACATAGCAGAACCCAGAAGACAGGGAGCGCCATTGAGCTTTCGGAGGGCAGATTTTGCTGGAATAGTTTTCGGTGCCATGTCATATTTGCAGAGCCCCTAAAGTATCAGTACAATAGAAACCCCCAATAAATGACCCCATTTTGGAAACTAGGCCCCTCAATGAATTTATTAAGCTTTTACACAAAATTTATTATCATTATGATGTGAAAATGAAGAATTACTTTTTTTCTCAATAAAATGTAATTTTAACCCCAAGTTTCTAATTTTTGCAATAACTTAAATGAGAAAAACACACACATCTTTACCCAATTTCTGCTGGACACAGCAGTACTCCATAATTAGTAGTAAATAGCTGTATGGGTACATGGTGGGGCTTGAAATGGAAAGAGTGCTATTTGGCTTTTGGAGGGCAGATTTTGCTGGAATAGTTTTCAGGTGCCATGTTACATTTACAGAGCCCCTAAAGTGCCAATACAAACAATACAATACATACAAATATCTAAAGGGTTAACAAACTTCCCAAATGTGGTTTTGGATTATTTGAGGGATTAAATTTTGACAATGGGTTATTTATGGGGAGTTTCTAATATATAGGCCTTTAGCCCCTTCTGCGGAAATTTGTCGATTTTCAATTTTGGTTTTTGATTCCCCTTCTTCCAAACCCAATAACTTTTTTATTTTTCCGATCACAGAGCCATATAAGAGCTTAATGTTTGTGGGAAAAATGTTTCTTCATAATGGTACCATTTATTATTCTGTACGATGTATTGGAAAGCTGGAAAAAAATTCTGAATGGGGTGGAATAGGAGAGAAAGTGCATTTGTGCGACATTTTTCTTTTTTTGCAGGGGCAAATGTACTTTTTAGTTATAACATTTTGCGGAATGTCTATTGCTTTGATCACATTTTATTAAAATTTTTATCAGAGGCAAAACAGCAAAAAAATGGCGGTTCGCACTTTTGATTTTTTTTTCCCGCTACGACATTCAGTGTATGGGAATAATAGTATACATAGGTTTGTAGAGTGGGCATTTTCGAACATAGGGAAACCTAATGTTTATGTGTTTCACAGTAATTTTTTATTTTTATATGTATTCTAGGGAAAGGGGGATGGTTTGAACTTTCAATTCTTTTTAACTTAGATATATATAGATATATATATTTTAGTTTTTTGCTTTTTTTTTAAATACTGTATTTATTAGGCCCCCTAGGGGTCTTGAATCTCAGGGGGTCTGATCACTAATGCAATTAGTTACAACGCTAATGCATTACAATGCATTGCAAAATACTGGCACTACGCAGCCTGTAATAGAAGTAATGCCAAAACAAGCCTGGGAGCCTTCAATAGGCTCCTGACTGTCATAGCAACAGATCACCGGCCCCAAATTTCATTACGGGCACCGGCTATCCTCTCCAAAATGCCGGTGCCCATGTGGGCACTGATCGTGGGCATTAGCGCCAAGTCTTTGCCGTATAATACAACAAAGACCAGATGGCTATTGTGAACGGCTCAGCTCCTCAGCTGTAATAGTACGATTAAATTGATTAAAAATGTTTTCGGAACTTAAAATTTTGATGAAATATGCCAGAAAATATTATTGCAGATCATCTCCCATTCACTAGACTGGGAGCGTAGCTACAGTGAATCAGTTCAGCCACCACGCAGAGAATAGAGCTGTCTAATTCCTGCTCCAAGCTCTGTGTATCAGCTGTTGACAACCCAATTGATCAGCTGGTCTCAAATGTCAGACCCCGCCTAACAGATATTGATTGTCTATTCCTAGGATTGATATTTTTAGCCTGGAAAACCCCTTTACCCGCTTATCCTGCAAACCTCCCATTGACTTGATCTTCAGCTGCTGAAGTTGGAAAATGGCTGTTAGTAAGATCAATTATGACCTTATGGACGGGCACAATGTGTGAAAAAATAAAAATAATTAAAAAAAACAAAAACAAAAAAGTGCCACTACCATGCTAAGACCACAGACTCTATACAACATCCTTGCCTGTCCAGGCTTTGGCATCATCCTCCGAGCGCACACTGCGGCGCAGGAGGCGTGCCCGGTTGTGATTCTTTCCTTTGGGTTTTTATTGTATTGTCTGAACACTGTCCTATTCCCTCACCTCCTTAATTGATTTTCCACCACGCCCTTCTCCTTCACCTTGCTCTCCCCTGCTCCACTAAGAGTTAACTTTAGTCCTGCCTTTGTGATTGACAGCCTGTCCTCCTATCAAGTCTGGGGCGGGTTCTTTCTCCCCTATTTATTGTTTGCTCACTTTCCCATTGGTGCCAGCTATTGCATTTCGCTTACTGGCTATACTCCTTGTTCCTTGTTACCTGCTCTTCTGATTTTCAGACCCTTTGGCTTTCCTTTGACTATTCTCTTGGATCTCGATTCTGTGCTGCATTGCTCGTTTGTTACCGACCCCTTGGCTAGCTGACCTCCCTATGTTGTTGTGCGTCCTGTGTGCGTTCTGTGTTATCACTTATTATAAGGAGGGACTGTCAACGTGGTTGCTGGCTGTCACCTAGGACAGATCGGGCAAGTTAGCCAGGGACAGTGGGGGGGATTCAGCTTAGGGTCCACTGTCTTGTTGTGCCCCTCCCCCCTAAGTTCTCCAGCAGCTACTGGGGAATCGCTCCTCTAGTGATTCCCTTACACTCTAGCCTCAGGTGACACAGAACTATGTAATCTACATAAAAATCTCTGTAATAGAGAGGGAAGGCTATTTAAAAAAAAATAAAAAACATTGTAGTAATCAAAAAAATAAATAAAAAAAATGTCTGGTCATGACCAAGGGAAAAAGGTCCAGTCACAAGGCAGTTAAGTTAGGCTTCTCTCTTTCATCTCGTGGTCATTGACGTTGCTGCTGTAGTATTCTTCTACGGCTGGGGTAGGTAACCTTCGGCACTCCAGTTGTTGTAAAACTACAACTCCCAGAATGCATACTTGCTCTGTTGTTCTTGGAACTCCCATGGAAGTGAATGGAGCATGTTGGGAGTTGTAGTTTCACAGCAGCTGGAGTGCCGAAGGTTGCTGACCCCTGTTCTACGGAGTGTGATATTTATAACTGTTGCATAGTTGTGTCACAGAAGAAGCTTGAGAGTAGATTATATGGGATAATCAGCATTTACTTCTTAGAACATGAGGTAAACAGCATCAAAACGTTAACACAGCAAAACTTGAAAGTAAAAAGGACCTTTTACAATAGAGAGATAAAAAGCAAGGTACAACAAGTCTCACATAGCATACCATTACACTCTATTCAGCATATAACACTAATAACATCGCCATCTACTGTCAGATAGATGTAAACTTCTGCACACAAATAAGTCTATCTGTTGCATATATATGTATATAGTATATACCAACACCCTTTCTCAACAGTAAGAACTTATTCAGTTAAATATAATCTCTTCATCAGTCTCTGGTGTCTTTCAGCACTCAACGCCTTTGTGAAAATATCTGCTGTCATATCTTCAGTTGGGCAGTATTCTAAATTCAGAATTCCTTGTTCCTGATGATCCCGTAAGAAATGAAACTTCACATCAATGTGTTTAGTTCTGGGATTAACTCTTTCCATCTGAGCAAGAACATGTCTTCATGTTACATGTCTTCATGTAACGTTGTTGGTCCTAACTGTTGTTGTCCTAAGTCTCTTAGTAGTTGTCTTAACCAAAGAACTTCTTGACTCGCATGAGCGGCGGCTACATATTCTGCTTCTGTAGACGATAGTGTTACTATAGATTGTTTTTTACTAGTCCAACTAATTGGTCCGCCCGAGAGTAAGAAAAGATAGCCACTGGTAGATTTTCTATCAATTGGATCTCCAGCCCAGTCTGCATCAACATATCCAGTTAAAACGCATTCATCACTTGCAGGTAGTTTCAGTTTAACGTTGCTAGTTCCTTTCAGATAACGTATTACTCTCTTTACAGCTTTCCAATCCATTTCATTGGGGTTTGACACTTTTCTGCTCAAAATTCCTACTGCTGCTGCAATGTCTGGCCTTGTAACAGTCGCTAAATATAGTAATTTTCCCATTGCTTTTCTGTATAGCTCATTATCTGGTAACATATTTTGTTCACTTTTAATTTCCTTCAGATAATTAGTTTCCATTGGAGACTTTACTGGTTTCGCATCTTTCAGTCCAAATGTTTCTATTATATCTTTGATCATGTGATTTTGGTTAAGTTGGAAACTCCCATCTTCTTCTCTTTCTATCTGTATCCCTAGGTAATGCTTCACATTTCCCAGATCTTTGATCTCAAAGTGTTGATCCAAAATTTTCCGTATTTCAGCTTCATCCCTTTCTCTTGCATCTGAAACATTCTCTTGTTTCTGTTTTATAGGTCCTCTTATCTGTAATTTTAAGAGCATTTACACTGTCCTTTTCTGTGGAATCATTTGTTTGTTCTTTCCTTCTCTGGTATTCATCTATGAGTCGTGTTTTTACAAACTCTAGTGTAATGTCTGCTTCAGGTCTTGTTTCTAGTGCATTTATCAAAGCAGTGTATGAATCCGGCAAGCTACACAATAATATTGCTGCTACATGACTTTCTTTAATATCTTCACCAACTGATCTCAGCTGTGTTATCACTTCCATCATGGAGTTTATGTGCTCCTGCATGTCTTCCTGTGCACTTAATCTCATCTTGTAAAGTTTCCTTAGCAGAAACAATTTGTGATTTAAGCTGGATCTTTCATGTAACTTTCTCAATGCTTCCCACATTCCCTTTGCTGTATTCTCATTCCTTACGTGGATTAACTGATCATCTTCCACTAATAAGCTGATAGTAGCTCTTGCTTGTCTGTTTTTCTTATCCCATGTCTCATTATTATCATTGGGTCTATCTGTAGTGATTACATCCCATAAATCATCTTTAGACACTAACATCTCCACTTTGAACTTCCATAACTGATAGTTCTCATTGTTCAGCTTAGCTACTGTAAGTCTGAGTTCTGAATTGCTGGTCATTTTAACTTGTCTTACTTGTTTGGAGAGAATTGTTCTGAAGAATCCTTTTGCATTCACTGGGTCTTTTTGTCTTCTATGCCTGGGCCCATAACCTGTTGCATAGTTGTGTCACATTAGAAGCTTGAGAGTAGATTATATGGGATAATCAGCATTTACTTCTTAGAACATGAGGTAAACAGCATCAAAACCTTAACACAGGAAAACTTGAAAGTAAAAAGGACCTTTTACAATAGAGAGATAAAAAGCAAGGTACAGCAAGTCTCACATAGCATACCATTACACTCTATTCAGCATATAACACTAATAACATCGCCATCTACTGTCAGATAGATGTAAACTCCTACTGCACACAAATAAGTCTATCTGTTGCATATATATGTATATAGTATATACCAACAATAACTTGTATTCCTTGTTACCCGGGTCTATACTGTGATATCTAAACTGTGATGTCTATACCGTGATAACTAATGCCCATAACAAAGCCTGATGCAGGTTATCACTTCTTACCTTCTCTCAGGTCACTCTGTAGTTCCTCCCGGACTTTCTTCTCATCTACATCCTCTAGAACACTCAGAGTCACCTGAGCCCCATAAGCATCATTGTAGTATGTATGCATCAGCCCAGCAATGTATTGTGGATCTTTCCCCCTCAGCTCATCTTTAGGGATATTCTTATATTTCTCTCTTTCTTTCCAGACACTCAGTTGCTTTATGAATCTCCGGAAACTTGACTTGCTCAGCTTCTTCAGAGCCTTCTCCAAGGCCTCTTGTAATGTCAGCCCCATCCTTGTATCGTAGAACGTTGGGCGTCTTCCGCTGCGTACTTCCCTTATGAGGTCTCTTTATTGTTTCCTCTAAGAAAAGAGACGTTTTATTAATAATAATTATTCTCTATTTATCAGGTTTGTTTCAAGTATACTTAAAGGATTTACAGGACTAAAATATTGATGACCATTCTTAGGATCAGTGATCAATTTTAGACACTCAGGACTCCCACATATAGGCTGAACAAAGCTGCAACAAAGCTCTGATGAACAGCGCTTCCACTGCACAGACCATGTGATGTCACACTCCTGGGTCACATATCCAGCGTATGCCTCAGTCCCATTCAAGTGAATGGAGCCGACCTTTCTCGAATATCCACTATACAATATATGGCACTGAGGAAATGAGGGGGCTGAACCACTTTTCCAGTTACTGCAAACTCTTAGGCTAAAGCCCCATGTAGCAGGCCACAGCAAGAAAGCGCTGGGGGAAAAACCGCGGCGGCAACACTTTGTCCTCTGCAGACTTTCTGCTTTTATTATACCTACAGGGAAACTGCTGGCGTTTCCGTATGTATAATTGACATGCTGCAATTTCCAAAACCACAACGGTAATCGTAGCGTGTTCATTGTGCGTAATTTTCCGCAACGTGCGGATGGGATTCTCTAGAATTACGTCCACTTTGCAGGGACTATAACAACGCCAAGGTTTTTGCTACAGCGTTTCTGTCATGGCCAAACCACAACGTTTGCACCACATGGGGCCCCGGCCTTAAAGAGTCTGGTAAGTTATGGCCTTGGGTGTCAGACCCTTGCCAATCACTTGAGGCAGGCAGCCCGTCCCCTTCATACACAACACTGACACAGAGAATGGATCAGGCTTAGTTAGTGGAGCTATTGGGGGCATGTATAAGATGTATACATTCAGAGGCGGAGTTACCCACCCTGCATCCAAAGCATTTGAATGAAGCCCCCGGCTGACCATATACCAAACTTCACCTTTTTTTTTTCTAATCGCTTATTACCTATGGGATTATTTTGATAGGTAATGGCCAATAATTAATATTCACCTCTTCTCACTCCTAGATACTCCTTTTCAGCCCAATGTACCCCCCGCCACACACACACACGATGTCCCAGCATGTAATGTGCAGCACCAAAACCTCACAAATGATATGACATGGAAGTGTAGGGACAACTAGGGGGCATTATACAGTATAAGGGGGGGAATTATAGGGCTAATAGGTCTTATTTAGCTGAATAATAACAAAAAAACAGAGATGGCGCTGTAGTCACCTGAATACATCTTGTATTGGAGAAAACAAGGCAGGACAAGTACACGGGGAAGATACATTATTATATAAAGAGAAAAATTATTATCAAAGATTAACCCTTAAGGACGCAGCCCAAAAGTGCTTTAAGGACACGGCCTCATATTTCAAATCTGACATGTGTCACTTTATGTGGTAAGAACTTTGAGACACTTTAAGTTATCAAAGTGATTCTGAGAAAGTATTTTCGTGACACATTGTACTTCGTGTCAGTGGTAAATTTTGGTTGATATGTTTTGTCTTTGATTATGAAAAAATAGGAAATTTGGAAAAAAATAGTTTTCAAACTTGAAATTGCATGCCTTACATATAGAAAGTGATACTACCCAAATGAATTCATGAGTATAATTTACCAGATCTCTGCTTTATGTTGCAATAAAACTTTAATCCCCCTTTCATGTTTTTCATATATTATAAATCAAGCAGTAATTTTCAAAATTTTCAAGAATATTTCCAAAACACATTTTTCAAGGGACCAGTTCTATTCTGAAGGGGTCCTGAAAAGCCTCTCTAATAGAAACTCCCATAAATCCCCCCATTCTTAAAATTGCACCCCTGAAGAATTCCAAAACAGCATTTAGGAAGTCTCTTAACCCTTTCAGCATTTCACAGCAATTAAAACAGAATGGAGGTCAAATTTACACTTTTCAATTTCTGTCACTAATATATTCATTTAGCCCTAGAATTTACACATTCATAAGGAATTAAAGGAGAAAACCCATCACATAATCTGTTATGTATTTTCTCCTGAGCATAAAATTCTCCCACATGAGGATGTAACTGATGTATGGACACACAGTAGGGTAAAAAACAGAAGGAGCGCTATTGGGATTTTGGAATGCAGATTTTGCTGGAATCTGTTTCAGGCACCATGTTGCATTTGCAGAGCCCCTGAAGTGCCTGAACACTGGAAACCCCCTCCAAAATGGCCCCATTTTGGAAACTAGACCCCTCAAGGAATTTATCAAGGAGTATAGTGAGCACTCTGACCTTACAGGGGTTTCACAGATTTTTTTACCACTGAGATGTGAAAATGAAAAATGACTTTTTTACAATAAAATGTACATTTAGCCCCAAATTTTTCATGTTCAAAAGGGGTTAAAGGAGAAATTGAACCCCACATTTTGTTAAGAATTTTCTTCCAACTACAGAAATAGCCCACATGAGGATGTAACTAATGTATGGGCGCACTAGTAATATAATGTTGTACCGTGTTAGCCATAGAAAGTAGTGGAAGAGTGAAGAAATCAGGCGATACCTTTTAGAGGCTAACTGAGTATATTTGATAGTAAGCTTTTGAGAGTCTAGCTCTCTTCTTCAGACATACAAGAAACTGAAAATTCACACATTCTTTATACACACAAGACCTGGATCTTCAAAGGGTCTTAGAATCTTTAAAGAAAATCAAAATGCAATATAAGTAGAGAAGTTATTTACAACAGGTCAAGAAATAAACAATCTGGAAACTTGTTGAGCATAACGGAGGGTGACATGAAACTGGCATGAATATTAAGTCCAAATTGTAGAGTTTGAAATTTTTTTCATTAACCTATATTCCCATTCCTTTCTCTCCCTCTGCATCTTAAAATGTCCCATTAAAACCACAACCCGCAAATCTTCAATAGAGTGGTTTTCTCCGGAGAAATGTGCGGCCACTGGGAGATCGGTTCTGCTGTTATTAATGCTGGATCTATGTGAGTTCATTCGTTGACTGAGTCTCTGCCCTGTTTCCCCCACATAGAGGCCTGTGGTGGGACATTGCACACACATTATGAGGTACACCACATTGGAAGACCTGCAGGAGAATGTCCCCCTAATTCTGTGCACCTGTTGTGACTGTGGGACAGGTACACTGTCAGCGGTGTGGATGTGCCTGCAGGTCTTGCACCTGTTTTGTAGGCAAGGTGAGGTGCCATTTTCAGTTGGGGCCTTCAGGGCACTCCGGACAATAATGCGCCTCAGGTTTGGTGGTTGTCGAAAGGAAAGGAGAGGGGGGACTGGAATATGTCCTTGAGTCTGTTGTCCCTATGTAGCACAGGTTGGAGCTCCTTGGCAATCCTTCGTAGGATCTCCAGCTGTGGGTTGTAGGTGACTACTAGGGGGACTCGGGCATCTTTCTGGGTCTCTCTATATGTGAGCAGACTGTCTCTGTTAATGGCTGCTGCTTTGTTTAATTGGTTGTCGGTCACTTTTGGTTTGTATCCCAATCTGAGAAATTTCGTCCTCAAATCCAGGAGGTGCTTGTCCAAGTCTGCTTTGGTGGGCACACTGTAAGGTTCAGAACGGAAGGAGTGCTATTGGGATTTTAGAGGGCAGATTTTGCTGGAATTTGTTTCAGGCACCATGTTGCATTTGCAGAGCCTCTGAAGAGCCAGAACATGGAAACCTCCAACAAATTACTTCAGTGTTAAATTACAACCCTTAAAAAAATTATCAATTGGTATAGCGAGCATTTGGATCTCACTTGTATAACATTTATTTATTTTCCAGAAATTACTGCATAACAGGATGAAAGGTAAATCAGTGCGGAGTACATGACAGAATAAGGAGGTGATACATGAGGACAAATACATCGTAACATTAATAATCCATGGATGTGTGGTACAATCTAAAGCACTCCTTCATGCACAGGCCAGATTTTTCGGGGCAGGTTTCACACTGACACCTCATAATACACCCCTCATCTACTACATCACCTCATAATACACCCCTCATCTACTACATTACCTCATAATATACCCCTCATCTACTACATTACCTCATAATACACACCTCATCTACTACATTACCTCATAATACACATCTCATCTACTACATTACCTCATAATACACCCCTCATCTACTATATACCTTATAATACACCCCTCATCTACTACATCACCTCATAATACACACCTCATCTACTACATTACCTCATAATACACATCTCATCTACTACATTACCTCATAATACACCCCTCATCTACTACATTACCTCATAATACACACCTCATCTACTACATTACCACATAATACACATCTCATCTACTACATTACCACATAATACACATCTCATCTACTACATTACCTCATAATACACCCCTCATCTACTACATTACCTCATAATACACACCTCATCTACTACATTACCTCATAATACACATCTCATCTACTACATTACCTCATAATACACATCTCATCTACTACATTACCTCATAATACACATCTCATCTACTACATTACCTCATAATACACATCTCATCTACTACATTACCTCATAATACACCCCTCATCTACTACATTACCTCATAATACACATCTCATCTACTACATTACCTCATAATACACACCTCATCTACTACATTACCTCATAATACACCCCTCATCTACTACATTACCTCATAATACACCCCTCATCTACTACATTACCTCATAATACACACCTCATCTACTACATTACCAAATAATACACACCTCATCTACTACATTACCTCATAATACACCCCTCATCTACTACATTACCTCATAATACACACCTCATCTACTACATTACCTCATAATACACATCTCATCTACTACATTACCTCATAATACACACCTCATCTACTACATTACCTCATAATACACCCCTCATCTACTACATTACCTCATAATACACACCTCATCTACTACATTACCACATAATACACACCTCATCTACTACATTACCTCATAATACACATCTCATCTACTACATTACCTCATAATATACCCCTCATCTACTACATTACCTCATAATACACACCTCATCTACTACATTACCTCATAATACACATCTCATCTACTACATTACCTCATAATACACCCCTCATCTACTATATACCTTATAATACACCCCTCATCTACTACATCACCTCATAATACACACCTCATCTACTACATTACCTCATAATACACATCTCATCTACTACATTACCTCATAATACACCCCTCATCTACTACATTACCTCATAATACACACCTCATCTACTACATTACCACATAATACACATCTCATCTACTACATTACCACATAATACACATCTCATCTACTACATTACCTCATAATACACCCCTCATCTACTACATTACCTCATAATACACACCTCATCTACTACATTACCTCATAATACACATCTCATCTACTACATTACCTCATAATACACATCTCATCTACTACATTACCTCATAATACACATCTCATCTACTACATTACCTCATAATACACATCTCATCTACTACATTACCTCATAATACACCCCTCATCTACTACATTACCTCATAATACACATCTCATCTACTACATTACCTCATAATACACACCTCATCTACTACATTACCTCATAATACACCCCTCATCTACTACATTACCTCATAATACACCCCTCATCTACTACATTACCTCATAATACACACCTCATCTACTACATTACCAAATAATACACACCTCATCTACTACATTACCTCATAATACACCCCTCATCTACTACATTACCTCATAATACACACCTCATCTACTACATTACCTCATAATACACATCTCATCTACTACATTACCTCATAATACACACCTCATCTACTACATTACCTCATAATACACCCCTCATCTACTACATTACCTCATAATACACACCTCATCTACTACATTACCACATAATACACACCTCATCTACTACATTACCTCATAATACACATCTCATCTACTACATTACCTCATAATACACCCCTCATCTACTACATTACCTCATAATACACACCTCATCTACTACATTACCTCATAATACACACCTCATCTACTACATTACCTAATAATACACACCTCATCTACTACATTACCTCATAATACACACCTCATCTACTACATTACCTCATAATACACACCTCATCTACTACATTACCTCATAATACACGTCTCATCTACTACATTACCACATAATACACCCCTCATCTACTACATTACCTCATAATACACACCTCATCTACTACATTACCTCATAATACACACCTCATCTACTACATTACCTCATAATACACACCTCATCTACTACATTACCTCATAATACACACCTCATCTACTACATTACCTCATAATACACACCTCATCTACTACATTACCTCATAATACACACCTCATCTACTACATTACCTCATAATAAACACCTCATCTACTGCATTACCTCATAATACACATCTCATCTACTACATTACCTCATAATACACACCTCATCTACTACATTACCTCATAATACACACCTCATCTACTACATTACCTCATAATACACACCTCATCTACTACATTACCTCATAATAAACACCTCATCTACTACATTACCTCATAATACACATCTCATCTACTACATTACCTCATAATACACACCTCATCTACTACATTACCTCATAATACACACCTCATCTACTACATTACCTCATAATACACACCTCATCTACTACATTACCTCATAATACACACCTCATCTACTACATTACCACATAATACACATCTCATGTACTACATTACCTCATAATACACATGTCATCTACTACATTACCACATAATACACAACTCATGTACTACATTACCTCATAATACACACCTCATCTACTACATTACCTCATAATACACATCTCATCTACTACATTACCTCATAATACACATCTCATCTACTACATTACCACATAATACACACCTCATCTACTACATTACCTCATAATACACCCCTCATCTACTACATTACCTCATAATACACCCCTCATCTACTACATTACCACATAATACACACCTCATCTACTACATTACCTCATAATACACACCTCATCTACTACATTACCTCATAATACACCCCTCATCTACTACATTACCTCATAATACACCCCTCATCTACTACATTACCTCATAATACACACCTCATCTACTACATTACCAAATAATACACACCTCATCTACTACATTACCTCATAATACACCCCTCATCTACTACATTACCTCATAATACACACCTCATCTACTACATTACCTCATAATACACATCTCATCTACTACATTACCTCATAATACACACCTCATCTACTACATTACCTCATAATACACCCCTCATCTACTACATTACCTCATAATACACACCTCATCTACTACATTACCACATAATACACACCTCATCTACTACATTACCTCATAATACACATCTCATCTACTACATTACCTCATAATACACCCCTCATCTACTACATTACCTCATAATACACACCTCATCTACTACATTACCTCATAATACACACCTCATCTACTACATTACCTAATAATACACACCTCATCTACTACATTACCTCATAATACACACCTCATCTACTACATTACCTCATAATACACACCTCATCTACTACATTACCTCATAATACACGTCTCATCTACTACATTACCACATAATACACCCCTCATCTACTACATTACCTCATAATACACACCTCATCTACTACATTACCTCATAATACACACCTCATCTACTACATTACCTCATAATACACACCTCATCTACTACATTACCTCATAATACACACCTCATCTACTACATTACCTCATAATACACACCTCATCTACTACATTACCTCATAATACACACCTCATCTACTACATTACCTCATAATAAACACCTCATCTACTACATTACCTCATAATACACATCTCATCTACTACATTACCTCATAATACACACCTCATCTACTACATTATCTCATAATACACACCTCATCTACTACATTACCTCATAATACACACCTCATCTACTACATTACCTCATAATAAACACCTCATCTACTACATTACCTCATAATACACATCTCATCTACTACATTACCTCATAATACACACCTCATCTACTACATTACCTCATAATACACACCTCATCTACTACATTACCTCATAATACACACCTCATCTACTACATTACCTCATAATACACACCTCATCTACTACATTACCACATAATACACATCTCATCTACTACATTACCTCATAATACACATGTCATCTACTACATTACCACATAATACACATCTCATGTACTACATTACCTCATAATACACACCTCATCTACTACATTACCTCATAATACACATCTCATCTACTACATTACCTCATAATACACATCTCATCTACTACATTACCACATAATACACACCTCATCTACTACATTACCTCATAATACACACCTCATCTACTACATTACCTCATAATACACCCCTCATCTACTACATTACCTCATAATACACCCCTCATCTACTACATTACCACATAATACACACCTCATCTACTACATTACCTCATAATACACACCTCATCTACTACCTTACCTCATAATACACACCTCATCTACTACATTACCACATAATACACATCTCATCTACTACATTACCACATAATACACACCTCATCTACTACATTACCTCATAATACACCCCTCATCTACTACATTACCTCATAATACACATCTCATCTACTACATTACCACATAATACACACCTCATCTACATTACCTCATAATATACACCTCATTACTACATTACCTCATAATACACCCCTCATCTACTACATTACCACATAATACACATCTCATCTACTACATTACCACATAATACACACCTCATCTACTACATTACCTCATAATACACCCCTCATCTACTACATTACCTCATAATACACATCTCATCTACTACATTACCACATAATACACACCTCATCTACTACATTACCTCATAATACACACCTCATCTACTGCATTACCTCATAATACACACCTCATCTACATTACCTCATAATATACACCTCATCTACTACATTACCACATAATACACACCTCATCTACTACATTACCTCATAATACACATGTCATCTACTACATTACCACATAATACACACCTCATCTACTACATTACCACATAATACACATCTCATGTACTACATTACCTCATAATACACACCTCATCTACTACATTACCACATACTACACATCTCATCTACTACATTACCTCATAATACACACCTCATCTACTACATTACCTCATAATACACACCTCATCTACTACATTACCTCATAATACACCCCTCATCTACTACATTACCTCATAATACACACCTCATCTACTACATTACCTCATAATACACATCTCATCTACTACATTACCTCATAATACACACCTCATCTACTACATTACCTCATAATACACCCCTCATCTACTAGGCCAGGACGTATATAGTCTATGGGCGGTCCTGAAAAGGTTAAAGGTAGTCTTTCACCATCACCAGAGCCCATCATATCAGCTCAGTCTCTCCAACAGATATGTTAGGGTCACCTAAAGTAAACAAGGGAAAAACACTGTTTTATTCAGGTGACCCTAACCTATCTATCAGAGGGGCTGAGTTGATATGTTGGGCTCTGGTGACAGTCCCTTTAAAGGGGTTGTCTGGGATAAACTATGAATTTACCCCTAAACTAAACCTCCTCCCCCTACCTAACTTCTAATTTACTTCTATTTTAAAAAAAATATATATAACGACACGTTCTGATAATCTGGTGACGTTCCGTTTCACCGCTTCCGAACTGGAACGTCACCAGTATCCCCCCCCCAACCCCATCAATACTTACATGTCTTCCTGTGTCTAAGAACGGCTCCACCTCTCTTCCTCTCTTGAAGTGTTTGCGCGGTCAGGAGGTGACTGCAAGTCATGCGCAATAGAGATGGCAATCCATCTCTACTTCGCAGGCCTCACAGGTACTTCCGGTCTGTGCACAGCATCTCCAGCCTGTGCAAAGTGAAGCAGGAAGGAGGAGCCATCTCCCATATTGGAAGCTAGGTAAGTATGATATGATGGGGTGGGGGGTGGGCTTAGTTAGTTACTTGAGAAGGGCTAGCAGTGGCCGGGATAGCTTAGCGTAGCTTAGCTAGGGAGACAGGGAGAGGGTGTAACGGAGTGAGAGAAGAGGGGGGCAGCAGTGACAGGGAGGTAGTGTGGAAGGTACACAGGAAGTTACATTGCAGAAAGCTAACACAATGTAAACAAATGCAGAAGATGCCAGGAGCTCCCACAGACACCCATAAATCACTCAAAACACTGCTAAAAGTATATGGGTGTACTTTTAACCCATTAATAGCACTAACAGACCTTTAAAAAAATATATATTTTTTGCCCAGAAAACCCCTTTAAGTTAGGTTCACAGCCGTTATTACTGTAGCTCTTCCAGCTCAGATTGTGACCACTACCATCCTACCCCTGCCCAGTGATGCAGGATCTATAATATTGTGTTAACTTTATAGGGCTACATTCTAGTAGCCCTATAAAGTGAAGTAAGGAATCCTGGATTTGACATCACTACTGATTCTAAGGGCTCCATCATGGCTGATCACTGGTCCATGCACCCACAGTAGAGCTCATGCAATGTACAAGTAGGGAGTGGCCATGTTCACATACAATAATCTGCTGATGCCAAAATCATAAGTATGCGGTCTTGTGATGGTGATTGACCTCATTCTGGCTGGTATATGGTACATCATTAAAGACTCCAGTAAAAGAAAAGCTGTACATTTAACAGATTCCATAGGAGTGACTTTGGGTAACAGAAAATAGGAGGATCCCTTGAGGTACAGGAGACGTGTGTCCTTATGACTTGCTACAGCCAAATATCTCATTATAGCAATAGGTAGTCAATAAACCCTGGGAGGCCCGGTCATGGCCTTATAGTTCACCTGTAGTTGGGGACCTGCAACTGTGACAGTTACCAATTACTAGTCAAGGAGCTCGGAGACCTGAGAAGAGACTCTAAAAGGTGTCACTATTGTGATCATTATTACCAGAGTGAAAGTCTCCTTACCCAGCAAAATCGTGTGTGTACATATTATTCACAATGCCTGGTAGGGTAGCACAAGTTTTTTTTTTTTTCCAAAACTTATCAACCTGTGACATTTTTCAAGCCAAGAGGAAATATAATGAAGGAGACATCTGTATCTGCCCAACTTTGTCTTATGTCTTCTGCAGTTAGGCTGAGAACTGACTCCCCAACAGAGCATTAACCATATACCAGGATCTACTGTGATAAGCGGGGGAGTGGGCTGTTTAAGCATCACCTGTATTTGTCTATAAAGTAGGATATGCTGCAGCTTATCATCAGAAATAGGTCGGGAGTCCACCTAATGGACACCTCCAATGGAAGGCTGACAACATGGTGTGAACAGAGCTTAATGTTTATTTGATATTTGTTCGCTGTTTGTTATGTCAGGGAGGTGTCAGCCAACAAATTAACTATAACTCGCACCAGGAAACTGGCATGAATTATACATGAGATCTATGCCAGATCCTGACTGGAGTAGATTTCAATTCTGGCATATGGGAGTGCACCTGGTTTATTAAGAGGTCGGAGCACATGCATATCTCGTGCTAGTCAAGAATTTTATTAAGATTGGTGTAGGAAATGCCAGTCCTAATAAATTCCAACCAGTGTGTATGGGAAGGACACTCCCTGACAACACTCATAATGTTGTTCGGTAGAAATTTAGAGCCTGTTGTCAACTACAAGGAAGTAAAATAGGTTAATAAAGTATATTACACACACACATATATATATATATATATACAGAGCCTTGCGAAAGTATTCGGCCCCCTGAACTTTTCAACCTTTTGCCACATTTCAGGCTTCAAACATAAGGATATAAAATTTTTATTTTTTTGGTGAAGAATCAACAACAAGTTGAACACAATTGTGAAGTGCAACCAAATTTATTGGTTATTTTAAACTTTTGTAAAAAATAAAAAACTTAAAAGTGGGGCGTGCAATATTATTCGGCCCCTTTACTTTCAGTGCAGCAAACTCACTCCAGAAGTTCAGTGAGGATCTCTGAATGATCCAATGTTGTACTAAATGACTGATGATGATAAATATAATCCACCTGTGTGTAATCAAGTCTCCGTATAAATGCACCTGCTCTGTGATAGTCTCAGGGTTCTGTTTAAAGCGCAGAGAGCATCATGAAGACCAAGGAACACACCAGTCAGGTCCGTGATACTGTTGTGGAGAAGTTTAAAGCTGGATTTGGATACAAAAAGATTTCCCAAACTTTAAACATCGCAAGGAGCACTGTGCAAGCGATCATATTGAAATGGAAGGAGTATCAGACCACTGCAAATCTACCAAGACCCGGCCGTCCCTCTAAACTTTCATCTCAAACAAGGAGAAGACTGATCAGAGATGCAGCCAAGAGGCCCATGATCACTCTGGATGAACTGCAGAGATCTACAGCTGAGGTGGGAGAGTCTGTCCATAGGACAACAATCAGTCGTACACTGCACAAATCTGGCCTTTATGGAAGAGTGGCAAGAAGAAAGCCATTTCTCAAAGATATCCATAAAAAGTCTCGTTTAAAGTTTGCCACAAGCCACCTGGGAGACACCAAACATGTGGAAGTAGGTGTTCTGGTCAGATGAAACCAAAATCAAACTTTTTGGCCACAATGCAAAACGATATGTTTGGCGTAAAAGCAACACAGCTCATCCCCCTGAACACACCATCCCCACTGTCACACATGGTGGTGGCAGCATCATGGTTTGGGCCTGCTCTTCTTCAGCAGGGACAGGGAAGATGGTTAAAATTGATGGGAAGATGGATGGAGCCAAATACAGGACCATTCTGGAAGAAAACCCGTTGGAGTCTGCAAAAGACCTGAGACTGGGACGGAGATTTATCTTCCAACAAGACAATGATCCCAAACATAAAGCAAAATCTACAATGGAATGGTTCACAAATAAACGTATCCAGGTGTTAGAATGGCCAAGTCAAAGTCCAGACCTGAATCAAATCGAGAATCTGTGGAAAGAGCTGAAAACTGCTGTTCAGAAACGCTCTCCATCCAACCTCACTGAGCTCCAGCTGTTTTCCAAGGAAGAATGGGCAAGAATTTCAGTCTCTCGATGTGCAAAACTGATAGAGACATACCCCAAGCGACTTGTAGCTGTAATCGCAGCAAAAGGGGGCGCTACAAAATATTAACTTAAGGGGGCCGAATAATTTGGCATGCCCCACTTTTCAGTTTTTTATTTTTTACAAAAGTTTAAAATAACCAATAAATTTCGTTCCACTTCACAATTGTGTCCCACTTGTTGTTGATTCTTCACCAAAATAATTAAAATTTTATATCCTTATGTTTGAAGCCTGAAATGTGGCAAAAGGTTGAAAAGTTCAAGGGGGCCAAATACTTTCGCAAGGCACTGTATGAACCGTGATTTGGACTCAATATTCATGCCAGCTTCATGTCACACTATGTATGAACTGTGAGGGTCATAAATCACCTCCTGATAACAAACAGATAACAGATCCCTCTGTCACGCACCACAACTTTCCAGATTGTTTTTTGACTGGTTGTAAATAACTTCTCTACTTAGATTGCATTTTGTTTTGGCTTTTTTTAAGGACTCTAAAATCCTTTGAAGACCATGTGTATAGGGTATAAATAATCTGTGAATTTTCAGTTCTAGTATTACACCATGTCTGATGAAGGAAGCTAGTCTTCTGAAAGCTTACTTATCAAATATACTCAGCCTCTAAAAGGTATCGCCTGATTTCTTCACTCTTCCACTACTTTCAATGGCTAACACGGTACAACACTATACTACTACTAACAGCTGTCTAATAGCAGATTAGCTCTTACTATATCCATCCATCAGAGCCATTTCAATCTTTGATGGTTGACAGAACCTACTGCATGATGAAAGAAGACCAACCCCTTAATGGTATCACAACAAAAAGCCTAGGAAAAGAATATGCAAATAAGTGCTGATGAAATAAGAATCACTTGTGTCACAAGGTCTATGACCTCTCACCTAGTCAGCCAGTATCTTCCTTCACACTGATAAGAGGCAACAATCTTCAAACAACTATCTGCAGATAGGTCTCTCTTCCTTTTGGAGGAGATACTGGCTAGATCTTCACACTAGGTTTCTGGAATACCAGACATTGATCTATAGGCAGCTACCTTCAATAAGCTGGCACAAGAACAAGTTTTTTTTTTTTCCGTCAAGGAGGACTTATTGGAATATTTTTTTCCCAGAATTCTGAGCAGGGCATATATGGTCTATAAGTCCCTGTACACTGAAAGGTAGTCTGAAAAGGCAATCTCCATAAGGAGACATAGTACCCCTTCTGACCCATGTCTATGATTGATCTCTCACCTATCTAGCCACTACCCTGCTTTGCCCTGATGAGAGGCAGTAATATCAAAACATCTGTCTGTGGGTGACACTCTCCAACAGTTTTTATGGAAACATGACCTTTATGATGTATGGCATGCCCAACACAGAGCTGAGAGGGACTATTCCTTCTACTCCAAGATACATAATAGCTACTCTAGGATTGATTTGTTTCTAGTTGATAGATCATGGCTGTCTGCATCCACGCAGTCTATGATTGGGGTTATCAAATGGTCTGACCATGCACCTGTACACTTACTATGGCGGAGCATGGCCAGAGTCCCCCCACTTACCTGTGGAGATGTAACTGTTTCCTCCTCTCCCACCCTTCCCATAAAGCTTCTACTGAAAAAGAACTTAGGGACTACTTCACTGCCAGTGATACCTCTGACATAGACATCAATTCACTCTGGAATATCCATAAGGCATTTATCAGGGGCTCATTTATCAAACTTGGTCATATGGTTAAAAAACAGCGCCAAGCCCAGCTGTCCAGACTCTCGGATGATCTTAAGACGAAGGATCAACTTAACAAGTTGAATCCCTCTCCCTTTAATGCTGAGAAGCTCTTCCTCTTCCAGCAGCAGCTGCAAAATCTCCTTTTGTCCGACTATGAGAAAAATTTAAAGAAAGTAACAGCTAGATATTACTCCCAGGGTAACCTTGCTGGACGATTGTTGGCTGCAAGGCTTAAAACTCAACACCAAAAATCCTGTATCCCCTTTCTCCATGACCCTACGACCAACGCTAAGCTAGTTAATTCCCCGGATACTGCTGACCAATTTAGCAGCTACTATGCCAAACTTTATAATCTCCATGATGAGATCTCCTCCCCCCACCCTACTACAGATGCTATATCAATCATTCCATCTCCTTTCCCTTTCTGACTCAATGACTGCAGCAACTCAATGAACCCATTACCACTGAAGAAATTTCTGGGGTCATTCATTCCCACCCTCTCAGGAAATCCCTGGGATTACTAACGATTATTATAAAACTTTTTGCCACCTCCTGCTTCCCTGTCAATCAAAATTCTTTCAATCTGCTATGGACACTGGTTAATTCTCTAAGTAGAACCAGCAAGCCCTCATTGTCACCATCCCTAAACCAGGGCAACCAACAGACTCTCCCCAGAATTTCCATGCCATTTTCCTCCTTAACACCAATATAAAAATTCACGCCAAACTCCTAGGCATAGATTTGCCCCTTTAGTCCCCTCTTTGGTCTCCATTGATCAGGTTCCTGAAAATACCAGGCAAACATTGAACCTCTTGTATTACATTGAACAAACGAAGACCCCATCCGCGAGAAGTTGTTCGATTGAATTAATTGGTTGTTTGCCTTCTCGGCCCTGGAGGCTATGGATGTGAGGATACTCTTTCTCTCTTTCCAAAACCACAATGGTTTTGGAAATCGCAGTGTTTGCCACTGCGCATATTTTTCCGCAAAGTGGGGATGGGATTCCCACTTTGCTGTGACTGTAAAAGACTGTGTTTTTTCCGCACCACTTCCGCCACGGATAAACTATGGTGTTTTCGACACGTGGAACCTTGGCCGCAAAATCTACAACAAAAAAACGCATGTGGGTCTCTAGCGTTTTTTTGCACTTGCAGATTTGCACTTTTTTGTGGTCTTTTTCTGCCTTGGCCTTATTTATTAAGCATGTGCGCCTTTTTTTTCCAGATGTTATGCTGACCTTGTCTATCCCCTAGTATTGCTTTTTGCCAGGGAAAGGAGGCGTGGCCTAAGTGGAGATCCTTTTCACGCTGAATTTAATTTGTGCATTTTTAAAAAGGGGTAAAAAGGTCGCAAATGCCTGACAGTACATGGGCAGCATAAAAAAAAGCCCGTCAGGAAGTGCACATAGCCTAAAAAGGCACATCTCAAGTGAATAAGGTTCCGTTCACACAACATTTATTACCTCTGTTTAGCAGATGAAGAAAACAGGAATACAAAAACAAGGACATATAAGCGGAGTATACACAGAACTCTATGTGAACTGAAGCCCATCTCTTTGAATCAGTTTTTTGCATTCGATAAGTGGATGCCAAAAAACTGATGTAAAAAACTTGATGTGAATTGACCCTTACACAGGTGCACAACATTTAACAAACAGGTGCAACTACATTATAAATAGACACCACAGAAAAACTAATCTACAAAAAGGTGCACCTACAAAAAGAAAAGGGGCAAATGTTAAATAACCCCTGAGCGGGGCTGAATGTAGGACATGGTATCTGCTACCTTAAACTGCTGGGGATAATAAATTAAATAAGTAACAATAACATATCAAAAAATATATCGACAGGTATTTTATAATAACAGTGGTGCGCTTTAGGAAATCATAGGTGATAAAGGGCTAATGTAGTGCAAGTAAAATGCAATTATCTCTAGTTTATAATCACATCCAAGGTTTGACAACAAAGGGTTAATTGGATGTGCACTAGCTCTGTTCTGGGATTGGCTGAGAATGATGTCTGTCAATCTCAGTCTATATAAGGCAGAAAATAGGTGGCACCCCCTCCCCAGAAGAAACCAGACTAGACTGGGTGATGTGTGTACAGGTGCCACAATAAAGCACAATAAAACAGCAAATCTTCTAACATGTGCGACTCTGTAATGTGTGACGTCCGGGCTGAGCCTCCCTTCTGCCATATCATGAGACATTATCATTTGCTATAGGGTGAACTGTAAATTTACCGATAAAGCCAAAGATCAGGTGAAGGAATTGTGAAGGTTTCCACACCATTGCCCCAGATGTCCACCATGGACACTTGATGGATATGTCTACATAAAACGTGGAATCATCACCTGGTGTAGACCGGGGTGTACTGTGGACAATACAGAGCTGCACTATATGTTCCCCAGACAGTCTCAGTGACCATCGCTGGTAGTGATGATCATTCCATGTACTGGAAATGAAGCTTCATCAATGTCGGACATTTATCTATATCAGTAATCTGGACTCAATCCCAGCAGAAAATCTGCAGTTGTAAAATGACCCTTAGGCTGAGGCCCCACATAGCGTAAACCGCAGCATTTTACAGTACCTGCAAAGTGGATGGGATTCTGGCTAATCCGATACTTCCGATAGCGCTCCTTCTCACACTTAGGGTGAAGTAGTCGGTCACTGACAGTACTGCCCAGTGCTATCACGGTCTCATGCATGGGATGGGACTTATTCTCCCGCATGGAGCTCACCACGGACAGTATCCTTCTGTCACCCACCACCTGCACTGGGTCCAGGGGCCTTCCCAGGACAGAGCTGGCCATTATAATCAGCTTGTCAAGTTTATTTATATCCCTGGTTGATATACTGCTCCCCCAGCAGGCCACTCCGACGAAGATGGCTGATGCCACTACAGAGTTGAAAAAAGTCCTAAGAAGTGCCCCCTGGACTCCAAAGGCTCTCAGCGTCCTAAGCAGATAGAGCCTGCTGTGGCCCTTCCTGTACAGGGCCTCCATATGATCTGCCCAGTCCAGCTTATTATTAAGGAGCAAACCCAGGCACTTATAGGTGTTGACAATCTCGATGCTCGTCCCCAGGATGTCCACTGGTTTAGGAGGGCATCTGCATTTACGGAAGTCCATCACCATCTCCTTGGTCTTCCCAGTGTTAATCCTCAGGTGGTTCCGCTGGCACCAATCCACAAAATCCTAGTTCAGTTCTCTGTACTCCCTGTCATCTTCGTCTGTGATGAGGCCTACTATTGCAGAGTTGTCAGAATACTTCTGTAGGTAGCAGCTAGATGAGTTGCACCTAAAATCTGCAGTGTACAGTGTGAAGAGGAAAGAGGCAAGAACTGTACCCTGAGGTGCTCCCGTATTACAGATCACGGTATCTGACACAAAGTCCTGGGCTCTCACATACTGAGGTTAGTTTTTAGGTAGTCTAGCATCCAAATGAAGAGGTGGTGGTTCACTCCAGCAAGGGCCAGCTTGTCTCTCAGTAGCCCCGACTGTATGATGTTATAAGCACTGGAGAAATCAAAGAACATTATTCTCACATGTTCTCTGGTTTCTCCAGGTGAGACAGAGCCCTGTGCAGAAGGTGGATGATGGCATCATCTACCCCAATGCCCGGCCGATAAGCAAACTGGAGAGGGTTCATAGCGGGGCTCACTAGAGGGTGGAGATGTGTGAGAACCAATCTCTCTAAGATCTTCATCAAGTGAGATGTCAATGCTATTATTTCAAATAGTAACAAATTTCCCTGTTCTATATCCCCAAAGATGCCAAGACTTTTTTTTTTTTTTATATTTCCATTATATATCTTGCTAAAAAGAGGCAAAAACATAAAGTTGTGGTAGTCACATTGGTCAGGCCCTGACTGAATATTTGCACCAGAATCAGTTAGTACATGGGCATGCAGAGAAAATCCCAACATATTCCTCCAATTAAAGCCTCAGATATATACTGTCACTATATACAATAGGCAGGGCCGGCATTAGGGGGGGGCAAAGTGGGCAGCTGCTCAGGGCCCCGAAAGCCAAAGGGGCCCCCAGTGGATCCGGGACACCCGACGTTTCACTTGGTGCCTCTGATCCTGAAAGAACCTCTTTCAACTGAAGCAGAGTCCTCTCAGGACTCCGATCCAGTTGAAACCTGTCACCTACCACAGAGCATGGGGATCTATTCTCCATGTTCTGTCACAGGACCGCTTTAACCATAGGACCAACAATGCACTTACACAGGGCCCTATGGTACGGGGCCCCATTGGGAAAACCTCCCAATCGTCTGTCCCGGTCGGTATGTCCCGGTATCAACTCTCTAGACGCAGATGAGTTAAATACAACGATGAAGCAGGAGCCGTCCGCAGACAGCTCCTGTTTCACCGCTCTTTTTTAAGTACATCCCGGTTTGCTACAATCCCCGGGAACTGTGGGCATGATGTGATGACGTCGCTCACATTGCGCCTGTAGTTCCCTGAACAGTCCAGGAGAAGAGACAGCAGGGGAGCGAGGAGAGGTGAGTATCAATGTTTTATTATGTTAAACTGGAGGCAGATGAAGGTGGGACATCAAACTGGGGGCAGATGAAGGGGGACATCAAACTTGTGGCAGATGAAGGGGGGGCATTAAACTGGGGGCAGATGAAGGGGGACATTAAACTGGTAGCAAATGAAGGGGGACATTAAACGGGGCAGATGGAGAAGGGTAGTAAACTGGGGGCAGATGAGGGAGGCATTAATCTAGCTGCAGATGAAAAGGAACATTAAACTGGGGGGCAGATGAAGAGGCACATTAAACTAGGGAGGCACATTAAACTAGGGGGGCAGATGGAGGGTGACATTAAACTGGGTGCAGATGAAGGGGGGCATTAAACTGGGGGCAAAAGAAGAGGGACATTAAACTGGGGGGTAGATGGAGGGTGACATTAAACTTGGGGCAGCTGGAGGGGGACATTAAACTGGGGGCAAGTTTGAAAGGTGCATTAAACTGGGGGCAACTGGAGGAGAACATTAAACTGTGGGGGTAGCTGGAGGGGGACATGTCTGTCTCTAATTGCCCCCAGTTTAATGTCCCCCTCCAGCTACCCCCATGGTATAATGTCCCTCTCCAGCTGCCCCAGTTTAATGTCCCCCTCTAGTTTACCCCAGCTGAAACTGGAGCACCAGGAGAGGGGATTTCATACTGTGGGGCAATTGGAGGGGAACATTATAATGTGGGGGCATATAGAAAATGGATGAGAATGGGTAGAGTCAACATAAAAGTGGGTGGAGCTAAATTTGCTGCGCATAGCCTAATCACAGGGGTATTTTATGTAATACCCCTCTGAACATAACATAATCAGGAAGTTATTGGTGCTGTGACCCAGACGATTACCATCGTCCAGCTCGCAGCGCCAAAAGAGTCACACCAAACACTTACACAACACAAAGTCATCAATAAAGATTACATTTTGTCGCTGTCTCTGTGCTGTCCATACCTGATCTTTGTAGAGTAAAATACGCGACCGCCTCTCTAGTGATATCTGTTACACGCTAAAATAATAGCAATAACGATTATTACTAGAGATGAAGGTATAAAAGATTTCTGACAGGTGGAAAAGATCCATCAGTCAGATAAGACATTTTCCCCCACTGAATGTCACCATATAAAATCCCAATTTTTGGCAGCTTTCAGATGGGTATAATAGCAGGTGGTGATGGGGGGGGGGGCCCGCTTATGAAACTTCTGCACTGGGCCCACCAATGTGTTAAAACTGCCCTGCTCTGTCATGCTGTAAGCCACAGTATAGTGCGCACCTAACGTCTTGACTCAGGCCGCGTGATGATGTCACTGCATCACGCAGTCTGTGCCGGACCTCTTCTGAAGCAGGGGAGACTTCATCAGCTTCAGTTGTTACGGGATCAGGTTACGTGAGTATAAGATTTTTATTATTTTTCTGGAGGACAGAGGGGAATTAAAGCTGAAAAGGGGCGCTGTAACTAATAATAGGCACTATAATAAGGGGGCACTAGAAATGAAGTGGAAACTATAATAAGGAAAAAAGGGGAGACTAGAATTAATAAGGTGGCACAATAATAAGGGGAATTAATAAGGTGACACTATAATAAGGGGAACTAATAAGAAGGCACTGTAGTAATGGGGAACTAATAAAGGGCACCATAATAAGGGGGCAATATAGCAAGGGGTAACTAATAAGAAGGTACTATAATATGGAGGAACTAATAAGGGGTTATATAAAAAGGGGAAACTAACAAAGGACACCAAAATAAGGGGGAATTAATAAGGGGGCACTATACTAAGGGGGAACTAATAAGAAGGTACTATAATAAGGGGGAACTAATAAGGGGCACCATAATAAGGGGGAACTAGAACTAATAAGGGGGCTCTATAACAAAAAGGTACTATAGCTGATAAGCTGTAATCTATGAGCAGACACTATTACCTATTAAGTGGTACAAAGTAGATTATTATTATCCTGTGGAGGAACAAAGAGTTTACAAAAAGGGAGTGTTATTAACAATAATAATAATAATATCGCCTTTCTGCCTCAAAGCAGTAATAATCCATTTTTTGCCCCCACACAAAAATAACGTCCACCTTTATTATTTTTTAAAGGACACAAAGGTGGGCATTGTTAGTGTGTAGTGGACAGAGAGGGGCATTATTACTCTGCAGGGGCATGATGGTGGGAATTATTATTATGGACATCATTACTGTGTAGGGGAACAGAGATGAGAGTTAATACCATGGGAATCATTAGTAAATCATTATTTTAATTATATAATCAAATTTGATTATGATAAAAGTGTGTGGTCACCATTATTCTATTGAGTACACAGTTGGCACTATTACTGTGCCATATTACTACTATCTACAGCACGACTAATGTTTTGGGCAAAATATGAGGCACTATCTGGCATTATGTGTTATTAGGGCAACAGAGTATCTGTGTAGAGGAGGGATCTGTCACTGTATTGTGGTAGTATTGGTTTTTGTACAGTGGCAGTAACAGTATGGTGGTATTATTAAGGCTATGTTCACACTAGCGCTCATTCTCCGTTCAGGTTTCTGTCCCCGAATCTGCTTAAAAATGCTAAGAGAAAAGTCCTGCAAGCAGGGATTTTTTTTCTCCTCATTTTTTGGGCGGAAACCCTGCCTTGTATAGAGGTATTATTGGTAACGTTAGTGCATGGAGCGCTTTGTTCCATAACAATATGGACATAATATTTACATTTGATTTTTGTATAGCATTATTATTCAATAAAGATATTTCTTATTAGAGCGTAGTGAATACCCTAATACTAGAAATTAATTCAGCAGCACTCTGCACAGTGTGTACCAACTGAATGCGTTTGTTTTGTTGGATTAACATGTGCTTGGCTTGCTGCCAGAAAACAGCTCCCTGCATCACAGCACAAGACAGGAGATGGCTGACCATATACGGAACTGCTTATATCTGTTATCTATGCATTCAAGATATTCTACACCAATTAGGATTGAACATGAGGACTAACGTTGCTATGTTAACCCTTTCCTATTCTTGCTGCTATATGAACTTATGTTGTCTTAATAAAGTATGTCAGTGCACTCCTGTATTCGGCTAAGAAAGAAGGTTCATACCAACTCTGTGTCTGGTGTCAATGCCTTGCCGCTAGCACTTAGCTCATATCAATTAGGACAACGACAGTGGGGGACCTGGTCATTTGGCCCACAAAGGGTCATGACCTTATCACTACCTCCATTGGTCCCATAATAGTTGAGGATGCCTTTGGGGTATCTACTACATGTTTGGTGCTGAGGCTTATGAGATACAAGACAATGTTTATGGCCCATATACCTATAAGATCCTATAAGGTTCACCAAACTAGAACATAACAGTCATAGTAACTCTGTCGTACTCTACTAGTCCATGCTCAGTAGTCACTTAGCGGATCCTAAAGGTCTACCACTTCTAGCCCAAAATCTGTCCTGTTCCTCCCAAAACCACCAAGACAACATTCAGGTTGGTCATTACATTATAAAATATCAACTCACCAATGGCCGAGGTCAGATCCGGTTCTGTTCTCTCTCTTCACCAGGACTATTGTGGGAGAACAAAGGTGGATGAAGTGGAGAAGACGCCTTATTGTAGGATTTCCAGAGGTCGGTGTATTACTCCATCAGCTGCTTCATCATAATGAAGATTTCAGTGTAAATTGTACGAGGAGTAATGAGACTTCCTGGACATGTATAGGAGTGGTGAGAAAGATCAGCCCTATAGTGCTGGCAGCATACCAACCACAATGAAATACTGTGACAGAGAGAGTAAACAAGAAATGTGCTCAGGCGCTCATCTGAAATTCTTCAACATGAGGATTTGAGGAAGAGAACTTTGTCTATACACGTCTGTAAAAATATTCAGATCCTCAATGTTAAAGGTGTCTGTGGATGAGATTAGGATAAGCTACAGTGGCTTGCAAAAGTATTCATACCCCTTGAACTTTTTCACATTTTGTCACCTTACAACCACAAACTTACAGTAAATGTATTTTTATTGAGATTTTAAGTGATAACCAACACAAAGTAGCAGATAATTGTGAAATGAAATGAAAATGATACATGGTTTTCAAAATTTTAATCAAATAAAAATCTGAAAAGTGTGACGTGCAAAAGTATTCAGCCCCCTGTACTCTGATTCCCCTAAATAAAATCCAGTGCGCACAATTGCCTTCAGAAGTCACTTAATGAGTTAATAGAGTCCAGCTGTGTGTAATGTAGTCTCAGTATAAATACACCTGTTCTGTGAAGGCCTCAGTGGTTTGTTAGAGAACACTAGTGAACAAACAGCATCATGAAGACCAAGGAACTCACCAGACAGGTCAGAGATAAAGTTTGAAGCAGGGTTAGGTTATAAAAACATATCCCAAGCTTTGAGCATCCCAGTGAGTACTGTTCAATCCATCATCCAAATTTGGAAAAAGGATTCTACAACTGCAAACCTACCAAGACATGGCCGTCCACCTAAACTGACTGACAGAGCAAGCAGAGCTCTGGTCAGAGTTGAACTTTTTGGTCTAAATGCAAAGCGCTATGTGTGGCAGAAAAGTAACCCTGCTCATCCCCCTGACCACACCGTCATCCCCACTGTGACACATGGCGGGGGCAGCATCATGCTGGGGGAGGGAAGCTGGTCAGAGATGATGGGAAGATGGATGGAGCTAAATACAGGGCAATTCTGGAAGAAAACCTGTTGGAGGCTGCAAAAGACTTACAACTGGGAAGAAGATTCGCCTTCCAGCAAGATAATGACCCTAAACCTACAGCCAGATCTACAGGGGAATGGTTTAGATCACAGAATATTCATGTGTTAGAATGGCCCAGTCACAGTCCAGACCTAAATCCCATTGAGCATCTGAGGCAAGACATGAAAATTGCTGCTCACAGACGCTCCATCCAATCTGGCTGAGCTTGAGATATTTTGCAATGAAGAATGGGCAAAAATCTCAGTCTCTAGATGTGCAAAGCTGGTAGAGACAGAGCCCAAAAGACTTGCAGCTGGAATTGCAGTTATAGGTGGCTCTACAAAGTATTGATATAGGGGAATGAAGACTTTTGCAAGTCACACTTCAGATTTTTATTTGATTCAAATTTTGAAAACCATGTATCATTTTCCTTCCACCTCACAATTATCTGACACTTTGTGTTGGTTATCACTTAAAATCTCAATAAGATACATTCCAATGTGTGGTAGTAAGGTGACAAAATGTGAAAAAGTTCAAGGGGTATGAATACTTCTGCAAATCACTGTACATATAATAGCAAAGTGAAATCCAACCTTCATATAATCCATAGGGGCTTTATACTGGAGTTTTAGGACATTTGTGTTGTTTTTACCTGTTTTTAATGGCATTTTAGGCATTATGGTCATACAAAGGTGCCAAAGAGGTGTAAATGTGACAGGTCATCATATTATGGATGTATTATCTTCAAGGGGAAATATCTTAGTGCCATTAACGAGCTGTGTATCTGTGTATTTATCACATGGATAACCTCTTTAAGCGGTTAGTTGATGTACACTACAGTCGTTGGTCTGACCTGACAGAAGCTTCAGATGTGATGTGAAATTATCAGTAAAAGAGATAAAACATTTAGTTCTACATTAACAGCTGTGAGTATGTGAACCAGAGGGCGTTATTGAGCGACCCAGGCCCAGGCCAGAAAAGGCTCTCAGACATGCCTTTCGGTGGGGTCATGTAACTCCAGAAGGCTGGAGTATCCTGCAGGAAGCAGGAAACGGTGGACCCAGCCAAATACAGACAGGGCGGTCTGTCCTCAGAGGGCTGGGCTCCAGAGAGGACTTACAGAGACTAAGTCAAGCTTCTTATTGCCCCAGAGGCTAGTTAGGGGCTCAAGGAGTCAGTGCCCTAACTGTGGCCTAGGTTTTTTGTTGTTTTGTTGTGTTGCAGTTAAGCTGAATAAAGCCAGTTTTATTTTACACTTGGACCGTCTGAACGCTATCTCTCCGGCGCCCAGTACCACGAACCACCGCTGTCAGGACCAGGAGTCTGCCGCCATTTGAGATTAATTCCCCCAAGTTGTCACATATGGTGCTACGGATTCGGGCATAAAGAGATCCACGCAAGTCCTGGAAGACAAGTGGTTGGTGACTGCTAAGTGTGCATTGTGGCCTACAGCTGGAAGAAATCTGTGATTTCAACTGAGAAACCCAGGAAGGGGTGAGTGAAATGCAACATAGCAAAGTGTGTGTAAAAAACTGGTGAAAGTAAAACTCTGGAAGAGGAATCCAGGGAATGGACTTTGTGTATACTGTGGCACAGAAGTCTGAAGTGTTTTGCTGATGGCAAGAAAGTAAGCAATGTGTGTAGAAGCTGGATATTGCAAACAGTCTATGGGAAAGGCTATGGTGCCATGTTGGTGTTTTCTGTGGAAGACAGAAGAAAATGCTGGTTGTTGTAGTGCCACATAAGTTAACTGTTTGAATACATGTGACTGCAGAAGATAGTAAAAAAAAAGTTGCTGCCGGTTGAACCCAAGGTTGCTGTGGAATATTGTGTAATCTTGTTAGTAAACCATGGGCAAGAAAAAGAGAATTTCAGCTTGTAAAAAAGCAGAGAAGTTATGCTCAGGTTTATTAGTGCATGTTAGGTAGTTGTCCAGTCGGGCAGGGGTTAATTATTGTCTGCTGAAACTTTCTGCCTTAGGGAGGGGTTTTTCCCTGTGCTTCTGCCCCACCCTTTGTGCTATATATACTTGGGCTTCACACTTGCACACTGCTGGTTATACTTGTGTGTTCAGCCATACCTGTGCTGTGAGGCTTGGTTCTCAGATGTTGTATGTGGATTCTGGGATTTAACTGTTGGGTGGTCTGTGCAGGGGACTGCTGGTTTATGTTATGTTAAATTTCAGGGTCAGCTCACAGGGATTCTAGTTAGGTTCCTGTGAGGTGTCCTCTTTTCAGAGGAAAACTCTGGCGTTAGGCAGGATTAGTCAGGGCGGATCGCAGGGCGATTTCTGTTATTATTTTCTCCTGCCAACTCTGTTTTACTTTCTTAGCTATTTTGTCGGCCCTTTATTTGTTTTGTATTTCTTTAATAAACCCGTTTATTATGCATGCTTGTTTATGTTTCATTTGGCTCGGGGTCGAACATAACAGTGCAGCAGTCTGAATGCAGAGAGACACAAAACCTGGAAGAGATCATGTGGAGGGCAAGTAAAGATAATGGGTTGCATGAGAGTGACTCAGTTTTTATAAAGCACCTCTGTTCTATGACTGAATATGTCCCTGCTGACTGTGTGTCTCATAATGGAGTGCAAAGCACCAAAGATGAAAATGTTATGGTGCAGCAGCTTCAAGATGAGAATAAAACCATCAGGTTCATTGATGAGGATGAAATATCTGATTGGAAACGGCAATTTGAGGTATTAGAAAAAGAGAACCTTAAGTTGAACCTGAAGTTAAAGAGAGATCTTGAATCTATGAAGAGTTCATATTCTAGTCATTGTGAAAATGTGGTACTGGGTTTGCCTGGAATGGACTGTGCCACTAATAAGGAGTTTGCTGAAATGAAATGTGCTCTATCTAATAAAGTTATACAGAGTGTAGAGCAAAAGCAAGTGCTTGAGAAGCAATTGCAGGATTTAAAGGAGCAGCATGTCCAAGACTCCATTGCCAAAGAGAGTGTCATTGAAAAATTAAGAGATGTCCTTGAAACTGCTAAACGTGAGAGAAGTGAATTTTTTCAGTGTCAGTCAGAAAAAAGACATTGCAGTCAGAGAAAAGCTTGCATGCACTAAAGCAAGTTCGCCTAAATAGTGAAATCCACGAATGGTGAAGCAGAGCTGGAGTTCTGGAACAAAGAGAAAGGGAACTCAAAGCTGTGAAGATAAAGAGAAATTGTCTGTTTTGGTGCAAAATAAAGACAAAAAATTGATGGAGATGTTGTCTGTCTATGCTCAGAAAATGCAAACCTTACAGGAGAGTCACAAAAAAGTAGAGACTCAACTTCAAGAGCTGCAACTAAAAGTCACAGAAGGGGACAGGTTTCAAGCAGAACTGCTAGACAAGGCAAACGGACTGCAGGTGGAATTGAATAATGTCACAGGGTTTCTTTCTCAAGCAGACAGCAAGTTTATCAAACTTTCCAAAGATTTTTCTACACTAGAATCTCAGCTTCAGGACACTCAGGAACTTTTGCAAGAAGAAACTCGTCAGAAGCTTGACCTTAGTACAAAACTAAAACAAATGGAAGATGAGAAAAATGGTTTCCTTGAGCAACTAGAGGAAGAGGAGGAAGCAAATAGAGATTTGACAAAGCAGATTTCAGCACTACAGGCTCAGGCGACTGATATGAAGAAAAAAATGGAGGATAGTATTGGTTCCTTGGACTCTGTTGAAGAACTAAAGGAAAAGTTGCAAAAGGAGCTAGAAGCTACAAATCACCGGTTTAAGGAGAAGGTTGCTGCTTATGACAAACTTGAGAAGATGAAAATTAGACTGCAGCAGGAACTAGAAGATGTAGGTGTAGATCTTGATCATCAACGTCGGATGGTGTCAAATTTGGAAAACAAGCAGAAAAAGTTTGATCAGCTGCTTGGTGAAGAGAAGACTCTTTCTGCTAGATATGCAGAAGAACGTGACCGTGCTGAAGCAGAGACCCTTGAATTGAAGGCCGAGTTAGAGAGGCTCAACAAGCAACTGCGCACTGAAATGGAGGATTTGGTTAGCTCCAAGGATGAAGTTGAGAAAAACCTGGAATCTGTGCAGATATTGTATGAGAACAAAGCTAATGCTTATGAGATGCTGGAAAAGGCCAAGAGAGAATTGGACCTCCAGATAGAAGACATGAAGATTCAGTTTGAGGGAAACCTGTCTAATTTATCTACTGAGATTGTAGATCTAAAAATGCTTGTTGCTAAACTAAAGGTGCAAGTGAACAAGCAGGAGGAAATTACACGCATGAAGGAACAGCTGGAGTTTCAGAGGGATCAAGTAAAGCGTGAGTCAGAAATAAAGTTGGAATAGCGCACTTTTCAGATAGAACAGTTAAAAACCAAAGTGGAATCTAAAAGAGAAGAATTGGATCGATTGCAGCAGTCTTTATCCAATACTGAACAGTCGGCATCTGCACTATCTTCAAAGCTGGCAGCACTAGAAGCTGAGAAGGACTCGCTGCAGAGCTTGTTAACCTCTAAAGAATCAGAGCTGTTATCCCTGAAAAATGTGATTCAAGAAATAGTCTTTATTCAACCAAGAGCAAGATAAGAGAGCCACAGAGATACGGGACTTGAATGAAAGACTTGACAAAAAGTCTGCAGATGAGCAGAAGCTTTATCAGAAGATGTTGGAGGATCAGTTCAATATAGTTCAGGGAACAGTGAGGGAATCAGAAAATATCATCCAGGATGATGACCTGACAAATGTTAGAAGAACATTGCAGAATATCCTAGAGTTAGGAGGCATAGTGGAAAAAGAGATGGCATCTACATCTGCTGCCATAGAAGATGCCAGGAAGATTGAGGAAGTTCTGCAAGTTGCAATAGTAAAAACTGAGATGGAAGCTGCTCAGAAAAATGTGGCAGTGAAGAAAGTTCTGGAGCTGGAATCAGATATTTGTGTGCTACAGAAGGCGTTAGAATTTGAGAAAGCCGAGACATTAAGGCAGCCAGAACATGTAACCAAAAAGCATCTGGGTACTAACAGTAAAAACTGTGATGTTGAAAACTTGGTATCCCAGTCCTCCGGTGTTAGCACAGGGAATGAAAATAACTTGAAGAATGTTGAGATGACGATATCACCAGCTCCTGTACTGTCAGAACGGGGTTGGCACGAAAATTCCTGCAAGCTATCACAGTACCGCAACATGCCTCCAGGAAGTTATGCGTATGAGATAGAGGAGGTAAGACTAGAGTATGGAAGTTGTTCTCCTGCTGCCGTACAGGTGTGGAAGCATTATACAGAAACCATTCCAATATATGATGTGGCAGTTGTTAAAGACATACCAGAAAATGTAGTTCAGCATGAGCTATTTTGTGAGGGTGTACTGTATGGCCCTTGTGCAGAAGAAGATATTGCGGTACAGACAGTGTCAGACTGGGATGTCTAGGGCCCACCAGTGGAATTGCTTCTAGGGGCCCGCCATCAAGACCCCTGCAAATCAGCGGTACCGAGACAGGGCGGCAAAAGGTAATAACATGTTGGGAGCCTTGTTGCTCACCCACCATACCATGTGTACCACTGCACTACCTAAACCCACTGCTACACCCTGTATGGCAAGTGAACAGCATGGCTCTTAGAATTATTACCTGCAGCCGCACTGTCCTGTAAAAGCTGATCTACAGAGGTCCTGGCTGTTGTATCATCGCAGATGTAATATTGCTGGCCTATCCTAAGGACAGGCCATCAATATTAGAAATATGGATAAATCCTTTGAAGAGGTTGTCCAGGAATTGGCGCAACCCATGTCCCTTGCGGGAGGTGTAAAATAAAAAAATAAAAAATCATACTCACCTGTCCCCGGCGCTCCGTTGTCTGCTGCCAGTGTCCTTTCAGTCTCGTGCCGGCGATTCCTTGCTGGGAGTCCTGCACCTCATGTGACCACTAAGACCAATTAGGTACAGGATTTCCAGAAATGAGGGGCCACCATGAGACCGAACAGATAGAGGCAGGGGACAATGGGGTGCTGTGGACAGGCAAGTATGCTTTTTTTTGAATTTTTATTTTTATTTTTACACCTCCCTGGCGGCCGCCACAGTGGTCGCTCTAGTTTATGGACAACCTCTTTTAAGGGGTTGTCTGGGCCAAATTTTTTTATGGCCACTTCACTGGTCCCCCCATATGGTGGCCTCTTCACTGGTCTCCCATACTGTATGGGGAACAGTGATGGAGCCATTATATTGTGTGGGAGCAGTGATGGGGGATAGCATCCTGTGGAGGGGACATTAAACTGTGTGGGGCATATTAAAGGGGTTGTCCAGAGTTACCTTTTTTATGGCCTATGGTCAGGATAGGCCATAAATACCTGATCAGTATGGGGCTGACACACGGCCCTATCAGCTGTTCGGAACCACTTCCGGCACCCGTTCTGTACACAACACAGGGACGGAAGCAGAAAGATCCATCCGCTGTTTAGTTTCCCGGCGCCTTCACTGCAGCTCAGTTCCTACTGACTTCAATAGGTGCTGAGATGCAGTGAAGGTGCCCGGCTAATACACAGTGGACAGAGCCTTCTGCTTCTGGCCCCGTATTGTGTACAGGACGGGCATCAGAATTGGCTCCATACAGCTGATCGGTCCGGGGTCAGCCCCGTACAGATAAGATATCTATGGTCTATCCTGAGGATAAACCATAACAAATTATGCCTGGACAACCCCTTTAATATACCCCTTTAATAAGCCACACTTTAAAGAGGTTGTCCAGTATAATTTTTGTCTTTTTTATAATTAGTCCGGGAGAAGTTAATTCCCCCCCCCCCCCCAAAAAGAAACAAAAACATACTAAACATACTCACCTTGATCCCGGTGCTCCGGTGTCAGCAGGTCCCAGCACGGTCCGGTCCTGCTGCTCCGCTGTCTTCTTTTGCCGGAAGTCCTCACTGGCTGTGACATCCCAGGTCCCTTCCTTTAGGCCGCTGATTGGCTTCAGGGGTCATGTGACGTCACAGGTAGTCACGTGCAGGGGGAACTTGCGCTGGAAGAAAACAGAGCTGCAGGCCGAACCGCGCTGGGAGACACTGGGGACAGGAGAGAAAGTTTGTTGTTGCTTTTTACCTGCCCCAGTGTAATTAAAAAAAAAATGTTATCCTGCACAACCCCTTTAATGTCCCCCAGGCTATTGGCCTCCATCACTGCTCCTCCAATGACCCCATCAATGGTCCCCATACAGTATAGGGGACCAGTGAAGAGGCCACTGTACAGGGAGGAATATTGATGTATATATGCCCATACAGTGGCCCCTTCACTGGTCTCCCCTATAGCAGTATTGGAGTTTCTGCGACTTAGGTATTGTTATGCTGGAGCCCTAGAGCAGGCACCCGCATAACAATACAGTGAGAAATTAGCTGGGGTGGGAGGGGGGGAATTACAACTCTCAACAGACCCAGAGCATCTGGAGTTGTTAGGGGTTGTAGTTATCAGAGTTGTCAGTGAAGTTGAAAGATTTGGGGGCAAAAAAGGGGGGAAAAGTTGTTTTTTTGTTTGCGTGGTTAAGTTGTACTTACCTTTCACACTGCTGGTTTGGGCTCCTATGCAGAAACCGCCGCCGCACACAGCATCAGTACGTCAGTGACGTTTGCAGCAACAAGCTGCAACTGGATTGGTTCCATTGGCTGCCCATCAGGATCCCCCTACCCCCTCCCTAGAGTAAATTCTTGATAGTGACGGTTATGGGTGCTGCAGCGATATCTCAGATACTTGAAAGAGATATAGCTTTAGTATCCACAACTGCAGTTGTCAAGAACATGGTAAATGAGCAGCGCAGCACCCAGCATGTAACCAATACTTGGACAGTATAATATGCTCCGCAGTGTCCCCAACACAGCATTATATGTTCCGCAGTGTCCCCAACACAGCATTATATGCGCCACAGTGGCCCCAACACAGCATTATATGCTCCGCAGTGGCCCCAACACAGCATTATATGCCCACAGTGGCTCCCACACAGTATTATATGCCCTGAGTGGCCCCCACACAGTATTATATGCTCCGCAGTGGCCCCAACACAGCATTATATGCTCCGCAGTGGCTCCCACACAGTATTATATGCCCTCAGTGGCCCCCACACAGTATTATATGCCCTCAGTGGCCCCCACACAGTATTATATGCCCTCAGTGGCCCCCACACAGTATTATATGCCCTTAGTGGCCCCCACACAGTATTATATGCCCTCAGTGGCCCCCACACAGTATTATATGCCCTCAGTGGCCCCCACACAGTATTATATGCCCACAGTGGCTCCCACACAGTATTATATGCCCTGAGTGGCCCCCACACAGTATTATATGCTCCGCAGTGGCCCTAACACAGCATTATATGCTCTGCAGTGGCTCCCACACAGTATTATATGCCCTCAGTGGCCCCCACACAGTATTATATGCCCTCAGTGGCCCCCACACAGTATTATATGCCCACAGTGGCTCCCACACAGTGTTATATGCCCAAAGTGACCCACACACACTATTAGGTGCTCCACAGTGGCCCCCCCCCACCCCCAGAGCCGGTGCTATTATTATACTCGGGGGTCTCCTCAGACCCCAGAATATAATAAGTACAGGTCCAGGAGAAGTGTTTAAAAATAACAAACACTTATACTCACCTTGTCTTACCTCTCCGGGGTATCCTCGATCCGTCCTGCTGTCTTTACCATCTTCCTTGGTCCCCTGGTCTCCACGTCCTGTGTCCCAGATGTCACCGCTGGGGCCTGTGATTGTACCTCAGCGGTCACGTGGGACGCGATGAGGTCATTACGCTAGCACGCTCCATGTCACCGCTGGGGCCTAATCACAGGCCCCTGCAGTGAGGCCGGAAAAGTGCCGGAGACGACGCTGAGTCCAGGACAGCCAGGTGAGTATTTTTATTTTTTTTTGTCACTTTCCCTGGGCTGGCATCTAATGGAAAGGGGCCGGCCCCTTTCCATTAACAATAGGTATAGCGGTCGGGGAACCAGGCCTTCCCACTATCATGATAGTCCGGGGCCCCGGTCATTTCCAGCTGGCTGCGGGCCCCGCACCCCTCTGGCCACGATCGTTACGCCACTGTCCATTGGTCAGGGGCCCGATCAGGATGGTCAGGAGCCGGTCGGGCCCCTGACCGTCCCGATCAGACCCTTGACCTTTGCATTGGCAAAATGTGTACTAATAGTCGGGGCTCAGGGCCCACCGGGGGATTCACCGATTCCCCGGTGGGCCAGTCTGACCCTGGGTACAGAGCTTGTGTATCTCCAGCAAAGAGGAGAGCAAGCAGCCTATGTCTCCTGTATGGCGAATTGTGAAGGTGATGAAATAAAACTTGCCTTTGCACAGAATGGCCAGGATCTTGGCGTAGCATTTAAAGTGAGGAGAAAACGGAAAACTTGACGGAGCGGAATTTGGAAGAAGAGACCGCCAGATTGGGACTTCTGGATAGACACTGGACAGGCATACATGGTTGAAGAGGGACTTCGACATAGGATGTCTCGCCCCATTGTAGCTCACCCCATGAGTAGTGAGCTGAGGGGGAGGGTATGTGAGTATGTGAACCAGAGGGCGTTATTGAGCGACCCAGGCCCAGGCCAGAAAAGGCTCTCAGCCACGCCTTTGGGTGGGGGCGCGTAACTCCAGAAGGCTGGAGTATCCTGCAGGAAGCAGGAAATGGTGGACCCAGCCAAAGGCAGACAGGGCGGTCTGTCCTCAGAGGGCCAGGGTCCAGAGAGGACTTACAGAGACTAAGTCAAGCTTCTTATTGCCCCAGAGGCTAGTTAGGGGCTCAAGGAGTCAGTTAGTGCCCTAACTGTGGCCTAGGTTTTTTGTTGTTTTGTTGTGTTGCAGTTAAGCTGAATAAAGCCAGTTTTATTTTACACTTGGACCGTCTGAACGCTATCTCTCCGGCGCCCAGTACCACGAACCACCGCTGTCGGGACCAGGAGCCTGCCGCCATTTGAGATTAATTCCCCCAAGTTGTCACACAGCTTATAACACCATATACCTTGTCCTGAGGTTTAGGTAACTTTCTTATAAAGATATCTTTATACACAAAGGTTTACACCGACCCCGCTGCAGTCTGCACATTCCCTGTCCAGCTATAACCACAAACTTCCTGGATTTGTCACTTGTTCCTCATGTATCACATTCTATAAACAGGTTTTTCAGGTTTGATGTGTTCAGCGACCTCTGACCACAATTTTCATCCCTGACCCAGAGAATGAGACACCCAGAAGTTTCATTACAGTACCTATAAGATGTATAATAAATCCTCTCTCAGGTCCGACTCGTTGTCCTCTTTATAAAATCCTGTTACTAAATATTATTTATCTGGACTATGCAAAAGAGGGAAGATAATACCAGAGGAGAGGAAAGTGAAAGTGATTGAAGAAACAAAGTACACAACTGACTATGGAGAAGACGGAGAGGAGACTCTGCACCTGCACAACATGTACCAGAAATCACCACATATTGTACTGTGTAACATCTGATCAGAGTCTCACATTTCTCATCTTTCATTCCTTAAATACTTCTTGTCATGAGTGCACACGAGGAGTCTCATTGGTTGCTGCAGAATCTGAAGGACTGAGCTTAGAAATGTATCTTTAAAAAAAAAAAAAAAAAAAAAGATTATTTACAAAAAATTAAAAATTTTTTTACTAAGTGTGATGATGAGACCCTCAATTTATGTATCTTTCTTGGACATGTATCATTCCTCATTCGTATCAGTCACATATCTGTAGGAATGTAAAGCTGTGTTTACATTGGTGGTCAATTCGCTCCAATGGTTTTATGTGCATACCATGCAGAGAGGGCCTGTCTGGCCCGTCAGTGTGATATCCCAGATGTCCGTCCTTCCCCCACTTGTTGGAATGCGGTGCTTACCCATCTGTCCGAGGATTCTGCAAAGGAGAGAGAGGGAGGGATAGTTAAGGGGGAGGTGAAGGGTGTAGCTGGGGGGGGGGGGTCTCACACTGAGGTGAGAGGGAGTTTTTTGTTAGTAGTCTTTGTGTGTGGAGCCTGGAAGAGAGACAGCTAAGACAGAGCTGTGGGCTCAGGTATCTTTTCTATCTTTTATTCCCATTTTTCATTTTATGTACGGTATCATCGCTCTTTTGCTTGTATGTTTATGCTTGATCGTATTAATATTGTATATTTCTGTATATGCTATTAATTCATACTGACCCACTTGGGTTATTAAACATATAAAATTTGTATCGCTCGTTTCGTTTTATCCTATGACCCGGTCTACTCACGGTGTGTGAGTGGGAGGTTAAGAAAGAAGTTTGATCGCAGGCGTGCCAGGCGGCTGGGCGAGGCGATATTCTTCACAGTGGTGGCAGCGTTGTGGGATCTTAGGATAACAGTGTGTGGGTGTGGTATCACGCAGACACTGAGGATTGAGGAAATCCTATGGCACGAGCGCGGTATGAGATCAAGCTTAAAATACAGTGAAAGTTTGGTACAGTACTGTTCCCTCCCTTCTTCTTTTTTTTTTCTGTCCTGTCTTTTATTTGGCAACGACTTCCAGTGAATGCCTTGCACTCTGAGAAGTGGAGCCAGGGGACGTCAGCAACTGACTGATACAAACGCTGCGCAGTTGGCTGATATGGAAGGTGCTGCAGCCGGGCAGGACGAGGAGCAAAGTCCTGAGGGGCTGGCACAAGAAAACATCACCATGCCAGACGGGTCAGCAGGTGCCCGGACCCCAGAGGTAACTGTGCCTGGAGAGACCAGTAGCCCCAGTTTTGTGGGGGTAACGGACTTATACTTGCAAATGGCCTTACAGCAGATAGACGCCAGTGACTATAGCGCCCGTCTGCAGGTAATTCACCAGTACCAAGCTGCTGCAGAGCGCCGGGTGGAGAGAGAAGCTGCAGAGCGCCAGGCTGAGAGAGAGGCCGCCGCTGCAGAGCGCCGTGCGGAAAGAGAGCATCAGCTTGAGCTAAAAAAAGCTGGAACTTTGCCAGCAGGCACAACCTTCCCCTGCACCAACTCCAGGAGCCCGAGCACTAAAGATCCGATCCGAGGACTTTCCAATCTTGGAAGATAACGGGGACTTGGACTCGTTCTTGCGGGGATTTGAGAGGGTGTGTAAGCAGCATCATATTCCCCAGGCAGAATGGGCCCGTTACCTGTCTCCCCGGCTGAAGGGAAAAGGCCTGGATGTTTCCACGAACTTACCAGAGGATGCGGACTATGAGACCATCAAAGCGGCGCTGATCCGGAGATACCGGCTCACGCCGGAGGTGTACCGCAAAAAGTTCCAGAATATACAGCGGGGTCCCACAGAGAGCTATGCGGATGTTCTGCACCACTTACAGGCTACATTCTGGCAGTGGATCAAAGGACTTACTGTCACCATGTTTGAGGGAATTGGGGATCTTATGATAAAGGAACAATTTCTCCAGGTGTGCCCTCTGGAGGTCCGCCAGTTCGTGTGTGATTGGAAACCCAAAACAGCAGACAAGGCTGCAGAGATTGCTGACGACTATGTGTCCACCAGGGAGCAAGGGATCAAGAGAGGAGCCACACTGCAGAGACCCCCAAGCGGGAAGGAGGGGCAAAGCTGGAGTTCACCACAGCCTGCAGTCTCCAAGTGGGGTAAGACAAACTCTGACCCGGGTGCCCCCTCTACTTCCCCTGTCCCAAGAACTCTGGGCACCCCGGGTACCCCCTCCAAGTCCCAAGGAGAGGCCCGGCGGTGTCATGCTTGTAACCAGCCAGGACATTTCAAGGCGGAGTGCCCCAACCGCTCTAAGAACCCCCCCTGTTTCCCCAGCCACGGCAGCTGGCCCATCTGTATACTTGGTGGGGAGGGAGGGGTTGCCATCCAATGCCAACCGTCAACAGGTCATTGTGGGGGGTAAAGTGGTCATGGGATTTCGGGACACTGGGGCGGAGATTACTCTGGTGCAACCTGACTTGGTCCCTGTGGACAGTATTATCCCTGGAAAAACTCTGACCCTGAAGGGTATTGGACAAGAACGCGTAACTGTGCCCATGGCTTGCGTCCATTTGGACTGGGGTGCGGGAAAAGGGATGCGTGATGTGGGGCTAATGTCTGATCTGCCTGCCAATGTACTATTGGGAAGAGATTTTGGGCCCTTGGTGTCCCAATATGGGGTGGGAGTAGCCCCACTTCGCTGTGACAAAATGTCTGTACTGAAGGATGATTTTAATGAGGTGTTGAAGCCTGTCACACAGGCAGAGGGAGGGGCCAGCCTTTTGTCTCCCCCTGCTATGTGCCCAGCTAAAGTAATCAGTGAGCATGTGAATGAGACATTGTGGAATGCTGACCTGGCTGTAGCCCCGCCCACATCTGCGGGTGATGAGAGCCCCCTCAGTGTGACCCTGGCTCAGCCATTCACCCAGGCAGTTCACTGTGAATCAATGAATGAATGCAATGTCAATGTAATTGCTAATTCTTGCCTTGCAGGTTTACAGGGTAGCTCTTCTGAGATGCTGGGGGCAACCCCAACTGAGGACAATGTGCCAGGTGGTCAGGTGGGTCACGGGGATCTCAGGGCCGATCCGGATGAGGAACGGACTGCTGGTGTTGCGGTGGTAACCCGCAGCCAGAGTGCTAGAGGGGTGGAAGGCGCTCCGACCCCTGAGCCGTTCCCTCTGTCACCCGGAGATGGCACTGAGGCTGTCGTGACTAGCCTCCCCACACTGGAGCCGGAGGAGCCCGGCGGGTATGTGACATGCACATCTCTTCTGTCCAGTTCCAGTCAGGAGTTCAGGGACGCTGTCCAAGCTGACCGCAGTCTGGGCGCATTGAAGGAGCGTGCTGATCAACCTCCCTTGGAGTCGGACAAGGACCGCGTGTACTGGGAGCAAGGGAGGTTGTACTGGGAAACGATCCCCACAAAGGGAAAAGAAAGTCGGCTTAGGGAGAAACATTTGGTGGTACCCCAACTCTATCGGGTGGAGTTGTTGCGGATTGCTCATGATATTCCACTGGCAGGCCACTTGGGGATCGCTAAGACCAAGGCTCGCCTCAGCCACTTATTCTACTGGCCTAAAATGGGGACAGATGTAGCTAAATACTGCCGTTCATGTGACACTTGTCAGAGGATGGGCAAGGCGGGGCAAGGCTCAAAAGCCCCAATGATCCCTATGCCCATCATAACCGAACCTTTCCAGCGGGTGGCTGTGGATCTCATTGGACCCCTGTCCATTCCCAGTCGCACCGGGAAACGTTTCATATTAACGGTAGTAGACTACGCTACTAGGTACCCGGAAGCTGTCGCTCTGTCTTCCACCCGGGCTGATGTAGTGGCCAAGGCTCTGGTAGGTATCTTCTCCCGTGTTGGATTTCCCAGAGAGATGCTCACAGACCAAGGTACCCAGTTCATGTCTGCCTTGATGCAAGGCCTGTGTAAGGTAACAGAAGTGCAACATCTGGTGTCCAGCCCGTATCACCCGCAGACCAATGGCCTGTGTGAACGGTTCAATGGCACCCTGAAGCAGATGCTCAGGATGTTAGTTGAGTCCCACGGGCGCGACTGGGAGCCTTATGTCCCGCACCTGCTGTTCGCTTACCGGGAGGTGCCTCAAGCCTCAACGGGGTTCTCCCCCTTTGAGCTCTTGTACGGGAGACGTGTACGTGGGCCCCTATCTCTTGTGAAAGAGTCCTGGGAAGGAGAAACGGCCATCCAAGGTGTGCCAGTCGTGGAGTATGTCCTGCGATTCCGTGACCAAATGCAGGCTATAGCGCAGCTGGTGCATGACAACATGGTCCAGGCTCAGGCTGACCAGAAGTGCTGGTATGATCAGAATGCCCGTGAGAGAACATACCAGCCGGGGCAGAAAGTATGGGTCCTAGTCCCTGAGCCCCAGGACAAGCTTCAGGCGAAATGGACCGGTCCATACGTCATGCACCAGCAGGTCAACAGCGTCAGCTACCTGGTCACTGTTGATCCAGGCCGGAACAGGCATAAGGTCTTCCATGTCAACATGATGAAGGATCATCATGACCGGGAAGCTAGTGCCTTTCCGGTATGCAGTCTGCTAGAGGAGGGGGAAGAAGAAGACCTTGTTGACTTGCTTGCTCATTTTCAGGAGGATGGGTCCAACAAGAAGGCACAGGTGAAGCCCCTGCTGGCTGAGGCCCAGCTGTCCCAGCTGGATGGAGTTTTGCACTCCCTACCTGGTCTGTTCTCCCGCGAAGCCCGGGAGAACTGACCAGGCCATTCACCATGTGGATACCGGGAATCATACCCCTATCCGGCGGTCGCCATATCGCGTCTCCTCGGAGGTACAGGTCCAGATGCGCAAGGAGATTGGCGAGATGCTGGACCTGGGGGTGATTCAGCCCTCTCACAGTGCATGGGCTTCACCTGTGGTTCTTGTGCCCAAAAAGGATCAGACCACCCGGTTCTGTGTAGATTACAGGGAACTTAATGCAGTTACAGTCGACGACGCGTACCCCATGCCGTGGATCGACGACCTGCTTGACCGGTTAGGTAAGGCCCAGTACTTGTCCATCATGGACTTGAGTCGGGGATACTGGCAGATTCCCCTGTCCCCTCAGGCACAGGAGCGATCGACCTTTATCACCCCTTTCGGACTGTACGAGTCCACTGTCATGCCATTCGCATGAAGAATGCCCCTGCCACTTTCCAGCGGATGGTCAACTCCCTACTGACGGGATGCGAAGGGTTTGCCACTGCGTACCTGGATGACATTGCCGTCTGCAGCTCCACTTGGGAGGAACACCTACAGCACCTGGTGCAGGTGCTGAGGCGGATCCACAGTGCGGGCTTGACCATCAAACCGGAAAAGTGTCAGCTGGGCATGCGTGAGGTCCAATAGCTGGGACACCGGGTAGGTGGGGGAACCCTGAAATCAGAACCTGAAAAGCTGGATGTAATCACATCCTGGCCAAGCCCCCGGCCAAGCGACAGGTGATGTCTTTCCTGGGTACGGCAGGGTACTATAGGAAGTTCGTACCGAACTATAGTGCTCTGGCTGCCCCCTTGACGGACCTCACCAAGAAGAAGTTTCCGCAAACTGTCCAGTGGACGGATCCTTGCGAGCGCTCCTTCCAAGCCCTGAAAGCGGCCCTGGCGAACGCACCTGTACTTCAGGCGTACGATGAGACACGTCCGCTTGTGCTACAGACAGACGCCAGCACCTACGGACTCGGTGCCGTACTGAGCCAGCTTGACTCAGCGGGGCAAGAGCACCCGGTGCAGTACCTCAGCCGAAAGCTACTGCTGCGGGAGGTGGCCTACGCCACAGTGGAGAAGGAATGCCTAGCAATTGTTTGGGCCTTGCAGCATCTGCAGCCTTACTTGTATGTGCGCCACTTCACCGTGGTGACAGATCACAACCCTCTGATCTGGATCAAACGTGTTGCAGGTCAGAATGGACGGTTGTTACGTTGGAGCCTGGTGCTGCAGCAATACAACTATGACATCCGGCACAAGTCTTGCCAGGCCCATGGCAACGCCGATGGCCTGTCCTGGCGGGGTGAGGCTGCGGAGGTGCGGGTGGAAGAGGAACGGAGGCTCCCGACACGCTCTAAAAGGGGGAGATGTGATGATGAGACCCTCAATTTATGTATCTTTCTTGGACATGTATCATTCCTCATTCATATCAGTCACATATCTGTAGGAATGTAAAGCTGTGTTTACATTGGTGGTCAATTCGCTCCAATGGTTTTATGTGCATACCATGGAGAGAGGGCCTGTTTGGCCCGTCAGTGTGATATCCCAGATGTCCGTCCTTCCCCCACTTGTTGGAATGTGGTGCTTACCCATCTGTCCGAGGATTCTGCAAAGGAGAGAGAGGGAGGGCTGGCTAAGGGGGGAGGTGAAGGGTGTAGCTGGGGGGGGGGTCTCACACTGAGGTGAGAGGGAGTTTTTTGTTAGTAGTCTTTGTGTGTGGAGCCTGGAAGAGAGACAGCTAAGACAGAGCTGTGGGCTCAGGTATCTTTTCTATCTTTTATTTCCATTTTTCGTTTTATGTACGGTATCATCGCGCTTTTGCTTGTATGTTTATGCTTGATTGTATTAATATTGTATATTTCTGTATATGCTATTAATTCATATCGACCCACTTGGGTTATTAAACATAATAAAATTTATATCGCTCGTTTCGTTTTATCCTATGACCCGGTCTACTCACGGTGTGTGAGTGGGAGATTAAGAAAGAAGTGTGATCGCAGGCGTGCCAGGCGGCTGGGCGAGGCGATATTCTTCACACTAATTCACCATTTTCAATATGCAGTGCTCCATCCAGTCTCCTGGGAATTCCATTAAAAGTGCCCTGCCGGGGGCGTGACTTAACGCCGAGCATCTGTGGACGTATAGTGCAAAGTCTCCTACACCAAACAGTGAATAAATCCCACCTTTACCAATAGAGGACTCTACCCCTCCAGATCTTCCTCGAGATCCCGGTATGTTAATTTGGGGTGTACTTCTCTCCCTCTCTGTAACCAATTCACTGCAGCCGATCACAGGGAGCACCCGCCATCCACCACTATTCCACAAAGAGTGTGCTCTCCTCAGCAGACCTAATTAAACACAAATATGAGAACATCTTGGCTGCGCCTGGGTCCATTGCTCTACTGACGGCCCACACTGCAGCGGAATCCCGCTCCCATTAGGGGTCATCCAAATCTGCATCCTGAAGTCTGGACTTCCTTGTGTGGCGCCTCTGCCTGCTACACATTTCATCACCAGGTGATAGTCCCATCTGATGTCTTCTTACAGATACTGCTGGGGCACAGCTCATCAACAGACACACAGGCAAGTGCATCTTGATCTATTCTGCCCCTGAACTGTCCTAACCTTGACAATGCTACTCTCTCACTGGTAGTGGCCTAGTGACACGGTGCCATTCTCCCCACCCACATGTGATCAAAGTAAGTAAGCATATGGGGAGTGGCTTGACACATTGACATGTAGATATCAGCAGTGAAGGCTCTGCTGCAGGACATCACAAATACAGGTGTTTATACTTACAAAATGGGAAAAACCAAGATCGAGAGCTCCTAAGGAAACCATGATGCCTCAGGTGACAGTATTCCCTATATCCAACTACTTCCAATCATTGGCGGAGGGCTCTTTATCTGCGAAAAGTGACTCATACAAGTCACTGCCGCCATCCTCCCTGGACCTGAACATCCGACACTCCTCCAGTCCTGTGAAAATTCAGCATTCATTCCCCTATCCTCTCCCAAGATCAAGTCTCATGCCGCTCAGCCCAGCCCACCAGTATCTACAGAATACACTATCCTCTCCGTGGATCCTCCAGATGTTGCATGCTCATCTACAGTTGCCAAGGTCCTAGACTGTATACTTTCACAATCAAGACAGTAGAAACCACCATCTCCTGTGAAAACCCCAGGAGTAACCCATACTCTCTTATCTATGCCTGTCCTCCCACAAAGAAATCTCTCTTCCACTCTGCGTCACCCACCTTGAATCCAGAGAGTCTCTCTACTAAGCATCTCCCTGAGGAAGATTCCTTCTCCTAGGAGGAACGATCTCCTCCGCAAACATGCAGGCCCAACAGATGCAGATCTCTGGGCCTCTCCAAAATTCAAGGTCCTTTTCCCTGCTGCCTACCACCTCCAGAAGAGGCTACACACACACATTGTGAAGCCACCCAGAGCTTCAGGCTCTTCTTGCATTACTCCCCAGTAAAATGGACATGGACAAACTTCCCACTGACCTGAAAAGAGCTTAGCGCCATGACCAGGGACAAAACAACATCTCCATTCTTTAGAGCAGGGTGGATGAGTTGGAGTCTTTCAAATATTCTGTAACATCCACCAAAGAAGACCCATCACTCCCCCCAACACCACCATCTGCTTCTACACTTAGATGATGTTGAAAATAGAAATCAGAGAAACAATATCCGAATCACAGGCCTTCGGTGGCCTGAGGCCACCTGTATGCCTGATCTAGTACCCACCCTCACACATTCAACCCATTGACACCCATATTGAAATCAATAGGGCACACAGGGCTCTTCATTCCAGGAGTACAGATCCGCTGAAACCTAGAGATTTCTTTTGCAGGGTCCATTATTATGCTATCAAGGCGGAGATTATGCAAAAAGCCAGAGAGTGGAGAAAGTTAGATATTGACGGAGCTAAGCTCACATTGTTCCCTGACCTGGCGTGCCTTATGCTCAGACAGAGAGCTGTGTTGAAGCCCTTCCTCATTATTCTCCAACACCGTAGAATACCATACTCTTGGGGCTTCCCTTTTCACTTCAGGTCCACTCTGGAAACAGCTTCATCGTTCTATCGGCCTCTGAAGAACTACCCACATTCCTTCAAACACTGGCTCTGCCCGACTGGGAAGCAATCTTCCGTGATTCCATCAATCAATTCATCACCCTCCACCAGGCAAGACTGATCTCCTCAACCACAACGACTTGGTCATTGTCAACGGAATACTCCACAGCATGCGAAAGTTACATGAACTTTTTAAGACCACTAGAATCCCCTCTGTTCTACTTCAGCAATGTTTCATTAACTGCACGTTGTTTGTTCTTAGTTCCCCAACATTATATGCTTAGGAATACTGTTTCATTTACCAATTCATGTTTATAGTAGGCCTATTACAGCCTCTGTTTTGAAATATTTTTTGCCTTACTGTTATCTGCCTTCCCATTGCACCTTCCATGATCCCCCAATAGTGCACCAAGTCTACTAATTCCACAGGCGATCTCTGAAACACATGCTAAGTCTCTTCCTTTAGATAAGTTTTGGCATCTACGACTGCCTTTTTGGGTTCTCATTTCTCGTTTCCCATTTCTCCCACACACCCACTCATGTGTCTCTACTCCCCCTGCAAACTACATTGGTGGCAATTACTCCTTTTTTTTTTCAATCTTTATTTATTTATTAATTTTTCAATAAAAGAACAAACAGAAGAGATAAATGGTATGGCAGAAATACATACAGGCAATGCAGTGAAACCAATACCACAACATCCGTCGACATAAACAAGTCGAAAACGGATAACAAGACAAAAGACAAGAAAAGATTGGGGGGAGTGAGGGCGATTGGTAAGCTCAAGAAAAACAAGAAAAATCCAAACAGATTGTTATGCAAGTGCATGTGGGGTACCAAGAGGTAGATAAGCATAAGCCAAATACAAACAAAGGGGGGGGGGGTGATTAGGTATCTCTACGAGTGCGTAGGTACCAAAGTTTCCAGGTGAAGAGGAAGCTAGAACGAACAGGAAGTCCCCAACTGCAGAGCTCTTCAAATCTGTAGAGTTGGTTAACCTTTTCCTTCCATTGGGAGATGGAAGGGGGGTCTGTCTCGCACCAACTAAGAGGAATCAATAGTTTGGCTGCCTGGATTAACCAGGTGATAAGACATGACCTTCTGGAGGAGAAGTTGGGAGTAGACACCCAAAGCAAAATGGTCTCAGGTCGTAGCTTTAAATCTATATGACAAATGGACTTAATCTCTCTCTTGATTGCCTCCCAGAAGGGACTAATTTTGGGGCAGTTAACCCAGATGTACGAGAGGGACCCTTCAGACAGGCCGCAGCGCCAACATCGTTCAGCGATAGAAGAGTCAATTTTATGGAGAAAAACTGGGATTCTATACCATCTGGTGAGCAATTTGAACGAGCAAGAGGGAGGGCGGGGGAGGCGGGTCCGCGTCAATCAGTGCAGAGCAGATGGGGACGTCAAGGAGGTGGGTTCAAGGGAAGGGTAGAGGAGCCCCAACAAGTAAGGAGTCCTACAGGCATTCTGGGAGAGGTGGTAGTGCAGGGGGATAGTGTGGTAGAAAAGGCCTGCCATACACGAATGGTGCCCCTGGTGAGGTCGCTAAGTACAGTATAGGCATTAGGGGAGAAACGAGAAGACCAGAAGAATCATTGGTAGGGAGCGAGCAGTAAGTGCCATTCCAGGGAAATATGGATGAGGGGAGTGTCAGTGGAGACCAATTCAAGCCATCTCGAAACATGGATGGCCTTGTAGTAGGATTGTATGTCAGGGAGTGTGAAGCCACCTTGCATTTTGTACTGGATTAGGAGGGAATAGGCTAGATATTGGTGGGAGTTCTTCCACAGGAAAGAGATGAAGAGGCTACGGAGGCTTTTGAAGAAAGAGGTAGGGAGGAGGATGGGAATCATTTGCATAACGTAGAGTGTCTTAGGGAGGATATATGTCTTGAGGATATTTTTTCTGCCCATCCAGGAGACAAAGTATATTTTAGTTAGCTGCTGTTTGAGGTCAGTCAGTAAAAGGGGGCAGTTGAGGGAGTAAAGCAGAGTCGGGTCAGCAGGAATCTTGACTTTAGTCGCGTGGGAGGGCCAAAGAAAGGGAGTGGAGGTTTTCAAATGTTGGAGAGAGCTGGGTGGGGTGTTGATGTTAAGAGTTCATTTCTGTGCTTATTGTCTATTTCCATTGTGTACCCTCCCCATACTGGTTCTGTAACAAAGTATTGTTATACTCTCAGTCCTATTGTATATGTTCTTTTATAAGATTTTGACATTCCTGCTGCGTCAGGACTGGTTCTACTCTCCTTTGTTATATCCCTGTTATTCTTTTTCTTTGTTTATTGCATGGAAAAACTTCAAAAAAGATATACACATGTAGACAAAATTGTTGGTCCCCCTCGTTTAATGAAAGAAAAACCCATAATGGTCACAGAAATAACTTGAATCTGACAAAAGTAATAACATATAAAAATTCTATGAAAATGAACAAATGAAAGTCGGACATTGCTTTTCAACCATGCTTCAACAGAATTTTTTTTAAAAAGAAAACTCATGAAACAGGCCTGGACAGAAATGATGGTTCCCTTAACTTAATATTTTGTTGCACATCCTTTTGAGGCAATCCCTGCAATCAAACGATTCCTGCAATTGTCAATGAGACTTCTGCACCTCTCAACAGGTATTTTGGCCACTCCTCATGAGCAAACTGCTCCAGTTGTCTCGGGTTTGAAGGGTGCCTTTTCCAGACGGCATGTTTCAGCTCCTTCCAAAGATGCTCAATAGGATTTAGGTCAGGGCTCATAGAATGTTTTCCTCTTATGTTTTCCTCTTATGTCCTGGGGCAGCAAAGCAGCCCCAGAACATAACAGAGCCTCCTCCATGTTTCACAGTAGGGACAGTGTTCTCTTCAAGATATGCTTCATTTTTCCGTCTGTGAACATAGAGCTGATGTGCCTTGCCAAAAATTTCGATTTTTGTCTCATCTGTCCATAGGACATTCTCCCAGAAGCTTTGTGGCTTGTCAACATGTAGTTTGGCAAATTCAAGTCTGACTTTTTTATGCTTTGTTTTCAACAATGGTGTCCTCCTTGGTCGTTTCCCATGAAGTCCACTTTGGCTCAAACAACAACGGATGGTGCGATCTGATACTGATGTTCCTTGAGCTTGAAGTTCACCTTTAATCTCTTTAGAAGTTTTTTTTTCTGGACTCTTTTGTTACCGTTCGTATTATCCTTCTCTTTGATTTGTCATCAATTTTCCTCCTGCAGCCACGTTCAGGGAGGTTGGCTACAGTCCCATGGATCTTAAATTTCTGAATAATATGTGCAACTGTAGTCACAGGAACATCAAGCTGCTTCTAGATGGTCTTATAACCTTTACCTTTAACATGCTTGTCTATAATTTCCTTTCTAAGCTCCTGAGACAACTCTTTCCTTCGCTTCCTCTGGTCCATGTTGAGTGTGATACTCACCATCTCACCAAACAGCACAGTGAGTATCTGTAGCCCTATATACAGGCCCACTGACTGATTACAAGATTGTAGACACCTGTGATGCTAATTAGTGGACACACCTTGATTTAACAGGTCCCTTTGGTCTCATTATTTTCAGGGGTACCATCATTTCTGTCCAGGCCTGTTTCATGAGTTTTCTTTTTTTTTAAAAATTCTGTTGAAGCTGTTGGAGATATACAACAGCCAGCTTTGTCTCTATATTTGCTGGATTGACTGCAGTTCACATTTATGACACTAGATGTAGCTGTTACTAAATGTTTATCTGTAGACACTCTGTACTTTTGTTGTTTTGATGCTGGTTGATATACACATCCTGTTATGTTAGTGTGTGTGCTGAACTAGATCTGTTATTCACCATGTGAGGTGATCTTCTCTTACTGCACTCATGTTTCACTAAAGTTTTGTTCCTGTTATTTACAAATGTCTATCTGGTTTTGCCTCTGCCACATCCAGCAATCGCACTCTGCAGCAGGTTATGGACCCAGTGATCAAATGAAGCTCCAGTGATCAAATGAAGCCTCCGTAACTGGATAAACCCCAGTAAACAGAAGCGGCCCAGGCAGAGCGAAGTCCAGAACAGAAGACGGCAGATGCAGAGATCGATATAAGGAAGCTTCCACAGAGACTGTTCCTATATATATAAAGGAGGGAGAATGGCCTGTAGTTCAGAACCTAAACTATCAGTGGCCAAGCTGAACAATGACAATTATCAGCTATGGAAATTTAAAGTGGAAATGCTATTATCCAGGGATGACTTGTGGGAAGTTATCACTACAGAGAGACCACAAGATAATTATCAGGACTGAGACAGGAAAAACAGACGGACACGGGCCACTATAAGCTTACTAGTAGAAGATGATCAGATTATTCACATACACAGTGAGAATACAGCGAAAGGCCTGTGGGATGTACTGAAAAGACTGCAAGAGAGATCCAGTCTAAACAGCAAGTTGTTTCTGCTGAGGAAACTCTACAAAATGAGGCTTAGCAGAGAGCAGGACATGCAGGAGCATATAAATGCCATGCTGGAAGTGATCACACAACTCAGATCAGTCGGTGACAATATAACAGATCTGACACTAACATTCGTAAAGACCAGGTTTATAATGAGTATCAGCGAAGAAAGGAGTTTTCATATGATTATACAGAAACTCAGTCCAAGACAGCTCTTAAGGCTACAGACACAAGATCACACAGGAAGGAAACCAGAGTGTGCTTTACATGCCACAGACAAGGACACATAAAGAAAGACTGCACTATATGGAAAGCAGAGCAGATGAGGCAGCATCCCTCTTATACTAAGCAGAAAGTCAAAGCCACAATTTCTGATTCAAGTGAAGGGAAGTGGAATGCCACATTTAAAGTGACAGGCAACCATAAATTGCAAGGCTGGTGCATTGACTCTGGAGCAACCAGTCACATGACAAGTGATAGAAGTTTTTTCACAGAACTTGATCTGAATAACTAAGAGACTATTTATCTTGCAGATGGGAGTAAAATATGTGCAGAAGGATATGGGAATGGAACCCTTGTATACCCAATGATGCAGGAAACAATTTAGCAATACCAGTAAAAGATGTACTGTATGTTCCTGATCTAGAAGGAGGACTCTTATCTGTGAAGCGTCTGACAAGCAAAGGACTCACTGTAAAATTCCAAGGTGACAAGTGTTCTATCCTAGATGGCAATCAGATGATAGCAAGTGCCAAGTTGGATGATCATCTATATCACCTCAACACAGTGAAGGAGCAGGTGAGACTATGCACACATAAGCACAATGACTGTATACACGTGTGGCACAGGCGTTTAGGTCACAGACACCCAGAATGCATACAGGAACTACAAAAGAGGAATCTGACAAAGGATCTAACAGTATCCCCTTGTTCAGTTATTGTTAAATGTGAATGTTGCATCAAATTCAAAGTTACAATAGAGCTTCAAGACCTCTTGACCTAGTTCACAGTGATGTATGTGGTCCCCTAAACCCACCTACACCTGGAGGCAACAGCTACATAGTGACTTTCATAGATGAATATTCAAGATACACAGTCACTTACCTAATGCAACACAAGAGTGAAGTTTTGGACAAATTACAGGACTATGTAATAAGGGCAAGTAACAAGTTTCAGAGAAAACCTCTCATATTTCGGAGTGACCATGGAGGTGAATTCACAGGACATAAAATACAAGAATACTTAAAGCAGAATGGAATAGAGCATCAAAAGACAATCCCCTACACACCAGAGCAAAATGAGGTAGCGGAAAGAAAGAACAGAACTCTGACTGAAATGATCAGATGCATGCTGACAGACTCTGGATTACCACAAAAATATTGGGGTGAAGCAGCAATGACAGCCACTTATCTGCAAGACAGACTCTTCTCTAGAACAATGGAGAAAACTCCATATGAACTGTGGCACAATGAGAAGCCGAGTGTAAAACATCTAAGAGCTTTTGGATGCAAGGCGTTCATCTCCATTCCAGAAGAAAAACGCACCAAACTTCAAAACAGAGCATTTGAAGGCGTCTTTGTTGGATACAACGACAATGTTAAGGGTTACAGAATCCTAAATACCAAAACTGACAAGGTTATCATTAGCAACAGCATAACATTTGTTGAAGATCTGAGAGACAATGTAATGACGACAGAGGAAGTAAGAACAGAAGAGAAAACTGATACTGATCAGCCAACATCTGTAACTTCCAAACAAACAGTAGAAGTGAGCGCAGAATCCATCAGTAATGAAGAACAGACACAACCAAGCTCACATACAGAACCAAGACGCTCGATGAGAGAGAATAAAGGTAAACCACCTGTATGTCTCTCATACAAGGCAAGCACTGCCAGTGCTAATGACCCTGCAACCTGGGAAGACATCTCTCAGCTTTCAGAAGGGGAAGCCAGTAAATGGATAAAGGCTGCAAAGAAAGAGATAAAATCCATGCAAGACACTAAAACATGGACACTTACAGAACTACCACCTGGAAGGAAAGCCATAGGTTGTAAATGGACTTTCAAAGTAAAATACAATGCAGATGGTACAGAGGAGCGATACAAAGCAAGACTCGTAGCCAAGGGATATTCTCAGAAATATGGAGAGGACTATGATGAGACATTTGTGCCAGTAGTCAAACATGCTACAATAAGAACTTTGCTGACAGTAGCTGCAATAAGGAAAATGCAAGTAAGACACTTTGATGTAAAAACAGCGTTTCTACATGGCGAGTTAGCAGAAGACATCTACATGGAACAACCACCAGGATTCAAAGATGAGCAAAGGCCAGACCTAGTATGCAAACTACAGAGGAGTATATATGGTGTAAAGCAAGTCGCCAGAGCATGGAACATGAGAGTAAATGAAGTGCTTACACAAAGAAATTGGCAGACTGGTGGATCTATGGACTCATTTATGTGGACGATATTCTGATTTGTTTCAAGCAAGAAGGGGATGAAGGAGAAATACTCCAAACCCTAAATCAGCACTTTGAGACCAAAGATCTCAGCAACGTAAATAATTCTCTTGACATTCAGATTGAGAGAAAGAAAGATGGCAGCTTCTTTCTGAACCAAAAGCACAAAATACAAGAAATAATTGAGACATTTGGAATGGAAGATGCAAAACCAGTAAAATCTCCCATGGAAACCAACTACCTGAAGAAGATAGACAGCCAAGATACACAGCCAAGATACACCACTACCAACTAACACTCAGTACAGGAAAGCAATAGGGAAATTACTGTACATTAGCAGCGCTACAAGGCCTGACATTGCTGCAGCAGTCGGAATCCTATGTAGAAAGACTTCAACACAAAGTCAGATGGACTGGAATGCTGTGAAGCGAGTCATTCGCTATCTTAAAGGAACTTTACACTACCAGCTAAAGTTACCAGCAAGTGACGAAAGCACCGACAGGATATGTGGATGCCGATTGGGCCGGAAATATCAGTGACAGAAAATCTACAAGTGGGTACCTGTTTCTTCTATCAGGAGGCGCTATCTGCTGGACTAGTAGAAAGCAACTTTCTGTTACACTACCATCTACTGATACCATCTACTGAAGCAGAGTATGTTGCAGCAGTGCAGGCAAGTCAAGAAGTCATATGGTTGAGACAACTATTAAAAGACTTGGGTCAACCACAGATGAAACCAACGAGAATCTTTGAGGATAATCAAGGATGTCTTGCACTTGCGCAGATGGAAAGAGTTAGCTCGAGAACCAAGCACATTGATGTGAAGTTCCACTTTCTGAGGGATCTTCAAGAGCAGGGACTTCTTGAGTTACTTTATTGCCCGACTGAGGATATGACAGCAGATATCCTTACCAAGCCCCTGACCGCTGAAAGACACTCGAGGCTTACAAAGAAGATGGGCCTAACAGACTAAGCCTTAGCTGTTGAGAAGGGGTGTTGAAGATATACAACAGCAAGCTTTGTCTCTATGTTTGCTGGATTGACTGCAGTTCACATTTATGACACTAGATGTAGCATTACCACTGGGGGCGGGGAATGTCCCTGTTACAGTACAAGACTATACAAGTGTTCTGTTAGAGACGTTCCCCACCCCCCAGTGATGACGCTGAGCTGTAAAGTTGTCCTCCCCGTCGGTGCGGTGATATCAGTAGCCAAAGCTAATGTGGTGACCAGATGGGGGGGGGGGGGGGTAACACTGCAGTTGTGATTGCGGGGGTGCGAACAGCGCAGACTTGTCACGGTCTCTGGGCACGAGGGCGCAGCGCTGGTGCTGTCCCACGTTACCACCACTGGTACCGGTGATGAGGGGGCTGCACAAATGTTGGTGGTGATTGTTCCCCCGGGGCGCTTCCCCTATACTGTGCCGACTGGTGGTGTTTGGGGCGCCCTGATGTTGTTGGTGCAGAGTCAGACACAGAAAAAGTTGTAAAGTTGAACTTTTACTTCCATGGGTGTGGAGGCACAAATGCTTAAACAGTTTCTTCAATACAAAACAACGGGGTACGCCTGGTGACACAGCAAAGTCCTGGGGTGCAGGGTAGACTTGATGAAAGGTGTTCCTAGCCCCTTATACTTCAGTGTTACAGCCCTAAGGTGCGTCTGGGCTCCTATTTGGCTCATAGGAGGATGCCCACCATGATACTAGTACATAATATTCCCCACTCACGTTATGTGGTCCTGATAGCTCAGAGTTTCGGGGTGCAATAGTCAGGGTGGCAGGATATTCCACAGGTCTGGCCTTGGCCCCTGGATCCTGTGATACTTGCTATGGAGCACGTGTTCCAGAATGTTCTCTCCACCACAGTCTCAGGCTTACAAGATGATGATGCTTGACTTCCTTCAGGGCATTGGCTAGGCAGACAGGGGACAGGATTTTCTGAAAAGTGGAGTATGTCAGCTCTCCAACCTTCCTGGGCCTGTCTAGGACTTGAGATACCTGCACTAAGCTCAGTGTTTTCTTCACAGGGCATCACACTTCTTTCCTCCTCCTTACTCACCACCCTTCTAACTACTCACACAGGACCTTCCTGAAGGGGGGTTACCATGGGGACCCAGTCATCTGACTCCTCCCCTTTATCCAGGTGATGTCCTTCCTTTGGACATTTGGTTACTATTCAATCCTATGGGAGGTGTAATGCATGTGTGAGGCTCACTAGGTGGCGCTGTGTTGTGTGAGACTCAGGACCCCCTGCTATGTCACACAGGCTATAAAGCAACAGGAAATAATGCAATATAATTACTACAGAGATCACCCTCAGCCCAGCCACAACCAGCTCTGGGATGCCTACACTAACAGCCCTGATATCTATGGAATGGAGGGAGATACAGATTGACCTGATACTAGGTTCACACTAGTGTTCGGGCGAATCTGCTCGAGATTCCGCTTAAAACAGCAGAGAGAAAAGTCCTGCTTTCAGTATAAAATCGGCGGAAACACGGCGGACCCCATTATAGTCTATGGGGTTTGCAGATTTCCATGGGTTTCCATTTTTTTAGGCAGACAGAGTTTCCATCCTTCAGGTCCCCATGCGGACCCAAAGGACGGAAACCGAGCACTAGCGTGAACCTACCTGAAAGTGCACTAAATTCACCACATCGACAGCTTTGTAATGGAGTATAACATGATCTATCAAAGAGGACATGAAAGGTCTTCTGTAAATCTGTATCTGGTCAGAGGAGGCGCTGTAATACTGCGACAGTCCAAACACCTCGACTAAATGGAAATAATAGGTTTTACAGCTCAGGTGATCAGATATGGAGAATGTAATTCCGCTTTTTCATCCAGAGGAGTCTGAAAATAAGAGAAACACTGTGTAATGCAGAGGTGGTGCAGGCTGTATAGGTAGTATAAGATACAGCTGGTACTTGTGGTTCCACAGTGCTCCAGCCAGAGAGGAAGGAGTTTCTGGTTATGTTTCACTCTGTCTTGTTTCTTCCAGTAATGCAATCCTAACATCCATTTCAGTTTGTTTATGAAGTAAACAGAAGAAGCAATACTGTGGAACCACAAGTCCCAGCAATATCCATCTGGTTGTAGAGCCGGCAGAAGAACTAGTATTGTATTGTATAGTATTACACAGGGTTGTGGGGTCAGTAGGCCAAACCACCGACTCAGACTCCTCTATATTTCCACAATCCGACTCAGACTCCTTCATTCCCTTACGTCCTACAGCAGCACAATATGGGGTATTTCTGCCCCTATGTGCTGGTAGGACAGGTGGAAATTTAAATTTACATAATTAATTAAGCAATACTATAAGAGGCAAAAGAGACCTCCCCCCACTGTGTTTTTTTCTGTCCTGTGTGGTGGGACAGGTGGAGGGAGGCTCCTTGTCCTTCCATTTTTACCTAAAAAGGATTTGGAGGGTTAACTACATTTTAGTAACTTTTCTCCTCTTCTGCTGTTCATCTTCCCTTGGGAGCTTTTACTCCTGAGGCTTCCTTGTTTCTCCATGCTGTGCTCTGTGTCAGTGGGAGATGTTGGCGGCTGGCAGGCTGTGCATTCAGTATGTGTCTGCTTATGAGCCTTGGAGACTGTGTTGCAGGGTTAATATTTAACCTCTATGCTCCTGTCCTGGCTGAGCTCTTCAGCAGAGCTTATGCTTCAGGTGTTTGTGCTCAGCTACAACAGATCACAGCGTCTCAGACACAAGTTACCTACACTGCCTTCTGATACAGTTATTTTTCCATCCCAGACTGCCACAAGAACACACTGCACTCGCTATAGCAGTGGAATCAAAGCAAGGAGGAAGATAAAGGTTTTAAAGCCGGGGGAAGTGAGGTTGTCACTTCAGCTCTGGAACTTTTTTGCAGTCCTGTTTTGCTGGGACTGTTTTTTTCTGTTACACTTCTGCAGCCTACTTTCTGTACTGCTGTATTGCGCCACTGGACTAGTTTTAGGCCATTCTCTTTACCGCTGTAGCCATTCTCTTTACCGCTGTAAAGACCCCATTGTTATGGTCAGGGCCGGTTTTAGACAAAGTGGGGCCCTGGGCAAAAATTAATAGCAGGGCCCCAAATGCTGATATACAAACAACACCATCGTCTTCCAGTGACAACCCCTATAATAACGCCTCCTTTCTGCCAACAAAAAAGTAATAAGCCCCATTTTACCACACACAATTCAAATGAGCACTTTTGTACCACCTATTAGATTTTTGCACCCAGTCATCAGTTATTATAGCGCCTCCTTATAAATAATAGTCCCTGCTTATAAATAATATTACACCTTTATTAATAGCTCCCTTATAACTGATAAATAGTGCCCTGTATCAGTAATATTCCCCCTTATCAGTAACAGTCACCCCGTAAAAATAATACTGCTCCCTTAAAAATAATTGCCCCCTCATAAATAATAGTTACCCTTATAAATAATAGTCCCCATTATCACTAATAGCCGCCTCTATAAATAGGCCCACTTAACAATTATACCCCCCTTATAAATAGTTCCCCTCTTATAAATAATAGCCCCCTCATACTTAAGTTTCCCAATTATATATAGTAACCCATCCTTATATATAATAGTTCTCCGTTATACAGTGTCGGACTAAGGGGCCTTAGGCCCACCAAAGGAACTTGTTCTGGGGCCCACCCAGCAGCTTCCTGCTAATAGCCTACACCGCGGCTCCTTCACTGAAGTCTTACATATGTGCTGACTATCTGGTATTACTGAGTATGTTCCCAGTATAGTCAGCCCCTATAGTACTGTGCAGGCCCCAATAACTCCGGTTCATGCATAGTACTGTATGGGGAATGACATGGCCATGGGGCACTACATGTATGTGCAAGATTATAGTGAGGGAGCTGTGATGCAGACATAACACACAGGGCTGCCAGCAGGAATTGTGAGCCCCCTCCCCACAGTATAATGCTCCACATGGTATATAATGCTCCACAGTATAAAATGCTCTCCTGAGCCCTCCAGTTTCCCCACATGGTATATAATGCTCCACAGTGACCCCACACAGTATAAAATGCTCCCCTGAGCCCCCCATTGTGGTCCCCCATGGTATGTAAGGCTCCACACAGTATAATATTCCACAGTGGCCCACACAGTATACCACCCCTTAGTGGCCCCAGACAGTACAATATGCTCCCCAGCAGCCCCACACAATATAATATGCTCCATACAGTATAATATGCACCCCACAATGCCCCCCCAGTATAATGCTCCACAGTGGCCTAACACAGTATAACATGCTCCATAATGACCTCCACACAGTATAATATACTTCCCAGAGGGGTTCCCCCAGTATAATGCTCCACAGTGGTCCCCCACAGTATAATATGTTCCCCACAGTCCCCCCCAGTATAATGCTCTACAATGGCCCCACAGAGTATAATATGCTCCCGAAAAGACCCACACAATATAATACACTCCACAGTGGCCCCACACAGTATAACAGGCTCCCCACACTGTCCATTCCCCCAGTATAAAGCTCCACAGTGGCCCATAGTATAATATGCTCCCCAGAGGGCCCCCGCTAGTATAATGCTCCACAGTGCCCCCTCCAGTATTTTGCTCCACAGTGGCCCCACGCAATATATTATGCTCCCCAGAGCATCCCCCCAGTATAATGTTCCACAGTAGGCCCCTTGCAGTATAATATGCTCCCCAGAGGGCCCCCTAGTATAATGCTCATTAGTCCCTCCCAAATAATGCCCCACAGTGGCACCACGCAATATAATATGCTCTGCTGATGCCCCCCCCAGAATAATGCTCCACAGTGACCCCACTCAGTATAACATGCTCCAGAATGGCCTCCACACAGTATAATATACTGCCCAGAGAGGTTTCCCCAGTATAATACTCCACAGTGGCCCAAAACAGTATAATATGCTCTCCAGAGGCCCCCCCAATATAATGCTCCACAGTGGCCCAAAACAGTATAACATGCTCTCCAGAGCCCCCCCCCCCCCAGTATAATGCTCCACAGTGGCCCAGCACAGTATAATATACTGGGGGGCCCCTCTGGAGAGCATATTATACTGTGTGGGGTCACAGTGGAGCATTATACTGGGGGAGGCTCTGGAGAGCATATTATACTGTGTGGGGCCACTGTGGAGCATTATACTGGGGAGGGGACCCTCTGGAGAACATGTTAGATTCTGTGGGGCCTCTATGGAGTATTATAAAGTGGGGGGGGGGCTCTGGAGAGCATGTTATATTCTGTGGGGCCACTTTGGAGCATTATACCTCTGGAGAGCATAATGCTCCAAAGTGGCCCCACAGAATATAACATTATCTCCAGAGCCCCCCCCACATTATAATTTTCCACAGAGGCCCCAAATAATATAACACGCTATCCAGAGGGCCCCTTCCCCAGTATAATGCTCCACAGTGGCCCCACACAGTATAATATGCTATCCAGAGGGGGCCCCCCAGTATAATATGCTATCCAGAGGGGGCCCCCCAGTATAATGCTCCACAGGGGCCCTACAGTGCTATTATTATATTATATTCTGGGGTCTCTTCAGACGCCAGAGTATAATAATCGAAGGCCCGGGGTAAGTAAGGTAAAATAACAAACAGTTATACTCACCTTGTTTTACCTCTCCTGGGCCTCCTCACGCTGCTCCGCTATCCCCGCCGGCGACCCCTTCTTCTTCTCTGCGGCTGACGTCACGCGTTGTGGACGTCACCTCTGAGGCCTGTGATTGGGCCTCAGCGATTACGTGAGGGACGCCCAGGGGCGCACCGCTAAGTTAGCGCCGCCTGAGGCGGCGCTAACTTGTCAGTTTCGGGGGGCAGCATTTTGATTGACCTAAATCAGCCCAAGATAGGCCGCTTTAAAAAATATGCTGAGCAGGACCTGTCCTGGGCTGGTTTAGCGTTTTAAGCAGGGGATGAGAGCGGTAGCTCGGGGCGGCTGTGCAGATACAGCTCTGCTTCAAGACTCACCTATTGTCAGCAGCGCTGCTCCAGCGGCCCTTGCCCTCCGCCTCCGCCCCCATTCACTTAGCCTGCTCCTTGCTCTCCGCCCCCGCCCGCACCCACGCTTGGCTGCGTGCATCACGTGACAAGACCTGACGTGATAGGACACACAGTGGCTCCTGCGCAGTCTCCTAAGGTGTCCCTGCTCTCAGAAGCGCTACTGAGGTAAGTTTCATATTAGATAAATATTGCTTTTCTAAGTATTTATCCCCTATCCATAGGATAGGGGATAAATACCAGATTGATGATAATGGCGGGTTGGGTCACGCGGGGGGGGCGGGTGAGGCAAGGTTTGGGGTGCGGTGGATGTTGGGTGTCGCAGGGGGGGCGGGTGAGGCAAGGTTTGGGGTGCGGTGGATGTTGGGTGTCGCAGGGGGGCAATTGAGGCAAGGTTTGGGGTGCGGTGGATGATGGGTGTCGCGGGGGGGCGGGTAAGGCAGGGTTTGGGGTGCAGTGGATGTTGGGTGTCGCAGGGGGGGGCGGGTGAGGCAAGGTTTGGGGTGCGGTGGATGATGGGTGTCGCAGGGGGGAGGGGGAGGGGCGTTGGCAGAAAAAGCCTCCAAGCAAAGAATATCCTCTGTGATAAGGAGCAGGGATTATGTGCCCAGCACTGTAAGGGTAGCTCATGCCAGGCCCATATAACCTTAGTACACTGCTGCTCAAACCAGCACATTACAGTCAGGGGCGCACCGCTAATGAGGCGAGGTGAGGCGGCCGCCTCGGGCGGCACTGTCGGGGGGGCGGCATTTTTACTATTTAATGTAAACCAGCCCAGGACAGGCCGCTTTAAAAAAAAAAAAAAAAAACAGAGCTGTCCTGGGCTGGTTTACAAGATGTCGCATCTCAGCGCAGGCGGCGATACAATGACGTCATCACGCCGCCTACGCTGAGACACAGACGTCGCGGACAAGAAGAGGAGGCGGCGGCTGCATCAAGGCATCGCAGGTGAGTATAGCTTTTTTTTATATATATAAATAGGCCGTAACCTGTTGGAGTATCCCCGGCAGGTCAGGGCCTATTTATTTACCTTCCCCGCGTCTGCTCGTGGCCGCCCCCCGCTTCCCCTTCTACTATGGGACGCAGAAAGGGAAGTGGATGCCGCTGTGAGCGGCCACGGGGATCGGTAAGTTAGGCCGCGGGCCGCAAATACTACTATTATTATAGACCCCGGAGTATAATAATCGGAGGCCTAGGGTTGGTGAGGGAACATAAAAACCAGTGTTACTCACCTCCTGCGATCTGATGTAACTCCGAGCAGGCTTGAGGCCTCTGGTAACGTCATCAGGTCGCGTCGCCGGCCTGATCACGTGACGTGTGTGTGCAATTAAACAGGGCCGAAAGCTGCAAGGAGTGCACCGGTGTCCAGGATAGAAAAGTAACTCTGGTTTTTATGTTTGTTACCTCCCCTGGGTCTCCAATCATTATACTCTGGGGTCTGAAAAGACCCCAGAGTATAATAATAGTTCATGGGTGGTCCACTATGGGGCATAATACCCTGTGCAGGGACCACTGTAGAGCATAATACCCTGTGCAGGGGCCACTCTGAAGCATAATACAAGTGCAGGGGCCACTATAGAGCATAATACCGGGTGCAGGGGTCACTATGGAGCATAATACAAGTGCAGGGGCCACTATGGAGCATAATACCAGTGCAAGGGCCACTACGGAGGATAATACCAGTGCAGGGGCCATTATGGAGCATAATACCAGTGCAAGGGCCACTATAGAGCATTATACCATTGCAGGGGCCACTATGGAGCATAATACCATGTGCTGGGGCCACTGTGGAGCATAATACCGTGTGCAGGGGCCAATATGGAGCATAACACCGTGTGCAGGGGCCAATATGGGGCATAAAACTGTGTGCAGGAGTTGCTGTGGAACATAATACCGTGTGCAGTGGCCAATGCGGGGCATAATACCGTGAGCAGGGGCCACTATGGAGCATAGTACCGTGTGCAGGGGCTGCTGAGAGGCATAATACAGTGTGTAGGGGCCGCTGCGGGCCATAACACTGTGTAATACTGTGTGCAGGGGCTGCTGTGGAACATTATAGTGTGTGTAAATGGGGCGCTATAAACATGGGCTATGGCACCTGTTTATATTATACGCTGTCTGTTTATAGTGACCGTGTGATGTAATTGTAGCCTTGTCACATACTGTAGACATGTACAGGACGAGGCTGCAGTTACATGACATGGCTGCTATGAGATGAATGACACTATGTAAACAGAGAAGCGGTCACGGCGCTTACACAGGTACCATTCAAACAGCTGATCAGTGGGGATCCTGGGTTTTTGAGCCCCACTGATTAGTTTATTAATGACCTGGAAAACCTTTTAATTAGTTAACACCTGGGGTATTATTAATAAGGGGCACTATTTATACAGGGTACACACGGACATTATTAATATAAAGATGCACTTGGGGGTAGTATTCATTATGGGGGTTATATCATATATTTTATAATTGGGGGTAGCAGCAGGATGGGTGTGCAGGTGAGGACAATGTGGGTCCGATGCCTGGAAAAGTGAGGAGCCAAAGATGTCCGTGTTGCAACCTTTACAGAGACAAGTCACAGCTGGAAGAAGTGGTCATGGCGGTCCAGAGGGAAGAGAAGGGAAATGTGAAGGATTAGTCAGAGACGTCACCTGTAAGTCACAGAATGTTACTGCCCTGTATTCACCTAAATGATAGAGGATAAATACCTGAGTGATGGGGGTCTGCCTGCTGAGACCCCCACTGAGCCTGAGAATTGGGTTTTTTCCCCCCACTAGGTGGGAATCCAGCCTGGCCGCAGCCATATATATAGGTGTCACTTGGTGGATGGACGAACCCGCGTGGCTCTCATTCACTTCAATGGGAGTGCCAAAGATACCCGAAGTCCAGTACTCAGCTATCTGCAGGGCTCCTATTATAGAGAATGGGGGCCACGTGGGCTCGTCCATCCACAAAGCAGAAGATGTGTGAAGTTACTTTCATTGTTAATGCCGTGTTGTTGATCTGATACTGAAGTAATACAGGAAGAAGAATTCTTAAAAACTGTTTTATAACTTTGTGTATATTGTGCGACGATAACAGTGTGTTAAACTAGTAGCATGGAAACTCAGTTTTTTTTTTTTTTTTTTTTTCGGGGGGGGGGGGGCGTCTTTCTATAGTCCGCCTCAGGCAGCAAAGAGGCTAGGTTCACCACTGGGCACGCCCCACGTGACCGCTGAGGCCAGGCCTCAGCAGTGATGTCCGGAACACCAGAAGATGACGTCGGACGCCAAGGACAGGTGAGTAAAAATGTTTGTTATTTTTACTCACCTCAGAAAGGGGCCCTGCGGTCCCTTTCTGTTATTGCTTTGGCCGGGCCTGACTCCGGGATCCGGAGTCATCAGGTTCCGGATCCCAGGGGCCCCTTTGGGGACGGGCCCTGGGCAATTGCCCAGTTTGCCCCCCCCCTAACGCCGGCCCTGGTTATGGTCTCTAAAAGAGTTTGTGTATATAAATTTATGTGTAAGTATGGTCTTCTCCCTACCTATTTAAACTTTCCTCCTGAGACAATGGTTGTCTCTTATATAGGGGAGGCCTCTGTACACTTCCTTTTGTTTGCTACTGTCTGCATTTTTCCCGATCTCCTGATACTGTTCTGACTGATGTCCTCCTCGGCTTCCGGTGGCAGCGGCAACTCCAGGAGGGAAAGTTCCTATAAGCTGAAACATTTAGTTTATACAGAGTGTGTCATCCCTCTGCCTGATGGTATGACTACACTCGCTGTCGCCAATGCCGTGGGACCCCAACTGAGGAACCGTGCATCTATGACGTAATTGTGTGGGTCAAGGAGCGTGAAAGAAATCCGGGACTCGATTTCTCAGATCTCTAAGAAGCCTCGTACTGAGAGACATTCTCAGTCAGTTCCATCAGAGGAGTAATTTCACATACTCAATGAGATGCACTAGCCTGATGAAGACACTTCGGAAAATTCCAGCAGACCTCTTTTTTCCTTGGTAAAGATGCTTAGGCTGCTGAAGTCCATCTGTTCTGAGACCGTGATATTGAATTTGGGGAAGCCTCTAGTTCCACCAATAGGGGACCTAGGGCCCTTCCAAGTGGACGTGACACTGGATAAAGCTTTGACAGGGGAGTGGAGACATTCCAAAAAGTACAACCAATTTATCCAGGAGGTTTAGGATCCTATTTCCCTCAACAGAATTGTTGGGTCCCCTGCCTAAGGTGGATATGGCGGTAGCTAAATTGCTCCACTGCGCTGTGCAAGTTGGCTTTAATCTCCAAGTCTCTATACATAGACACATGGAGTGCACCATTAGAAGGGCTTATTCCTCGGACTCTGCTCAGGCTTCTGTGGGCATCGCCTCCAATGAGCTAGCGAATAAGCTGTGCTCCGATCTGGGCCAACTGGCGTGAGACATTGACTCCGGAGTCTCTAGACGATCTATTATCCTTTATGGGTTGGTTTCCTTGGCGGCAGACTATCTAGCGGAAGCTTCCGTACACCAAGCCAAGTTGGCTGCCAAATCTTTGGCCCTCTCTACAGCTGCTAGAAGGCCATTTTGGTCGAAGCCTTGGAGAGTGGACAATGCGTCCAAGTATAACTTATGCTCCCTACCCTTTGAGCTGTGTAAATATTTTAGCAGATGCCTGGACGACATCATGGAAGGTCTTGCGATAAAAAGGATAAGTGCCTTCCGCAGTCCTTTAGAGGAAAAGTAGGGCTTTCTGGCCGGTTTCAGAAGTTATCAGCAACCACCTCAATCTACGCTCCAATATCAGAGGTGTGCTAGATATCAGTCCAGAGGGGCTGAACGTAAAGCTCCCAAAAGAAGGGGAAGAATGAAGCCTGGCTGTTGTTGCCAGCTTCTCGCCTCCTGTAGCAGCAAATACTCCTGTTGGGGGATGCCTCTCCCCTTTTTTCTCTCCTTCTGGCAGGAGAAGATCCAAGACCTTTGGTCTTACAAGTAATACAGTGGGGTTATGCGGACGATTTTCTTCGCCCACCACAAGACAGATTCATTGCAACCCACTTTCTTCCTGCACTGAAGCAGATTATACTGGAAAATTCCATTCTGGAATACCTGGGCAAGGGGGCCTTGAAAAAAGTTCCCCCTCAGAAGAAGGTTTGGGGTCTACTCTCTAGACTTCCTACTACCAATGATTATAGTCCTAATATATCTAAGTCTCTTCTTAGAGGAGAGCGTTTGGCTGGCATACATCTTCCCTCCACTTTCCATGATACCAAGGGTATTGATGAAAGTCAGACAGGACCAAGCCTCTATGATAACCAAAAAGTGCTTGGTGTTCCCAACTCATGCTCATGAGTCGAGAGATCTATTGGAGACTTCCCCCAATCCAGAACCTGGTTTTCCAAGGAACTCAGAAATGCCAGGATCTGAGGAGATTCAACCTGAAAGCCTGAAGGTTGCTCAGTCCCTATGGAAATCTAGAGGACTGTCAGAAGTCGTCCTGAAGACCCTTTCCTGTGCAAGAGCAGAGTCCACCAATAAAAGCTACCCAAGCATAGGTAATGTCTTCAAGGAGTGGTGTTCCAGACAGGAAGTGAATAGTTCGAATCCATCTACAAGAGTGATTCTAAATTTTCTTCAGGATGGCTTGGATAAGGGTCTTTCCCCTGCCACACTTAAGGTACAGGTTTCAGCCCTATCCACCTGCTTAAGTAAAAGTTTGTCTCAAAACACCTTAATTCCCAGATTTCTTTAGGGTGCAATGAGACTTAGGTCAGTAGTTGAAGCTCCCGTTCCATTGGGATCTATCCACAGTTCTTTCTGGCCTCTGCAACCCACCATTTGAACCATTGGAGGAGGTGCATCTTAAGTTTCTGGCTAGCTATCACCTCAGCAAAAAGAATACGAGAGTTACAGGCTTTTTTCTGAAGAGCCATATATTTTTTTCCATTAGGGTCCAGCTCAGATATCTTCCTGGGTTTAACCCTAAGGTGCCCTCTTGGGCTAATATCAACCAGGTGGTCTCCTTACCAGTTTTCTTTCCCAGCTCCATCTTCCAAGGAGGGGGGAAAACTCCATACACTGGATATAGTAAGGTGTCTCCAAAAATGTATCTTCTGCGTATACAGCCATTCAGAAGATTGGAGAACCTCTTAATTAATATATATGGTAGAGAAAAAGGTCTCACGGCTTCCAAACCCTCTTTATCAAGAGGGATTAAGGAAGCAATTTCTTTTTGCTCGGGTTAACATCACCCAAATTCATCAGAGTCCATTCAACCAGGGCTGTGTCGGCCTCTTGGGCTGAGAGTCGGTCTTGCCACTTGAGCAGTTTTGTGCAGCCGCTTTTGGTCATTCCAACTAACCTTTGTTAAACACTATCGGTTAGATGTCCGTAGTTCAGAGGCTACTGCCTTTAGACATTCATACTGTACTGTAGTGAGTGAGAACCCTCCCTAGGAGATCTACTTGCTTCTCTCCCATATTGTGCTGCTGTTGGATGTAAGGGAATCATTGATTATGTAGATAATCTGTTTTCCCTTAGTCCGAACAGCAGCACAAGCTTTCCCCCCCTTAAGAAGGATTGTTGTGGGGGGCGTGGCTTGGAGCCGACTGAGATGGCCGCTGTTCTTTGAAGCTCCGAGGCCTCACAGTAGTCCAGCGGCTCGTAGCGGCTAACCGGCACCGGCGACGCACGGAATCCAGGGCGCGGAAGGGTCCTCTGCTCCCCAGGACTGCGGCAATATGACGAAACAGGGGAAAAAAGGCCCCCCGAAGCGGCTGACCGACTTCTTGATGGCGCCGGCGGTTCCTCTCTGCACCCGCTGCCGCAGGCAGCGGGCCGCTCCGGCGCGGATCGCAACGGCACTCCAGGTGAGCAGCAATTATGCCTGGAGGCCTCTGGTGTCAGTCCTGGCTCCCAGGTCAGCCAGGTAAAAGCTTTAGAGGGCCAGCAGCAGGCTTCAAAGAGGGGACTACAACCCCCATCCTCATCCACTTTAGCCCTTGTCAGCCATCCTGAGGATCCTCCTGCAGAAGCATCCTCCCAGACAGATAACACTACTCCCACACAAAGTCCTGTAAAGCAAAGGATGAGATGGGATACCACATTTAGTTTTGATTCTCGCCCGGCTGCAGAAGATTCCCAATTAGGTGATTCAGATGCGCTCCAGGCTATCCCTGCAGGTACCCAATCGGCCTCTGAGTCCTTCTTGAAGGATATAATGCTGGCATTGCATCGGTCTATTCAGAAGGATATTACTAAGGCGATTACATCCGTATCCTCCACGGTTGATTCTCTTGGCAACAGAATAGACCATGTTGAGAACAAAATGAGTGAATTTGCTGAGGCACATAACACTATAGTGGATGCCCACAATGATCTGGAGGAAGAATTAGCAGCGGTCAAACTTAAACTTGCTGACATGGAAGATAGGAATAGGCGGAACAATGTCAAGTTTCGTGGCATACCAGAATCAGTCGCTGCTAGGGACTTGACTCCTTATTTGCAACGATTAATGAAAACTATCCTGCCACAATGCTCTGATGCGGATCTTATAATAGACAGGGCCCACCGTCTGCCGAAGCCGAGGGGGATGCCGGATCATATCCCTAGAGATACCCTCGCCCGCATACATTTCTACCATGTCAAAGATCGTCTCATGCTTGAGTCGAGGAAAAGGCCATCTTTGCCTGAACTGTTTAAAGAAATTCAACTTTACGCTGACCTTTCTCAGGCTACCATTGCTGCCAGAAGGGAGCTTGCTCCTGTTACAGCGGTCCTCCGGCAACACAACATTCCCTACAAGTGGGGATTCCCAACTAAAGTCATCGTTAACAGGAATGGAATGACTTCTACCTTTAACTCCTTTGACTCCGGGAGTAACCTGCTCCACCAATGGAACCTGCCACCACCTGCGCCTAATGTCCCGAAACCTTCAAGGCCCGAGTCCCATAAGTTGGACCCTCCATGGAAGTCTACCACCTCCGCCGAGTGAACAGCTCATTATGGACGTACTGTGAGTCACCTGTGGTGTGTTTTGTACCTCCCTTTTTATGGCAAACTTCCCCCCAAGTTTGCGCAGTATTACACTGCTCGGTTGTGTAACATTATTTTCTCTCCCCTTACTGTTAACTAGTTATGTGTTGACTAATGCCAATACCGAATTGTTCTTCTCTAGGCCTGAGAGATGTCATTTTAGTGTTATCCTCTTGTCCGACCCTCTATACTACCAGTCTGTATTACTAATTCTTGATAACATGAGTCAACAGTGCGGTGCGGTGGCTAAAAAGGCTAACCAAATTCTAGGATGTATCAAGACGAGCAGTGTAGCTAGATCAAGAGAGGTAATTATTCCGCTGTACTCTGCCCTGGTCAGACCCCACCTGGAATACTGTGTACAGTTCTGGGCGCCCCAGTTTAAGAAAGACATCGATTCATTGGAGCAGGTCCAGAGAAGAGCAACCAAAATGGTGGAAGGTCTACAAACCATGTCCTACGAGGAGAGGCTAAAAGAATTGGGACTGCTTAGTTTGCAGAAGAGAAGGCTAAGGGGAGACTTAATAGCGGTATTTAAATATCTGAAAGGTTGTCACAGTGCAGAGGGATCTACCCTATTCTCATTAGCAGAAGGAAGCACGAGAAGTAATGGGATGAAACTAAGGGGAAGGAGATTCAGATTAGACATTAGGAAAAACTTTCTAACAGTAAGGGTAGTGAGAGAGTGGAATAGGCTGCCACGGGAGGTGGTGAGTTCTTCATCAATTGAAATCTTCAAGCGGAAACTGGATAGGTATATAGCTGGGATGTTTTAGGAATTCCTGCTTTTGCAGGGGGTTGGACTCGATGGCCCTTGAGGTCCCTTCCAACTCAAACAAACAAACAAACAAACAAACAATAATATTAATGGGTGTTAAATTACTGTCACTTAATGTGAGGGGACTAAATAGTCCCTTTAAGCGTTCACTGTTGTGGAAAGAGGCTCTCAGATCTGCAGCAGATGTAATTTGCATACAGGAGACGCATTTCTGTGACTCTCATCCACCAAAGCTCTCTCACAAATTGTTCCCTCATATCTTTTGTTCCAATGCCACCAAGAAGGTTGCGGGTGTCCTCATAGCGGTAAAACATACAGTGTCATTTCAGTTAATACATGTCAGTTCAGATCCCAAGGGCCGCTATGTAGCCCTCACCTGTCTGCTTGACAACTGCCCCATCACTATTGTAAACGCATATTGTCCTAATGCGTCTCAGATTTCCTTTTTAAATTCAGTAATGAAGAAGTGTAGGAAGCAGGCTCAGGGCCAGGTTCTATTGTGCGGGGATTTCAATATTGTGCATGACGCTGCTGCTGACTCCACCTATCGCGGCAAGCATCCACCTCAACAATTAGGCCCTTGGCTCCGGCAGGCGGAACTTCACGATGTTTGGCGGGGCTTTCATTCCTCTGAGAAAGATTATACGTACTACTCTGCTCGTCACCAATCCTACTCCAGAATAGACATGTTCCTAGCCCAGAGTGATATGCTACTTAGAGTGCAAAGTTGTGAAATAGGAAATATCACGTGGTCAGACCATGCGCCTATCATACTTAGCATCCACTTAGCGGGCACAGTGGCTCCCCCTGTGTCATGGCGAAACAATACATATGTCATGTCTCTGAAATCGGTAACCGAGAAATTGCATACTGACATTGCCGAATTCTTTGACATTAATTCCCCCTCAGTAGAGGATAAGTTTTGCCTCTGGAGTTCGCATAAAGCATTTGTCAGGGGTCTAATGATTCAACATGCCTCGCGCTTTAAGCGCACTCGACTGAAAACGATGAGGGAGCTACTTGCTTCTATTGCTTCTCTACAGCAGAAGCACAAAGTTGACCCTAACCCTACCCTGTCGAATGCTCTGCGGAAGGCCAGGGATGACTTGAGCGCCCATTTACTGATGGATTTTGAAAAACACACTAAACGTGTGAAAGCCTCCTATTACCGGTCGTACAATAAAGCCAGCAAGCTAATGGCACAGAGAGTTAAGGCAGCAAGGATTAAATCTAAAATTCCATTTCTTGTGTCTAAAGCGACCACAGACAAAGTCTTCCACCCCCAACAAATTGCTGATGAATTTAGTAAATATTATCAGGACCTGTATAACTTGAAGGATGACCCGGACACCACGCAGCCTTCCATGATAGATGTTAACCGATTCCTGTGCTCTTTGCACCTTCCCTCTGTTGCACCTGCACAGCTGCAGTCTTTAAATGCTTCTATTTCCACTCAGGAAGTGGCTAGGGCGATTGATGGTTTAAAGCTTAATAAATCTCCCTGCCCGGATGGGTTCTCTGGGGAATACTACAAGCTGTTCAAGCCACTTATCCTTGCCCACCTTACTGAGGTGTTTAATTTTGCAATGGTGACAGGTACCTTTCCCCGTGAGATGCTATCCGCAACGATTGTGACATTACCCAAACCAGGCAAGGACCCCTCCCGACCCTCTAACTACAGGCCCATATCACTATTGAATGCGGACGTTAAGTTGTTTGCGAAGGTACTTGCGAACAGGCTTCTTGATGTCATGCCCACACTGATAGGAGGAGACCAGGTTGGATTCACTAAGGGAAGACAGGCACCGGATGGCACGAGGCGTGTGATCGCGCTGATTGCCGCGGCCCAGGCTTGACGGACGCCTTCTCTGCTCCTGTCCCTGAATGTGGAGAAGGCGTTTGATAGGGTACATTGGGGGTATCTTTTCGAGGTTCTCCATAAATTTGGTTTTTCTGGTCCCATTGCTACTGCAATCTCTGCACTCTACTCTAGCCCATCCGCTCGGGTGCTGGCGAATGGGGTCCTGTCCCGCCCCTTCGACATTACCAATGGCACGAGACAGGGGTGCCCATTGTCCCCTTTGATATTTTCATTGGTGATGGAACCTTTGGCCGAAAGGATCAGGACACATCCGGATCTGTCTGGTATCAAGTTAGACCGGACAGACCACAGAATTAACCTATTCGCGGATGATGTGATTCTGTCCCTCACCTACTCTAATAATATGCTCTGTACTGTATCTCAAATTCTGAAAGATTTCGGAGAGTTATCATATTATAAAGTTAATGAATCCAAGTCCCAGATTTTAGGAATTAGTATGTCTCCAAACAATATATGCCACATCAAAAACACATCACCCTATCAATGGTGCTCGCACGCTATACCTTATCTAGGGATACAGCTCACTCCAAACACAAAGGATTTAGTTAAGGCCAACTTTCCAGGCCTGCTGGCTATCCTTCAGAAGGAGCTTGATGGGTTAACTAAATTTGAGCATAGCTGGATGGGAAGAATAGTGCTATATAAAATACTGATCCTTCCCAGGATACTTTATTACTTCAGAACACTAGTGATACCGATACCAAAGTCCACCTTCCTGAGTTTTCAAAAACAAATGATGTCTTTTATATGGAATGGGGGCAAACCCAGAATAGCACTCCATACAATGTTTAAATCAAGAGACAATGGGGGTATGGGTGTACCAAACTTGTATCACTATTATTTAGCCATAGTTTTAGGCCAACTCCAGTTCTGGTTTACAACGAACCATGACAAACTGTGGCCAGCGATGGAGGCTCAGATGGTTCAGACTTCTGACTGGGAGGGTTACCTTTTAGCGTCTAGCCCCAGGAGTGGATCTTCCATATCTGCTTCACCAGCTGTACAGGCTACGATTGGGGCATGGCATGCATTGTGTACTCTGCAGGATGGGGATGCCCCTACGGTAGCACTGAATCTTCCCATTACGACGCTCCCCCACGAGATACCACATTTATCCCTAGACGTGTGGCGCAGGTGTGGGGTAAAGTATGTCTCTGACCTGTATAGGGGTGGCACTAGGGCGCCCTTCCCCGTGTTGAAAGAGACATTTGATCTGCCCGTAAGGGAAGCGTACACATATACCAGATTGACTTCCTACTTGTCTGACACGACATCGACTCAGGTACGCCTGCCACAGTCGGCCGCTGACCTCTTACACCCACAGGCTTCCAACTCGGCTTATAAAACTAAAACCCTGTATCAAATTTTGAATATGGATTGCACTTTCCGCAAGACTAAACACATGATCCTTTGGGAGGAGGACATAGGTAGCAGATTTGAGGTTGGTCACTGGCGAGAGGCGATCAGATGGGCTAAGCGATCCACAGTATGTGCCTCACATTGGGAGCAATATAGCAAATTACTATTACGCTGGTATTACCCTCCTTTACGTATAGCTAAGTTCTACCCATCGTGTTCACCTCTTTGTTGGAGGGGATGCGGGGAGACCGGCTCTTTATTCCATGTGTTCTGGCACTGCCCACTCATTCAGCCCTTTTGGGTTTCTGTGTTTTCCTTGGTTAATGGCCTGTGTGGTGGTGGGGTGGGGTATACACCTGAACTGGCACTCCTCCTGCTAGGTATTCACATGATACCTGGTAGACATAGAACAGTCGTTTGTCAGGTGCTAGGGGCTGCCCGCCTATTTGTTGCGAGAAGATGGAAGTCTACTGCATGCCCGGCCTTGACAGAGTTAATTTCAGCGGTGTCCTTGAATTATCAATACGAGCGCATTTGTGCATGTAATGGAGGGGGCCTGGATAGATTCAGGACGCACTGGGAGTCATGGGCAGAGGCATTCCCTCCACCGTACAATCATTGACGGACTATACAACGAGGCCTTCCCTTTCACTAGGGTATTTCTTCCTACTTTATTTATAGCCTCTGGGGGCTGCTATGATTTGTTATTCCTGTAACACCTATATACCATTTATTTAAGAAATTGGAAAATTGATATCTGGTAGCTGATGGGTCTCCCCCTTTTTGTAAGGGGCGAACCAACTACTCTGTGAGTGGGGGGATACGATCCGATTGTATTCATTCTCTAGGCCTAGAATATGGTTTGTGTTTTCTGTTCTTTTGTTGTTTTGCCCTTCGCTTTATTCCTTATCCTCCTCTAGCCTGTTCCCCATCTTATCCGTCTTATGGCAAAAACTGACTGTCGTCCCCTATAGCCTCAACATGTTAGGTTTGCCGTACGTTTGATTAGATTTACTTGTTCGTACTATGCATTGTCATTGTATATATTTTATTCATGGATGTACCTCATCTGAGTATATTGTATTGTACTGCGACTATGATGTATATGAGGTCATAACTGTGCCTTTGTTTCCTCAATGTGTTTCTAACTTGTATTGTATTTCTGTTAAAAATTTCAATAAAAAACTATTGGAATAAAAAAAAGAAGGATTGTTGTTTGTTCTTTATTCTTTATAACTAACACAGTGGGGGGAGATCTCTTTTGCCTCTTATAGGGGAGTATCGCTTAATTAATTATGTAAATTAAAAATTCCGCCTGTCCTACCAGCACACAGGGGCAGAAATACCCCATATTGTGCTGCTGTTCAGACTAAGGAAAAACACATTATCTACATAATCAACAATTCATGTCAGTGGCAGTAAAAATCCTCAAATTCACTGACTTCCTATGAAAGTATAAAACTAAACATCTAATTAATGATACAATGTTGATAATCGTGTAATATAATTACAAATAGTTGTATTTAGAAGTCGGAGTCAGGAGCTTTTTTTCTGACTGTGACTCCAGCGCCCCGGTATTATAGACTAGCTATACAATCTGCACATGTCTGCTCGGGAAGAGACAACATTTCTCCTTGTGCGGCTGCTTGTAAGAGAATCGGGGGAAATATCCTCAGTATGAAAAATCCAAATTATATTCCAGTAAGTGAGGCCTCGGGTGCTCTGCTGACAAGAAGTATTTAAGGAATGAGAGAGAAGAAATGTGAGACTCAGCAGATGTTACACAGTATAGTATGTGGTAATCTCCGGTATATCCTGTGCAGGCGCTGTGCCCGGAGTCTCCTCTCCGCCTTCTCTATAGTCAGTTCTGTGTTTTTTCTTCAGTCACTTTCACTTTCCTTCCCTCTGGTATTTCCTTCCTTCTTTCTGCAGAGTCCGGATACATAATATGTAGTAACTGGATCTTATAAGAGAAGGATGAGCCGGACCTGAGAGAGGACACAACACTTATTATACATCTTACAGGTACTGTAATAAAACTTCTGGGAGTCTCACCCTCTGGGGTTAGGGATGAAAATTGTGGCCGGGGGTCACTGAATACATCAAACCTGAAAAACCTGTTTATAGAATGTGATACATGAGGAACAAGTGACAAATTCCCATAGAACACCTGTGGAGAGATCTCAAAATGGCAGTTTGGAGAAGGCGCCCTTCACATCTCAGGGACCTGGAGAAATTCCAGCAGAGCATTGTAAGAAACTCATTGATGGTTACCGGAAGCGGTTGTTCGCAGTTATTTTGTCTAAAGGTTGTGCTACCAAGTATTAGGCTGAGGGTGCCAATACTTTTGTTCGGCCCATTTTTGGAGTTTTGTGTAAAATGATCAATGATTTGACTTTTTTTTTTTCATTCTCTTTTGTGTTTTTTCATTGCAAGCAAAATAAATGAAGATATTATTACCAAAGCATTTGTGATTGCAGTCATTTTCTGGAAGAATTGAGTATTATCTGACAGAATTGCAGGGGTGCCAATACTTTTGGCCAGCACTGTAAATATGCTATAAGGTGTTATTGTACAACTGATTGTCAGGTTTTACTGATAAGACATAAGACTCTGTTCATATCACATATGAAGCTTCTATCACATATATACATAGGAAATATTCCCTGACATAGACTTCAGATGATAATAATAATAACTTTATTTATATAGCGAGCGCCAACATATTCCGCAACACTTTACAAGTCAGAGGAGACATGAACAGACATTACAATGTAACAGAATAATTAACCTATCAAACAATAGGAGTGAGGGCCCTGCTCACAATAGCTTACAATCTATGAGGAATAGGAGACACAAGAGGTCAAAGGGCTTGTTTGGTACAATGGTCCAGCTATCTATTAATAGATAAGGTCATATAACTGAAGCTGTCTGAGCCGTCACCAGCCGGTAACTGTGAATATACAAATACTAAGTACATGGAGTGCAGGGAAACTTCTAGATGGAGGGGTCAGGATTTTAGGAATAGAGGAGGAATTATAAGATATGTTAGTGTAGTGTGCGGAGGTGGAGGACAATGTGATCAGGTCATGTGATAAGCCGCCTAAACAGATGTGATTTTAGGGCATGTTCAAGCTGACATAGTTGGATATTAATCAGATTGTCCAGGGTAAAGCATTCCAGAGCACCGGTGCACCTTGAGAAAAGTCTTGGTTGATTAACTCCAATGTGCATCAATTAACGCCTTAAGGATCGAGCCAATTTTTGCGTACTTCCCACATTATAAAAAGCACATGATGGCTTATTGTTTGTGGGACAAATTATACTTTGTAATGACACCATTCAATATCCAGGGCAATGTAGTGGGAAGCTGGAAAAAATTCAGAATGAGATGGTTTAAAAAAATAGTTTTTGGCCAATTTGTTATAGGTTTAATTTTTACGTCATTCATGTGGAAGAAATGGTCAGTAATGGTCAGTACAGTCACAGAGATACCAAATTTCTATAGTATTTTTAATCTTTTAATTAAAAAAAAAAAACTAATTAGCAAAATACAAAAACTTCTTTGTGCCGCCATATTCTGACAGCTGTGACTTTTTCATATTGACATGTACAGAGTTGGGTTTGGTGTCGTTTTATACGGGACAAGATTTAGTTTTTATTGATATCATATCAGGTAATGTCTGACGGTTTCAACGCTATTTATAATTTTTTTTTTTTATAATTTTATATTTTGATAGTTTGGAATTTTTTAACCATGAGGATTCCTAAAGTGTTTATATGTGTTTCTTATTTATTTTTATATGTTTTACTTACTTTTATTTTCAGGCTAACTATGGTCTATAACAGGTGGTAACCTTCCCACCCACACGGAGAATCAGAGATAGGTCACATATAACCTTCTAGGGGTCGTATCTTTGAATGGGTGGACGGATTTAAAAACAAAAAACAACAGATTGTTGAGGGGATCAACGAGGCTCAAACAATGGACATTATTTAGCATGTTTGGACTTGTGACAGGTCTTTTTTAATAACGCTTTGTCTTACTGAGATTTCAATGTCCTCTCCTTATACCCTCTCCCTCCTCTCCATAGGAAAGTAATGGATATGCTGGGAGTTGTAGTTCCCCTATACTAATTTCTTTATATCAATTTATAGTTGTAGTTCTTTTTGTTTATGTTGTTCTCTGTTTTTCTCCTATTATCACAGATATGAGATTCTGTATTAGATGATGTCTCAGACTTATCACATGACCTGATGACATTGTCCTCCACCTTCGCACACTACACTAACATGTCTTATCCTATTCTATCCTTCCTCCTCTGTTCCTCAGATCCTGACCCCTCCATCTAGAAATTACATTGCACTCCATGTACTTAGTATCTGTATGTTCACAGGTACTGGCTGGTGACGGCTCATATAGCATCAGGTATATGACCTTATTTATTACAAGATGGCTGGACCATTGTACCAAACAAGCCCTCTGACCTCTTGTGTCCCCCTATCTCCTCATAGATTGTAAGCTCTTGTGCCCAGGCCCTCACTCCTATTGTTTGATATGTTTATTTCTTTGTCACATTTTAATGTCTCATATTGTCTGTTCATGTGTCCTCTGATTTGTAAAGTGCTGCGGAATATCTTGGCGCTATAGAAATAAAATTGTTATTATTCATATGTTTGTATTATGAGGTTCTGCAGCAGCTGAGGTGTGTATTACATATATAGCAAAGATTAACAGATACTTTGTTTTGTGAAAATTCATTAGGTTTGCCCAGAAGATTCAGTTCAGATCAATTTAATTTGATCTGAGCCAAAACTACTATTATTAAACTCTGTGCTCTTTTCGGACTCCAGATGTTTCCATTCAGTTGATGCCAGAGCAGGAAAAAAAAAACAAAATGGCCACAACACAATATTTTTGCTGTTTCATCTTCCAATAAAATGTAAATAGCAATCAAAATATCAGACATTCCCCAAAATGGTCTAAATAAAAAGTCCACCTGTATGTAGAAAATATACTCTATAAATTTGGTACCATTGTTATATACCGTGTTTCTCCAAAAATAAGACCTACCCCGAAAATAAGCTCTAGCTAGATTTTCCAGGTTTTTTAGGCTTTTTTAGACTATGGGACGATTGCAGGATCAAGCCCCCTGGGTGGGGGGTTAATAGTAAAAAAAAAAAAAAAAAAAAAACTTCAAGCTCCCCCACTTTCACTAGAATACACTAGTGAATATTACTGTGAAACACATAAACATTAAGTATCCCTGTGTCCGAAAACGCCCGGTCTACAAACTTATAAAAATATTTTTCCTCTATGGTGAATGTCGTAGCTGGAAAAAAAAAAATCTGCAGTTTTTTTGCTGATTAAAATGTAAATAAAAAGCAAGCGATCAAATGTGTGATGGAAAAAATTAAGACCTACCCCGAAAATAAGCCCTAGCTCTTTTTTAGGAGAAAAAAATATCAGACCTTGTCTTATTTTTGAAGAAACACGGTAGAATGCAATTACAAATAATATATTAATGTAATACAGAATAGAGATAACATATCACTTTAGCTGTACAGTTGAAAGCCATAAAAACAAAGCTCATTAGAAAGTGTCGCAAACACAGTTTTTCTCTAATTCCACCCCATTCTGAATTTTTTTCCAGCTTCCCAGTACATGGCATGGAATGTTAAATGGTACCATTATGAAGTACAACTTCTCCTGTAAAAACTCAGCCCTCATATGGTCCAGTGAACGAAAACTAAGTTAAAATAAGTTATGGCTTTTGGAAGGCAATGAGTAACTCGGAAATTGAAAAATGGCTGTGGCAGTAAGGGGTTAATATACTTGAAACAAAAATGATAAATGGGGAATAATCCTTATTAATAAAATGTTCATTTTGTTAAAGGAAAGATTAAAGAGACCTCACAAGGAAAGTGCACACCGGAAAACACCCAACTCTCTACGATATAAGGATGGAGCTAACAAAACAGATGATGCTGGAGAGGACTCTGAAGATGCTGGACCAGTCAAGATATCAAAGGTTCATCGAGAAACTGAGTGTCTGGAAAGTAAGAGAAGAATATAAGAATATCCCAAAGGATGAGCTAATGGGGAAACATCCGGAACACGTTGCTGGTCTGATCCATGAATACTACACAGATGACTATGGGGCTGAGGTGGCCCGGGCTGTTCTAAAGGATGTAGATGAGAAGAAAATCCAGGAAGAACTACAGAGTAACCTGTGGTCAGGTAAGAAGTGATAATCTGCGTCAGTTACATCATGTATAATAGTTATCACTATATAGTAATCACAGTATAGACCCGGGTCACAGGGAACAGACCTACAGTGACCCAAACAAAATGTGGGAGCCCTTCAACAGCCCTGCCAATGACCAGAAGATGAAAGAAAGAAGTGTCCGGGGAGTGATAAGACTTACCAGTACATTCCCTGTGATTATTGTTAACCACTTTATAACTGGGCAATTTTGCCAGTTTTTAAGGCTCTAACCTTTTCTTTTCTTTCAGGTTATTCAAATAATTTTTGTGCCTTTTTATGGTTATACATAAGGCTTTATTTGTATGCAATATTTATTTTGCATGTTTCTTTGTTAATATCTAGATGTTTTTTTTTTAAAAGGAGGAAATGTGTCTTTTTTATTTTATTTTATTTTATTTTTAAATAGCACAAAATACTACAATTAAAAAAAAAATAGTTTTCCTTCTCCATTAGAGATTTGTTTGTAGTTAACTCAGTTTTGGGCTGCCTGGGGCAAGGCTAAGAACTTGTGATGTGGGAGTGGTAGTGTGATATTTGTTTTATTTTGTTTTTTTTTATTTTAAATATCATTTATTTTTTAACATTGTGCATTTTTTTTAATTAGTAATAGTTATAATATTATTATTTTTTGCTATTGTTGCTGATTTCCCCTCAATCTGGGACTGATACATAAGCCCCAGTTACAGGAGGAATACAGCCTCCTGGTATACGCTGCAAAGCTCATCTGGGTCCTTTAAAACCAGCTGCTCCTGCAGTTACCAGCACCTGATCGATCAAAGGACTACCTGGCTGAGGGGAAGCTGTATCATGGCTGCATTCATAGCAGTATACACAGTGCTCATTGAACTCTGTGTATTCAGTGATTGGGAAGGAAGTGATGGTAATAAGATGAAGGCCCCACATAGCAGGCCACAGCAAAAAAGTCCTGGGGGAAAAACTGTGGCCGCAATGCATCACGCTTTTTGCCGCAGTGCTTATTTCAGAAAATTCATAGAGATTTCCTCAGCGGTTTGCCTCCACCTTCCAAGCAAGTAGCATAGTGACAGTGAATAACGTACAATTGACATAATTTCAAGAAAAATCTGGGGCACACCATCAGTAAAAATGCACAAACCTCAGAAGATTTGTTTTGTTCGGTGCTCGGACAAAGTGAACCCCCGGTTCAGTTCATTTTGTACTTGTTATGATAGAACCGGAAAGAAAATTATACCCGGAGTTCTCTTCGGACCACAGAGTATAATAACTCTAGGCCCAGCAGAGGTGACAAAAGAGGTAACGGAAAGTGACAAGAGGACCAAAAGAGGTAACGGAAGGTGAGTATGTTTTTGTTTTTGTCACCTCCCCTGGGCCTCCACTTATTGTACCCTGGGATCTGAAGAGACTCTAGAGTATAATAATTTACCGGCGGTGGCCATTTTAGTTAATCTGAGACAGATCCCAAATTGTTTGGTTTTGTTAAAAACCAACCAGTTTTGAATATTCAGTTCAAATCTGGAGTCTGTGGTTTGCTGCACGCAGTTATCATTCACCATATACTGCTGCTCAAACTGACGCTCAAGCTTGGGCAAAAGTGCCACTCAATGTGCACTTCACCTTGCAACCTAGGGAGGGGAAATGGAACCAATGTCTTTCCCTGGTGAAGTTGGAGGTGGGAAATGGTCCAGTGTGGAGGAGGTGGATGAGTTCCACCTGGTGTTGAAACAGAGCCTTCCCTGCACCCGTGAGATGATGTCATTTCTATAAAGCACCGGGCCTCTGATGTACAAAACATTGACCCAGTTGGCCATGACAGCGAATGTATTGTCCACTGCCCATAATTTATGCTCCACATAGACATTTAAAAGGAGAGGCACACGTAAACATCAAGCAGGGACAACTTTTCTCGAGAAATAATGGCGGCTAGGTATTCTCCATGGAGAATACCTTGCCATCAGTTGTCGAAATGCAGTGGATTCCACTAAGTGGCATGGTAGCGACTGCACCGGCAGTAATTTGGCCAGGTGGGGGTTAAACTTGCAGACCAGTCTGATGACTGGGTGCAGATTACTTGGAGGAGGAGAAGCAGATGGAGATGATGATTATGAATGATAATCATTCATAATGGTGACGTTGCCCACCATCTACTAGATGTGGAATGGATTTGGCTTGCCTAATAAGACGATCATAAGGAGAAGTAATGGAACAGTCTTGATCACTTGGTGCCACTGCTAATTTGACTTTTCCAAATATGCTGGTGACACCATTTTATGTGAGTATGGAGAGATCTAGTTCCTACACATGTGCCTGCACACCCATGACTAATTATATGTTTGCAGATCTTGCACCTTATCATCAATTTGTCTTTTGGTAATGTACAAAAAAAACTTCCATACAGGAGTTGGTCACATGTAGCTGTTACTGCCAAAATCAGAAATGTGTCTGCCAGGGCCACTACCACCCAAGCTTGTGTGTGTTACCCTGACTCAGTTGCCAGGTATTATCTGTAATAGAATCATCATTGGATTCTGTATCACCTTCCTCACTTTCTTGTAACTCTTCATGGCAATGGGATTCCTGAATGGCCTCACAATTCCTAACAGATTTTCCCCTAGTGCCCCTACCAGCATTACCACCAGTAGCACAACACCTGCCACTGCTACCTCCACCAACACTCATGTCTTCCACTTCTACCTCCTCTATATCAAAAACACTGTTTGTTCTCATCCAACTTATCAAAAAGAGGAGGAAGTCTTAGGCTATGAGGAATACCTCTCTCAGCAGATGCCACATGACTATTAGAGAATGGGATCTGTGTCAGTGAAGATAAAGGAGAAGACATGGTTGACAGTGCAGAAAGACATGATACAGTGAAGGAAATAAGTATTTGATCCCTTGCTGATTTTGTAAGTTTGCCCACTGGCAAAGACATGAACAGTCTATAATTTTAAGGGTAGGTTAATTTTAACAGAAAATCCAGAAAATCACATTGTATAAATTTAATACATTTATTTGCATTTTGCAGAGAGCAATAAGTTTTTGATCCCCTACCAACCATTAAGAGTTCTGGCTCCTACAGACCAGTTAGACGCTCTCTTATATTGTCACCTGTATAAAAGACTCCGGTCCACAGACTCAATGAATCAGTCAGACTCTAACCTCTACAACATGGGCAAGACCAAAGAGCTTTCTAAGGATGTCAGGGACAAGATCATAGACCTGCACAAGGCTGGAATGGGCTACAAAACCATAAGTAAGACGCTGGGTGAGAAGGAGACAACTGTTGGTGCAATAGTAAGAAAATGGAAGAAATACAAAATGACTGTCAATCGACATCAATCTGGGGCTCCCTGCAAAATCTCATCTCGTGGGGTATCCTTGATCATTAGGAAGGTGAGAGATCTGCCTAAAACTACATGGGGGGAACTTGTTAATGATCTCAAGGCAGCTGTGACCACAGTCACCAAGAAAACCATTGGTAACATATTACGCCGTAATGGATTAAAATCCTGCAGTGTCCGCAAGGTCCCCCTGCTCAAGAAGGCCCATGTGCAGGCCCGTCTGAAGTTTGCCAATGAACACCTGGATGATTCTGCGAGTGAATGGGAGAAGGTGCTGTGGTCAGATGAGACTAAAATTGAGCTCTTTGGCATTAACTCAACTCGCTGTGTTTGGAGGAAGAGAAATGCTGCCTATGATCCAAAGAACACCGTCCCCACTGTCAAGCATGGAGGTGGAAACATTATGTTTTGGGGGTGTTTCTCTGCTAAGGGCACAGGACTACCTCACCGCATCAATGGGAGAATGGATGGAGCCATGTACCGTAAAATCCTGAGTGACAACCTCCTCAACATCGACTAAAAAAAACGTCTGACTGCTGGGCTTGCCAACAAGGGTTTTGCCACCAAGTATTAAGTCAGAGGGATCAAATACTTATTTCTCTCTGCAAAATGCAAATAAATTTATAAAATTTATACAATGTGATTTTCTGGATTTTATTTTTCATATTCTATCACTCACTGTTAAAATTAACCTACCCTTAAAATTATAGACTGTTCATGTCTTTGTCACTGGGCAAACTTACAAAATCAGCAAGGGATCAAATACTTATTTCCTTCACTGTATATTACATGTTGAGGTATGTAAGCATCTCCTGACATCGTGAAGATACTCCTAGATGAGCCAAAAGTCTAATTGCGGGGAAGGTCTGTTATCTTTATAAGTGGTATCAACAGAGATGTCATGAATTATGTTGAAATCTCCACACATTATACATTTACCTTGAATCTTGCCTTTAAGTTTTTTACACAAGATATTCAAAAAAGCAACCTGGGAAGAGTTTGGGCAATAGACATTAACTATGGTAAAAGTAACATTATTAAGGGAGCAGATCAGAGCTATAAGTCTCCCTTTGTGATCTACAGTGCTGGCCAAAAGTATTGGCACCCTTGCAATTCTGTCAGATAATACTCAATTTCTTCCAGAAAATGATTGCAATCACAAATGCTTTGGTAATAATATCTTCATTTATTTTGCTTGCAATGAAAAAACACAAAAGAGAATGAAAAAAAAGTCAAATCATTGATCATTTTACACAAAACTCCAAAAATGGGCCGGACAAAAGTATTGGCACCCTCAGCCTAATACTTGGTAGCACAACCTTTAGACAAAATAACTGCGAACAACCGCTTCCGGTAACCATCAATGAGTTTTTTACAATGCTCTGCTGGAATTTTAGACCATTCTTCTTTGGCCAATTTCTCCAGGTCCCTGAGATTTGAAGGCTGCCTTCTCCAAACTGCCATTTTGAGATCTCTCCACAGGTGTTCTATGGGATTCAGGTCTGGACTCATTGCTGGCCACTTTAGAAGTCTCCAGTGCTTTCTCTCAAACCATTTTCTAGTGCTTTTTGAAGTGTGTTTTGGGTCATTGTCCTGCTGGAAGACCCATGACCTCTGAGGGAGACCCAGCTTTCTCACACTGGGCCCTACATTATGCTGCAGACTTCATAATGCCATGCACACGGTCAAGCAGTCCAGTGCCAGAGGCAGCAAAGCAACCCCAAAACATCAGGGAACCTCCACCATGTTTGACTGTAGGGACCGTGTTCTTTTCTTTGAAGGCCTCTTTTTTTTTCCTGTAAACTCTATGTTGATGCCTTTTCCCAAAAAGCTCTACTTTTGTCTCATCTGACCAGAGAACATTCTTCCAAAAAGTTTTTGGCTTTCTCAGGTAAGTTTTGGTTTTTTTATGTCTCTGGGTCAGAAGTGGGGTCTTCCTGGGTATCCTACCATAGAGTCCCTTTTCATTCAGACGCCAATGGATAGTACGGGTTGACACTGTTGTACCCTCGGACTGCAGGGCAGCTAGAACTTGTTTGGATGTTAGTCGAGGTTCTTTAGCCACCATTCGCACAATCTTTAGTTGAAATCTCTCGTCAATTTTTCTTTTCTGTCCACATCTAGGGAGGTTAGCCACAGTGCCATGGGCTTTACACTTCTTGATGACACTGCGCACGGTAGACACAGGAACATGCAGGTCTTTGGAGATGGACTTGTAGCCTTGAGATTGCTCATGCTTCCTCACAATTTTGCTTCTCAAGTCCTCAGACAGTTCTTTGGTCTTCTTTCTTTTATCCATGCTCAATGTGGTACACACAAGGACACAGGACAGAGGTTGAGTCAACTTTAATCCATTTCAACTGGCTGCAAGTGTGATTTAGTTATTGCCACCACCTGTTATGTGCCACAGGTAAGTAACAGGTGCTGTTAATTACACAAATTAGAGAAGCATCACATGATTTTTCAAAGGGTGCCAATACTTTTGTCCACCCCTTTTTTATGTTTGGTGTGGAATTATATCCAATTTGACTTTTTGACAATTCTTTTTGTGGTTTTCCATTGAAGACAAATTAAATGAAGATATTATTACCAAAGCATTTGTGATTGCAATCATTTTCTGGAAGAAATTGAGTATTATCTGACAGAATTGCAGGGGTGCCAATACTTTTGGCCAGCACTGTATAATAGAGTCAATCAGTTGAAACATGACAGTATTTCTGATAGCAATAATGGCACCCGCTTTCTTCCGGTCAGCATTAGAAAAGAAAATCTGAGAGAAGGATTTATGTGAGAATTTAGGAGGAGACGTTTTCTTAAAATGTGATTCTTGTATGCATAACACATCAGCATTAGAATTAGACACTTCCTTCCATATTCGTGATCTTTTATAAAGATTATTAAGGGCCTTAACATTCATAGATAGAAATTTAATGGCCATGGATAGTCAAAGAGAGACGATTCTGCGATTTGACAGGCATGCAAGAATAGAGAGATGCACACAACATCAATGTATAGATTACATACCAGGTGAAGTTGGTCCAGTAGAAGAATAAGGGCGGAGTAACTGGGCTGAAAAATGGCAAGTACAAGAACAATTCAACAAGGAATAAACAGAATAACAACATACTGATACATGAAAATGTCTGTTATGTCCTATCTTTATAATGTACTCAAGTGACTTCAGAAACCGGATTCCAGATGGGTGTCATCTTAGACGGGAAGTTGGTTTTGGGTTTTGGTTGGGGTTGGCGCCTCAGAGCCTGAGGAGGAGGAGGAAGAGAGTCCAAACCCCATTGCTGGAGAAGTTTCGCCCCCTGATCCAAGGAAGAGAAAATATGAGAGACTTAATTCCCGAACACAGTCACTTTTACAGGAAAGCCCCACTTGTAAGGTATAGAATGGTGACGTAGTGTTTGAATAATTGGGGCTAATTTCTTTCTTGCTGCAGTGGTTGTTTGTAATAGGTTAGTGAATAGTTTGATATTCTGAAATGGAGCAGGAGATGTAGACAGTCTCCCGGAAGCTGACATAAATTGATCTTTTACATGGTAGAAATGAATTCAAGCAATGGCATTGTGAGGGACAGAGTCAGGAAGGTTCATTGGTTTGGGAAGCCTGTGGACAGAATTAAATCCTAATCCGCACTGTGGAGTAAGACCACTTTGATCAGATTTTGGAGAAATTGAGGCAGTTCGGAAGCTGAGACAGATTCAGGGATGCCGTAGAATTTCACATTGTTCCTGTGGTTTCGATCTTGAATATCCGCCAATTTTAGTTTGTTAGTCTCCACATCCTCTTCCAGTTTACTCTCAAAACTTTACTATCAAATATACTCAGCCTCTAAAAGGTATCACCTAATTTCTTCACTCTTCCACTATGCTATATGTCATTGTTATGCAGCTTTTCCCAGTTTTTTTCCCCCTCATTCTTCAAACCTTTACCTTGGTTCAGCCCTGGCCCATCACAGCCCACTGGGTGGGGTCGTAGAAGACTTAGGTCTTCAGGGTGTCCATTGAGGCCTGATTTGAGTTCAGTGCCAGCTTGTGAGCAGTTTGGTTTTCCTGCAGTCTGCAGAGGTACTCATAAGCACTTGGACTGGACCTCAGCCCCTAGGAGGAGAGAACATTGCCCCAGGCTCATCTAGAGACAGACCTGAGAAGGGAGTATCGCTGTCTGGATTATTGGACACTGTGTCAGGAGGAGCAGTGGAGGACCCTGACAGGGTCATGATATACTGACATGTTGGAGACCTTGAGTTGTGATCGGCTGAGTTATGGAGGGGTGAAAGGAGCAATGGTCTTCACACTGTGGCAGAGGCTCCCAGGACACACACTGAAGAAATAGGCGACAGCTGAGGTATTTCCCTGAGATTAGGATGCCAAGTCCGGGATGACTGGATGCGTTCTGCAGCTGAAACAGAGTGCCGGCTGGCGTGTGTCATAGAACAGGAGCCCCAGGGTCTGTATAGGTATATCCCGCAGGGATCCAAGGGACAAGGTCCAGAGAGAAAGTGAAGGCCAAGATGTGCCTCTCTGACTTATATTTGCGGCCCGGCATCTGTAAGTTGATGGAGCAGGAGGTAGGTCTGATGGGCTAATATAGAGTTAGAGCACCAGAAGCGTGGGTAGAGGATGCCGCTAGATATAAATTGTGGCTTAGATTGGCAGGAAAAGACTGGTGCTAATACCGGGGGTACCCCTCAGCTGGAGGTTTGCGCCGAGCGCAATGCACAGGGTCTGGCAATATGGCGGCCCCGCGAGGGAGCAGTAGTATGCTGCAAAGTTCAAGGGTCAGGAAGACTGCAGCATATTGTGAGATAACACCCCAGACTAGTAGACCAGTATTTGGGGGAAGAGCCTTGATTAGAGGAGAGACAAAGGTGACGGATATAGTCAATAAACGGAGGATTTTAACATGATGGTGCAGGAGCTGTAGAGCTTCTATCCGTTCACAGTGCTGGCTAGCCATGCCCACTCACCACTTTTTAATAGAGTGGGTGGAGCAGGGCAGGGATCTAGGCAGGCCAGGGTGGGGACACAGGGTCCGTCAGATATACTATAATACTATATAACGCATGCCAGAAAACTGGGGTGACTTATACCAGAAATCTGGTTTGAGTTCTGGCACCTACATACATAAGAATTATTAGGAGGTGGGGGCCACTTGTAATTCTGGCACATCTAGTGCTTGTGGGGGAAGGAATTAAGACTGGAGTAAGAAATGCTAGTCTTAATAAATTCCCCTAGTGTGTACAGTGAGCCATTAGGAGCAATATAGCTACAGTATGTGCACTACCTTACTGGTTACGTACAGATGCCAGTTTGAGAGAGTTTTGCTTTATGTTTGTTGTGATTTTCAAGATTTTTTTTTGCAAGAATGTTTCAGTTCTTAGCTAAAATGTTCGACTAATAAAAGTCTCATGTAAATTGTGTTGCAAAATGTATAGGTTTTGTGAATTTCCCATTAGTGAAACCTACATTATACAGGACAGGAATATTCTACATACAATGTTGTGAGACTTCTGTATGTCATAGAAGATGTAATTCTTCTGTCTCCTTCATTTCCTAGATGATGATGACACCCGGCAGTTTTACCTTCAGTTTTGTCGGTATGATGATTATACACTGAAGATGATACATGAATATTTCCAAGATGATCTGCTCTACATTGTGCAGGACTTGGATTATTGGTTGCTTCTCAGAGAGCTACGTCGCAGAAAGGTCCCAGATATTATGGTGAGAAGACATGAACTTCCAGTGCTGTATACAAATGCCCCATGTGTTATAGGGACAGTTTAGTCCAGGTCACCTGGTTTTCTGCATTGTGTGGATGGGATTAGCCAGAATCCCATTCACTTTGCAGGGACTGTAAAACACAGAATTTTTCTGTGCAATTTCCCCAGTGTCAAAAACAATGCATGCATTTTTGCAATGTGGGGCTTCAGCCTAACAGTTTGGGCATTTTCACACTTAGGGATGTCTAATGTGTTTATGTTTACTTGTATTTAAATGTGATCTCGGGAAGGGGGGGGGGCAATTTAAACTTTCAGGTTTATTTATTTTTTTATATTAAAATTTTTTTTTAGCCCACCTAGGGGGCTTGAACATGTGATCTTCAGATTACTTGTGCCATAGACTGCAATTCTATTGTATTGCAGTCTATGGCAAATTCCCTATTTAACCATTGAAGGCATACTTCAGTAGTTACATTATTATGGTAGGCCTGGGAGCATTCAGAAGGTGCCTGGCTGCCATAGTAATGGGACGGCTCCCGCGATCGAACCACAGGAAGGGGGGGTTTGGTTAGTTCGGTGGGGAAGGGGTTGCCTGTTACTGATTCTCATTTGCAAAGTAAAAGTGTCTCATTTGACCACAGCATCTGAGTGGTTAAATGCCTGTGATCATCTCTGACCTCGAGCAATTCTGACGGGTCCCTGCTGTGTGAAACCCATTATAAGACAGACTGACATGAAATATTTGTGTATGTTAACCCTTTGCTATTATTTCTCTTTTTATAATGACATTTATTTTTTCTAGAAATACCGGAGTCTAGAACCTGACAAAAAAACATTCGCCCGGACTTTACTACAAGATATTTCCCATAGAGGCAGAGACGCTGTGATAGCGTTGTGGCTTAGCCTTTATGAGTTAAAGAGGTATCATTGTTCCTCCACACTACACGCTGTACTGGATGAATTCCGTCAGAGAGGTAATATTGTACATGAAATGTGTCAGCCATAACTTACAGAGGCAGAAAACTTTATATTGATACTGATAACTTTCTGAAGCATGATATCATATAGGACACAACAAAAGTCATTGCAAGTGTCAATGTAATGTTCTGCGCCAAGTTAATGCGTACCTCGAGTTATAAACAACTTTTCATAAATGAATGAACAGGTGAATATAAGAAACTTTTTAAAGTATCTTACAGAAATATGTTTTCTTCTCCACTTTTCAGGCTGAGTTAGTTAGGTAGGGCTAGTAGTCTGCGGGCTAGCTAGGGTAACAGCAAGGGGGTGAGAAGACGATCATGGTAGTTGTAGGGCTAAGACAGCAGTAAGCTACCCATGTAAACAAATGCAGTGGGTGCCAGAGAAACCCAGAAAGCACTCAAAACACTGCTAAAGGTGTGCACTTATTAACCCATTAATAGCACTAAAATACCTTTTTTTAAAAAAAAGTTTTTTTTGCCCAGAAGACCTATTGGATGATAATAAGCAATGACACTTGTTTGAAGCTAAAATTGAGTGTTTTTGATGTTATGAAGATTAGTGTTAAGCGCATCAATATATTCAAAAAGACCCGGTTCCATACCACCTCAGATGATTTGCCTGATGATAAATAGCCAGAGTTTCTCCACTGTCAAAAATGGCAGATTTGATGAGTGGCATCAGTTGGAGGAGTGTGAAAATCCTCCTGGATCCATGCCTGATTCATTTATAAAAATGTAAGGCTCTACATCCTCCAACTCCTCCTATTCTTTCTCCTATTTCTCCTCCTCCAGGGCTTAGACCCAGTTTCTGACCCTCCTATATTTCTCCTGCACAATACATCTGTGCTTCCCGAACAACCCCAGGGTAGTGAAGAAAATGTGAAAAAAACAACTGTTGTTCTTCCTCCATCCCTTGTTACATGGGTATCAGTATTTCCTATAATATACTGAACATATCTGGAGGATCACTTCACTTATGGTACAGTTTCCCTACTGAGAAATCTGGTGGTCTCCTCAAAGGGCCTCAAGAGGTGACACATATCCCTTATGAGCATCTATTGCTTGATCTCAAAATGATAACACATTATCCCTGTGGTCTGCTGCATGCTGTAATCGTTGACCACTTTCCATTGCTCATACAGAGGGTCGGGCATATACAGTACAAGATGGAAATAAAGCACATTGAGTTGAAGTGATGTGCATCAAGCGTTGCAAAGGCATACTATTCTGTCACTGAAAGTCCAGGAGGGCATTCTTACCCACATAAGAACAGTTAAAATTCCCACTTTTCTTGGCTTGTGGAGAACCTCCTTCAAGCCAGTATACATTTTTTTTTATAAAACCATTCCACCAAATTTATGACATGTGACTGGCAGGGAAAGTGTGCTATTTGCCCAACTGCAGCACAGTCACAACATTTTTATCATTGTCACTTGCTCTGTTGCCTATTTGGAATTGATTTGGAGACTTCCAACAGGAGAAATGCTACTCGATGTAGAGGAACTACTCCTCAGCTGTGTGACTCTTCTTGTTCAGGCTCAATAGTTGTAATACACCATGGCAGTGCTTCAGTGTAGACTTAATAAAGGGTGGAAGGGGAGTGGAAGCAACACCCTGCCCCTGTTGCTCTTTGGGAAAGGGAAGATGTACATTGAGAAGGAAGTGGAGGAGGTTAATAAGAGTTGTCGTGTGTCTGAAGACTTCTAGCCAAGCCCACACAAACGTGAAAGTGTCACTACTTACTCTTGGGTTGGTCTGGTGGTGCACTGTTGTTGCCACTGCTGCTTAAAACTTTGACCATAAGACACATGTCCTGTCCCTGACTATAATTTGTGCTACATTCTTTGATGCTGTCATGTACCTTGCTGCACAGGGACATTTTCAAGGAATGGCCCAACTATCTACCACATGAGAGTATGGGACAGGGACAGTTTTCCTAGAGAAATAGTGGTGTCTTGGTATCTTCTATCAGTTGGCGAAATGCAAAGAAAATCACTAAGTGCTTCGGCAGTGACTGCACCACCAGCAGCTTGGCCAGGTGTGAGTTAAAGTTGCAGACCAGCCGGATGACTGGGCACATATTGCTGTTTTCATGAAACACATTTCCTTATAGATAACTGAGCACCATATACCCCGAAACGCGTTATCGTACTCTTTATAATAAAGCTCGAAGTGTTTGCACCAATTGGTGTATGCAATGTAACTTACCCGAGGAGTGCGCTCCCTGTTCTTTTTTGGGGGCCATTTATTGGTTCCATCTATACACATTTATTTTTCTGTTCACAGAGCCATATGGGGGCTTATTATTTATAAGACACATTGTACATCATAATGCTCCAAATAATATTCTGTGCACTGTACTAAGAATCTAAGCCTCTCAGTAGGATCACCAAAATACCAAATTTCAATAATTTTCTTTTTTATGTTTTAATACATTGATGGTACAAGGAGCCCCAACTTTGGGGAATTTTCTTTTCACCAGTTTATTTGTAGAGAAGGTGAATAATGCCACGTGGCTAAAATATAAAGGTTACTTCACAAAAAGTGTATTACATGTAAATATCTCAAGGTTACTAAGAATGTTCAGTCTTACAGCCACGGAGACACAGAGAAAATAGAAGCCACTCTTCACAGTATAATGTCCTATAGTGGCCCCTCCACACAGTATAATGTCCCATAGTGGCCCCCCTAACATTGTAATGTCCCATAGCAGCCCCTGCACACAGTATAATGTCCTATAGTGGCCCCTCCACGCAGTATAATTTTCCATAGTGGCCTCTCCACACAGTACAATGCCCCATAGTGGCCCCTCCACACAGTATAATGTCCCATAGTGGCCCCCCTAACATTGTAATGTCCCACAGTGACCCCTGCACATAGTATAATATCATATAGTGGCCCCTCCACACAGTATAATGTCCCATAGTGGCCCCCCTAACATTGTAATGTCCCATAGCAGCCCCTGCACACAGTATAATGTCCTATAGTGGCCCCTCCACGCAGTATAATGTTCCATAGTGGCCTCTCCACACAGTACAATGCCCCATAGTGGCCCCTCCACACAGTATAATGTCCCATAGTGGCCCCCCTAACATTGTAATGTCCCACAGTGACCCCTGCACATAGTATAATATCATATAGTGGACCCTCCAAACAGTATAATTTCCCATAGTGGCCCCTCCACACAGTATAATGTCCCATAGCGATCCCTGCACACAGTATGATGTCATATAGTGGCCCCTTCACACAGTATAATATCATATAGTGGCCCCTCCACATAGTTTAATGTTCCATAACGGCTCCTCCACACAGTATAATGTTCCTTTGCAGCCTCCATACAGTATAATGTCATATAGCGGACCCTCCACATGGTAAATAGGGCCTGTTACCTACTGGGGTTACTCCAACAGGTAATGACCTATAAAAAAAAAAAAAGAGCAGCGGGGCCCACCAGACCACCTAAGGTTGTGGGCCCTGGCCAGCCACTTAAGCCACAGTATATATATGATTTCCTGTTTGTAATTGGTTTATTGCTGTTGCTTGTTTATCGTTGCAAGTTTTTAGACTAATATTACTTACACTGCCTGAAACACATCAGTGTTCCTGTGTGTACGTGGTTTTAATTGTCTAAAATAAATGCTAATTTGTATACATTTATATAATTTATATACAAATAAATAAAATAATATAAATAAAATAAATCAGACATCGTCCTACACATTGTATATCTTATTTATATTATACAGTGAAATCTCTTTGAGACAACCACCCAAAGTTACATGGGAAAGTGATCTTCTAGGAGTGTGTTATAATGGCGTTGTCTTCACAAAGATACACTGATGATGTCTATACACTACGTAGTCATTAATATCTGTCATTTCTTATAAGGTGACTCTCTGGTGGAGCAAATCAAACTGGATGAACATGGACACCAACTCTCCCCAGAACTGACAGGTAAGTGTACAGAGAAATTCATTATAGTAAAAATACTCAGAGTTTCCATTAAGCTAAACTAATACAATGCAAAAAGGGTAAAGACAGATAAGGTAGGCGACCTCTAGTAAAGTGTTATAGGTACCGTATGTTTTCACACTATAAGACGCACCTAGGTTTTAGAGGAGGAAAATAGGGAAAAAATTTTGAAGCAAAAAATGTGGTAAAATATTTAATATATGGGAGTTGTAGTTTTGCAACAGCTGCAAGGTCACATTGACAGGTGTTCCTGCAGCTGTACGGGGATGCGTAGGGCGTCTTTTTTTGCGGGTCAGGTGTACTTTTTAGTTAAACCATTTTGGGGAATGTCTATTGCTTTGGTCACTTTTATTCAAATCAAAGGTGAAACAGTGAAATAAACGGCAGTTCAGCACTTTTGATTCTTTTTCCCGCTACGATGTTCGCCCTACGGGAAAAATATTTTGTAAACCGGGTATTTCCGTACACAGGGATACCAAAGGTTTATGTGTTTCACAGTAATTCTCTACTTTTATATGTATTCTGGGGAAAGGGGGTGATTTAGAACTTTTTGTTTTTTATTTTTTTTTTAAACTTTTTTTTTTAACTATTTTATTAGCCTCCCCCCCCCCCCCCCCCATCCCTAGGGGGTTGAACCTGCAATCATTTGATTGCAAGTCCCATAGACTGCAATACAACAGTATTTCAGTCTATGAGATATTCTTTACATTACTATTGAGGATGGTCTATGACCAGCCTCAGTAGTAATATTCCTATGACAGGCCTGGAAACCTTTATTAGGCTCCCGGCTGTCACAGGAACAGGTCGGCTCCTGTGATCTCGCCGACCTGTTTGGGGGGAAGTTTGGGGGGGGTCTTGCAGGTAGTAATGCCTGCGGTCAGAGTGGACTCTGATCGCGGGCCTTAGCTCTAGGTCTCCGCTGTGACCAGGTAGCTAGGGCGACCGCTGTGCAGCAGAGTGGCCGCCATTGTCTTCACAGACCCGGCATCCACTGTAATAGCACGGCGGATGCCAGGGAGGTCTCGTGCCGCCGGAACACCCTGTCCTTGCGCCGAGGGCCCGCAGCATCATCCCACTCCTGCCGCTGCAGGAAACCCCGCTGAAGAAAGCCGGCGGCAGCAGGAGTGGGACGATGCCTACGAACTATAACACGTACCCCCATTTTCCTCCAAAATTTTAGCGAAAAAAAGTGCGTCTTATAGTCCGAAAAATGCGGCAATAATAGATTATTATGTGGCTGGTTTGGTCGCCCGCCTGGGGCCAATGGCCTGGGGGGGGGCATGGATACCAGCCCACTTACAGTGGGTACAGAAAGTATTCAGACCCCTTTAAATTTTTCACTCTTTGTTTCATTGCAGCCATTTGCTAAAAGCAAAAAAGTTTTATTTCTCATTAATGTACACTCAGCTCCCCATCTTGACAGAAAAAAAACAGAAATGTAGATATTTTTGCAAAGTTATTAAAAAAGAAAAACTGAAATCTCACATGGCCATAAGTATTCAGAGCCTTTGCTGTGACAATCATATGTAACTCACATGCTGTCCATTTCCTTCTGATCCTCCTTGAGATGGTTCTACTCCTTCATTGGAGTCCAGCTGTGTTTAATTAAACTGATTGGACTTGATTAGGAAAGGCGCACACCTATCTATATAAGACCTCACAGCTCACACTGCATGTCAGAACAAATGAGAATCAGGAGGTCAAAGGAACTGCCCAAGGAGCTCAGAGACAGAATTGTGTTAAGGCACAGATCTGGCCAAGGTTACAAAAGAATTTCTGCAGCACTCAAGGTTCCTAAGTGGCCTCCATAATCCTTAAATGGAAGAAGTTTGGGACGACCAGAACTCTTCCTAGACCTGGCCGTCCAACCAAACTTAGCAATCGTGGGAGAAGAGCCTTGGTGAGAGAGGTAAAGAAGAACCCAAAGATCACTGTGGCTGAGCTCCAGAGATGCAGTAGGGAGATGGGAGAAAGTTCCACAAAGTCAACTATCACTGCAGCCCTCCACCAGTCGGGGCTTTATGGCAGAGTGGCCTGAAGGAAGTCTCTCCTCAGTGCAAGACCGCATAGAGTTTGACAAAAAACACATGAAGGACTCCCAGACTATGAGAAATAAGATTCTCTGGTCTGATGAGACGAAGATTGAACTTTTTGGCATTAATTCTAAGCGGTATGTGTGGAGAAAAACAGGCCCTGCTCATCACCTGCCCAATACAATCCCAAAAGAGAAACATGGTGGTGACAGCATCATGCTATGGGGACAGGACGACTGGTTGTAATTGAAGGAAAGATGAATGCGGCCAAGTACAGAGATATCCTGGAAGAAAACCTCTTCCAGAGTGCTCTGGACCTCAGACTGGGCCGAAGGTTCACTTTCCAACAAGATAATGACCCTAAGCACACAGCTAAAATAACAAAGGAATAACTCTGTGACCATTCTTGACTGGCCCAAAACCAAAAAACAAATTCATGCTCACACATGAGTAAAAGTCCAATCATATAATTTATTAAAGAATAAATAAACACAACAACATATGAACACATGGGGGAATCCAAGAAAAGACCAAATGAAAAATAAACATATACAAAAGTAGGAAAATCAGGAAATCACATAGTGGAAGTACATGGAAAATCCAAAAAAGCACAATATAAAATATCTATCTATCTATCTATCTATCTATCTATCTATCTATCGATATATATATATATATATATATATATATATATATATATATATGTCTCTTAATAAATAGAGTGTTAAAGATCTTTGTGTAAAAAATACACCTAAGAACTATAAGGAAATAAACCATAAATCATGATATAATATATAAAATATGTGCTAAGGAAACCACGTATAGCATAAGTAAAATGTCCTGAAAAAACCCACCTAAGTAACAAACACCTCGACGCGCGTTTCGCCACAGGCTTCGTCCATAGGAATGACTGGCCCAGCCAGAGCCCTGACCTCAACCCAATTGAGCATCTCTGGAGAGACCTGAAAATGGCTCCACCAATGTTCACCATCCAACCTGATGGAACTGGAGAGGATCTGCAAGGAAGAATGGCCGAGGATCCCCAAATCCAGATGTGAGAAACTTGTTGTATCATTCCCAAGAAGACTCCTGGCTGTACTAGCTCAAAAGGAAGCGGCTTCTACTCAATACTGAGCAAAGGCTCGGAATACTTATGGCCATGTGAGATTTCAGTTTTTCTTTTTTAACAACTTTGCAAAAATATCTACATTTCTGGGGTTTTTTCTGTCAACATGGGGAGCTGAGTGTACATTAATGAGAAATAAAATAAACTTTTTTGCTTTTAGCAAATGGCTGCAATGAAACAAAGAGTGAAAAATTTAAAGGGGTCTGAATACTTTCCGTACCCACTGTATATAATACGTAAAGGAGAATCCCTTCCCTTAATAATAATACATTTTATTTTCTATAGCACCAACATATTCCGCAGCACTTTACAAATTGTAGGGTTCAAGTACAGACAAAAACGTACATTACAGAGAAATAGTCAAATCACACACTGGGACTGAGGGCCCTGCTCGCAAGAGTTTACAGTCTATGAGGTAGAGGTGGTGACACAAGAGGTAGCAGGGGCGGCATCGGAGGTAGCATTATATACAATGGTCCAGACGTTTTTGTGTTAGAGGTTACTTTCATTACACATAAATGAAGCTGTATGAGCCGTCACCAGTCGTGTCCTTTACTGTGCAGATAACATGTTAACGTTAAGGTTACTTTGTGTATGCTCTATGAACCCACCCATCTTTTTGAAGTGTATATGTGCACAAGGTTTTTGCTGACCTGAATCAGCAGTGGTGGTGGAGGCGTGTATTTAGGGTGCATGGACTGTGCTGGGTTGCAACTTACTGTACACTCAATTTGCAGCTTGAGTGAAGGGTGAGTGCAAGATCAAGTGAGTGGAGTTGAGTCCACCCCTGCCAGCCACACCCGCGTCAACAAAGTTAAAGTCCTCGTATCTAAACAGTGTCCCTATACCTTGTACCTATAAAATCCTTTATCCTTTATCTTCCTTTGTTATGAAAAGAGCCCAACAAAGGAGACATCAATGAGATAAGGCACGATGACCAATGACAATTAAAGGGGTAAGTTATAGAGAGAAAAAAATATCAAAAATTCACCTATTCAATCATTAGAATTGGAAAATAATTAGACAAAGCAGCCATAATTTAGCTGCTAATTCAATCGCGAGGGTTAGTATTTATTTCTCCCAATCACCCCCTCTCTTAGGGACCACATAAATACTTGTGAATCTCACTATATTTCTTTCTCCCTTATGATGAATTTTCACATGACGGGTCAAGGAGACATGCTTATTAGAGGCGTATGTGAGATTTGGCGAACATTTCAACATCAACTAGCCCCCCTCTTCCTTCCTTGTGTCTAACAGTGGGGCTGATTCCACACCTCTTTCCAGAGATGCATCACATCCCCAGAGAACTATGGGACCCATTTTTGACTATCCCCCACTAGGAAAATTCTGCGTGAATAAAGTCCTCCCACTAGCAAAGTCTCTTAGCTGAATTCCTAGATTTGAAAAGCTCAATTTCCTACACATTGAACAGTGTAATACTTGTAAGAAACTGTTCTCTGACACGATTGAATGGAGCAGACCCTACACAGACTTCAAACAAATAATGACTTCTACTCTCCCATTGGGGGAAGAAAACCACCTACTTGTTAAAGAAATTAATTCACCCTAAACTTTCGAGATGGTACAGGTCTCCCTCCTGGTTATATGAACATAAACTGTCAAATTCTAACATATGTTGGAGGTGCAAAACTGAAGTCAGCTCTTACTACACATTTGGTGGTCGTGCCCAGTCTTGTCCACCTTCTGGAAATCTATAGAAAACAAAATTGGCCCCATAGGTTTCCATACCTTTACTCTTTCTTCAGACTTGATAGTCCTCATAATCCCACCACCATCTCTGAACAATACTTCACAAGCTTTGATCCTTCACCTAATTGCAGCTGAGAAAGCTTTAACCCACCAACTCTGGCATCAACAATCCCAACCATAATTCGAGCAATAGCGTATCAAAGTTAATCAAATCTCCCGATTTGAAGAATTGCTGAGCTGGTCAAGAAGATCTCATAATTAATTACCTCAAAGTATGGAAACCATGGTTGGAGACCAGAAATGGGAACTAGACGTGCTCTGTAGTTTATTATTACATGTAAGGCTATGCTTGGTACAGTGGTCAAACCCCGATGGCTGGACGAAGTTCTCATTCCACCTCCCTACTGAGCTGGTTACTGGAGGAATCTCCCATTCCCCCTTTTCTCCCTCTTGCCCCTTCTCTCTTCTTACTCTCCCCAACCTTTCTCTTGTTCCTGTCCAGACATTCCCCTCCATCCCTCCTCTTCTCCTCTGGTTATGATAAAATCTGAAATTGTTTATTAATTATCACTTTTTGTGCCATTATGTCTTTTGTTGGCTACTGAATACTGTATATACTGTATATATACACACATGTGGACAAAATTGTTGGTTCCCCTCGTTTAATGAAAGAAAACCCCACAATGGTCACAGAAATAACTGGAATCTGACAAAAGTAATAATATATAAAAATTCTTTGAAAATGAACAAATGAAAGTCAGACATTGCTTTCCAACCAGGCTTCAACAGAATTTTTAAAAAAAAGAAAACTCATGAAACAGGCCTGGACAGAAATGATGGTTCCCTTAACTTAATATTTTGTTGCACAACCTTTGAGGCAATCCCTGCAATCAAACGATTCCTGTAACTGTCAATGAAACTTCTGCACCTCTCAGCAGGTATTTTGGCCACTCCTCATGAGCAAACTGCTCCAGTTGTCTCGGGTGTGAAGGGTGCCTTTTCCAGACGCCATGTTTCAGCTCCTTCCAAAGATGCTCAATAGGATTTAGGTCAAGACTCATAGAAGGCCACTTCAGAATAGTCCAATGTTTTCCTCTTAGCCATTCTTGGGTGTTTTTAGCTGTGTGTTTTGGGTCATTATCCTGTTGCAAGACCCATGACCTGCGACTGAGACCAAGCTTTCTGACACTGGGCAGCACATTTCTCTCATGAATCCCTTGATAATCTTGAGATTTCATTGTACCCTGCACAGATTCAAGACACCCTGTGCCGGATGCAGCAAAGCAGTCCCAGAACATAACAGCACCTCCTCCATGTTTCACAGTAGGGACAGTGTTCTCTTCAAGATAGGCTTCATTTTTCCGTCTGTGAACATAGAGCTGATGTACCTTGCCAAAATTTTTGATTTTTGTCTCATCTGTCCATAGGACATTCTCCCAGAAGCTTTGTGGCTTGTCAACATTTAGTTTGGCAAATTCCAGTTTTGTTAGATTCAAGTTATTTCTGTGACCATTGTGGGTTTTTCTTTCATTAAACGAGGGGTACCTACAATTTTGTCCACGTTTGTATATATCACTACTATTGCAATGATTGTCTATTGCTCAATATCAATAAACAAAGAATAAATAAATGAATAAATACAACATCTGATCAGCACCTGCAGAAGCTTCTTCTTCATTCCCCATTAGGTGTAAATATAGGAATTGTGACTCCTATCACAAGAGCAGGAAATGAGAACTAGTTTTAGTAGTTTTAGTTTTATTAAGTTTTATTAACCTCACTCTACACTTATTATATATTAACCTATGTAGCTGTTCTTTTATTTTCTTTTGATCAGTATATGGAGGAGGATGAGGAATTCATATACAGTGGGGAAAAAAGTATTTAGTCAGCCACTAATTGTGCAAGTTCTCCCACTTAAAAAGATGAGGCCGGCCTGTAATTGTCATCATAGGTAGACCTCAACTATGAGAGACAAAATGAGAAAACAAATCCAGAAAATCACATTGTCTGATTTTTTTAAGAATTTATTTGCAAATTATGGTGGAAAATAAGTATTTGGTCACCTACAAACAAGCAAGATTTCTGTCTCTCACAGACCCGTAACTTCTTCTTTAAGAGGCTCCTCTGTCCTCCACTCATTACCTGTAGTAATGGCTCCTGTTTGACATTGTTATCAGTATAAAAGACACCTGACCACAACCTCAAACAGTCACACTCCAAACTCCACTATGGTGAAGACCAAAGAGCTGTGGAAGGACCAGAAACAAAATGGTAGCCCTGCACCAGGCTGGGAAGACTGAATCTGCAATAGGCAAGCAGCTTGGTGTAAAGAAATCAACTGTGGTAGCAATAATTAGAAAATGGAAGACATACAAGACCACTGATAATCTCCCTCCATCAGGGGCTCCACGCAAGATCTCACCCTGTGGGGTCAAAATGATCACAAGAACAGTGAGCAAAAATCCAAGAACCACACTGGGGGGACCTAGTGAGTGACCTGCAGAAAGCTGGGACTAACGTAACAAAGGCTACCGTCAGTAACACACTACGCCACCAGGGACTCAGATCCTGCAGTGCCAGACGTGTCCCCCTGCTTAAGCCAGTACATATCCGGGCCCGTCTGAAGTTTGCTAGAGAGCATTTGGATGTTCCAGAAGAGTATTGGGAGAATGTCATATGGTCAGATGAAACCAAAGTAGAACTGTTTGGTAGAAACACAACTCGTCGTGTTTGGAGGAGAGTGAATGCTGAGTTGCATCCAAAGAACACCATACCTACTGTGAAGCATGGGGGTGACAACATCATGCTTTGGGGCTGTTTCTCTGCAAAGGGACCAGGACGACTGATCCGTGTACATGAAAGAATGAATGGGGCCATGTATCGTGAGATTTTGAGTGCAAACCTCCTTCCATCAGCAAGGGCATTGAAGATGAAACGTGGCTGGGTCTTTCAGCATGACAATGATCCCAAGCACACCACCAGGGCAACGAAGGAGTGGCTTCATTAGAAGCATTTCAAGTTCCTGGAGTGGCCTAGCCAGTCTCCAGATCTCAACCCCATAGAAAACCTTTGGAGGGAGTTGAAAGTCCGTGTTGCCCAGCGACAGCCCCAAATCATCCCTGCTCTAGAGGAGATCTGCATGGAGGAATGGACCAACATACCAGCAACAGTGTGTGCCAACCTTGTGAAGACTTACAGAAAACGTTTGACCTCTGTCATTGCCAACAAAGGAGATAGAACAAAGTATTGAGATGAACTTTTGTTATTGACCAAATACTTATTTTCCACCTTAATTTGCAAATAAATTCTTAAAAAATCAGACAATGTGATTTTCTGGATTAGTTTTCTCATTTTGTCTCTCATAGTTGAGGTCTACCTATGATGAAAATTACAGGCCGGCCTCATCTTTTTAAGTGGGAGAACTTGCACAATTGGTGACTGACTAAATACTTTTTTTCCCCACTGTATGCCTGAATGTAAAGGGAGAAGTGGTCAAGAAATGGAAATGCAGTGGGGTAGGATTGATAACATGAGGTTAGGGTGGTGGTTTAGATACAATGATCCTTGAGCTTTGGTGGATTAGATTAATAGATTTATGAGTTCTTGATGTTGGGGGGATTTATTTCTGTGGGTTATTGTAAGGAGGTAAAATGAATTCAGAATTCATAATTTATTAAGACTGGTGTTATGTTCGCCAATCCCTATATGCGTCTAGACATATGGCATCTGGGATGTGAACACTGTTTAGACAACCAATCAGTTCTGGGTAAGGGAGACTTTACCCTCCTTGTTTTGACCTTTTTCTGGATTTATCTAACTAGCGTCATCTTCTATAATATAGTGGAGAGCACAGTGATTGCGAGGCATTCTGTTCTCCAAGTTTGTGTTCAAATAATTTTGAAACAAAAGAAATCAGATTTCCAGTGTAGTGAAGAACAGAAATTTTTCACCTAAAGTTCTACAAGCCCTGTAGAATTCAAAACTAATTTTGTATAGGGTTCATAAGTTTTTGGGCAATTTGGCCTCAGTGTCTTTATTTTTTTTTCTGAAAAAAGGAAAAAAAAACATTAGGGAAGCTTACTAACCAGAAGTACATAGATTTGTGAATAAAAGATGAGAGAATGACAAGCACCATTATGAGGTTTTTCGAACACTTTTTACATTACTTTTAACTTTAAAAGTTTTGAAAAAAAGAGGCTAGAGAAAGAGACAAAGGCTACATGCACACAACACTAAAATACCTGTCACATGGCTGTTTACAAGTCACATTATTTCAGTGCGGTTTTTTCACATTTTGATTTTTTTTTTCGTATCCTGTTTTTGTCAGTTTTCATGGATCAATAAGTAGTCTCAAATCTATGAAGCATCTGTGACAAAATAGATACTAAGTCTTTTTTTTCATGTTCATTTTTTAACCGCGGTTATGTGTATGTAGCCTTAGGCTAGGCCACCGAGGGACACTCAGAAACACTCAAAATTGCAAATGTTGAAATCCACAGCAATAATTGACAAACTTCAGGTTTAGTACACGAGTCTCTTGTACTGCAGGATTTTATGCAGCGTGTGAATGGGAATTGGTTAAATCCCATCCAATATGTTGCAAATGTAATAGTCCCTGGCTGAAGAGGAATTGCACAGTTTGCTAAATTTACTAAAGATGTGTACTTTTTTTTAAGAAAAACATTGGTGTCAATTTATGCCATCCATCAGGTTTTATATAAAATTGATTAAAATATTGAGCAGTTGTGTAGAATGTATTATGTCTCCGGTGTCAATTTAATACATTTACCACAATTTATATATTTTTTGCAGATATATTGTCTCTTGCATTCTTAGATGTTATTGATGCATCTCCTTCACTTCTTCTTTAATATTTAAAAAAAAATTATACATTTAAATATTTATTATTGAGAATGTTGAACATTCATTATATGTATACCTTTCTTTTCCTATAGACATTAAGAACTGTCACAAGAAGCATTTACATGAGAAAACTGAGAAACTTCTAGAGAATAAACCTCCAGGATGTAACCAAGGAGAGGAAAGTTTTCCCTTCTGTACACGTTATTTGAACCCCATCATTGTCTCCACTGATCACTTTAAGGAACGCTCTGAGAATGAGCTCATAGAGACTGGGGCAAAACTTCAGGAATATTTAGAGAAGAAACAAAATATATTACAATGTATTTCCCCCAACAAACTGTTCCACTGGGGTCACCAATTCAGACTTGTGCCACAGATGGTAATGGTGAGCGGAGTGCCCGGTGTAGGGAAGACCACACTGATGCAGAAGTTTGTCTATGACTGGGTGAAGGGCGATCTCTATCAAAGATTCTCTTTTGTCTTTTTCTTTAAATTCCGGGAGCTGAACAGACTGGATAAGGTTAGTCTGGAGACCATGATCCTTCACCAATACCCATATCTGGAGGAGCAGCTGGAGAACATCTTACAAGATCCAAAGAAACTTCTCTTTATATTTGATGGATTAGATGAAAGTGATCATACAGTGGATTTCACATCACATCACTTGTGTTCTAATCCTAAACTGCCCGAACATTGTGGTCAGATTGTGGTTAGTTTGGTGAGAAAGTCTCTTCTTAATGGATGTTCTGTCCTAATGACCAGTCGCCCAACCAGACTGGTATCAACTGATTGTAGAGTTTTCCACAGAATAGTAGAAATCATTGGGTTTTCTCCCGAAGAACAAAAGAAATACTTCAATAATTTCTTCTCCAACCATAACCTGGCAGAAAAGGCTTTTACCTATGTGAAGCAGAATGACACCTTGTACACGTTCTGTTACCTCCCGTCCTACTGCTGGATCATCTGTACTGTATTATCCTGGAGCTTCCAGACAACAAGTAGTGACCAGCAGGTGACATTATTACCCAGAACAGTGACACAGCTCTTTGCCATATTTGTCACCAACATTCTGTCCAATCACAGCCTGGAGAAAAGTGACGCTCAGAAGATCCTGCAGTCCATCGGATGGATGGCAGAACATGGAGTAATGAATCACAAGATTATATTTCACGAACAAGATCTGGAGTCTTTCCATGTGGACAATAAGTCAAAGCTCTTATCGAGTTTTCTGATAGAATCAGAGGAACCGGTGACCTATTCCTTCTTACATCTCACTCTCCAGGAATTCTTCTCTGCCTTGGTGCATTATACTGATTATTCTCCGGAGAAGTTACAGAAATCACTAAAAGAAGCCAAATCCTATCCTGATGGACGTGGTGAGATGTTCCTCCGTTTCCTGTGTGGTCTATCAGACAGCTCAACCAGGTCAATACTATCTGGATACCTGGACACACAAGCAGCTCAGGCTTCACAAGATGTTATCACTTGGTTGAAGAACTTCATTCTAGAAGAACAGAGGCTGGAGGAAAGTGTAGACAAAAAGCAACGTCTTCTCAGGACATTCTCCTATCTGTATGAAACCCACAATAAGGCTCTAGTACAGGAGTTATTACAATCATACAGAAGTTTTGACCTTTCTGGTGTTCACATGTCATCTCTAGACTGCACAGTGTTAGCATTTATTCTGGAATCCTGTACAAATATAGAAGGACTCAATTTAGCTAGATGTTCCTTAGACACTGAAGGATTAGAAAGACTTGCCCCAGGATTATACAGTCTGCAGGATCTGAGGTATTATACTTATTATAATTATTGTATCTTAAATTAAAAGCAACAACCAGATAGATAGATAGATATATAGATAGATAGAAATGAGATTGATAGACATGAGATATATACAGCGTCGGACTGGGATGTCTAGGGCCCACCAGTGGAATTGTTTCTAAGGGCCCACCGTCAGGAACCCTGCAGATCAGTGGTACCAAGACAGGGCAGCTAAAGGTAATAACATGTTGGGAGCTATGCTGCTCACCCGCCATATGATATGCACCACTGCACTACCTAAACCCACTGCTACACCCTGTTTGGCAAGTGAACAGCGTCGCTCCTAGAACTGTTACTATTACCTGTAGCCACTCTGTCCTGGAAAAGCTGATATGCTCAAGCACTGATTGTTGTATCCCCGCAGATGTAATATTGATGGCCTATCCTAAGGACAGGCCATCAATATTAGAAAGATGGATACATCCTTTGAAGAGGTTGTCCAGGAATTGGAGCAACCCATGTGCTGGGCTGGAGGTGTAAAATAGAAAATAAATAAATAAAAAAGCATACTCACCTGTCCCCAGCGCTCTGTTGTCGACCGCCAGTGTCCATTCAGTCTTGTGCCGGTGCCTTCTTCCTGGGAGTCTTGCACCTTATGTAACCGCTGAGACCAATTAGGTACAGGATCTCCAGATATGAGGCGCCGCAATGAGACCAAACAGACACAGACATGGGACAACGGGGTGCTGGGGACAGATGAGTATGCTTTTTTTTTTTTTTTTTTTTTTTCCACCTTCCTGGCGGCCACAGTGGTTGCTCCAGTTTATGGACAACCGCTTTTAAGGGGTTGTCTGGACCAAATTTTTCTATAGCCACTTCAGTGGTCCCCCCATACAGTGGCCTCTTCACTGGTCCCCCATACTCTATGAGGAACAGTGATGGAACCATGATATTGTGTGGGAGCAGTGATGGGGGCTAACATCCTGTGGGGGGGACATTAAACTGTGTCAGACATATTAAAGTGTGGCGCATTAGGGGGGTATATTAAAGGGGTTGTCCAGGCATAATTTGTTATGGTTTATCCTAACGATAGGCCATAAATACGTGATCGATAGGGGGCTGACAGACGGCCCCATCAGCTGTACGGAGCCACTTCCAGTGCCTGTTCTATACACAACACAGGGCCGGAAGCAGAAAGCTCCATCCGCTGTTTAGTTGCCCGACACCTTTACTGCAGCTCAGTTCCTACTGATTTCAATAAGTGCTGAGATGCAGTGAAGGTGCCCGGCTAATATGCAGTGAACAGAGCTTTCTATTGTGTACAGGACAGGCGCCAGAAGTGGCTCCGTACAGCTGATTGGTCCGGTGTCGGCCCCCTGCAGATCAGGTATTTATGGCCTATCATGAGGATAAACCATAACAAATTATGGCTGGACAACCCCTTTAATATACCCCCCCTAATGCGCCACACTTTATAGAGGATGTCCAGTCCTGGGGAGGTGAACCGCCTTTACCCCTCCCCCCCCCCAAAAAAAAAAAAAAACATACCCACCTGTCCCTGGTGCTCCGGTGATCTCCCAGCATGGTCCGGTCCTACAGCTCTGCTGTCTACTTTTGCCGGAAGTCCTCATTCACTGTGGCGCCCCAGGTCACTTCCCTTAGGCCGCTGATTGGCCTCAGGGGTCACGTGACGTCACAGGTAGTCACGCGCAGAGGGAACTTCCACTGGAAGAAAACAACAGAGCTGCAGGACCGAACTGCTCTGAAAGTTTGGGGTGTTTTTTTCACCTGCCCCGGCGTAATTATGAAAAAAAAAAAATGTTATTCTGCATAAGCCCTTTAATTTCCCCCAGGCTATTGGCCTCCATCACTGCCCCCCCTCCACAATATAATGATCCCATTAATGGCTCCCATACTGTATGGAGGGTTAGTGAAGGGGCTACTGTATGGGGGGATCAGTGAAGGGACCACTGTAATGGGTGGAGGAACAGTGAAGGGGCCACTGTATGGGGGGGAATAGTGAAGGGGACACTGTATGCCCACACAGTGGCCCTTTCACTGGTCCCCCCAATAGTAGATTGGGTGATTGCTTACCTGTCTGCTCCCCGGGCCCGCTCCTTCTTGCTCCAGGACACACTGATGTGACCGGAGAAGGAAGAAGCAGGAGGCGCCGGAGAGCAGAAGCGTTCCATATTTTTCTGTTCATGTGTCCTCTGATTTGTAAAGTGCTACAGAATATGTTGGCACTATATAAATAAAGCCTGTGAGGTGTAGAACAGAAAGCCAGTGGCTTTCTGCTTTATTAGTAGCAGAATCGGGTCGGCGGTGCCACTTCTCCCCGGTCTTGCGATCCGGTTCTTAAAACTGGATCGCAAAACCGAGGAGAACCTGGCTGCATCACTTACCTCTCCCTGCTCGCAGCCTCTCCTCTTCCCGCTTCAACTTCGGCCCTGCGCACCGCACATCATGTCGCAATGACGTAATGCGTGGTGCACGGGGGGGGGGGCCCTGGTCAGGAGAGGGGAGAGGTAAGTGAATAGGGGACATTACCACACCTACACTGCCTATTATAAAAAAGCAGTGGGGGTCCGGTAGAGCTTCCTACGGGCACAGGGCCCACTGGGGGATTCACCGGTACCCGGTGGGCCAGTCCGACCCTAGATAGATAGATAGATAGATAGATAGATAGAGGCACATTCTGTACTTTTTCCTTGCAGTATTTTTTGTAAGACTGAGACAGTGCCACAGAAAATTTCAGTTTCAGAAATTTGACTCCTTCCTGGGGTCACACTGACACCCTGGTGAGAATTGAATCACTAGAATCAACTGAACCTAAAATAATATATCAGCCTTTGTTCTAGGGCTCCAGTAGTTCTACATTTGCTGACTATTAGGAACTTAGAAATACTGCCTGGAGCGAATATGGCCATCAAATACACAGTAAGTGTATAAAAGTAATGTCCATATGAAGACCATCTCTGAAATCCATAATACTGTACACTTCAGCATTTCTTTTAAGGACAGAGTCTGCAATAATCAATGATTTAGACTAGAGATGAGCAAACCAGATTTGTCCCAAATTTTCCAAAAATTTTGAATTCATCTGAGCGCAAAACTTTTGGGATTTTTCACCTGTAAACTAGCAATGAAATTATTAAACTCTGGGATCTTTTATACCCCACAGCATAATAGGTGGAGGTCCAGGGGAGGTGTAAAAAAATGACAAACATTTATATTCACCTTCCCTCACCTCTTTTGGGCTTCCTCACAGCGTCCTCCTCTCTCTTGTTACCTCCTCAGTGGCACCATACACCTACAGTCATGGCCAAAAGTTTTGAGAATGATACAAATATTAATTTTTACAAAGTCTACTGCTTCAGTTTTTCTAATGGCAATTTGCATATACTCCAGAATGTTATAAAGAGTGATCTGCTTAACAGCAATTACTTGCAAAGTCAATATTTGCCTAGAAAATGAACTTTATCCCCCAAAATACATTTCAACATCATTGCAGCCCTGCCTTAAAAGGACCACCTAACATCGTTTCAGTGATTGCTCCATTAACACAGGTGTGGGTGTTGATGAGGACAGGGCTGGAGATCAATCTGTCATGATTAAGTAAGAATGACACCACTGGACACTTTAAAAGGAGGCTGGTGCTTGCCATCATTGTTTCTCTTCTGTTAACCATGGTTATCTCTAAAGAAACACGTGCAGTCATCATTGCACTGCACAAAAATGGCCTAACTGGGAAGAGTATTGCAGCTAGAAAGACTGCACCTCAGTCAACAATCTATCGCATCATCAAGAACTTCAAGGAGAGAGGTTCCATTGGTGCCAAAAAGGCTCCAGGGCGCCCAAGAAAGACCAGCAAGCGGCAGGACCGTCTCTTAAAAATGTTTCAGCTGCGGGATCGGGCTACCAGCAGTGCAGAGCTTGCTGAGGAATGGCAGCAGGCAGGTGTGAGTGCATCTGCACGCACTGTGAGGCGGAGACTCTTGGAGCAAGGCCTGGTCTCAAGGAGGGCAGCAAAGAAGCCACTTCTCTCCAGAAAAAACATCAGGGACAGACTGATATTCTGCAAAAGGTACAGGGAGTGGACTGCTGAGGACTGGGGGAAAGTCATTTTCTCTGATGAATCCCCTTTTCGATTGTTTGGAACATCTGGAAAACAGCTTATTCGGAGAAGAAGAGGTGAGCGCTACCACCAGTCTTGTCTCATGCCAACTGTAAAGCATCCTGAAACCATTCATGTGTGGGGTTGCTTCTCAGCCAAGGGAATCGGCTCTCTCACAGTCTTGCCTAAAAACACAGCCATGAATAAAGAATGGTACCAGAATGTCCTCCAAGAGCAACTTCTCCCAACCGTCCAAGAGTAGTTTGGCGCTCAACAATGCCTTTTCCAGCATGATGGAGCACCTTGCCATAAAGCAAAGGTGATAACTAAATGGCTCAGGGAACAAAACATAGAGATTTTGGGTCCATGGCCTGGAAACTCCCCAGATCTTAATCCCATTGAGAACTTGTGGTCAATCATCAAGAGACGGGTGGACAAACAAAAACCAACAAATTCAGACAAAATGAAAGCATTGATTCTGCAAGAATGGACTGCTATCAGTCAGGATTTGGTCCAGAAGTTGATTGAGAGCATGCCAGGGAGAATTGCAGAGGTCCTGAAGAAGAAGGGTCAACACTGCAAATATTGACTTGCTGTATTAACTCATTCTAACTGTCAATATAAGCTTCTGTTACTCATAATATGAATGCAATTCTATTTCTGTATGTGATAAAAACATCTGACAAACACACATAAAAACCAGAGGGCAGCAGATCATGTGAAAATATAATATTTGTGTCATTCTCAAAACTTTTGGCCATGACTGTAGGATCACCACTGAGGCGCTCCCCATGTGACTGCTGAAACCCAATCACAGGCCTCAGTAGTAACCTATGGTGCATGACATCACTGAGGAGGTTAAAAGGGATGATGCAAGGAAGCGCAAAAGAGGTGATGGAAGCGGAGTATAAATGTTTGTAAATTTTTATGCCTCCCCTGGACCTCCACCTATTATACTTGAATTTATATAGACTGCAGAGTATAATAATTTCACTGCCAGTTCTATCCGAACAAGTTTGTACTGAAACAAATTGGAGGACCGCTTCATCCAAAGCTGAGACTAAACAAATCTTCAGAGGTTCGCCCATCTCTATTTACAACAGGCCATAAAGTGGGGACATTATTCATGAAACAGAAACATGGATTTTTTGTCAGGGGGCATCATATAGCTGCCAGCATCCACCACACAAGAAAGACAGTTTCTAAATATGACATTTGTGGATTTTACTCACAATCTGCAGATGTTATACGAATGCTCTGTGTACACATCACTCGCATCTCATCTTCTTATTCTTACAGTTTGGCTAATAATAATCTACCAGACACTTCCTACATCCAGTTGGCATCTATAATAAGGAATAACCAGTCCCTGAAGATACTTGACCTGTCTGGTAATGATCTGTCTGGTCCTCACCTCAGTGACTTGATGGCCGCTCTGTCCAGTCCAGCCTGCAGGATAGAGGAATTACAGTGAGTATAAGAGATGTGTACAGGAGGAGACATGTGGGGGACAAGTTATACATGGATTTTATTCTATTTTATGCTCCTCCGCACCATTGTTATGTCTATCATTACTGACAGGTCGGCAAGCAGTGATTTCCCTGGATAGTTTTCTTGTAACTTATGTCTAATTTCATTAATGATCAAGAAAGTGTATAATGGCCGCCATGAATCCCTCCCAAGATACAACAGTCCTACATATGGATCAGCGAAAGATTAGTAAATGAGATCATCTGCTAAAAAAAAAAAAAATAATAATAATAATATTAGTCACGGCAGCTCTGGATGTGACTGGAGCCCAATATATATCCAGTGCCTTGCAAAAGTATTCATACTTGAACTTTTTCATATTTTGTCACCTTACAACCACAAACTTAAATGTATTTTTTTTTGAAATTTTAATTGATAACCAACACAAAGTAGCAGATAATTGTGAAGTGGAATGAAAATGATGCATGGTTTTCAAAATTTTAATCAAATAAAAATCTAAAAAGTGTGATGCAAAAGTCTTCAGCCCCCTGTACTCTGGTCGTGCAGCTGCTGAAACAAGGAACCAGCTGTAACTTCAGCCAGAGCTCCCAGAGAGAAGGCAGTGAAGGTTTATTACCTTCCCTGCCTTCCCGATCACGGTGTATACAGCGCTATGAGCGCCGCCATGATGCGACTTCCCTCTGACCCGGCGGCATGTGATCCGCTGACATCAGAGTCTCTGAGAGCTGCTGGGTCCTACAGGACCCAGATCAGCTCTATAGTAACGTGCAGGAGGCTGAATTCCTCCTGCAACTGGGGATAAATGTACCAGCCCCAGTTACCAGGGAAATCAGCCTCCCCCACAAAAAAAAAAAAAGTGATCAGATGTCCCCAAAGGTCTATTATGGGGACACAATGTAAAAAATAAAATAAAAATGAATAGAGAAGTAAAAAAAAATAAAATAATTTTAAAAATAAATTAAAGGTTATAGCCTTAAAAAAAAAATTAAAAGTGAAAAACAGACCCGTTTTCCCTCCTCTTTTGTTTATATTTTCCCAGATATAAAAAAAATAAAAACAACATAAAAATAAAGCCCTATGAGTCACTGAAAAAAGAAGCAGAAATTAGTTGAAATAACGCAAATGATAAAAATGTTACAGCACTCAAAACCGCATATACAAAAAACCCAAAAATGTTTCTGGTCCTGGACCAGAAATAGGCCCGGTACTGAAGTGGTTAATGAGTTAATAGAGTCCGGCTGTGTATAATTTTGTTTCAGTATAAATACACTTGTTCTTTGAAGGCCTCAGTGGTTTGATAGAGAACACTAATGAATAAACTGCAACTTGAAGACCAAGGAACTCCCCAGACAGGTCAGAGATAAAGTTGTGGAGAAATATAAAGCAGGGTTAGGTTATAAAATCATATTCCAAGCTTTGAACATCCCAAAAAGCACTGTTCAATCAATCATCCAAAATTGGCAAAAGTATTGTACAACTGAAAACCTACCAAGACATGGCTGTCCACCTAAACTAACAGATTAAGCAAGGAGAGCACTGGTCAGAGAAGCAGCCAAGAGGTCCATGGTCTCTGTGGAAGGAGCTGCAGAAATCCACAGCTCAGGTACAGGGAGAATCTGTCCACAGGACAACTAGAAGTCACTACGCACTCCTCAAATCTGGCCTTTATGGAAGAGCGGCAAGAAGAAAACCATTGTTGAAAGAAAAACATAAGAAGTGCCGTTTTCAGTTTGCCACAAGCCATATAGGGGACACAGCAAACATGTGGAAGAAGGTGCTCTGCTCAGATGAGGCCAAAGTTGAACTTTTTGGCCTAAATGCAAAGCGCTATGTGTGGTGGAAAAGTAACCCTGCTCATCCCCCTGAACACACCGTCATCCCCACTGTGACAGATAGGAGGCAGCATCATACTGTGGGGGGACAGGGAAGCTGATCAGAGTTGATGGGAAGAAGGATGGAGCTAAATACAGGGCAATCCTGGAAAAAAACCTGTTGGAGGCTGCAAAAGACTTGAGACTGGGAAGGAGATTCACCTTCCAGCAAGACAATGACCCTAAACCTACAGCCAGAGCTACAGTGGAATGGTTTAGATCACAGAATATTCATGTGTTAGAATGACCCAGTCACAGTCCAGACCTAAATCCCATTGAGTATCTGTGGCAAGACAAAGACAAGAAGAAGGCATTATGGGAAAAGGAGCTGGGAAGCTCATGCGCCCTCTGTTGGATGTAACAGATCCTCAATTTGCTTTTGACCCACTGAGTCTTGAGACAGCAAAAAATATTGTAGCCAAGCCAATTTCACTCATCTGCATACAGCGCTGTTTCGGGATTTTTGTCCCTCATCAGTGCAGAGCAGAGTGAACTGGCTGGCTTTGTGGGAGGCAATAAGTGGCTCAGGGAAGGGAATCTCTCTCCTTGGGGAGCGCGCATGAGCTTCCCAGCTCCTTTTCCCATAATGCCTTGTGATATGTAGATGCTTAGTAGAGGGCAAAAGGCAATTCAAAACTCTACACACCTTCACTGGTGCTCTCCTCAAGGAGAGAGATTCCCATCCAAGAAGAAGAAGGGACAGAAATCTCAGTCTCTAGATGTGCAAAGCTGGTAAAGACAGACCCCAAAAGACTTGCAACTGTAATTGCAGTGAAAGGAGCCTCTACAAAGTATTGATAGAGGGGGTGAAGACTTTTGCACGTCACACTTTTCAGATTTTTATTTGATTAAAATTTTGAAAACCTTGTATCATTTTCCTTCCACTTCACAATTATCTGATACTTTGTGTTGGTTATCACTGAAAATCTCAATAAAATACATTTAAGTTTGTGGTTGTAAGGTGAGAAAATGTGAAAAAGTTCAAGGGGTATGAATACTTTTGCAAGCCACTGTAACAGATGGTATGAAAAGAATTGTGACTTCAGCTGTGGATATGAGAGGAGTATGATAGAGATACAATGGTGCCCATCACTGGTGGTTTCCTCTACATCTCAGTATATATATTTGAGCTGTATACATCTGTATGGAATATTACAGCAGATTGATCTATTCTATACAACAGAAATTATATATGGATGTATACCAGCATGGCAGGGGTTAAACACCTACACCTGGTCAATAAAGACCTACATCAAGCTTTCTGGGCACATATGGCATACATACCCTACCAAATACAGGGTGAAACCAGCCGGACTGAATAATAGATGGAGAAATGTGGGGGGAAGGGAGGGGACATTTCTTAGGACTCCAAACCCCTTGTCCCGGTCCTGTGTGACGTCTACTAATAAGTGACGTCTACTAATAAGTGACTGTCATCTCCTCATATCACTTCTCTCTGTCATGTAAGAAATGTCATCTAGCACTATTATTATTACTAGTCCACTATTGTATATGGCATCTTATCACAGACTGGACTTGTTTTTTTCAGGATGAGTTGTATCTTTAATGGTTTTATTTAATTTTCCATATAATGGACAGATAAACTAAATAATATCTGTGGGATGGAAGAAATAATGTATTTACCCCTTTGTGCTTTTGGGTTTCATCTTTATGGTGTCCACTGTACAGTAAAAATAGTTTATTTTATTATGTCAAATCCCCCAGAGACAGCCATGTAATACACAGATAGAGGGAGACACAACAAAGATCTGTTCTCACCATTATATATATATATATATATATATATATATATATAATCACCCCATAGATGTGTCCTGTGTGCTGAGCAAACACATGTATGTAACCCAGTTATTTACTGAATTCTGGAGGTCACATGATGTGTCCATAAGAAGCAAAGCTAAGAGACCTCCATATTCCCCTGCCCGGGGTAACTTACTTTAGTGAATTACAGTAGATTTTATCTTTTTCTTGTCACCTCCTAAATATTATTATTATTATTATTATTATTATTATTATTATTTATATACCACCATTAACCCCTTAAGGACCCAGCCCAAAAGTGCGTTAAGGACCAGACCTCGTTTTTCAAAACTGACATGTGTCACTTTATATGGCAATAACTTTAAGACGCTTTAACTTACACAAGTGATTTTGAGACTGTTTTATCGTGAGACATTGTACTTCATGTTAGTGGTAAACACTAATGAATATTTTTGTATTTATTTATGAAAACATTGGAAATTTGATGGAAATTTTGAAAAAAAAAAAAAATCGCAATTTTCAAAATGTGAAATGCTCTGCTTTTCAGACAGTCATACCACCCAAATACATTAATACATATTATCTACCATATTTCTGCTTTATGTTGGCATCATCTTTTAATCATCCTGTAATTTATTTTGGACATTATAAATCTTACAAGTGTAACAGCGATTTTCCAGATTTACAAAGAAATTTCCCAAACTCATTTTTTAGGGACCACTTCAGTTCTGAAAGGGATTATAAAGGCCTATATATTAGAAACCCCCCATAAATCACAGCATTTTCAAAACTGCAACCCTTTGTTAACCCTTTAACCATTTCACAAGAATTAAAACAATATGGAGGTGAAATTTAGATATTTCATTTTTTTCCACTAATCCCTTAATTTAGCCCTAAAATAAACACATTCACAAAAGCTTAAAGGAGAAAATGCATATCACAATTTGTTATGCAATTTCTCCAGAGCACAGAAATCCCCCACATGTGGGTGTAACTGTTTGGGCACACGACAGCGCATGGAAGGGAAGGAGCGACATTGGACGTTTGAAAAGCAGATTTTGCTGGAATAGTTTTCAGGTGTCATGTCTCAAGGGGTTAAAGGAGAAAATGCACCCCACAGTTTGTTAAACAATTTCCCCTGAACACGGCAATACACCATATGTGGTTGTAATATGCTGTATGGGTACATGGCAGGGCTCGGAATGGAAAGAGTGCTATTTTGCTTTTGGAGGGCAGATTTTGCTGGAATAGTTTTCGGGTGCCATGTCACATTTGCAGAGCCCCCAAAGTACCAAAACAGTGGAAACTCCCAAAAAGTGATCCCATTTTGGAAACTATACCCCTCACAGAATTCATCATGGGGTATGGAGAGCATTTTGACCTCACAGCTGTTTCACAGATTTTATTAACATTGGGACATTAAAATGAAAAATTACTTTTTTCCAATAAACCGTCAATTTAGCCCCAAATTTTTAATTTTTGCAAATGGTTAAAGAAGAAAAAACACAAGTCAGTTTGTTACACAATTTCTTCTGAACACAGAAATACCCCATATGTGGTTGTAATCTGCTGTATGGGTACATGGTGGGGCTCAGAATGGAAAGAGCACGATTTGGCTTTTGGAGGGCAGATGTGGCTGGAATAGTTTTCCGGTGTCATGTAGGAAACCTCTCAAAAGTGACCCAGTTTTAGAAACTACACCCCTCAAGGAATGTATCAAGGGGTATTATCATTTTGAGCCTAAAAATGCTTCCCAAAAATTAATGTACAAAGTGAAAATTTAAGTTTTGAAAGAAATATCCAATTTCAGTGCCTAATACGTTGCGGCCACTTTGTGGCATCAGAGTCATGAACTCCTAAAACTATTAAGTGGGTTATCCCGGGGACAAAAAAATTATATATAGTTGTGCTAAAAACTTTACATATAACAGCAGATTTTTTTGGTTTGACAATGATCCAAAACACAAGGCCAAGTCGTCCTGTCATTGGCTACAGCAGAAGAAAGTGAAGGTTCTGGAGTGGCCATCTCAGTCTCCTGACCTCAATATCATTGAGCCACTCTGGGGAGATCTCAAGCGCGCAGGACATGCAAGACAGCCCAGGAATTTACAGGAACTGGAGAACCATCTGAGAAAATAAAGAGCCTCATCTACAACTACCACAAAAGACTTCAAGCTGTCATTGATGTTAGAGGGGGCAATACACGCTATTAAGAACTGGGGGATGGGAACTTTTGAACAAGGTCATTTTGATGTTTTTAGTTGTCATTATGATTTAAAAAGAGAAAACACAGAAGTTTGACAATAAATGGCTTCCACCAACCACTAACCATGAGTGGAGAAAAAGTTTTTGTGTTATCATTCATATTCTCTGAAAAAAGGCCAAAAAAACAAAAAATCTGCCGGGGTATGTAAACTTTTTAGCACAACAGTATGTGGGTGTAAACTGCTGCTTGGGCACACAGCAGGGCTCAGAAGGGAAGGAACACTGTGTTTTTTTAGCTTTTGGAGTATAGATTTAGAGGGACTTTCTGGACGCCATGTTGTTTTTGCAGAGCCCTGGAGGTGCCAGTAAACTGGAATTTGGATATGACTTTTTGACCACTTTTTATGACATATTTTGTAAGGTGAGATGGCGGAAAATCAATACTTAGAGTGTTTTTTTCCCCGACATTTACCATGTACATTAAATATTGTTTCAGTTTTATTGTACAGGTTGTTACGGATGCGGCGATACCAAATATGTATTGTTTTTTTATTAGTTTTTAGTTTTTTTTTATATAATTCATTTTATATAGGTAAATTGAATTTTGGAGGCTTTATTCTTTTATAAATTTTTTTCACACACTTTTTTTTTTTTCCACTTTTTTTCTTTTTCATGTGTCCCTTTTGGACACCTAAGCCAGCAATGCTTTGATTACTGGTTCAGTACTATAGACTGCAAGACACATGTATGCAGACGCAGAGGCTGACTTCCTGAGGTCCCGGCAGGATCAACCAGGTACTTGGGGGTCCAGGCAGCCTGGGGTCACTGGCCAGAACCTGTGCTGCAGACTATAGATATCGGCACCCCCGGGCGGCAACATGGCGGAACACCTTGGTCATGTTTGACCGCGGCATCCAAGAGGTTAAAACCTACGATTGGAGCTCAGCTCCAACCAGAGGTTATGGTGCAGGGTGTTAGCTGTCAGTTACAGCTAACACCCGGTTCTGATGCTGCCCGCCCAGACAGAGAGCGGGCTGCCAGCCTCGTCATAGTATTACGCCCTGGTGCACGAAGTAACTAGTGCCCAGGACGTAATAGTACATCCAAGGTCATTAAGGGGTTAATTCCATGATGCTTTACATTCGAGGGTTTACATACGGTACACAAAATATACAAAACAAACGTAATACTAACAGTATTACTAATCTATGAGGGAAGAGGGATAGAGACAGAAGGTGAGGGGAGAGGGTGTACAGATGGTGGTGTGGTGACAGTAGTGTTATTGGAGGTTGTACAGATGGCGGTGTGGTGACAGTAGTGTTATTGGAGGTTGTACAGGTGGCGGTGTGGTGACAGTAGTGTTATTGGAGGTTGTACAGATGGCGGTGTGGTGACAGTAGTGTTATTGGAGGTTGTACAGGTGGCGGTGTGGTGACAATAGTGTTATTGGAGGTTGTAGGCCTTCCTGAATAGGTGAGTCTTCAGGGCCTTCTTGAAGCTTGTGATTGTGGGGGTCAGTCTTATGTGTCTTGCATGGGAGAAGTCTTGGAGACGGTTGTGTGAAGAGTGGATAAGAGAAGAGCGGAATAGGAGATCTTTGGAGGATCGGAGGTTACATGTGGGCAGGTAGCGGGAGATTAGGTCGGAGATATATGGAGGGGATAGATTGTGGATGGCTTTGTATGTCAGCGTTAGTAATTTGAACTCTATTCGCTGGGCAACAGGTAGCCAGTGAAGGGATTGGCAGAGGGGGGAGGTTGATGAAGAACGAGGGGAGAGGTGTATTAAGTGAGCAGCGCAATTTAAGGTGGACTGGAGGGGGGCGAGAGTATTTGCTGGGAGGCCGTGGATAAGGGTGTTACAGTAGTCTAGGCGGGAGATTATGAGGGCGTGAACTAGCATCTTTGTAGTTTCAGAGGTGAGGAAGTAGCGGATTCAATGGATGTTCCTGAGTTGGAGGTGGCAGGAGGTGTTGAGGGTTTGAATATGCGACTTGAAGGAAAGGTCAGAGTCTAAGGTTATCCCAAGGCAGCGGACCCATGGGACTTGGGTGAGAGTGGTTCCATTAACTTTGATAGATGGGTCAGGTTGAGGGACCGTGCAAGGAGGGGTGAAGATTATGAACTCCGTTTTCTCCATGTTGAGTTTGAGAAAGCAGGAGGAGAGAAAGGAGGCTACGGCTGCTAGCCATACTGGGACTCTGGACAACAGAGAGGTAATGTCTGGTCTAGAGAGATATACTGTATTTGGGTGTCATCAGCATAGCAGTGGTAATGGAAACCATGGGATTCTATGAGTTGGCCAAGGCCCAAGGGTGTACATGCAGAATAGGAGGAGTCCTAGGACAGAGCCTTGGGGGACACCTACAGAAAAAGGGCATGGCGGGGAGGTGGTGTGTGAGTGGCAGAAACTGAACGAGCGGTTGGTGAGATATGAGGAGCTCCAGGAAAGGGCCAGATATGAGATGCCAAGGGATGAGAGAGTTTCTGTAATAATTCTAAATAACCTTGCATAGTGAGGTTCACGGTCAGTCGGTATTTTATAGCTGCTGGAGGCGCCTCCTAGTGGTGACATTTATGGATTGTACTAACATCCAGGGACATTTTCTCTCTACAATCTACAGATGTTATACTAATGCTCTGTGTACACATCACTCACATCTCATCTTCTTATTCTTACAGTTTGGCTTATAATCGTCTACCAGACACTTCCTACACCCAGTTGTCATCTGTAATAAGGAATAACCAGTCCCTGAAGATACTTGACCTATCTGGTAATTACCTGTCTGGTCCTCACCTCAGTGACTTGATGGCCGCTCTGTCCAGTCTAGCCTGCAGGATAGAGGAAATACAGTGAATATAAGAGATGTGTACAGGAGGAGACAAGTTATACATGGATTTTATTCTATTTTATGCTCCTCCACACCATTGTTATGTCTGTGAGATAAAGAGCCTGGACATCGGTTAGGCTACTGTTGGCTCCTGCCTAGGACTTCACCTAGCAGTAAAGAGGGAGACGTACTCCATGCATTCTCCAGCTGTACAGCCTAGAACCCGCTCCTGGTGTAGGTTTTTCCACAGATTCACAGTTCTTACAGTATGGAACTAATCCTTGGGGTAGGCTATTCTACAGATTCACAATTATTACAGTATAGAACCAGCTCCTGCGGTAGGCTATTCCACAGATTCACAGTCCTTATAGTCAAGAAGTCTTATCAACTCTTGAGATTAGACCTATTTTTCTCCAGACGGAGGGAGCACCCCCTTGTTTTTTGAGGGGATTTTACATTGAACAGCTTTTGAACATACTTCTTGTATGGGCCATTTATATATAAAAAGATTTATCATATCTCTCCCTAAATGCTTCTTCTCCAGACTAAACAAAGTTAACTACTTTGACCCCTTTGCGACACAGGACGTAATAGTACATCCTGCGTCGCATGGGGATGTATGGACAGAGCTCAGGAGCTGAGCTCTCTCCATACAGAGCAGATGTGCCGGCACCGATCGCAGCTGTTAACCCTTTAGATGCTGCCACAGGCCCGCCATCTTTCACCGATCATCGCCCTCCGGAACATCATCGGAGGGTGGTGATCGATTGCCATGACAGCTGGGAGTCTATTGAAGGCTCCCAGGCTTGTCATTACATTAGATCTATTACACACTGCCTTAGTTAGCGTGTAATAGGTGAGGCATTTTGCTATTCACTGCAATACAGTAGAATTGCAGTGAACAGTATGAGCAATCAGACCCCCTAGGTTTCAAGGTCCCTAGGGGATCTGATCATAAAAGTAAAAGAAGAAAAAAAAAAGTTTTTAAAAGTCTCCGGCGCTGAAAAATGTCCGAACTATTAAAATATTAAAATATTTATCCCATAAGGTGAACGGCGTAGCGGCGAAAAAAAAAATCAAAATAGCCAAATAGTATTTTTTTCAACACTTTGCCTCCTATAAAATAAAATTGAATAAAAAAAAGTGATCAAACCATCATATTTGGGAGAAGGCACCCTTCAAATATGAGAAACCTGGAGCAGTTTGCAAAAGACGAGGGCTCCAAAATTCCAGTTGAGAGGTGTAAGAAGCTTGTTGATGGTTATAGAAACCAATTGATTGCAGTGACTTTTTTTTTCCTATTGAACCAGCAATCAGCAGATCGCTGATTCAAGTCCCTTAGTAAATATCCATAAAAATCACATTTATGATAGAATTGTTCAGTCGGATAGAGTACTATATGTGTATTCAGGAAATAAAGGGGTTTCCAGGGCATTTTTTTTTTTAAGGTCTGTTAGTGCTATTGATGGGTTAATAAGTGCACCCATATACCTTTAGCAGAGTTTTGAGTGATTTCTGGGTTTCTCTGGGAGCTCCTGGCATCTTCTGCATTTGTTTAAATGGTGTACCTTCCTGCTGTGTAGCATCCTGTGTAGCTTCCACAATACCTCCCACTCACTGCCCCCCTCCTCTCTCACTCTGTTACACCCCTCCCTGTCTCCATAGCTATCCCACCCACTGCTATCCCTTCCCAACTAACTAACTCAGCCCACCCCCTACCGTATTATACTTACATGTCTTCCTCTCTGGGATGGCTCCTCCTTTTCTTTCACTGTGCATCGGCTGGAGATGCCTCTCTTCATCTCTGTACACAGACTGGAAATGCCTCTGACGCCTGAGCAGTAGAGATGGAGTGCCATCTTTACTGCGCATGTGTCGTAAGCACCTTCGGATTGCACAAGCGCTTGCAGAGAGGAAGACACCTAAGTATGATGGGGTTGGGGGGGAGAAATGGTCACTTTCTGTTATGGAAACGAGAAATGAAACATCACTTGATTATCAGAAAGTGTCTGTATGGGTAATTATATATATATTTTTAATTTAAGTAAATTATAAGTTAGGCAGAGGGAGAGGGGGTTTAGTTTAGGGGTTAATTTTTATTTTATCCCAGACAAACCCTTTAACAAACCATTAGACTACTGGCAATGGCAGAGACAGAAACAGTAAAAAAGGATACTATTTTTCATCAAACATCACACACAGATGTAGCAGTTTTTATGTTGACTCTGATGATTTGCTGCAGCGTGATATCACATAACAAAAGGAAAGTAAATTAAAAAAAAATCAAGTTAAAGGTTGCTACATCTGTAAATTAAACACTAACTAATAAATATCTCAAAACAGTGGAAAAAAACAACTCATTCTGGGAAAGAAAAACAAAAAAACACATCCTTCATCTACCTACATTTACCTTTGGGTGTTTTTGTTGTGTTTTATTTAGTTTTTCTTTTAATTTCTAAATGTAATAATTTGTTTCCATTTTACAGGGATTTTAATCTATGTTTGGATTCACCAATGCAAATCAGTGGTAAGAATTTTTCCTTTTCCTTAACATCAAGTGAAACTGAGTAGTTTATTTCTGGCCAATAAAACTTAAGGGTGTGTTCACACGGAGGAATTTGCCGCGGATTTGGGGGTGGATTTTGCCCCCGAATCCCGAGCAGATTCCTCGCGGAATTCGCCCTCCATTGTTTTCAATGGGAGGCAGGGATCACAGCAGGACGCGGAAAGTAGAAGCGTCCTGCTCGATCTTGCCGCAGATTCTGCGGCTGATTCAGCCATGGGTCCCATGGCTCGAGACTCCCTCTTGATACCGAGACAGAATGCGGATGCACTGCATCGGCATCCCATCGCTGCTAGACCGTGGCGAAAATGCTGGTGGCGAAAAATGAAAAGGAATTCCTCCTCATTTTCCGCCTTGTGAACATACTGTACCCTAACACTTTGCCAACATCCTCTGTAGTAGTATGTGTAGGCGAATGTCGGCACTTTAAATATGGAGCTCGCTCAGAAGACGCATGGGCGCCAGGTCTCCACTGTTTTACACAGCAGAACCTTAGTTGTTCCTTTGTCCCTGATCTTCCCTCAGCTAGGCTTCAATAGTTATACAACGATTCTTCTATACAGTTCTGTGCTCCTCCAATACAGTTGTGTTGCAGTCAATGATGTAATTGATCTAATAATCACACGTTCAATGCCCTGGGAAGAGGGGGGGCTAAAAATGTTTGTTTTTGTTTTTTTTTATAGTTCTTAAAATATTAAAAACACACATATATATATATATATATATATATATATATATATATATATCCGAAAACGCCCAAGCTATGAAACTATAAAATTATAGAAATATTTATCCCATATGTCCAATACCATAGCCTCCAAAAAAGTGAATATAAAGTGATCAAAACAACAGAAATTCTTAATGGTTTATAAAAAAAAATTAAAACCTTACATATCTTGGTACACGAAAACATGAAAAATGAGAGAATATGGCGACTAAAATGATTTTTTGCATTTTTCAAAATTTTGGATTTTTGTAACGTTATTAAAACACAACAAAAATTATAAAAAATTTGGTATCGCTCTGATCATGCTGATCCAAAGAATATATATGGGACATGTCATTTTTACTACACGGTGAACGTCTTTAAAATTTAAATCATAAGAAAATAGTGCAGATGCCATTGTTCTGTAATTCCACCCAATTCTGATTTTTTTTTTCCAGCTTACCAGTAGATCTTACAAAATATTAAATGGTGCTATTATGATTTACAATTTATCCCACAAAAAAAATAAGCTCTTCAAATGGTTCTGTAAATGGAAAATTTTAAAGGTTATGACTTTTGGAAACTAAGGAGTAAAAAAAAAAAATGACGATGAAAAAAATTTGTCTGCCAAGCTACCCAAGGTCAGGGCAGTTGGATCCCCATTCTCTGTGTTTTGTCTGAGAAACTCTCCCACAGATCTGGTTATCACTGGTACGTTTACTGAGGTAGCATCTATTCAGTACAGAAGTGGTTTCTCAGTGTCAACAGATGTGCATGACAATGGCTCAGCTTGACCGTAGTTCCTTAAGATGTAAAGTAACCTTCTCAGTGTGAGATCAGTGGTCCTTTGGCAACTCACAGAGATTGCCTAGTTGGCACAGCTCTTGCCAGTCCTGCTTCTTGGGCACACGCTTGCCTTCAGATACAGTCAGGGTCCGCCCTGGATTTCCACAGAAACACACTGCAGTGACAGGCTGCCAGATGGAAGATTCCACAGGCACGAGAAAGCTTCCCATCCAATGTGACTAGAATGATTCAGAGCATTGTGTGCAATGGCTATTTTTATCAGCAGTGGGCCATGAAAATGGTAAATTACTTTTTCCAATAGCATGCAGTTTTTGCATAAATTTTCACCCACACAACCCCACAATTTGAGGAACAGTTTCTCCCTGGTACAGGTAAATGGGTACAATTTGTTGACCAATTTCTTCCAGGTGTGGATCTGAAACAAAGAACAGAAAGAATGAAAAAACACAATATTACTACGTACATAAAAATATCATTCTTACCCATCCTGGCCCAGCGCTGCCTCCTCTCATGCAGTAAAACAGTCAATGACATCATCTGATGCGGTTAGTAGAGTTCATTGTCACATGAACTTTAGTAACACTTTTTTTGGTGTATGGTGTCCCAGGATGTGGAGTATCTGGGGTCTCCATGTCCCAGTGTGCAGGGAACTCCTTCTCCTACTGACGGGGTCCTGCACTTCAGGGGTTAATCGGGGACATATCAAAATTGCAAATATCCTTTGAAGATCCATGTCTTGTGTGTATAAAGAGTGTGTGAATTTTCAGTTTCTTGTATATCTGAAGAAGAGAGTTAGACTCTTGAAAGCTTACTATCAAATATACTCAGCCTCTAAAAGGTATCGCCTGATTTCTTCACTCTTCCCCTGCTTATGACAGTGTTCCCTCTACTGCAAAGGAGTCCCTCCACCCTTCCAGTCTTCTCTCCTGTCAGGTTTGATTAGTGGAGCTTGCTAAAGCCTGCTGAACTATAGTGTGTCCTGCATGCTACTCACCTTCTTCTGCGTGAAATTCACCTTCTCCTGTGTACTACTCACCTTCTCCGCTATACTACTTACCATCTCCTGCATGAAATTCACCTTCTTTTGCATGCTTCTCACCATCTCCTGCATGCTACTCACCATCTCCACTATGCTACTCACCTTCTACGGCATGCTACTCACCTTCTCCACTATGCTACTCACCTTCTACGGCATGCTACTCACCTTCTCCACTATGCTACTCACCTTCTCCGCTTTGCTACTCAACTTCTCCTGCATGTTGCTTTCTCCGCTTTGCTACTCACCATCTCCTGCATGCTACTCACCTTCGATAAGTAATTGCTCTGCAAACTATGTAGTACGGCCACCACAGTAAACTTTAGAAGTGGTTTCCATGTAAGTTCAATGTATATGCCAAGAAAACTCTTAGTCCATACAATAACATACTTTTATTTTAATATTTAACAATGCTGCTGAAGGGGCAAAAGAGCTGATATTCCTTTTACAGTGATGTTCCATTTGTGCCAGGTGACACCTGCAGGTGTGAATAGCAGCCTTTCAATGCTTGTTAGCATGTTCTTGTGTTGTGATAAATTGGAGTTATTGGTTAACTAAACTAGAGATCCAATATGCCTGGTCACATCTGCATCATGGAGTAATAGTAAATGTAACCTTCATCTGTTAGACTCATTCAGGCACAGACAAACCTCTTAGACATTTTATTTTTTTAAATGACTCAAAAGGACACTAAAAAGAAAGGTAGTTACAGTAAAGCCTTCTATTGGAATATATTGTAATATAACGATGTCCCTCTAGTGTCTGACTGAAGATATTACTATTTACAGAATCAACTCAAGAACCTGAGATGTCCCTGATGTGTGATGAAGAGATGAAAGAAGATGACACGAGCTGTGAACTGTGTGAGAAGGTAACACTAATATTACCTAATGTGACAAACATCAAGGGGTTTCCTGATACTGATGACAGATCATAATATAGGCAGTTTGGACAACTGCCCGGAGCCTATGGCCGCCCAATATCCTAAATTCTGGACTTAGTGAATGCAGAGACGGCTGCAGTAGACTCAGACTGCATTGCTGGACTCATCTCCATCATCTCCCAGCAATGAGAAGTGATATGGAAGAAACCACCAGAGATAAGTCCAGGATTCCTCTCCGGCAGATTAAAGCTTAAACAACTGGCAAATGGAGCACTGGATGCGACTGAGGTCACTAGGGATATGCTGCTGATTTGAGTCCTTGGTTATAGGTTCCCTTTAAGATTGGGACTGCCTACACCCTCATATTACCATCCTTCATGGCAGCTAGAGAGGGGGTCAAGCTCTGCTACACTGTATTCTGATTGTCCGCTGTTTTACATACAGTCTGACTGGCCAGGTCACTCTTTGAGTGCCAAATCTCTTTTTTGTAAATTTTTTACAGTCCTGCATTTTTTTTTTTTTTTTTTTACACACAGTCTGACCTGCTGTCAATAATTATTTTTGGAAACCAGTTTTTGTAGCACTGCAGTTACATCACAGTAACCTGTCGTGTGCACTGTTTTTTTACTTGCATTATGAGTAGAGATGCACAAACTGACTTGTAGCGAGCCAGGTTTGACCAGAGTATTCCAAATTCCATTTTTGTCTTGGGTGAACTAAAATGGCCACTGCATTATACTATGGGGGATCCCAGGACATAATAGGTAGAGGCCCAGGGAAGGTGACAAAAAAAAAAACAAACAAAAAAAAAACAAACATTCATACTCATCTTCTTTCACATCCTTGTGGCATCTGACACACTCCTGTGAGTTCACAAAGCTTGGTGTCTTGTTTTTTTTACAACTCCCCTGGGCCTCCACCTATTATACTCTGAGGTGTTAAGAGACTTCACATTATAATATTTTCACTTTCTCGTTGATATAACTTTGACTGTGTCTGCCTTACAGAGCTAGAAATTGGATAGATAGGTTCCTAGGAGCCCTAAGAGTATTCTACACTATGTTTTATAGATAGGTTCCTAGGAGCCCTAAGAGTGTTCTACACTATGTTTTATAAATGGGTTCCTAGGAGCCCTAAGAGTATTCTACACTATGTTTTATAGATAGGTTACTAGGAGCCCTAAGAGTATTCTACACTATGTTTTATAGATAGGTTCCTATCAGCCCTAAGAGTGTTCTACACTATGTTTTATAGATAGGTTCCTAGGAGCCCTAAGAGTATTCTACACTATGTTTTATAGATGGGTTCCTAGGAGCCCTAAGAGTGTTCTACACTCTATTTTATAGATAGGTTCCTAGGAGCCCTAAGAGTATTCTACACTATGTTTTATAGATAGGTTCCTAGGAGCCCTAAGAGTATTCTACACTATGTTTTATAGATAGGTTCCTAGGACCCCTAAGAGTATTCTACACTATGTTTTATAGATAGATTCGTAGGGGCTCTAAGAGTGTTCTATGTGCTATGAGTAATAGCTGCATATAAAAATATTCTGGGAAATGTTGCAGATTGAGTTGATGTTTATACTTGTTATTTCTGTTTAGCGTTTTCTGACATTTTATCATTTTGCTTCTTTCTTCTCTCAGTCACAAGAATTAGTAGAAGTCATTACCCCCACTATGGTCGGCAGCACATACCGGTAGGTCATTCACATATATGTCTCTAAACTTCCCAGTGGTCAAACATACTTTCTTCCTGCATTTTCTGTATAAATATTGCAGTGGTCTGTGTGCTTTATAGTAACTGGAATGAATGGGAAGTAATGATCTTAAAGCGGCCAATAGATAATAAGGTTTCCAGGAAGAGATGGAGTACATCCTGTTAAAGCTGAGGCTGTATAGAAAACCTTATCTGTGTGTATAATCTTATCCCCTGCCTTATCTAGACCTCCAGGTGTACCATAAAGCTATTCCCACCTTATATTACAATTGAAATAACTCTGCTGGCTGTGTCCAGTCTACACAGTAGAAGCTAAACCGTGATATGTACAAAATAGGAAATGCCTGTTGTGTACACTGTGTCTATTCCATAAGTCCCAACAGCCGGTGTAAAACCTGAAATAGTTTTATATAAATAATCACATAAAAATAAGATCCACAATTCAGTTTATCCATGTGATTAATCTCAGTCTTTGTGGAGTACAGCTGACACTATGGCTGCAATGTGTCTTCTTAGATATTAGCACATCAGGCATCAAAACTAACTGCACTTGTTGCTCGGGAATGGTGGGATCTAGAGAGAAAATTCCAACTGTGCTGAAATCAGTAGAGCTTCAGCTATTCGGTCGGACTATTAGGTCAGACTAAGTGAATGTTTTTTCTCCTAATGAGGAGACAAGTCATTTTCTTTCTTTTCCTGTTAGGTAGTAGAAGTAGATTCTGGTGTGTTCTAGTGAAACGGACCTTGCTTCTCAATACAAGTCAGCTCAAGTGTCATAATTGCAGTTAGAAGATGAGCCATTTTTTCTCGGCTTACTTTTTAGGACGTGTGTATGAGCATCATACACGCAGCAGGTCCTCCTCATCACTCATTGCAGAAGTTCTTCTGGAGTAGAAAGGGAATTGTGCAGCCAACTACAGTACCCATGAATCCAACCATGGCCGACAACTACTCCTATCCTCCCTGCCTTCCTAACTTTCTAAACATCAAACTTGTTGCTACTCCACAAAAAGGATCATTTTTGGAGTACTTGCTAAAGCCATTGCTTCTTCTTATCCCACTTTGTGGTTTTGGGGTACACTTGCACATAACTGACACCTTTCCTATGTTTTTCAGACTATCCATGACCTCTCCAGGACTGTTTCGCTGCTCAGAGTCTGATATTCAGTTCTGGGTTACCCAACCTGTGACCATTGAATATGAGGAGGATTCATGGAGCAACTATACTGAGATCCTGCAGAATCTGCGTGGTGGATATAAGATTATTGGTCCTCTCTTCAACGTAAAATCCAGATTTGAGTCTAACATTTTGTCTGCAGTCTACCTACCTCATTGTCTGTGTATACACACTGTTACCTCAAGACCTGAGATATGAAGTTATTACAGTGGTCCCTCAAGTTACAATGACCTCAGGATACAATATTTTCAACATACAATGGTCTTTCCTGAACTATTGTATGTTGAAAATAGACTCAATATACAATGCTTGGCTTGAGGTTGCAATAAATTAGAATGGTCATTTCTCTGGTAAATCCAATGTTTCAGTGAAGGGCATGCACAGATGGGTTGTCTAGTAGTGCCTCTCTATAGTGAGGTACTACATATTCTGTACTTCTCTTTACCAGGCGAGATCAGATCCATGTTATATTTCAGGTGCATGGTATATACTCTTCAGACCCTGAAAGTATCATTGAGATAGATTTACAGCTTCCAGCAGCTCTTTCTGACTTTTATGCATAAGAATTTGCTATATTTATATTAATTATCTGATTTTTCATTTTAATCATTCTTTTTATATTTTATGCGATATTTTGGAAAATTATTTACTTATTTTTACATAGAGTTCTGGTCTCAAGTTACAATGGTTACAACTAGAAATGAGCAAATCGAAGCTGCAGAAGTGGAATTCAATCCGAATTTCAGGAAATCTTCGATTCGCCACGATTTCCTCACGCTTCGATGCATCTAATTGCATTTTTTTTTATAAAATGGCCACTGCACATGTTAGGACAAGGGGCGAGGAACTCTGGGAACGCGGGATCACCCACAATGCCAAGTGTGCAGCTAATCAGCAGCCAGCTGGACCTGTGATGTCACAGCTCTATAAAAACCCTCGGCCATTTTAGGCACAGTCATTTCACATCGCTCTTATTGTAGGGACAGACGTCAGCAGGAGCTAGGGAAAGACTTAGAAAACAGATAGAAGTTCAGGGAAAGAGGCTGAGCCTTAGAACTGTAGGGAAAGGATAGGGTGGAATTGAGAGAAGAATTTGGGGTGGTTGCAGGATCATTTACAGCAAGAATTTTAATCCCCATGCAGCACTCACTGCCGTTATACTGCTGCTCCTTACTCATACCTGTGTCTTCAAGGTGGAACACAACAAGCCTTTTGCAGTGCAGTACAGCAAAAAACAGTGAAATATCATCCACTAATATCTGCAAGTATCTGTAATAAACACCTATTTCAAGGCATTTATTATAAGGGTCTCATTCACTGTTCTTTCAAAGGATAACATTACAAGCCATTTGTCAGTACTACTGTGCCAAACAAAACTGAATCATCATCCACTAATATCTGAAATTATTTGTTCTAACGCCTTTAACGTGGGGAAACCCATAAGGACCATATTCGCCTATATCACGCTTTTTTTTTTTTTATAGGTGTTCATTAGTGGGGAAAGAAATAGGGGGCATATTTGCGGCTCTTTTCAAAGTAGAAAATTACAGGCCTTTTTGCCCTGTATTTATTTCCTTTGCAATTACGTTTTTTCATCAAACAGTATGTCAGACAGAGAAGCGAGAGGCCATGCACAGAGGAGGGCCACAGGCCTAAATGCTTCTGGCGCAGGCATAGGTTGCATCAGAGTAAGAGGGCGTGACAGGAAGGTTCACTTCCAAAGGCCTGAGCTTCTAGTGTCAAGTAGCGGTCGTGTCTTGACCAGCAACCCAACAGTTGTAGACTGGTTGACTCGGTCATCCACTTCATCCCAAGTCACATCAGACACCTCCAGCCAAGAGTCGATGGGTTCGTCAGATGCAACCCTTAGTTGGCATGGCCTGGCAGCAGGCCCTGTGCCCTCACCTGTCCTCAACCTGCCTCTGTCCTTTTTTGTTCTCTCAGCTAGAGAAGTACTCTATGCTGTGGGCTCAGATCCATTATACAGTGAGGAGGAGGTACTAGAGGACAGTCAGCAGCTACTACTCAGCCAAGATCTGGAGGAGACATATGCCACTTCCTCCGGTAGGCGGACAAGTAGTGAGTGATGAGGAGAGTGGCATGGGAGCTGGTGTTGAGGAGGACATCAGTGACCTGCAGACAGTAGTGGATGACGATGTAGCCGATCGTAATTGGGAGCTGGGTGATGAAGGGGCTTTATCGTCATCAGGAGAAGAGGGTTGTAGCTTGCGCATGAAGCAGCGGCGGAGTCAGCAGGGTGGCAGCAGTGGGAGGTCGAGAGCTAAACGTGCCCAGGGTAGACCATCTGCTTCGTAGCAGCCTACTTGCTCGGAAAGCAGTGGTGCAGGGGTTCATGGAGGCAATGACGGTAGCAGTCAGTTACTGTGGAGTGTTGGGGGTAAAATCACCTACTTGGCGGTGTGGCAGTTTTTTGTTAATCCCCCAGGGGAGGTGAAAATGGCCATATGTTCAATCTGTGGGAAAAAGGTGAAGCGTGGCCAGGGTGCCAATATATGAAGTGTACAGTGGTTCTAAGAGCGACACCTGTCATGAGCATGTCATACTGACTCACAATATTGTTTGACTACCACAGTAGGCTCCCTATGCGTGTTACTGCAAGGCTCAGTGTTCTCCAGCACTATACAGGCTCTCTGTGTTTTTTAACGATATTCGCCGCAAATTAATTCGGATCAAAGAAAATTTTTTTGGGGAAATTCGAATCGAACTTTTGAGAAATTCGCTCATCTCTAGTTACAACTTACAATAATCATCCTAGAAACAATTAATATTGTAACTTGAGGCACCACTGTATTTATGTATAGTATGATTTTATATGACCTCACTGGCAAAGTGGATGTATGATTAAATCATTAACCAACTAAAATTACAGAAAAAATATATATATATTTTTTCAAGTTTACTCATTTTTTTTTCTGGATTATTTTTTCTTATTTATATATATTTTAGGTTTTAAAGGAGACAAATCATGGATTAGATGTTTCCACTATAAGGATGATAACATGGTTTTAGAAGCACCATCTAGAGTAGAAGCCATGTATGTTGTGCTGGAAAATCCCACCTTTTCCCCTGTTGGGGTTATTTTACAACCCTCTAATCCTATAACAGAGGAAATAATAGAACCTGTCTCTTATCATGGAATGGTTCTTTTATTCTGTAAAACAATTTCTGTAGGCGATATAAAATACAAGTATATACTCCATCTATATCTACTGCCGAGGATTCGCAAATTGGAAAAGGTAACTTAATTTACAAAAATGTTCAAAATGATTTGCCAATTTGCCAAAACTATTTTTTCAAAGTATAGTGTCAACCTAAAAAAAAAAACTTACATTTACTTATTTGAAATATACAGAAGGTTGATCGTATTAAGGCAAAAGATTTATTCAAGAAAATTCCTAAACCCCCTCAAACAAAATCTGTGTATGAAATGGAATACAGGATCATTGGATCTCAGAATGCACGTGTGATCCCCAAGGTATAGTAAGTTGTATTCAGATCTCGTGTCTGTCTTATTAGTTTTCTGGCTAATTTAGAATCTTCACTAAACATATAATGTAGTATAGAAAATTAATCTAAAGGATAATCTGAAGTCTTGTCATTAGAGGTGATTGAATTCATCCAAACCAGATTTATGTTGTATTTTGGAATATATTTTTTAACAAGGACACTTTCATAAAAAACACTTCTTGACGAAAGTTTATACCATTCAGATTACTGTATTTTACAGCACATTCTCAGTTTTTTTCACTTTATAAAACTTCAGAGTAGATTTTTATTACAAGATTACTACAATTTCTACCTGAAGAGTTTTATTGAGCAAAATGCAACAAAATTCATCAGTTGCATAAACATGAGTACATGTCTTGCTCCTAATTTACTATAATATATCTCTCTGACACTTTTTATGTCACTCTTGATAGTTTTGAAAAGTGTCAAAAGCAAAGACGATGTTTCCTGTAGAGTTATACATGTTTATTCCAATGATTCCATATATTAGGAGGATATAATAAATGAAATATAAGTATAACTTGTCTGGCACATTCTCTTATGTCTGTAGAGTCATTTGATATTTTTTCTTTTCATGCTATTTTGATTTTCCTTTCTACTGTTAGAACTTGTCTAAGACACTTGTTATACTATACATGTGCCTCCCAAATATCTGCTCAAAGACTATATACTAAGATATTTATTGTCTATATTGTAGACACTGCAGTTTGAAAGCGACTGCTCCTCGGAGGTATACTCCTATACAGAAATTAGGACTGAAGGAGAAATGAGCACAGAAGTAGATTTGTCTATATCTCAGGAAAATGAAGGAATTACAATCTGGGAAGCTGTGGTGTCTGCAGGTAAGATATAGCGATGCTTCTCAGACTATGAGGCAGACCTCAATGGTGAGTGACCAGGGACTGGCCCCTGACTGATAACCTCTCACTCAAGTATATTTAAAAAAAAGCACAAAAAGCTGAGAAAAAAAAACAAAAGGTTTCAGCAAACCCACAGGTAGCAACAAAAATAGCTAAACACTTATAGTATCGTGAGCAGTTTGGAATCACTCGTGTGTGATACTCCTAATCCCTGCCTTGCACACTAGAAATAGCCGTGGGCCCGACTAACTATCCTGAGAGGGCACGAACACAGCCGGAGAAATAACTCACCTACTAAAGAAAAAAAAAAAACGACTTGTTTCACATTTTTATGGAGAGGTTAGATACAGAGAAAGCCCTGCCCAGGTGTCCGACTGGACTAACAGTGAATATGAGGATACGCAAAGTATAGAGCAGAAAATAAACGTGAAACACAGAAAAACTGACACTATGCAAAGTGATAGGATAAACAGAACTTACATCACACAAAAAACCCTACAAATAATCCAAACTCCCAAGCAGTAAAAGACTAGGGCTCACTACACCCGGAGCAAACTATACTTGGAACAAAAGTGCTCAGATACTTATCAATACTCCAACAGAGGTAACCTGAGGTGGAGATGATGTATAGGCAGCAAGGTATAACTGAACGGCCCAGGACCCAGACTCAGATGATAGCAGCAATTTCAGGCAGACACATCACTTCTGGAAAACTCAGTCAACTGAAGATTAAGACCAGAAACTGACAACATGCAAAGCAGAGGGTGGGCTTTAAAAAAAAGGGGTCATATACTGTGTGGGGTGATATAAAAGGGGATCATAAACAGTGTGTGGGCCATAAATAGGACTATCTTACGCTTTGTTGGGGGTAAAAAAGAGGGTCATATACTCTGTGGGAGCAAAAAAGGGGGTCATATATTGTGGGGGGCATACGAAAAGGGTCATATGCCATGGGGGTGGTATAAGAAAGGGGTCATATACTGTGGGGGCCATCAAAAGTTAAACTAGATTTTTTTTTTTTTTTTTTACAAATGTTGACACACTGAACATAAAAGGTTAGCCATCATTGTCCTAAAGCATCTGAAAAAAAAACTATATGTATACAGTCAGGAAGGCTAAACTGTGAGCTCATAGAAGAGAAGAGAAAAAATATATGGTCTATCTACCCAGTTTCTCCAATAATAAGCCCTACCCTGAAAATTTTGCAGGGTTTTTGGAGTAGGCTTGAAATATAAGCCCTGCTCCAAAAATAAGCCTTAGTTACAGTCAACGCCTCCAGCGCTAGGTTATGTCAGATGACATCACAGAGAAGGAGAATAGGCATACCGTAGCTCCCAACTGTGCTGGACAAGTGCCCTTCTACTTCCCGCCATGGCAGGGTAAAATCCGCTCACCCACTCCAGAGTCCTGTCTCCTGCCTCCCGAGTCTGCCTTCAGAGTGCTGCCTCCTGGGTTCCATCTCCTGGCTGCTACTATTCTGTGGGCTTGGCTACCTACATGACCAGACATCAGGTGCCACCCCTGCTCGCTCCCACAGATGCAGCCACTCCACTACAGCACTTCCCCTTTAGTGTACAGAAGAGGAGATAGAGAGAGCCCGGGGCCACTGCCACACAAAGTGTATAGAGAGAGAGAGTGCCAATAAGTTTGTTTAAGACCCACTGACCCTGTACCATAAATTGTGAATGTAAGTTACTTGTGACATGAGCCTGTGTAATAATCAGCAGTAGCTGTGATAGTAGTGTGTGTCCCCTCCATTCTGTTTCAATTTTACTGGAAGTTCTGGTGGTATGAACATTTTATTAAGGTTGATATGTTAATCATATATGAATATCTATAAGCCTATATTGATTTATAAGTGCTTGTTAAAATGATTATTTTATGGATCGGAAACTTTGACTCAGGATGTGCTGTGTCTTCTCTAGCAGGTATAAAAAAAAAAAAGAGAAAAACTCTACTTTTAGACTACTAGTTCATGACCTACCCTTGTATTGTATAGTTCAAATATGATAATGTCTAATGTCTAACCACACACTGTTTCCTGTAAGTAACTATGATATAACGCTGTGCTCTGAGACATTATTCAGACATTTGATTATGCACTTAGCTATATTTTGTCTATATATATATATATATATATATATATATATATATATATTATATTCAAATAAATAACTTTCCTGATTTAGCTGACCATGGATGAGATAGTGACTTCTCCCCAAGAGAACAGACCCACATCATTCTCAGCAGGTCACTATGAGACCACAATCACATGACCCAACTAAAGAGAAGGGTCCCAGGGATATTCAATGCCATAACTAAATAAGGGCAATGGAAAATTATACTGTGTTCAGGGGCCGTTATGGGACATTATACTGTGAGGAGGGGCCTAATATTGGACATTATACTGTGTTGAAGCCACTTTGGGACATTATAGTGTGTGTAAATGGGGCATTATACTGTGTGGGGGCCAGGAAAGAAGGAGCTATGCCGTGGGGGAGGGGTAGTCAAAAGTTTGCTATGAGTCCCAGTCTTTGCTAGTTATGCCTCTGATATTTGGGTATATATTTATATCTGATACAAATATCTGATATGTAATTGTAAGTCTTTTGTGGCTATAGATATTACCCTGGGGGCACTTAGCTGCAGGATAATTCACTTACATCATAGTCTACGCGTCCATCTTGTATAACTGTACTCATAGATTTATGACTAATGGTCCATGTTCTACATATTCTCCATAGACTTATACACAGAGAACAGGTTGATATGTATCATTATCTTGTTATTTACAATTACTTTCTAAACAAATGGACTTTCTTTTCCAGAGGAAATGCTAGATTTACTATCCGGAATGTCAGCGCAAACAGCTCAGCCAGGTAGGTTCTAGGATTTTTTTTTTTTTAGACTATGGAACTGTAAGCATAACCATAGCTTATATCTTAGGGAAAGGTGGGAAAGCAGCTAAGGCAGATCTAGTCATTGGCATTAGCTGGAGGTATCCTCATGGGTCCTTGCCTCATTCACAAATGTAATGTTTTCTACAGATGTGGTGGATGTGCATTTGTTGATATGTATCAGGTTTGCTCTGTGGATGAAAATACTGTTCCATCATGGAAAAGTTAACAAAATGGGTCTGAAGTTATTTGACAAATTGTCACTTGGATAAAGTGAGTGAAAGGTGAAACTATTAATTATACAGCCCCCGTCCCCTATAAATGAAGACAACCAGACAAAAGGAGTATTTAAGTTAAATTAAAATGTTCATTTTTAACAATGGCAGTAAAAAAAGTAATTTAGTTGCAATGTGGCATGCTAGCAGCACCAGGAGGAGAATTAGAAATTAATTTCAATTAAAGTAAATTTGAAAACAATTTGTCACATGGACTTGGACATGAAAATCTTTTAGTTGCAGAGTGACACGCTAAGGTATAAGGCACCAGGTTGCGGAAAAAATTGCAGATTTTGATGTTTTTTTTTTTTTGGTTTTTTTTTAGCTAAATGAAGAGTAGCTTGAAAAGGAATGAGAAAAATAAAGGAAATGCTAATACTTTTCCGTTCTGCTAAATCAAATCCTGGTTTTGACTCAAAAAACTTAGCAAAATCTGCAACAAAAAGCAGGTTTTCCGCAATGTGGGGCTTTTGCCTAACAGCTTCAGGAGGAGAATTTAGACTTTGATTAAAATTTTTCAGCCTCTTTAAGAACACACTGCACTTTCATATTTATTAGGTTTTTTTAAATTAAAAAGATTATTCTAAAATGATCCCTTTTGAGAACCGATGCCTGTGTGGTTTTATATACACACACGCTGCTATTGGAAGAAAAGGCATTCACAAGTGTTCACAAAATTTGTGTTTTCGCAAGGTGGGGCCTAAACCCTAGTGAACTCTGCCCTAGTGCCCCTATGTATTTTCTGCAGCCTGGCAAGTGACCTCAGGCTGCCTGGAGGTCCCACTACCTGGTTTATCCTGTCGGGAAGTGATGAAGTCAGCCTATGCGTCTGTATAGGCAGACTTCCTCTATAGACTGCAATACACGTGTATTGCAGTTTATAGTACTGAACCAGCCATCAGAGCATCGCTGGTTCTGGTCCCCTAGTGGGACATCACTAAAAAGTAAAAAAAAAAAAAGTTGAAAAAACAAAAAGTGAACTGTATGAAAAAAAATAAAAAAATAAAGCAAGGAAATAAGGATTTTTCACCATCTCCCCTTAAAAAAAAAAAAAACTATACAAAATTATCAAAAAGTCATATGTACTAGAGATGAGTGAATTGAAGCTGACAAAGTGGAATTCGATCCGAATTTCAGGAAATATTCGATTCACATCGAATCGAGATTTCCTCACGCTTCGTGGTAACAAATCATATTTTGTTCAAAATGGCTGCTGTACATGTTAGGACATGGGGCAAGGAACTCTGGGAACGTGGAATCACCCACAATGCCATGTGTGCAGCCAATCATCAGCCAGCCCTGTGATGTCACAGCCCTTTGCGAGGACCCACGGAATGTTTGACTGCTGCATCTAAGGTGTTAAAACCCCCCTTAACTGACAGCTAACACCCTGCTCCATAACCAATTAGGGGTTTTAACACCTTGGATGCTGCAGACAAACATGACTACAACATTCAAGTGGTTCCGCCATTTTGCCACCCACCCCGGCTCTCTGCACACAGTAAATAGCTGTTTATTCACTGCATTTAAATTCGGATGGAATAGAATCATATTGGAAAATTCGGCGAAGTTGCCGAATCGAATTTTTTAAAACTTCGCTCATCTCTAATATGTACCCCAAAACAATACCAAAAACATCTAAATATACACTTCAAAAGCCAAATAGAGCTACTTCCCTTCTGCGCCCTGCTGTGTGCCCAAACTGCAGTTTATGCCCCCATGTATGACACTGGTGTACCCAGGATAACGTACTTAATGTCATACGTGGTATAAATTGCTGTTTGTTGCATAACAAACTGTGAGATGCATTTTCTCCTTTAACCCTTTGTGAGTGTGTTAATTTAGGGGTTAAATGAATGTATTATTGAAAAAGAATGAAATGTTTAAATTTCACCTCCATATTGTTTTAATTTCTGTGAACTGCTTAAAGGGTTAACAAATTTCCCAAATGCTGTTTTGAATTACTTGTGGGGTGCAGTTTGGAAAATGGGGTGATTTATGGGGGTTTTTAATATATATAGGCCTTTATAATCCCTTTCAGATCTAAAGTAGTCCCTAAAAAATGAGTTTGGGAAATTTTCTTGTAAATCTGGAAAATCGCTATTACATTTGTAAACTTTATAATGTCCAAAATACATTATAAAGGATAATTAAAAGATGATGCCGATATAAAGCAGAGATATGATAGATAATATTTATTCATGTATTTGTGTGATATGACTATCTGTTTGAAAAGCAGACCATTTCACATTTTGAAAATTGCAATTTTTTTTTTCAAAATTTCTATCAAATTTCCTATTTTTTAATAAATAAATAAATACAAAAATATTGATTAGTGTTTACCACTAACATGGAAAACAAACTCAAAATCACTTGTGTAAGTTAAAGTGTCTCAAAGTTATTGCCATGTAAAGTGACACATGTCAGTTTTGAAAAACGAGGCCTGGTCTGGTCCTGAATACACTTTTGGGCTGTGTCCTTAAGGGGTTAATGGGGTTCACCATCCAAACAAAACTAATTCTAAATGGCTCAGTTTGCTTAGATGGCAGCTCATTTGAGCTGAAATACCACAACATGGAATAAACCACACCACTGCTGTTTTGAAACTTATTTGGGAGGGCTTCCTTTTTCTTGTCTTGTGTTTGTGTGTGTGTCTGTCTGTGTGTGTGTCTGTGTGTGTGTCTGTGTCTGTGTCTGTGTCTGTGTGTCTGTGTTTACTCAGTATTTACAACAATCTTTCTCATTACAGGAGATCACTTTTTGGATTCTCATCGTACAGATCTGATTAATATGATCACCATGGTGGTTCCAGTCCTAGATGAACTTTTTTCTCAGAAACTCTTATCTGATGAACAATGTCAGGTCAAACGCAGTAAATCCACCCCCCAGGACCAGATGAGGGAGCTCTATCAATATATTACTTACTGGAGAAATGATTATAAGGACAAAGTCTACAGAGCTCTAAAGGAAAAGAACCCATCATTAAGTGTCTGGTATTAGTTTCTGGATAATCCGAAGAACCTTAACCTCAATGACTTAATGTAACATCTCCAGAAATATAATGAAACGTGAGATTGGAGTTTAGCATTTCAAGACGTGGAGCAGATTTCTATTTTGAGATCATATATTTATTAACATGGAATGTGTTATGTGTTTCTCCTATTTTTGATATCTGAACCCAAATCAAAAGAAATCTTCAGAGGTTCTTCCATCTCTAGTTATATGTTCCTCACAATGATGAAAGAAGAGTCATCACTGTTTCTGCTGGAGGATCTCACAGATTTACCAGATAATGTGAATTGCTATTAACATTTTTCAGTATTTCTGGGTCATTTGCAGATACAAAGAGGGAGATTTACAAATAAAAATCAATAATAACCATAATGATATACTGTAGGATAGACATCTCGTGTCAACCAAACCAGGGAAGCATCAAAAATAGATGTAAGTACCTGTGTCATGGTCAGGTTTATGAATATTGGATATAGAAACACTTAAAATATTACAGAATAACACCAAAATGAATTATTTTATATAATAAATATCCATCACTAAAACTGGAGAGCTTCTGTCCACTTACACAAATACTTCCAGCAACTTTTTACTCACAATGAACTCTCACCTTTTCTGTGTCCCCAGAGATCTCACAACCCTCCGAGCCTCCCTATAATCGCTCCTTCATTTTCTATCTCCCACCTGACCTGACTATCTGACACAGTGAAACGTTTCAGCATATTGGTCGATACAGCTGCTCTGTCAATCATACAACAACTGAGTATTGTACATGGGTCTAATTGTAATGAAGTGCTAGAGAATCTCACCATATCAGATGGTAAGGAAGAGTGGGAGATGAAAAGTAGATGTCTACCCCTTAAGGGCACAGGAATTTTCTTTGACACATATATATATATATATATATATATATATGTATATTATATATATTTGTGGAATGGAGAAAAAAGCTTTTGTGACATTCTTTTTGGGTTTATTTTTATGGAGTTCATTGTGTGTTAAAATGATTTGTTACCTTTATTCTATGCACAATGATAGCGATACAAATTTTACAGATATATACATTATGCTTTTACCACTATATTTTTGCTTTTGTTTTTTATGTTTGTATGAGAGCTTTTCACATTTATATTTACTTGAGTAGAGTTATGTAAAGTGTCTGTTTTGCAGGGAGAGTTGTCATTTTTAATGACACTATTTTGAGGAATGTCTGATCTTTTAATCAGTTTTTATTAAATTATATTTGGGAGGTGAAGTGGCAAAAAAATGTTGATTTGGGCTTTATTTTTTTTTTTTACCCCCATTGTAACATTCATCATATAGTAAATATTTTTATATTTTAGTAATTCAGTCATTTTCAAACATGGGGATATCTAATATGTTTATTTTTACTTGTTTGCTTTTTAATGTGTTCTATTAAAAGATAATTAAAAGTTTTAGATTTTTTTATATTTTTAAGATTTTTTTCATAACCTACTTAGGGGATATAAACCTGTGATTAGTTGATCACTTATACCATAGACGGCAATACTATGGTCTATGGTAAAATATCTGTATTACTATTGAGGCAGGTCTCAATAGTAATATAGTGAGGCCAGACCGAGGACGAAGGATGGAAGGGGAGGCCTGCATGACAGGAGTTTAGCCAGGAGCATAAGCTGAGGGTACAGGAAAGGGTTAAGTTGGCCATTTAGAGGAAGCGTAGGGGGAGGGAACTGGGAAAGGGGGGGTTGGGGGGAGGGAGTATTTAAAGTGAAGGCGGGAAGATTCCCGCCACTTTAGAGAAAGCAGGGAGTGAGTGAAGCCCCCGCCCACCCACCCCTTTTTTGTTTGGTTCAGTGAACGGGTCGTTTTAGTCGGGATGTTCTGTCACAGTGGCCTTGGCGGTGGGGGTCCTCGAGGCTGGGATATCGGAAATGGTCGTGGTGGGGAGGGCCCCGCGGTAGGGGCTGGACTCCCCAGACCATTTGGACTGTGGCTGGATGGCTCCGGTAGGGTTAAAGGGTATTAAGGGCTTTATGGCCTTAGGAAATAGAGCACCGAGCAGATTTATTTAAATAGGTGCCCCTGAGCTGGTATGGAACGGCTAGGGGTAATAGCTGGTGCTCAGGAAGTATGGGGTTAACATTTTGGGTTTTGGGGCCTCGAGGTCCTCCGTCGTCGGGTTGGGTTATTTACTGTGTTTTGGGGAATATTTGTTGTGGCATTTAAATGGTTAAATTATTTTATTTAATAAACTGGCTGCTGTGGCCAATTTAATCCAACATCGGTGTCGAGTATTTATTTTAGGTAAAGAAAACAGAGAAGAGCGGGCGACTTGGCAATACCCTGGTCATGCTCTGACTTGCCTGAAACAATGAAACAGAAGTGGTCAGCACTACCAAACAATGTGAACAAAAAATGTAGTAGCACGTTACTATGTTACTATGGCTGCAGTGGACACAAACAGTTGCAGCAGCGCTCTGCAAGCACTACTATATATAAAAATACATGAAAATGAGGTTCTTGGTAATATTTTGATCAAACTGCGTGACCCATCTGCCATGGTGATCTCTTTCAGATGGGACCCTACAATAAAATGACCCACCTCTTTCTCTTTATGGAATAATTCAGCCATATTACACCCAGCATACACCATACAGTCTCTTCTCTCTGGATCTGAGCCTTTGAATTAATTCAGGAGGTAACTTTTTGTGTTTGCACATATATTGTAGCCATAACTATGTACACCTACATTATGTGTTCACATTATTTGGAGGTGCTGAGAACTTCTGTGTGTTTGTTATATTGTTTATTTGGAAAAATGGCTGACTCCATTTTTCCACACTTAACTGTGTTCACTTTTTGTGTGTTAGTTGGGAGTGGTCTTGTTTACTCGTATATGGTGAGTGGTGCCAGGTCTATGTGTAGGTATGTGATTGTAGAAGGGCACTTCACTCCTGTATAGCCTAGTGTGACAGATAAGCTGGAAAGGAGTGTGGAAGCGGAGTACCCCTTTTTATTATTACATGTGTTTGTGGGGTGAGTAAGGTGTACGGATAACCCACAATATTAATATACATACAGTGAGCAGATATATCTGGTGTGACACCAGGATCCCTGACACACGTTCAGAGAGAGGAGACTGTGTGGTGTATACTAGATGTAATTTGACTGAGATACACTTGCCCTTAATTTATGGCAGGAGAAGGCCCAAAAAGAGGTGAGTCATTTTAGTGAAGGGACCCGTCTAACACATGTCGCCTTGTCATTGGCAGATGGACTTATACAGTTTGATCAAAATATGACCAAGAACCTACCATAACTCCTAGGCAGTATGCCCGCTGCCTCGGGGTTTTGTTTGACTCAGACCTTTCCTTCACCCCCCATATCCAATCACTGGCACACTCATGTCATCTCCACCTCAAAAACATCTCCAGAATCTTTTTTGTCAGTACTTGAACCCTACAAATTGTACAGTGCTGCGGAATATGTTGGCGCTATATAAATAAAATTTATTATTATTATTATTATTATTGTCATGTATTCTTATATACGGCAGGTACTTTCAGTAAAGCTCCTGGTGCTAGCAGAGAGCTGGGGAAACTTTGTGTGTGCACAGATCTTATGGTGCTGTGACTTAGATATGAAATCCATGTCACATGTTTGCCTTGGGGCCCAGCCATTCCTAGTTACGCTACTGTGTCTCATACTACATGTGGGATCATTTCATGGAGACTTATATTGAGTTGTTCCTTCTTTTGACAGCACATTGTGACAAACTGTCTATGGGACTTCCTTACTAGAATAAAAACTCTACTGATTGGTAAGGAGCAAAAGAAAAACGATGGAAATGTCATATATTATCTACCTTGTATCACTGCATGCTATCATGTAGGGGAGAACAACCTATAGCCATTGGATGTATAGAGAATTCCTTCATTTGGTGGTAGGGCCTATAGAGGAGATCAGTCTCATAGTCACTGCCATTTCTCTTCATGCTGGTGTTACCCTGTCCTGTATTCACACAAACATCAAAAACTGCCGCACAATGGCCGTCTTATTAATTATTATTTGCATTAATATTTGTTTATATAAATGGGGGTTATTCACATGATTGTTATTCCAACAGTCCGTTGTCACCGACCATCAAAATATAGGTCCTGCTCTACTTACACCTGTCTTCACAGATCCCTTCTTACACTATAACAGCAGTAGGTATCCCTTTTTGGTAGGGTGGGACGATATGAATTAAAAAAATCAAAGATTATACTAAAGTTATAGACCACAAACCATAACACAGATACCATGAGATGCTTCTGGACACATGCACTTACTGCTATTTCCTGTACTTTCCCATTACAAGCAATGAAAGTCCATGTGTAGCCCCCGATTAGTGGTAAATGTATGTGCCCAGGAGCACCGGGAGGCAGCACCTTAGAGTAGTGACACACTATGTACCTACTATAGCTGCACCTAGTCCTAGACCGCTGGAGCTTTCACTTCCATGTAAAGCTGCATTCACTTGGTGCGTTTTTGCACAAACATGCATGCATTTATATTGCAAAACTGCCTGCCTCTTCAGACCCCAGAGTATAATAAGCGGAAGCCCAGGGGAGGTGACAGGCATAAAAAATAATGTTACTCACCTTCCCGCGGCGTCTTTGAAAAACAAACATATTGGTCCATTTTTGGCCTTATTCACATAACAAAGACAGCCATGTCATGTACATTCCCCCACAGCCATTTTAAAACCCAGGAAAGTTTATGGGTGGTTCTCATGTCTGTTTTTGTAGCCATCAAATCTGACAAGGACAGAACACATTAGTGTTTTTAATGGACCATTTTTTCTGTCCATCAAAAGCTGGACATGTGCAGGCAGCAACCGAGGGCTAACAGTGTGGAAATGGTGCCAAAGACCCAAGATGGCGGCTACACCGGTCACGGCTGCTATTGGCACCAAACCCTCTTGCAGGCCCCGAGGTGGAGCAGTGATTTGTTTGTTGCACTTTGGTGATGGGCACTGCCTGCTGTGTGTCTCAAATGTGGTGATGTTTAGTGGGGCCCCTGATGTTAGGTGCAAAATAAAGCAAAGGAGAAGGCGGCTGAAAGTGGCAATACTCCTGACACAGCTTACTTACCAATGTTTCTTGCTGACAAAGCAACATGGAGACACATTCACTTACAGCAGCAGGTTACATACACAGACAGGACTGGCTATTTTTCTTCAAGTCCTCTGACCCTTTCCACTGTGATAATCTGGAGCAACCCCTAGGACCAAGTTCGCGTTTTCCATCCAGTTTTGGGGAAACTTAGGTTATCTCAGTCTCCTCACTGATACGGTTAGAGAATTGCTGCTTAAGTAACTCCCAAAAGTTAATGGAATTGCTATTTAAGCAATTTCCTAATATACAGCAGGTAACTGATAGAATCAACAGTCCTCAAGCAAAATAAGCTGCCTATAATCCAACACTGCTCTGTTTTGCAGAGCCTAAGGTTACCCCAACGTATTCACCAGAGCCCACCGCAAGGCAAGATGGATTTGGCTGCTTGCGACCCAGGTTGCAGCCACAGAACAATGAATCAGATAACAGGACCAAACCTGAAAATCTATGGCAAACAGATAGTAGTATAATGTTGTACCGTGTTAGCCAAAGCCATTCTATGGCAAACAGAGGAAGTAATATCAATGTAAAATAGTACAAAACAACACCAAACTTTAGAAAACATATATATGGTATACACACATGGACAAAATTGTTGGAACTCCTCGTTTAATGAAAGAAAAACATGTAGCTGAAAAGTCTTGACGGAGCAGGTCAAGGTCAACACACACCTCATCTATCTTGCCGGTAAGTGTGACTTGCCAGGTGTTTATTGTCACCAGCATCTGTGTAAATATCTTATGTAAATTGATCTCAGGTTGTTCCACTGTGACCTGTGGCAGCAGTTCTTACGAGGCAGGTGAATATGGTGGCTCTCTGCCATGTTTCCCAGATTTGCGTACAGTGGCCCAGGGACTGGGTGACATTGCCCTGGCCAATTTTCACCTTAATACCAGTGTGGATGACTTCAGCTGATTATAAGGGCACACAAGGAGGCAGTTCATAAGTCAGGATGGCTGATCGGGAGAATAGATGGATGGAGCTCGGTAGAGACCGGTCTGTTCACATGCTCAGTCAGGCCACGCCCCCTCCTTTGGTTGATATTTTGATCCTTTTCTGGCCCCATAGACATCTATAACCTTTCTGAAGGCCTCAGGGAGCTTGTGGTATGAGGTCACCAGGGTTAGGACAATGCCAAGTGTTGGAGGGAGGGGTGTAAAGCACAATGCCAAGTATCAGTTACCCCCCTGCCCCTTTTCCAAACATACTGGGGTATAATTTATTTTCTGCACCTTTTTAGTCCCAGAAAAATCATGCAAGGTTTCCATAGAACAAAGTAAAAATAGGCACAAAATAAAAAAAACACATTTGGCCACACAGCCATAGGAAATAAAAAAGGGGGTCTTGATAAATCCCCTAAACTAAGTATGTTAGCTCGGGTTCATTCACTTAATTAATTTTTATTTTTTTCTACCACAAAGTCATTAGAAACGTGCAAGTATTCATAGTAATACACTTATATGTCCATGGTTGCACCCTCTGCAACCATGATTGTTACGCCCCAGACGTTCACCACTAAGATGGTTAGAGAAAATCTATAACTCTCTGTACAATTATCAGTTGTTTATGGTTGCAAAAATGTACAAATGGTCTACAAATGTACATGGTACCCTTAATATTCAACAAGTATTCATCATATAAAGCTGATCAAAAGATAGGAGATTTTTAAATAGTAAAATATTGTTAATAAAAACACTTTAAGGCTAAAACCCAATGTTTTGAGCCCAGCGAAAAAACACTGCAGGAAAAACTGTGGCAGAAACGCATCACGGTACTTCCTGCAGCGCTTTTTACAGAAAGTCTGTAGAATTTTCCTCTGCGGACTTTTTGCTTCCTTTATTCCTATAGAGTAACCGCCGGCGTTTCCATAGGTATAATCGACATGCTGTGATTTAAAAGAATGCAACAGTTTTGGAAATTGCAGGATTTCCGCTGCGGATTATTTTCTGTAATGTGTGGCTGGGATTAGGCAGAATTCACTTTGCAGTGACTGTAAAATGCTGCATTTTTTTGCTGCGGCATTTTTGCCACGTGAGGCCCAGCCTAAAAGATTTATCTGAGAATTTGCCGATTGTACAAATAGTATAAACTGTCAGACTGGACTTAAAGGGGAACTTTCATGTCCTCTAAGATAGAGAATGTTCTATATCATTACAAAGCTGAATTCAGCGCACTTCCAGTTATCTCGGGATCTCCCTCATTTCCAGAGATATTGGTGACTTTATTTTCGGCTAGTGATATCACTGCACTGTCGGGGAGACCAACCTTACAGCTCAGCGTTATCACTGAGGGGTGGGGAACGTCCCTGCTACAGTACAAGACTATACAAGTGTTCTGTTAGAGACGTTCCCCACCCCACAATGATGACGCTGAGATGTAAGGTTGGCCTCCCCGTCATTGCGGTGATATCACTAGCCAAAACTAACAGCCCTGATATCTGTGGACTGGAGGGAGATACAGATAAAACTAACACTATGTTCACACTAGCGTTCGGGCGATTCCGCTTAAAATGGCAGAGAGAAAAGTCCTGCTTTTAGTATAAAATCGGCGGAAACATGGCGGACCCCATTATAGTCTATGGGGTCTGCCGATTTTCATGGGTTTCTGCTTTTTAAGGCAGACAGAGTTTCCATCCTTCGGGTCCCCTATGCAGTCCCAAAGGATGGAAACCAAGCACTAGCGTGAACCTACCTGAAAGTGCACTAAATTCACCACATCGACAGCTTTGTAATGGAGTATAACATGATCTATCCAAGAGGACATGAAAGGTCTTCTGTAAATCTGTATCTGGTCAGAGGAGGCGCTGTAATACTGCGACAGTCCAAACACCTCGACTAAACGGAAATAATAGGTTTTACAGCTCAGGTGATCACATATGGAGAATGTAATTCCGTTTTTTCATCCAGAGGAGTCTGAAAATAAGAGAAACGCTGTGTAATGCAGAGGTGGTGCAGGCTGTATAGGTAGTATAAGATACAGCTGGTACTTGTGGTTCCACAGTGCTCCAGCCAGACAGGGAGGAGTTTCTGGTTATGTTTCACTCTGTCTTGTTTCTTCCAGTAATGCAATCCTAACATCCATTTCAGTTTGTTTATGAAGTAAACAGAAGAAGCAATACTGTGGAACCACAAGTCCCAGCAATATCCATCTGGTTGTAGAGCCGGCAGAAGAACTAGTATTGTATTGTATAGCATTATACAGGGTTGTGGGGTCAGTAGGCCAAACCACCGACTCGAACTCCTTTATCTTTCTACAATCCGACTCCTTCATTCATGTCAGTGGCAGTAAAAATCCTCAAATTCATTGAATTCCTATAAAAGTATAAAACTAAACATCTAATTAATGATACAATATCGATAATCGTGTCATATAATTACAAATAGTTGTATTTAGAAGTCGGAGTCAGGAGCTTTTTTCTGGCTGTGACTCCAGCGCCCCGGTATTATAGACTAGCTATACAATCTGCACATCTGCTCGGGAAGAGACAACATTTCTCCTTGTGCGGCTGCTTGTAAGAGGATCGGGGGAAATATCCTCAGTATGGAAAATCCAGATTATATTCTTCATATTCTCCAGGATTGATCATCGGAGCAGTAAAAATATTTATTCATTTCTTTATTTATTAAAGATAAAGTTCTAAGCTCCGTCCTTCAGATTCTGCAGCGCCCAGTGAGTGAGGCTTTGTGTGCTCTGCTGACAAGAAGTATTTAAGGAATGAGATAGAAGAAATGTGAAACTGCAGATGTTACACAGTATAGTATGTGGTGATCTCCAGTATATCCTGTGCAGGCGCTGTGCCCGGAGTCTCCTCTCCTCCGCCTTCTCTATAGTCAGTTCTGTGTTTTGTTTCTTCAGTCACTTTCCTCTTCTCTGGTATTTCCTTCCTTCTTTCTCCAGAGTCTGGATAAATAACATGTAGTAACAGGATCTTATAGGAGGAAGACGAGCCGGGCCTGAGCGAGGACACAACATTTATTATACATCTTACAGGTACTGTCATAAAACTTCTGGGAGTCTCACCCTCTGGGGTCAGGGATGAAAACTGTGGCCGGGGGTCGCTGAATACATCAAACCTGAAAAACCTGTTTATAGAATATGATACATGAGGAACAAGTGACAAATCCAGTAAGTCTGTGGTTATATCCTCACAGGGAATGTGCAGACAGCGGGTCGGTGTAAACCTTTACTGATAAGACATAAGACTCTGTTCACATCACATCTGAAGCTTCTGTCAGATATATACATAGGAAATATTCCCTGACATAGACTTCAGATGATAATAATAATAACTTTATTTATATAGCGAGCGCCAACATATTCCGCAACACTTTACAAGTCAGAGGAGACATGAACAGACATTACAATGTAACAGAATAATTAACCTATCAAACAATAGGAGTGAGGACCCTGATCACAAGAGCTTACAATCTATGAGGAATAGGAGACACAAGAGGTCAGAGGGCTTGTCTGGTACAATGGTCCAGCTATCTATTAATAGATAAGGTCATATAACTGAAGCTGTCTGAGCCGTCACCAGCCGGTAACTGTGAATATACAAATACTAAGTACATGGAGTGCAGGGAAACTTCTAGATGGAGAGGACAGGATCTGAGGAATAGAGGAGGAAGGAGATCTTATGATAAGACATGTTAGTGTAATGTGGATGATCTCAGAATAATTTCCCCTTCGCAACAGCCAACAAAGTGAACAACACTCTCCAGGATGTAGGCAATGTATCAATATCCAAATCTACCATAAAGAGAAGACTGCATGAAAGTAAATACAGAGGGTTCTTGAGCCATTCATAAGCCTCAAGAATAAGAAGGCTAAAAAACATCTAACAAAGCCAGAACAGTTCTGGAAGAACATTCTTTGGACAGAGGAAACCAAGATCAACCTCTACCAGATTTTATGCTTCGTTCACACTTACACCTGGTATCCATCCGTCGTGAATCCGCCTTAAGATCAGAAAAACTGTTTGGAAACGGTTTGTTTAAAAACCCATTCGTTTCAATGGGTTTTTAAAACAATCCACAGGTGAACGTTTTGAGCCTTTCCACCATGCATCCGCTCTTTTGAATGAAGAACAAAGTCGGACTTGCTGGACTTTGTGTCCATACAAAAAATAAGGATACACAATGGACAACCTCAAAACCGTTTTTTTAACATTGACGTCAATGGAAGGCGGATTACAAACGGATTACAACAGATAGCCATATGTTTGTTTCCGTTTTGCAAATCTGTTTTTCCCTCTGTGCATGCTCAGAATGAAGAAGGGAAAAAAAAAAAAAAAACTTGGTCAAAAACTGACACAAACTGAAAAAAACTGACAGCAAACTAACACAAACTGACACAAACGGTCCGTTTTCTTGATGGACAACCATTGACTATCCATCTATAAAGATAGATTTGGGTATCTGCTGTGTAACCGTTTGGAATCCTTTTTGTACCAAACCGTTTTTTCCTTTTAAATGGTTTGCAAGCGGACGGATACCAGGCGCAAGTGTGAACAAAGCATTAAGCAGATAAAAGGCCTGGAGATGATTTGAGGTGTGATGCTTGCATTTGGAAAATTTTTCTGTGAAGAAAACATGTGGTCAAAGGAGCTTTTCATACAGGTGAAACTAGCCATCCTTAACCCTTTCATGCCTCTGTCAGTTTTTGTTTTTGCATTTCCGTTTTTCCCTCTCCCCATTCCAAGATCTATAATTTTTTTCATTTTTCAGTTCACAGACTCACCTGATGGCTTATTGTTTGCAGGGCAAATAGTACTTTGTAATGGCATCATTCAATATCCCATACAGTGTACTGGGAAGCTGGAAAAAATTCTGAATGAGGAGAAATTGGAAAAAAAAATGCATTTGCGCCAATTTTTAATTTTTACAGCATTCACTATGTGGTACAAATGCCATGTTACCTGTATTCTGTGGGTCAGTACGGTCACGCCGATACCAAATTTATACAGTATTTGTAATGTTTTGATACCTGTTAAAAAATTTGAAACTTTGCAAAATAGAGAAAATTTTTTGTGTCGCCATGTTCTGACACCTGTAACTTTTTTATATTTTTGTGTATGGAGCCGGGTAAGGCGTCTTTTTATGTGCGACAAGATGGAATTTTTATTGATACCATTTTGGGTAAGATCTAATTTATAATAATTTTATCTCTTTTTATTCCATTTTTCCCCGCTAAGCCGTTCACTGTATGTGATAAATATTTTAATATTTTAATAGATTGGACATTGTGTAGCGTGGGGATACCTAAAGTACTTATGTTTATTATTGTTTATTTATTTTTCTATGTGATCTAGGGAAAGGGTATGATTTGAACTTTTATATTTTTTTTATACTTTTAAAAACTTTTTTTTTCTTTTTCTTTTATTTTCAGTCCCCCTAGTGACCTTGAACACTAGGGAATCTGATCACTCATACTATTCACTGCAATACTAATATATTGCAGTGAATAGTAAAATACATTGCCTTCTATTACACGCTGCCTCAGGCAGTTGTCATGGCAACCAATCACTGCCCTCCGATGGGGATCTGGAGGGCGGCAATCATTTAAAGATGGTGGCATCCATGGCGGCCGCACACTTTAGATGCCGCGGTCGCGTTTGACAGCGGCATCTAAAGTGTTAACAGCTGTGATTGGTGAACCGGTGTCAGATGTTAGCTGCGGATCCTGGCTGTATTATACAGCTGGGATCCACCGGGTATGGAGAGAGCTCAGCTCCTGAGCTCTCTCCAGAAACCCCTTCGCACATAATCACGATAATTTATGTGATTATGCGCAAAAGGGTTAAGCGGCAAAAACAGAAAAAACCCATCTGAGAAACTGCTACAATATTAGGAGTGACAAAATCTACAGTTTGGTACATCCTGAGAAAGAAAGAAAGCACTGGTGAACTCATCAATGCAAAAAGACCTGGACGCCCACAGAAGACAACAGTGGTGGATGATCGCAGAATAATTTCCATGGTGAAGAGAAACCCCTTCCCAACAGCCAACCAAGTGAACAACACTCTCCAGGATGTAGGCAATGTATCAATATCCAAATCTACCATAAAGAGAAGACTGCATGAAAGTAACTACAGAGGGTTCACTGCACGGTACAAGCCACTCATAAGCCTCAAGAATAAGAAGGCTAGATTGGACTTTGCTGAAAAACATCTAAAAAAGCCAGCACAGTTCTGGAAGAACATTCTTTGGACAGAAGAAACCAAGATCAACCTCTACCAGAATGATGGAAAGAAAATGTATGGTGAAGGCGTGGTACAGCTCATGAGCCAAAGCATAGCACATGATGTGTAAGACACGGCGGAGGCGGCAGTGTGATGGCTTGGGCAGGCATGGCTGCCAGTGGCGCTGGGGCACTAGTGGTTATTGATGATGTGACACAGGACAGAAGCAGCCGGATGAATTCTGAGCTATTCACAGACATACTGTGTGCTCAAATCTAGCCAAATGAAGCCAAACTGATCCATAATACAGACGGACAATGACCCAAAACATAAAGCCAAAGCAACCCAGGAGTTTATTAAAGCAAAGAAGTGGAATATTCTTGAATGGCCAAGTCAGTCTCTGATCTCAGCCCCACTGAGCAGCATTTCACTTGTTACAGACTAAACTTCAGACAGAAAGGCCACAAACAAACAGCAACTGAAAACCGCTGCAGTAAAGGCCGAGCATTAACCAGGAGGAGACGCAGCGACGGCGTCTGGTGATGTCCATGAGCTCAAGACATCAGGCAGTCATTGCCAACAAAGGGGGACAACCAATTATTAGAAAGTAACATTTTATTTACAATTATTTAATTTGTCCAATTACTTTTGAGCCCCTGAAATGAAGGGATTGTGTGTAGTAAATGCTTTATAGTCCTCACATTTTTATGCAAACATTTTGTTCAACCCACTGAATTAAAGCTGAAAGTCTGAACTTCAACATTGTGGTAATGTCCAGAACCAAAACTAGAAAAATGTTGTCTCTGTCACTACCTGCCTATAAGGACCCCACTCAGATATACCCCACATTGTCATTATGAGTTTTTATATATATGTATGGCTACTGTACTTCACAAGATCAGTTGTACAAGATTAAGCATAAAACAATGGGCAGAAAATAATGATAGTTATGGGGAACTTAAAAGGCTTTTATGGAGAGGGAAATAGATATCAAAAAGGTAGGGGAAAAAGAGAGGGGGGATATTAGTGGTATGGTAACTAATGGCTTATAAAACAACCGAAAAGTAATTGTTCATTTAATCCCCTCGGTTATAACGTATCCATTCGGAAGATCCATTTTGTTTCTCGTTAAAACCCATAACAAAGTCATGAAAATGCAGTTTTTCTAATTTCATCATTTTCACCAAATTCTGATTTTATTTTCCAGGTACCCACTAAATCATATGGAATATTCCATGGTAACACTATAATGTACAATTTGACCAGCAAAAATTAAGCCCTTTTATTTCCCTTTGACAGGAAAAATAAAAAAAAAAGTTATTGCTTTTGGCAGGTGGGGAGTAGAAAAACAAAATCAAAAATAGCTGCAATGGGAAGGGAATAATCGACTATCCTAAGGACTCAAGATCATTATTTTACTCAAATACCTTTAACTCCTTCCCGACATCCACTGTAATAGTATGGCTTGAGTCGGATCTTTAAATATGGCGGCTGCTCTGAAGCACAGTAGCCATGTTTCCCCTGCTATATGCAGCAGAGACTCAGTGTTAGTGTCCGTGATCAAAGTTTTCTCTGCTAGTGGACAATCCCCCTCCAGTTACCCTCTGTATTAAGGCCCCACCGGCCCTGACCTTTTCAGTTGCAGGATGGCTCCCAATCCTGTCTTCACTGTATCTCTTTTGAGGTTTTCCTGTAGCAGACTTCAATAGAGGCATAAATAATTCCCCATAGATTTCCCCATAGACTGTGATGGGCAAAATAATCTAATGATCATAGTCTCAAGGTTAAATTAGCCCTAGGGGGCTAATAAAACAGTAAAAAAAAAAACAACTTTTTTTTTACGTTAAAACAAAAATTCAGATCACCCCCTTTACCTAGATCTCAAATAAGAATAAACAAACAAAACTAATTAAAAATACCCAAAACTACAAACATATAAAAGTGTTTTTTTTTTCCATTCAGTTAATGCCAGAGCAGGAAAAAAAAATAAAAATGTCCAAAACACAATATTTTTGCTGTTTCATCTTCCAGAAAATTTTAAATAGCAATCAAAATATCAGACATTCCCCAAAATGGTCTAAATAAAAAGTGCATCTGGCTCTGCACAAAAAGACTCCTAATGCAGACCATATATAGAAAATATAAAAAAGTTCTGAGTGTCAGAATATGGCAACTCCAAGAAAAAATGTGGTATCACTGTAATCACAATGACCCACAGAATGTAGATAACATATCACTTTAGCTGTATAGTGAAAGTTATAAAAAAAAAACATTAGAAACTGTCGCAAACACAGTTTTTCTCTAATTCCACCCCATTCTGAATTTTTCTTCCAGCTTCCCAGTACATGGCATGGGATGTTAAATGTTACCATTATGAAGTACAACTTCTCCTGCAAAAATTCAGCCCTGATATGATCCTGTGATTAGAAAAATAATTTTGAATAAGTTAAGGCTTTTGGAAGGCAGTGAGTAAATTTGAAATTGAAAAATGGTAGGAAGGGGTTAAATATACTTGAAACAAAAATGATAAATAGAAAATAATCCTTATTAATAAAATGTTCATTTTCTTAGAGGAAAGATTAAAAAGACCTCACAAGGAAAGTACACACCGGAAAACACCCAACTCTCTACGCTATAAGGATGGGGCTAACAACACAGCAGAAGCTGGAGAGGACTCTGAAGATGCTGGACCAGTCAAGATATCAGAAGTTCCTCGAGAAACGGAGTGTCTGGAAAGTAAGAGAAGGATATAAGAATATCCCAAAGGATGAGCTAATGGGGAAAGATCCGGAACACATTGCTGGTCTGATGCATAAATACTACACAGATGACTATGGGGCTGAGGTGGCCCGGGCTGTTCTAGAGGATGTAAATAAGAAAGTCCGGAAGGAACTACGGTGTTACCTGCGGGAAGGTAAGAAGTGATAATCGAATCAGTTACATCATGTATAATAGTTATCGCTATACAGTCATATGAAAAAGTTTGGGCACCCCTGTGAAGAATATCGCCTCGCCCAGCCGCCTGGCACGCCTGCGATCAAACTTCTTTCTTAACCTCCCACTCACACACCGTGAGTAGACCGGGTCATAGGATAAAAACGAAACGAGCGATATAAATTTTATATATTTAATAACCCAAGTGGGTCGGTATGGATTAATAGCATATACAGAAATATACAATATTAATATGATCAAGCATAAACATACAAGCAAAAGAGCCATGATACAATACACCAAAATAAAAGGAAATAAAGATTAGAAAAAATACCTGAGCACACATCCCTGTCCTAGCTGTCTCTCTTCCATGCTCAACACAATAGACTCGTAGTCCGTTTCTCTAGGCCACAGCAGAGTTTTGGGCCTAGGGCGCAAGCTTAAGCACGTTGCATAAAACAATCCTTCTACATGCTGTCCAGAACTAGGCCCTCAAAGCATTCCTCAGTAGGGCAGGCCCTCTCATCTTCTCCCAGATCAGAGCTCCTTACTGCCTCTTTGCTGAATGACCCCAGAATCCAGGTCTGCCCACAGCATATGGCTAGTGCTCCACCCACCCCTTGCACCCAGGCAGCCCCCCTTGTCCCACCTTTGCAGAACCCTCGGAGAGATGGGTGAAGTTAAGGCTTGCTATCCCCCATCCCATCTGGCCAGGGATAATAAAAGTGCCTGGCTATAGCAAGCCATCTCCAATGAACACACATAAAACCAGTGAAGCGTATCGTCCAGCAATGTGGACTCAACTAAAGCACCGCATTCCAAGTGGGGGAAGGACTGACCTAAGCAAGTAAAACACACTTCCAAGAAAGATATAAAACTGAGGGTCGGTTCATCACACCTCCCCCTTTTAGAGCGTGTCGGGAGGAAGGATGATCCTAAGATCGCCTTCCGCGGACACCTTGGCGGCCTCACCCCGCCGGGACCTGCGCTGGTCCCTGACCATATTCCTGGCGTACTGATACCCTCTTCCTCTCCTGTCTGAATGGAGACTCTTCTAAGGTTCAGGCTCTGAATTAAGTAGACACCTCCTGCTTGCTCTGGGTCCCTCCCCCGAGTGCTGGCGTCCCTCAGACCCACACTCACAACCCCAGGCCCTTGTGGTACCGGTGCTGAGACCCCATCCCGGCAGTCTCCGCCCACCTGGCTACCCCCGGCCTGCACTGGGACCTCGTTGTGAGTGCTGGCTTCCCGCAGATCCACACTCGCAACCCCAGGCCCTTGTGGTACCGGTGCTGAGACCCCATCCCGGCAGTCTCTGCCCACCTGGCTACCCCCGGCCTGCACTGGGACCTCCTGCTGAGTGCTGGCATCCCGCAGATCCACACTCGCAACCCCAGGCCCTTGTGATACCAGTTTAGAGACCCCTTCCCGGCAGTCTCTCAGGGTCTCTCCCACACTAGCCGTTAGTTGGGAGAGTTCTAGGGGATTCTGCACCTCCCCCTTTGCTTCCAAACCTAGGGGCACCTCTGGTTCTGGCACAGGTATGTTTGGACCCTGTCCTCCCTCCCAGACGCCTTGCCCCTTTGGGCCTACGCCCTGTTCCTCCTGTACTTGGGTGGGTGATGGTGATACTTTGGGCAAATGACTGAGATTATGCTTTCCCAAACCATCCTCCACAATACATTGACAGGTAATACATTTGACACACCCCCTTCTTGGGTCCCACCTCCAGCACCCCATGCCGTCTGCACTTGGGCCATGGGCATGACTGGCACACCTTGGATGGCTGTTTCTCCTTCCCAGGACTCTTTCACAAGAGTTAGGGGCCCACGTACACGTCTCCCGTACAAGAGCTCAAAGGGGAAGAACCCCGTTGAGGCTTGCGGCACCTCCTGGTAAGCGAACAGCAGGTGCAGGAGATAAGGCTCCCAGTCGCGCCCGTGGGACTCGACTAACATCCTGAGCATCTGCTTCAGAGTGCCATTGAACCGTTCACACAGGCCATTGGTCTGTGGGTGATACGGGCTGGACACCAGATGTTGCACCTCTGTTACCTTACACAGGCCTTGCATCAAGGCAGACATGAACTGGGTACCTTGGTCTGTGAGCATCTCTCTGGGAAATCCAACAAGGGAGAAGATGCCTACCAGAGCCTTGGCCACTACATCAGCCCGGGTGGAAGACAGAGCGACAACTTCCGGGTACCTAGTAGCGTAGTCTACTACTGTTAATATGAAACGTTTCCCGGTGCGACTGGGAATGGACAGGGGTCCAATGAGATCCACAGCCACCCGCTGGAAAGGTTCGGTTATGATGGGCATAGGTATCATTGGTGCTTTGGAGCCTTGCCCCACCTTGCCCATCCTCTGACAAGTGTCACATGAACGGCAGTATTTAGCTACATCTGTCCCCATCTTAGGCCAGTAGAATAAGTGGCTGAGGCGAGCCTTGGTCTTAGCGATCCCCAGGTGGCCTGCCAGTGGAATATCATGAGCAATCCGCAACAACTCCACCCGGTAGGGTTGGGGTACCACCAAATGTTTCTCCCTGAGCCGACTTTCTTTTCCCTTTGTGGGGATTGTTTCCCGATACAACCTCCCTTGCTCCCAGTACACGCGGTCCTTGTCCGACTCCAAGGGAGGTTGACCAGCACGCTCCTTCAATGCATCCAGACTGCGGTCAGCTTGGACAGCGTCCCTGAACTCCTGACTGGAACCAGACAGAAGAGATGTGCATGTCAAATACCTGTCGGGCTCCTCCGGCTCCAGGGTGGGGAGGCTAGTCACGGCGGCCTCAGTGCCATCTCCGGGTGACAGAAGGAACGCCTCAGGGGTCGGAGTGCCTTCCACCCCTCTAGCACTCTGGCTGCGGGTTACCACCGCAACACCAGCAGTCCCTATCCTCATCCGGATCGGCCCTGAGATCCCCGTGACCCACCTGACCACCTGGCACATTGTCCTCAGTTGGGGTTGCCCCCAGCATCTCAGAAGAGCTACCCTGTAAACCTGCAGGGCAAGAATTAGCAATTACATTGACATTGCATTCATTCATTGATTCACAGTGAACTGCCTGGGTGAATGGCTGAGCCAGGGTCACACTGAGGGGGCTCTCATCACCAGCAGATGTGGGCGGGGCTACAGCCAGGTCAGCATTCCACAATGTCTCATTCACATGCTCACTGATTACTTTAGCTGGACACACAGCAAGGGGAGACAGGCTGACCCCTCCCTCTGCCTGTGTCTGTGTGACAGGCTTCAACACCATATTAAAATCATCCTTCAGTACAGACATTTTGTCACAGCGAGGTGGGGCTACTCCCACCCCATATTGGGACACCAAGTGCCCCAAATCTCTTCCCAATAGTACATTGGCAGGCAGATCAGACACTAGCCCCACATCACGCATCCCTTTTCCCGCACCCCAGTCCAAATGGACGCAAGCCATGGGCACAGTTACGCGTTCTTGTCCAATACCCTTCAGGGTCAGAATTTTTCCAGGGATAATACTGTCTGCAGGGACCAAGTCAGGTTGCACCAGAGTAATCTGCGCCCCAGTGTCCCGAAATCCCATGACCACCTTACCCCCCACAATGACCTGTTGACTGTTGGCATCGGATTGCAACCCCTCCCTCCCCACCAAGTATACAGATGGGCCAGCTGCCGTGGCTGTGGACACAGGGGGGTTCTTAGAGCGGTTGAGGCACTCTGCCTTGAAATGTCCTGGCTGGTTACAGGCATGACACCGCCGGACCTCTCCTTGGGATTTAGAGGTGGTCCCTGGGGCGTCCAGAGTTCTTGGGACAGGGGAAGTAGAGGGGGCACCCGGGACAGAGTTTGTCTTACCCCACTTGGAGACCGCAGGCTGTGGTGAACTCCAACTTTGCCCCTCCTTCCCGCTTGGGGGTCTCTGCAGTGTGGCTCCTCTCTTGATCCCTTGCTCCCTGGTGGACACATAGTCGTCAGCAATCTCTGCAGCCTTGTCTGCTGTTGTGGGTTTCTGATCACACACGAACTGGCGGACTTCCAGAGGGCACACCTGGAGAAATTGTTCCTTTATCATAAGATCCCCAATTCCCTCAAACGTGGTGACAGTAAGTCCTTTGATCCACTGCCAGAATGTAACCTGTAAGTGGTGCAGAACATCCGCATAGCTCTCTGTGGGACCCCGCTGGATATTCCGGAACTTTTTGCGGTACACCTCCGGCGTGAGCCGGTATCTCCGGATCAGCGCCGCTTTGATGGTCTCATAGTCCCCGTCCACTGGTAAGCTCGTGGAAACATCCAGGCCTTTTCCCTTCAGCCGGGGAGACAGGTAACGGGCCCATTCTGCCTGGGGAATATGATGCTGCTTACACGCCCTCTCAAATCCCCGCAAGAATGAGTCCAAGTCCCCGCTATCTTCAAAGATTGGAAAGTCCTCGGATCGGATCTTTAGTGCTCGGGCTCCAGAAGTTTGTGTAGAGGAAGGTTGCACCTGCTGGCGAAGTTCCAGCTTTTTTAGCTCAAGCTGATGCTCCCTCTCCGCCTGGCGTTCACGGGCCTCTCGCTCAGCCTCTCTCTCAGCCCGACGCTCTGCAGCAGCTTGGTACTGGTGAATCACCTCCAGACGGGTGCTATAGTCACTGGCGTCTATCTGCTGTAAGGCTATTTGCAAGTATAAGTCCGTTACCCCCACAGAACTGGGGTTACTGGTCCCTCCAGGCACAGTTACCTCTGGGGTCCGGGCACCTGCGGAACCGTCTGGCATGGTGATGTTTTCTGGTGCCAGCCTCTCAGGACTTTGCTCCGCCTCCTGCATGGCTATGGTAGCTTCCATATCCGCCATCTCCTGGAGTTCAGCAGCAACCAAGTCCTGCAGACGTTTGGTTATGCTTCTGGTCCCACCAGCCATCCACTGGAAGCCGTTGCCAAATAAAAGATAGGACAGAAAAAAGAAGAAGGGAGGGAACAGTACTGTACCAAACTTTCACCGTATTTTAAGCTTGATCTCATACCGCGCTCGTTCCATAGGATTGCCGCAATCCCCAGTGTCTGCGTGATACCACCCCCACACACTGTTATCCTAAGATCCCACAACACTGCCATCACTGTGAAGAATATCGCCTCGCCCAGCCGCCTGGCACGCCTGCGATCAAACTTCTTTCTTAACCTCCCACTCACACACAGTGAGTACACCGGGTCATAGGATAAAAACGAAACGAGCGATATAAATTTTATATATTTAATAACCCAAGTGGGTCGGTATGGATTAATAGCATATACAGAAATATACAATATTAATATGATCAAGCATAAACATACAAGCAAAAGAGCAATGATACAATACACCAAAATAGAAGGAAATAAAGATTAGAAAAAATACCTGAGCACACATCCCTGTCCTAGCTGTCTCTCTTCCATGCTCAACACAATAGACTCGTAGTCCGTTTCTCTAGGCCACAGCAGAGTTTTGGGCCTAGGGCGCAAGCTTAAGCACGTTGCATAAAACAATCCTTCTACATGCTGTCCAAAACTAGGCCCTCAAAGCATTCCTCAGTAGGGCAGGCCCTCTCATCTTCTCCCAGATCAGAGCTCCTTACTGCCTCTTTGCTGAATGACCCCAGAATCCAGGTCTGCCCACAGCATATGGCTAGTGCTCCACCCACCCCTTGCACCCAGGCAGCCCCCCTTGTCCCACCTTTGCAGAACCCTCGGAGAGATGGGTGAAGTTAAGGCTTGCTATCCCCCATCCCATCTGGCCAGGGATAATAAAAGTGCCTGGCTATAGCAAGCCATCTCCAATGAACACACATAAAACCAGTGAAGCGTATCGTCCAGCAATGTGGACTCAACTAAAGCACCGCATTCCAAGTGGGGGAAGGACTGACCTAAGCAAGTAAAACACACTTCCAAGAAAGATATAAAACTGAGGGTCGGTTCATCACAACCCCTATTAATCTTAATCATTTTTAGTTCTAAATATTTGGGTGTTTGCAACAGCCATTTCAATTTGATATATCTAATAACTGATGGACACAGTAATATTTCAGGATTGAAATGAGGTTTATTGTACTAACAGAAAATGTGCAATATGCATTAAACCAAAATTTGACCGGTGCAAAAATTTGGGTACCCTTATCATTTTATTGATTTGAATACTCCTAACTACTTTTTACTGACTTACTGAAGCACAAAATTGGTTTTGTAACCTCACTGAGCTTTGAACTTCATAGCCAGGTGTATCCAATCATGAGAAAAGGTATTTAAGGTGGCCAATTGCAAGTTGTTCTCCTATTTGAATCTCCTCTGAAGAGTGGCATCATGGGCTCCTCAAAAGAACTCTCAAATGATCTGAAAACAAAGATTGTTCAACATAGTTGTTGCAGGGGAAGGATACAAAAAGTTGTCTCAGAGATTTAACCTGTCAGTTTCCACTGTGAGGAACATAGTAAGGAAATGGAAGACCACAGGGACAGTTCTTGTTAAGCTCAGAAGTGGCAGGCCAAGAAAAATATCAGAAAGGCAGAGAAGAAGAATGGTGAGAACAGTCAAGGACAATCCACAGACCACCTCCAAAGAGCTGCAGCATCATCTTGCTGCAGATGGTGTCACTGTGCATCGGTCAACAATACAGCACACTTTGCACAAGGAGAAGCTGTATGGGAGAGTGATGCGAAAGAAGCCGTTTCTGAAAGCACGCCACAAACAGAGTCGCCTGAAGTATGCAAAAGCACATTTGGACAAGCCAGCTTCATTTTGGAAGAAGGTCCTGTGGACTGATGAAACAAAGATTGAGTTGTTTGGTCATACAAAAAGGCGTTATGCATGGCGTCCAAAAAACACAGCATTCCAAGAAAAACACTTGCTACCCACTGTAAAATTTGGTGGAGGTTCCATCATGCTTTGGGGCTGTGTGGCCAATGCCGGCACCGGGAATCTTGTTAAAGTTGAGGGTCGCATGGATTCAACTCAGTATCAGCAGATTCTTGAGAATAATGTACAAGAATCAGTGATGAATTTGAAGTTACGCCGGGGATGGATATTTCAGCAAGACAATGATCCAAAACACAGCTCCAAATCTACTCAGGCATTCATGCAGAGGAACAATTACAATGTTCTGGAATGGCCATCCCAGTCCCCAGACCTGAATATCATTGAACATCTGTGGGATAATTTGAAGCGGGCTGTCCATGCTCGGCAACCATCAAACTTAACTGAACTGGAATTGTTTTGTAAAGGGGAATGGTCAAAAATACCTTCATCCAGGATCCAGGAACTGATTAAAAGCTACAGGAAGCGACTAGAGGCTGTTATTTTTGCAAAAAGAGGATCTACTAAATATTAATGTCACTTTTCTGTTGAGGTGCCCATACTTTTGCACCGGTCAAATTTTGGTTTAATGCATATTGTACATTTTCTGTTAGTACAATAAACCTCATTTCAATCCTGAAATATTACTGTGTCCATCAGTTATTAGATATATCAAATTGAAATGGCTGTTGCAAACACCCAAATATTTAGAACTAAAAATGATTAAGATTAATAGGGGTGCCCAAACTTTTTCATATGACTGTAGATGAGCCTGGCCGCCGCATTCAGAATAGATTGTAGAGGGGAGAGTTTAGTAAGGAGAAGACCGATTAGTAAGGAGTTACAGTAGTCAAGGCGAGAGTGAATCAGGGCAACAATAAGTGTCTTTAGTGTATCTGTGGTAAGGAAAGGGCGGATTCTGGAGATGTTTTTATAATCATATAAGTTTGCTTAATTTTTTTGTTAAGGGTAAGTCTCAAGTATGCTACACAGGTAACCAACTGGGGGTGTGGTTACCTAATTAAGAGAGGATAGATTACTGCTGTTTGCTGTGTGCAGTCCTTTTGTAACCAGAGGAATCAGTTGCCGTTTTCTGTGCATCTGAGAGCAGCTTGGGCCGGGGCCCAATACCATGCCATTTTACAGTCACTGCAAATCCACACATCGCAGAAAAAATACCTGCAGCAGAAATGCTGCGATTTCCAAAACCGTCACACAGCATATAATTGAAGCAGGAAGTCCGCAGAGGAAAACTTTCTGTGAAAGCACTGCGGGAAAAAACACAATGCATTTCCACTGTGGGTTTACACTGTGGCTTGCTATGTGGGGCCTTATCCTAAAAGCTCAGTTATAAACCAAATGTGTGAGCTTGAATGTGTTTTTAATTTTAAGTGTGGTTTTGTTTTAAGTGTGATTTAAGATTGTGACTTTAGATTCAGAGACTTTAGAAAGCACAAAAAAAAATTGAGCTTATTCACTTTTTATTTGAATTATGCTTATTTTACTTGTATTTTTTGTTTTGCTGTAATAATCCCCATCAGGTAAGATGTGCTCCATGCTCACCAATGCGGTCCAGTGTACATCTTGCAGCATGTATTCTCTGCTTGAGCAGCCGCTTGAGGGGCATACTGCTGTGCAAGATGTAAGCACGATGCATATTTGGAAGCCCAGATGATGGATTTAAATGATCAAATTGCAAGACAGATCCATTAATAACTTGGAAAGGAGTTTGTTGCTCACAGAGCAGGAACTCGCTGGGTAAGTGCAGAGGGGGATGGTAGCATGGAGGGGCAGGAACATTAGGCAGATAGCTGGGTGACAAAGCAGCGGGGTAGAGGGAAGAGTGCCAGGGAGGTTAGTCCTGAACTGGCACACCCCAACAAGTGTGCTAAATTGGCAGATGAGGGGGTTAGTACAGGGGTAACACTGCTGCAGCAAGACACTAACTCTGACCGCCAGGGGGATGTCTGCTCCAGTAAGAAGGGGGATAGGAGTGCAATTAACTCCAGGCAGGTGCTGGCAGAGGAGAATTCAGTTATTAGTGGAACAGACAGGGCAATCTGTCACAAAGACTGGGATTGTCGAACGGTGTGTTGCCTTCCTGGGGCTCGATACATTGCGGATCGGGTTGATAGATTACTGAGAGGGGCTGGTGAAGATCCAGCAGTCATGGTTCACATTGACACAAATGACAAAGCTAGAGGTAGGTAATAGGTCCTTAAAAAAGATTTCAGGGATCTAGGAAGCAAGCTGAAGGCAAGGACCTTCAAGGTGGTATTTATGGAAATACTACCTGTACCGCGAGCCACACAGGAAAGGCAGCGGGAGATTAGGGGGTTAAACAAGTGGCTCAAGAGCTGGTGTAGGAAGGAGGAGTTTGGGTTCCTGGTGAACTGGGCTGACTTTGCTGTGGGCTACAGGTTCTATGGTAGGGATGGGCTGCACCTCAATGGGGATGGGGCAGCTGTGCTGGGGGAGAAGATGGCTAGATGGTTGGAGGAGTGTTTAAACTAGGGACTGGGGGGAGGGTAACAGATGTAGAGGGCAAGATAGAGTAGAAATGGAAAGAGGGCTAAATAGTGTAACTGGGGGTGGAGCGTGGGGTGGGGTTAGAACAGTCAGTAGGCAGTGGAAGAGTAGGGATAAAGATAAATCCATGAGCTGTATGTATACTAACACCGGAAGTCTCACTAACAAGATGGAGGAACTAGAAGTGATCATGGTGGAAGAGAAATATGACATGGTGGGGATAAGTGAGACATGGCTGGACTCCAGCTATGACTGGGCTGTAAATATACAGGGGTACAGCATGTTTAGAAAGGAGCGTACCAATAGGAAAGGGGAAGGGGTCTGCTTATATGTAAAATCCTGCCTTAAGCCAGTCCTGCGTGAAGACATCTGGGAGGAAAATGAGTATGTGGAGTCCGTATGGGTGGAAATTAAGGGAGGAACAAAAAATACTGATAAGGGTTTGTTACAAATCCCCAAATATAATGGAAGAAGCTGAAAATGTACTAATAAAACAAGTAGATGAGGCAGCAAAGCAGAATAAAGTCATTGTTATGGGGGATTTCAACTACTCAGATATCAACTGGGAGGCAGAAACCTGCAGGTCCAACAAAGGGAACAGGTTATTGTCAGTAATAAAAGACACTGACCTATCACAACTAGTGCAGGACCCAGCAAGAGGTGATGCAATATTAGACCTAATTTTAACAAATGAACTTAACACGGTCTAAAGTAGAGGTTGGGGGTCATCTAGGTAATAGTGACCACAACATAATAAGTTTTCTTGTACACATTAAAAAGATGTTCAGTAGAGGGGGAACAAAAACACTAAACTTCAGGAAGGCCAATGTTCATCAGCTGAGAGAGGAGCTTAGCAGCATAAACTGGGACAATGTCTTCAAACTGACCGGAACACAAACAAAATGAGACATTTTCAAAAGCATTCTAAATACAACCAGTAAAAAAACATATACTGTATATATATATAAAATGCTAAATTATTGTTCAATTACATAAACAATAAGAAAATAAAAACTGACAATGTGGACCCTCTCAAAAATAATCTGGGTTAATAGGTGGAGGAGGATGAGGAGAAAGCACAACTATTAAATTCTTCTCTACTGTATTTACATAAGAAAATTCAATGGCCAAAGACATGATTAGGGGTAATGTAAACTCTCCATTAAATGTCACCTGTTTAACCCAGGAGGAAGTGCGGTGCCGCCTTCAAAATACTAAAATAGAGAAATCACTGGTTGCAGATGGCATACACCCCCGAGTTCTGAGAGAATTATGCACAGTGATAGACAGACCCTTATATCTAATATTTAAGGATTCAGTAATGACTGGGTCTGTACCACATGATTGGCGCATAGCAAATGTGATGCCAATATTAAAAAAGGGGTCTAAAAGTGAGCCTGGAAGCTATAGGCCGATAAGTTTGAGCTCAGAGGTGGGTAAGATATTTGAGAGCTTTCTAAGAGATGCTATCCTGGAGTATCTCAATGTAAATAATCTTCTAACACCCAATCAGCATGGGTTTATGAGGAATTGGTCCTGTCAGACTAATCTGATCAGCTTCTATGAAGAGGTCAGTTCTAGACTGGACATGGGTAATGCGGTTTTTAATACTGTACCACATAAAAGGTTGGTATGCAAAATGAGAATGTTGGGACTGGGGGAAAATATATGCATTTGGTTCACAGCTGGCAGTCACCAGTGGGGTGGCACAGGGGTCAGTATTGGATCATTTTCTGTTTAATATCTTTCTTAATGACCTGGTAGAGGTTTGCAGACCAGGCTTTCCATATTTGCAGATGATACTAAACTCTGTAAGGTAATCAAAAATGAAGAATATTACAGGGGAATCTAAGGAAGCTGGAAACATGGGCAGAGACTTGGCAAATTAAGTTTAACGTAGACAAATGTAAGGTTATGCATTTTGATTAAAGAAATAAAATGTCTGATTATGTAGTTAATAGTAAATTACTGGGTAACATTCCTAATGAAAAAGACTTGGAGACTTTGGTGGACAGTAAGCTTACCTTTAGTGACCAGTGCCAGGCAGCTGCTGCCAAGACAAATAAAATTATGGGATGCAACAAAAGAGGTCTAGATTCTCATGACAAGAACATAGTTATGCCTCTATACAAATCACTGGTATTGCCACACTTAGACTATTGTGCACAATTTTGGGCCCCAGTATACAAAAAAGACATAATTGAACTGGAGAGAGTGCAGATAAGGGCAACCAAGATTATTAGGGGAATGGGTGGATTGCAGGACAGAGACAGATTAACAAACTTGGGGTTATTTAGTTTAGAAAAAAAGATGTCTATGGAGAGACAATAATAACAATGTACAAATATATGAAGAGACAGCACAAAGGACTTTTTACTCCTAGGCCAGTGACAGTGACAATGGGACATCCTCTACATCTGGAGGAGAGAAAGTTTCGCCAACAACATAGACAGGGATTCTTTTCTGTAAGAACAGTCAGTCTATGAAACTCACTAGCCCAGGAAGTGGTGATAGTAGGTTCATTAAGCAAGTTTAAAGTAAGCCTGGATGTATATTTCTCAAACAGAAAAATATTATGGATTATGGGTTCTAGATTTTGTTAAGGACAAGTTGATCCAGGGTTTTATACTGATTGCCAGATTGGTGTCAGGAAGGAATTTTTTTCCCCTTTTCATGGGGCCATTGGCATAAGCCTCATGGATTTTTTTTTGCCTTCCTTTGGATCAACACTTTTGGGTTATAGGTTGGACTTGATGGACCTGTGTCTTTATCCAAAGTTTAATGATTATTAAAATAAAATAAAATAGGATGGAGATAACTATCTGTAACTTGAGCTTGACTTTCTTTGAATGGCCCCTCAGTGTTCTGCAAGGACATTGTTTTCATTAGCATGTGCCTGCCTATGATGCTGATACAGTTTGGACTCTGGCATAACTTGAAGGTCTAGGTCAGGGGTCAGCAACCTTTTTTGTCTGGGGAGCTGATTTTGAAAAAAAGAAATAAAGATGAAGGAGTCAGTGTGTCATGTAATAATTGTAGGAGTGTCAACCTCCTACATAAAAGTCATATAATGCAACCAATGACTGAAACCAATTAATTCAATTTTAATGTGATCCTTGTCCCTGACTTTTCTTTTAAAGTAAAATGATCCCTATGTGGTTTATATGAATTTCAGTTGAACATGGGGCTAAGAGTAGTCTGCAGTAAGTTTGCTTGATGGGAGACAGAGGATGAACCTCACACAGCCTAGTCATTTAAATGAATGAAGGCAAGTTTAGATGTCATATTATACATTGCAGAGGCAATTGCTGTCCTCTGACTAGACTACTGACGCAAAGAAAAGGACATCATGACTCATGTTAACACCCACTACATCCTCTCCTCTAACTGAATTTATATGGGAGCTCTGTGCCAGGTACATATGCTTTAGATCATAATGGTCTATTGGGAGTTTGATTTCCCTGAATCTACACCTAATGTGGAAATTTGTGCATTGTCACCCCAAGGGTGAACTGTATTTATGACAATCCTAGAATAAAAATGTTATTGGAATGTATGGGGAAGAAAATTTAATTATAATAATATTTAAATTAATTATTATAATGAGAATTTTTGAACAAAGAAAAAAAAAAAGAATGACGTTAACAGTGTACAGCTTTGACTTGGCTGCCCCTTTCTTTGAGCGGTCCCTCAATGTCTTCATTGCAATGGGCCTCCCTGTGATGTGATACAGTTTGCACCCTGAAGGTATAGCTGGATGATAATTCATAGAACCTTGACCCGGAGTGTAGTCTGTGCATTAGCACTCCACGGCCAAACTGTATTTATGCCAATCATAAGGTAAGAATGTTATTAGAAAGCATGCAGAATAACATATAATTATAATGAGAATTAAATATTATAGGATAGAGTCAACCGACTGCAGTTTCAACCTCATTGTCTTTGATTGTTCTAGAAATGGGGGAAGGACATTGTCTCCGTTATTATGTACAGTAGCTTCCTTTCATAATGCGCTTAGGCCTCTGCCATAACTAGAAGGTCTAGCTGTATGAATCTTACCCTAGGCCCAATGTAGACTCTATGCATTAACACCCAATGTACCAACTGTCTTTATGCCAATCCTAGGATAATTATGTTATTGGAAAGCACAGACAAGATTATGAGAATAAGAAAAGGATGATGACAACCATCTAAAGCTTTGGCTCGACTGACCTATTCTTTGAGTGAACCCTTAGTGTTCTAAGAATGAGTGGACCTAGACCAGAATTAGATCCTGGCATTAGCACTCTATGGGTGATCTGTTCTTATGACAATCCCAGGATAGTTATATTATTGAAAAGCATGGAGAGTATTGGTTAATATTAATAAGAATTGATCAAAATACTGAATTTAGACAATCGCTTTCAGCACCGGCTTGAATGCCCCTTTCTTTGGGTGGTCCATCAATGTTTTCGTAATGGGTGGAGGACATTGTCTCCAATAAAATGGAACTCCCTGTGATGCTTATGTAGTTTGGACTCAACTTGAAATTATATCCAATTAATGATTGTCATCAGGGCCGGCGTTAGGGGGGGGGGCAAACTGGGCAATTGCCCAGGGCCGCGTCCCCAAAGGGGCCCCCGGGATCCGGAACATGATGACTCCGGATCCCGGAGTCAGGCCCGGACAAATCAATAACAGAAAGGGACCGCAGGGCCCCTTTCTGAGGTGAGTAAAAATAACAAACATTTTTACTCACCTGTCCTTGCATCCGACGTCATCTTCTGGTGTTGCGGACATCACCGCTGAGGCCAGACCTCAGCCTTAGCGATCATGTGGGGCGTGCTGACTGCGTGCCTCACGTAATCGCTGAGGCCCAATCACAGGCCTCCGCGGTGACGTCCACAACCCGTGACGTCAGCCGCAGAGAAGAAGAAGCTGGCGCCGGAGGGGATAACGGAGCAGCGCGAGGAGGCTCAGCAGAGGTAAGACAAGGTGAATATAACTGTTTGTTATTTTCCCTCACTTCCCCCGGGCCTTCGATTATTATACTCTGGGGTCTGAAGAGACCCCAGTGTGATGATTCTGCGTAAATATGGCTATAATTCAGAGCTGTATTTTGGTCTCTGGGTAGCGTATTTCTCTCTAGTTCCATTTACTCATAATGTGTGCAGCTATAAGCCTAGGTGTATATTGGCAGTAGTAGCAGCACTGGAACAATAGGGCTTTGTATCCATCACAGCAGGGCTCCATTGTATTCCTACACAGCTCTGAGTGATCAAAGAAACATGCATTGTTCAGTCTGCACTAGTTGATCAGATATGGCTGATAACATTGTATCATTTCACTTGGTCTCAGCTCTTTGCAAAGAATCTGGACTTGAGTGGATTAATCCATCAGACTTGCTGCCGCCGATGACTTCATTCTGGGAGGTGGCATAAAGGGTATAAAAGATGAGGTAAGAGGTCTGTGGGAGGAGATTATGCTATGGAGATTGTGCTGAGACTACAGGATACAGACTGCATGCACTGTAAAGAGCATGCAGGCTGGATTATTGTATTAATGCCACATGCTAGGAGTTAATGCCACATGCCAAGAAGCCTCCACTGGTGAACTCCACATGCTATGTGTGAGTGTTGGACTATAGAGCCACATCCAGGAGATGTGTGGTAAAGTAATTATTTCAATGTTATTCCCTTTTTATTTTTATTGTACTGTATATTGTAACTAGTAACTGTTAATGCTTGTATATATCTGCATATCTGTTCTGAACTGCATGTGTTAGATGTTAATACCGACCCATTAAGGGGTTAATAAATATATAAAATTTAGAAAGCTTGTCTTGTATTTATCTTGTGAACCCGACACTCACTGGCGGTGAGTGTGGTTTTTATATGAAAGAAGACTCAGGTGTGGCCACAGCGGTGTTGGCGCACTGAGGATCTTTCACACCCAGAATATAATATAATAATAGCACTGTAGGGTCCCTGTGGAGCATTATACTGGGGGGCCCCTCTGGATAGCATATTATACTGTGTGGGGCCACTGTGGAGCATTATACTGGGGAAGGGGCCCTCTGGATAGCATGTTATATTCTGTGGGGCCTCTGTGGAAAATTATAATGTGGGGGGGCTATGGAGATAATGTTATATTATGTGGGGCCACTTTGGAGCATTATGCTCTCCAGAGGGGCCCCCCAGTATAATGCTCCACAGTGGCCCCACACAGTATAATATGCTCTCCAGAGAGGCCCCCCAGTATAATGCTCCACAGTGGCCCCACACAGTATAATATGCTCTCCAGAGGGCCCCCCCAGTATAATGCTCCAAAGTGGCCCCACAGAATATAACATGCTCTCCAGAGCCCCCCCACTTTATAATACTCCATAGAGGCCCCACAGAATATAACATGTTCTCCAGAGGGCCCCTTCCCCAGTATAATGCTCCACAGTGGCCCCACACAGTATGATATGCTCTCCAGAGCCCCCCCCCAGTATAATGCTCCACGGTTTCCCCACATATGTATAATATGCTCTCCAGAGGGGCCCCCCAGTATATTATATCTGGAAGCATTATATCTGGAAGCATTATATCTGGAGAGCATATTATACTGTTTTGGGCCGCTGTGGAGTATTATAGTGGGGAAACCTCTCTGGGCAGTATATTATACTGTGTGGAGGCAATTTCTGGAGCATGTTATACTGAGTGGGGTCACTGTGTAGCATTATTCTGGGGGGGCCATCAGCAGACCATATTATATTGCGTGGTGCCACTGTGGGGCATTATTCGGGGGGGACTAATAAGCATTATACTAGGGGGCCCTCTGGGGAGGATATTATACTGCGTGGGGCTGTGAAAGATCCTCAGTGCGCCAACACCGCTTTGGCCACACCCTGAGTCCTCTTTCATATAAAAACCACACTCACCGCCAGTGAGTGCCGGGTTCACCAGATAAATACAAGACAAGCTTTCTAAATTTTATATATTTATTAACCCCTAAATGGGTCGGTATTAACATCTAACATATACAGTTCAGAACAGATATGCAGATATAGGCAAGCATTAACAGTTACTAGTTACAAGATACAGTACAAATAAAATAAAAGGAATAAAGGTGAAATGATTACTTTACCACACATGTCCTTGATGTGGTTCTATAATCCAACACTCACACATGGCATGTGTGAGTCACCAGTGGAGGCTTCTCAGCCTTAACTCCTAGCATGTGGCATCAATAGAATAATCCCGCCTGCATGCTCTCATAACAGTCTCTCAGCATTAGTCCAATAGTCTCTCTCAGTCTCTTGTAGGCTCATCATCGTCAGCAGCAGCATTCCAACCTGCCTGCTCATAGTAGCATCTCAGTCAAAGTCTGTAATATCCTGTAGTCTGTGATGGTCTGAGTCAACTCCATAGCATCATCTCCATAACATAATCTCCCCACAGACCTCTTACCTCATCTTTTATACCCTTTATGCCACCCCCCAGAATGAGGTCACCGGCAACAGTAAGTCTGATGAGTTAATGCAATCAAGTCCAGATCCTTTGTAAAGAACTGAGACCAAGTGAATTGATACAATGTTATCAGCCATATCTGATCAACAGCCCAGGCTTGAACAATGCATGTTCCTTTGATCACTCAAGGCTGTATATGAATTCAATTGAGCCCTGCTGTGATGGATACAAAGCCCTATTGTTCCAGTGTTGCCACTACTGCCAATATATACCTAGGATTATGGCTGCGCACCTTATGAGTAAATGGAACTAGAGAGAAATACGCTACCCAGAGACCAAAATACATCCCTGAGCCACAGCCACACTTAAGCAGAATCATCACACCTCCCCCTTTAGATGGGGCTTGTAGGAAGAGCACCTCCGCCTCCAGCTTCTCAGGCTCTGGCACCAAGGCTTCACAACCCCCAGGGTCCCAGCAAACTCGGGCCTTGTCAGACTCTAAGGGTGGTTGAGCGCCACGCGCCTTCAATATGTCCAGACTAGGGTCAGCTTGGACAGCATCTCTGAACTCTTGGCTGGAGTGAGACAAAAGAGAGGTGCATGTTACATAGCTGCCGGACCCTTCTGGCTCTCTAGTCTGACTAGGGACGCTTCTAAGGCCCAGGCTCTGAGCCACGTACACTTGGCTACCTCCTGCCTGTTCTGGGTCCGCTTTCTGAGTGCGGGCATCCCGTAGCTTTACACTCATGACATCAGGCCCTTGGGAAACCATTACAGAGATCCCCTCCCAGCAATCTCTGCTCTCCTGGCTACCCTTGGCCTGCTCTCTCGGGGTCTTCCCCACACTAGCCGCTAGTTGGGAGATTTCTAGGGGATTCGGCACCTCCCCCTTTGCTTCCAAACCTACATCCTGTTCCTCCTGTACTTGGGTGGGTGATGGTGATACCTTGGGCAAATGACTGAGATCATGCTTCCCCAAACCATCCCCCCACAATACATTGACAGGTAATACATTTGACATACCCTCTTCTTGGCTCACACCTCCAGTACCCCATGCCATCTGCACTTGGGCCATGGGCACTCCTGGAATAGAAAGGGACAGAAGAGATGTGTATGTCTCATACCGGCCGGAGTCCTCCGGCTTCATGGGAGTGAGGCTAGTCATGGCGGTCTCAGCACCGACTCCAGGTGGTGTAGGCAATGGTTCAAGGGTCGGATCGCCCTCAACCCTTGTAGCACTGCGGCTGCGGGCTAACACCGCACTACCAGCAGTCCGTCCCTCACCTGGATCGGCCATGAGATCCCCATAGCCTACCTGACTACCTGGCACATGGTCAGCAGTTGGGTGCTCATCAGATACACTGGGCGAAATAGCAGAAGTCGCTTCCAGTGACTCAGAAGAGCTACCCTGTACACTTTCACAACAAGCATTGGCAATTACATTGACAGTACCTTCATTAGCAATTGTTAATTCACACCGGGCCTCAATGAGATCTGCAGTAGACAGATTAACAAGCTGGGAGGGCGACGCCCCCGCAGATGTGGGTGTGTCTACCGACCATATCTCATTGGCTCCTAGCACCGGAGGGAACAAAGCATCAATAACATTTTTGCTGAGCTGGGTTGCAGGAAGTTCAGTTGCATCTTCCCTGCTCTCAGCTGAAGGCAACTCATTAGCATTTACATTGACTGCCATGGGAAGTATCTCAGAGGGGGGTTACGGGCCCTCTCTGCAGATATTACAGACACATTATCAGCATTAATCATAGACAGTTTATCACAGTACATTGTGGTGCTCCCCACCCCATATTGGGACATCATAGGTCCTAAATCAGTTCCCAACAGTACATTAGTCGGCAAATCAGTCAATAGTCCCACAGTCCGCATTCCTTTTTCTGCACCCCCGTCCAGATACACAGATGGGCCACCTGCTGTGGCTTGGGAAGCAGGGAAGTTCTCAGGGCGGTTGGGGCACTCCACCTTGAAATGTCCTGTCTGGTTACAGGCATGGCCCCGCCGCACCTCCCCTTGGGGTATGGGAAAGGTCAACCGGGCACCCAGAGTTCTTGGGACAGGGGAGGGACCACCCGGGGCATAGTTTGTCTCACCCGACCTGACGACAGACGGCTGTGGTGAACTCCGGCCTGGCTTCTCCTTCCAACTTGAGGGTCTCTGCAGGGTTGTTGGAGTTTGCGCGGGAGCGGTTTGTGCCCGCTGGGAGATTTCCTGCCTCTTCAGCTCAAGCTGATACTCCCTCTCGGCCTGTCGCTCAGCAGCCTGCCGTTCTCGTTCAGCATCCTTCCTCTCTCTCTCTGCCTGTCGCTCTACGGCTTCCTGAAAGCGGCCCAACACCTGCAGGTATGTGTTAGGGTCACCGGTGCCTGCTTGCTGCAGGACCATTTGCCAGACTGAAGCCATTCCTCCCACCTGGCTGGGGTTAATGGTTTCTCCTGGTGAAGTAATCCTTGGGACTGGGCTGCTTGCTGCACTTCCTGGCCTAGCCCCAAAATCAGGACTCTGCATAGCTGTGGCTGCCTCCATTTCAGCCATACGCTCAGGATCTCCAAAAGCCTGGTTCAGCGGTTCTGGAGATCTGCTTCTGAGCCCACTAGCCATCCACTGGTATTTGCCAAATAAAAGATAGGATAGAATACAAAGAGTAAGGGGGGGGGGGGGGAACAGCACTGTATCAAACTTTCACTGTATCTTAATGCTTGCTTTAATACCGAGCTTGTCCCATAGGATTACTACAATCCCCAGCATGTGAGTGATAAAGGTCACCAACACACGCTGTTTATCCTAAGGTCCCACCGCCGCCACCAATGTGAAAGATCCTCAGTACGCCAAACCGCTTTGGCCACACCCTGAGTCCTCTTTCATATAAAAACCACACTCACCACCAGTGAGTGCCGGGTTCACCAGATAAATACAAGACAAGCTTTCTAAATTTTATATATTTATTAACCCCTAAATGGGTCGGTATTAACATCTAACATATATAGTTCAGAACAGATATGCAGATATATGCAAGCATTAACAGTTACTAGTTACAAGATACAGTACAAATAAAATAAAAGGGATAAAGGTGAAATGATTACTTTACCACACATGTCCTTGATGTGGTTCTATAGTCCAACACTCACACATGGCATGTGTGAGTCACCAGTGGAGGCTTCTCAGCCTTAACTCCTAGCATGTGGCATCAATAGAATAATCCCGCCTGCATGCTCTCATAACAGTCTCTCAGCATTAGTCCAATAGTCTCTCTCAGTCTCTTGTAGGCTCATCATCGTCAGCAGCAGCATTCCAACCTGCCTGCTCATAGTAGCATCTCAGTCAAAGTCTGTAATATCCTGTAGTCTGTGATGGTCTGAGTCAACTCCATAGCATCATCCCCATAGCATAATCTCCCCACAGACCTCTTACCTCATCTTTTATACCCTTTATGCCACCCCCCAGAATGAGGTCACCGGCAACAGTAAGTCTGATGAGTTAATGCAATCAAGTCCAGATCCTTTGTAAAGAACTGAGACCAAGTGAATTGATACAATGTTATCAGCCATATCTGATCAACAGCCCAGGCTTGAACAATGCATGTTCCTTTGATCACTCAAGGCTGTATATGAATTCAATTGAGCCCTGCTGTGATGGATACAAAGCCCTATTGTTCCAGTGTTGCCACTACTGCCAATATACACCTAGGATTATGGCTGCGCACCTTATGAGTAAATGGAACTAGAGAGAAATATGCTACCCAGAGACCAAAATACATCCCTGAGCCACAGCCACACTTAAGCAGAATCATCACACCTCCCCCTTTAGATGGGGCTTGTAAGAAGTAGGGGCCTACGTCCCTCTTCTGAGAGTACCTCCGCCTCCAGCTTCTCAGGCTCTGGCACCAAGGCTTCACAACCCCCAGGGTCCCAGCAAACTCGGGCCTTGTCAGACTCTAAGGGTGTTTGAGCGTCACGCGCCTTCAATATGTCCAGACTAGGGTCAGCTTGTACAGCATCTCTGAACTCTTGGCTGGAGTGAGACAAAAGAGAGGTGCAGGACCCTTCTGGCTCTCTAGTCTGACTAGGGACGCTTCTAAGGCCCCGGCTCTGAGCCACGTACACTTGGCTACCTCCTGCCTGTTCTGGGTCCGCTTTCTGAGTGCGGGCATCCCGTAGCTTTACACTCATGACATCAGGCCCTTGGGAAACCATTCCAGAGATCCCCTCCCGGCAATCTCTGCTCTCCTGGCTACCCTTGGCCTGCTTTCTCAGGGTCTTCCCCACACTAGCCGCTAGTTGGGAGAGTTCTAGGGGATTCGGCACCCCCCACTTTGCTTCCAAACCTACATCCTGTTCCTCCTGTACTTGGGTGGGTGATGGTGATACCTTGGGCAAATGACTGAGATCATGCTTCCCCAAACCTTCCCCCACAATACATTGACAGGTAATACATTTGACATACCCTCTTCTTGGCTCACACCTCCAGTACCCCATGCCATCTGCACTTGGGCCATGGGCACTCCTGGAATAGAACAGGACAGAAGAGACGTGTATGTCTCATACCGGCCGGAGTCCTCCGGCTTCATGGGAGTGAGGCTAGTCATGGCGCTCTCAGCACCGACTCCAGGTGGTGTAGGCAACGGTTCAAGGGTCGGATCGCCCTCAACCCTTGTAGCACTCCGGTTGCGGGCTAACACCGCACTACCAGCAGTCCGTCCCTCACCTGCATCGGCCATGAGATCCACATAGCCTACCTGACTACCTGGCACATGGTCAGCAGTTGGGTGCTCATCAGATACACTGGGCGAAATAGCAGAAGTCGCTTCCAGTGACTCAGAAGAGCTACCCTGTACACTTTCACAACAAGCATTGGCAATTACATTGACAGTACCTTCATTAGCAATTGTTAATTCACACCGGGCCTCAATGAGATCTGCAGTAGACAGATTAACAAGCTGGGAGGGCGACGCCCCCGCAGATGTGGGTGTGTCTACCGACCATATCTCATTGGCTCCTAGCACCGGAGGGAACAAAGCATCAATAACATTTTTGCTGAGTTGGGTTGCAGGAAGTTCAGTTGCATCTTCCCTGCTCTCAGCTGAAGGCAACTCATTAGCATTTACATTGACTGCCATGGGAAGTATCTCAGAGGGGGGGTTACGGGCCCTCTCTGCAGATATGTCAGACACATTATCAGCATTAATCATAGACAGTTTATCACAGTACATTGTGGTGCTCCACACCCCATATTGGGACATCATAGGTCCTAAATCAGTTCCCAACAGTACATTAGTCGGCAAATCAGTCAATAGTCCCACAGTCCGCATTCCTTTTTCTGCACCCCCCGTCCAGATACACAGATGGGCCAACTGCTGTGGCTTGGGAAGCAGGGAAGTTCTCAGGGCGGTTGGGGCACTCCACCTTGAAATGTCCTGTCTGGTTACAGGCATGGCCCCGCCGCACCTCCCCTTGGGGTATGGGAAAGGTCAACCGGGCACCCAGAGTTCTTGGGACAGGGGAGGGACCACCCGGGGCATAGTTTGTCTCACCCGACCTGACGACAGACGGCTGTGGTGAACTCCGGCCTGGCTTCTCCTTCCAACTTGAGGGTCTCTGCAGGCTTGTTGGAGTTTGCGCGGGGGCGGTTTGTGCCCGCTGGGAGATTTCCCCGCCTCTTCAGCTCAAGCTGATACTCCTTCTCGGCCTGTCGCTCAGCAGCCTGCCATTCTCGTTCAGCATCCTTCCTCTCTCTCTCTGCCTGTCGCTCTACGGCTTCCTGAAAGCGGCCCAACACCTGCAGGTATGTGTTAGGGTCACCGGTGCCTGCTTGCTGCAGGACCATTTGCCAAACTGAAGCCATTCCTCCCACCTGGCTGGGGTTAATGGTCTCTCCTGGTGAAGTAATCCTTGGGACCGGGCTGCTTGCTGCACTTCCTGGCCTAGCCCCAAAATCAGGACTCTGCATAGCTGTGGCTGCCTCCATTTCAGCCATACGCTCAGGATCTCCAAAAGCCTGGTTCAGCGGTTCTGGAGATCTGCTTCTGAGCCCACTAGCCATCCACTGGTATTTGCCAAATAAAAGAGGATAGAATACAAAGAGTAAGGGGGGGGGGGGAACAGCACTGTATCAAACTTTCACTGTATCTTAATGCTTGCTTTAATACCGAGCTTGTCTCATAGGATTACTACAATCCCCAGCATGTGAGTGATAAAGGTCACCAACACACGCTGTTTATCCTAAGGTCCCACCGCTGTCACCAATGTAAAAGATCCTCAGTGCGCCAAACCGCTTTGGCCACACCCTGAGTCCTCTTTCATATAAAAACCACACTCACCGCCAGTGAGTGCCGGGTTCACCAGATAAATACAATAATAATAATAATAATAGTCCTTTAATAGTCCCACAGTGGGGAAATTCAGTGTGTTACAGCAGCAAAGATAAGATAAGATAAGCAGATACAAATACAACATGTACAGGAATGTTCCAAGGTGAGAGGCATTACATTAATAGCAGACAGACAGATAGAACGTAGCGGGGGGGGGGGGGGGATTTAACAGGCAGAGAGATATTTCAGTTCTCTGTATGTAATGATCTCCGCTTAGGTCGGTGTTGGTTGTACAGCCTAACCGCGGTGGGGAGGAAAGACTTCCGATAGCGCTCCTTCTCACACCTAGGGTGGAGCAGTCGGTCACTGACAGTACTGCCCAGCGCAATCACAGTCTCATGCATGGGATGGGAGTTATTCTCCCGCATGGAGCTCACCACGGACAGTATCCTTCTGTCACCCACCACCTGCACTGGGTCCAGGGGGCTCCCCAGGACAGAGCTGGCCCTTCTAATCAGCTTGTCAAGTTTTCTAAATTTTATATATTTATTAACCCCTAAATGGGTCGGTATTAACATCTAACATATACAGTTCAGAACAGATATGCAGATATAGGCAAGCATTAACAGTTACTAGTTACAAGATACAGTACAAATAAAATAAAAGGGATAAAGGTGAAATGATTACTTTACCACACATGTCCTTGATGTGGTTCTATAGTCCAACACTCACACATGGCATGTGTGAATCACCAATGGAGGCTTCTCAGCCTTAACTCCTAGCATGTGGCATCAATAGAATAATCCCGCCTGCATGCTCTCATAACAGTCTCTCAGCATTAGTCCAATAGTCTCTCTCAGTTTCTTGTAGGCTCATCATCGTCAGCAGCAGCATTCCAACCTGCCTGCTCATAGTAGCATCTCAGTCAAAGTCTGTAATATCCTGTAGTCTGTGATGGTCTGAGTCAACTCCATAGCATCATCTCCATAACATAATCTCCCCACAGACCTCCTACCTCATCTTTTATACTCTTTATGCCACCCCCCAGAATGAGGTCACCGGCAACAGTAAGTCTGATGAGTTAATGCAATCAAGTCCAGATCCTTTGTAAAGAACTGAGACCAAGTGAATTGATACAATGTTATCAGCCATATCTGATCAACAGCCCAGGCTTGAACAATGCATGTTCCTTTGATCACTCAAGGCTGTATATGAATTCAATTGAGCCCTGCTGTGATGGATACAAAGCCCTATTGTTCCAGTGTTGCCACTACTGCCAATATACACCTAGGATTATGGCTGCGCACCTTATGAGTAAATGGAACTAGAGAGAAATACGCTACCCACAGACCAAAATACATCCCTGAGCCACAGCCGCACTTAAGCAGAATCATCACAGGGGCCTACTGTGGGACATTATACTGGGGGGACGCTCTGGGGAGCATAATATATTGCGTGGGGCCACTGTGGAGCAAAATACTGGAGGGGGCACTGTGGAGCATTATACTAGCGGGGGCCCTCTGGGGAGCATATCATACTATGGGCCACTGTGGAGCTTTATACTGGGGGAAGGGACAGTGTGGGGAGCCTGTTATACTGTGTGGGGCCACTGTGGAGTGTATTATATTGTGTGGGGCTTTTCGGGAACATATGATACTCTGTGGGGCCATTGTAGAGAATTATACTGGGGGGGACTGTGGGGAACATATTATACTGTGGGGGACCACTGTGGAGCATTATACTGGGGGAACCCCTCTGGGGAGTATATTATACTGTGTGGAGGTCATTATAGAGCATGTTATACTGTGTTAGGCCACTGGAGCATTATACTGGGGGGCATTGTGGGGTGCATATTATACTGTATGGAGCATATTATATTGTGTGGGGCTGCTGGGGAGCATATTGCACTGTCTGGGGCCACTAAGGGGTAGTATACTGTGTGGGCCACTGTGGAGTATTATACTGTGTGGAGCCTTATATACCATGTAGGGCCACTATGGGGGGCTCAGGGGAGCATTTTATACTGTGTCGGGTCACTGTGGAGCATTATATACCATGTGGGGAAACTGGAGGGCTCAGGAGAGCATTTTATACTGTGGAGCATTATATACCATGTGGAGCATTATACTGTTGGGGGGGGGGCTCACAATTCCTGCTGGCAGCCCTGTGTGCTATGTCTGCATCACAGCTCCCTCACTATAATCTTGCACATACGTGTAGTGCCCCATGGCCATGTCATTCCCCATACAGTACTGTGCATGAACCGGCCATGGAGTTATTGGGGCCTGCACAGTACAATAGGGTCTGACTATACTGGGAACATACTCAGTAACACCAGATAGTCAGCACATATGTAAGACTTCAGTGAAGGAGCCGTGGTGTAGGTTATTAGCAGGAAGCTGGTGGGTGGGGCCCCAGAACAAGATACTCTGGTGGGCCTAAGGCCCTTCAGTCCGACACTGTATAACGGAGAAATATTATATATAAGGATGGGTTACTATATACTGTATAATTGGGAAACTTAAGTATGAGGGGGCTATTATAAGGGGGAACTATTATTTATAAGATGGGCTATTATTTATAAGGGGGGAACTATTATATATAAGGCATCCATTATAAGGGGGGAGTTATTATTTATAAGAGGGGAACTTTTTATAAGGGAGGTATAATTGTTAAGTGGGTTTATTTATAAAGGGGGCTATTAGTGATAATGGGGACTATTATTTATAAGGGTAACTATTATTTATGAGGGGGCTATTATTTATAAGGGAGCAGTATTATTTTTACGGGGTGTCTGTTACTGATAAGGGGGAATATTACTGATACAGGGCACTATTTATCATTTATAAGGGAGCTATTACTGATAAAGGTATAATATTATTTATAATCAGGGACTATTATTTATAAGGAGGTGCTATAATAACTGATGACTGGGTGCAAAAATTTATTAGGTGGTACAGAGGTGCTCATTTGAATTGTGTGTGGTAAAATGGGGCTTGTTATTACTTTTTTGTTGGCAGAAAGGAGGCGTTGTTATAGGGGTTGCCACTGGAAGACGATGGTGTTGTTTGCATATCAGCATTTGGGGCCCCGCTTTTAATTTTGCCCAGGCCCCTACTTTGTCTAAAACCGGCCCTGATTGTCATGAATTTAGACTTAGTATGGATTCTGTGCATTAGCACAATATGGGCAAACTTTATTTATGACAAACCTAGGGTAAGTATGTTATTAGAAAGTATGAGGAAGAAAATTGAATTATAATGAGAATTAGTTCAACAGCTTTGGGTTGGCTGCTTCTTCTTCTGAGAGGGCCTTCAGTATTTTGGAAATGGGTGGAGGACAGTATCTGTATTAGAATGGGACTCCCTGCAATACTGAAGCAGATTAGATGACTTGGATATGGATGTTATTGGAAATCATATGGGAGAAAGTTTAAAGACTATGAAAATTAAGTGAAAAATAAACTGGATGCACACAACTTTCCACAGATTTGATTTGACTGCCCATTTTCTCTATGTAGTTCCTTAATGTTTTGGAAATGGGTATGCGACATTGTCTACATTAGCATGTGCCTCCCTGTGGTGCTCATATTATTTGACAGAGAAGAAAGTTTTATGAAATGAGTATTAAAATAAATATAAAGAATTGAGACAACCAAGTGCAGCATCTGCTTGATTGCCCCTTTCTTTTAGTGGCCCCTCAATGTTTTGGAAATGGGTGAGAGGACATTGTCTTTATTAGAATGAGTCTTCCTGCAATGCTAATACAGACTGGCCATGACTTGAAGGTCTAGCCATGATTTCATTAACCTAGACTAGAATCTGTGCATTAGCAACCTATGGACAAACTGTATTTATAACAATTCTAGGGTAATTTTAATAGGGGTAAGCATGGAGAAGAAAGTTTGATTATAATAATTAAATTAATAGAGAATAGAGACAATCATCTGTAGTATCGGATTAACTGCCCCTTTCTTTGAATGGCTTCACAATGTTCTGGAAAGTGAAGAGCATTGTTACTATTAGTAATTAGTCTTTTTGTGATGCTTATTCAGAGTGGATTTTACCCATACTTGAAATTCTGTTGGGTTGGTGATGATCTCCTTGAACCTAAACCTGGTTTAGAACCCTATGAGCGAACTGTATTTATGTCATTCCTAGGGTAATAAATTGTTGTAAAGAAGGGGTACCAAAGTTTAATTATTATGAGAATTAAATAAAAAACAAGATGTAGCCAACCATCTACAGCTTCAGTTTTGATTGCCCTTTTCTTTGAGTGCCCATTCAATGATATGGATGGGAGTTGAGGATATTATCTCAATTAGTATGGGCCTCCCTCAGATGCTGATGCAGTTGAAATTCTAGCCTGTCTAGATGATGATTTCCTTCACTTCCTTCCTTCCACTGAATATACTGTGAATTAGCACCCCATAGGTGAACTGTATTTATGACAATCCTAGGGTAAGCATGGATAACAAAGTTTAATTACAATGATAATTAAAAATACAGGATGGAGACAAGCATCTGCAGTATTGCCTTAACTGCCCCTTTATTTCAGTAGGCCCTCAGTATTTTGGAAATGGGTCATGGACATTTTCTAAATTAAAATCAACCTACCTGTAATTCTGATGCAATTTTGACTTTGTGACAACTTGAATTTTTAGAATTTGAATCTAGGCCTCATATGGACTCTGTGCATTAGCACCCCATAGGCAAACTACATTTATGCTAATCTTTAAGTAAGCAGGTTATTGGGAAGCATAGAGAAGAAAGTTTAATTATAATGAGAATGAAATAAAAATGCAGAATGGAGAAACCCATCAATAGCTTTAACTCAACTTTCTTTGAGTAGCCCCTCAATGTTCGAGAAATAGGCAGAGGACATTGACTCTATTATAATGCACCTTCTGGTGATACGTGTGCAATTTGGACTCTTCGACAATTGGAAGGTCTAGGGGACTGTGAATTTTCTGCATTAACACCCCAACAGTAAACTGCATTTATGTCAGGTTAATCCTATGTTAAGTATGTTATTGTAAAGAATGAGGAATAATTATGACAATTAAATAAAGCAAAAGAATGACAAGAGACAACTGTATACAGTGTTCGCTCAACTGCTCTTTTTCTTGAGTGCCCCTAAATGTTTTTCAAATGGGTGTAGGACATTGTTGCCATTTGAAAGAGCCTTCCACTGATACAGTTTGGACTGTTCAATGACTTGAAAGTCTAGTGGGATGGCGATTTCCATCTCTACCATGTGGACCCTGGGTATTAACACCCATTGGCAAACTGTCAATCATACTCTAGAAAAATGGCCGACAGAGCAAGAAGCAGATGCAAGATGAACAGAAGAAGATGCAGGGGGAGTGAAAAAGCAGCGCTGGAGGCGGGTTGCGGCAATGACACTGGTGTGCTCAGAACACAGGGGGAACGCCCCCAGTGCTCCCTGAGCATAATTTACATATGAGAATAAAATGTTTTTTTGGACAAACGGCAGCGAGGAGAAGAAAAGTAAAGGAGTAGAATTGCTTCAGTTAAAAACACGTTTCCCCAATGATAGAATCCCTTTAATGTTCTAAAAATGAGTAGAGGACCTTGTGTACATTAGAATTGGCCCCCATTGATACTGATGCAGTTATGACTATGCAAAAACTTCAAAGTCTGGTAGTATGGTGATTTTCCTGATCCTCGACCCCATGTAGAATTTCAGCATTAGCACAACATAGGCAAACTTTATTTATTCAAATCTTAGGCTAAGTATGTTATTATAAAGCATGAGGAAGTTAGTTTAATAATAATGGGAATTAAGTAAAAATTATAGGATCGAGATAACTGTCTGCAACTTTAGCTCGACTTTCTTTCAGTAGCCCATCAGTGTTCTGGCAATGGATGGAAGAAATTGTTTCTTTTAGAAAGGGCCTCTCTTCAATGAAGGTCTAGTGTGATGATGATTTCCCTGAACTTCTGTGTATTAGCACTGCATGGTTGCAATCCTAGGGTATCAATGTTATTGGAATGCATGGGGAAATAATTTTTATGATTTAAAAAAGTTTATTATGAGAATTAAATAAAAAAGAAAACATGATGCAGACAACATATTTGATTCGACTGCCCCTTCTCTTTGAATGGATCCTCAATGTTTTGGAAATGGGTGTGGGACATTGTCTTCATTAGAATTGCCCCTTTGAAGCTGATGCTGTTTGGACTCTGCCACGATATAGAGGTCTAGTGGTATGGTGAGTTACCTAACTCTAGACCAATTGTGCCAATTGTCTATTATGCCAATCTTATGGATGGACAAGAAAGTTTAATTAAATGAAAATGAAATAAATATACAGAATTGGGACAACCGACTGCAGCATCTGGGGTACTGTACCTTTCTAATGGCCCCTCAATGTTTTGGAAATGGATGGAAGGCATTGTCTTCATTAGAATGGGCCTCCATGCAATGCCCATGCAGACTGGACTCTATGACTTCATGGTCTAGCCGGATGGTGATTTAATGAATGCAGACTTGGTGTGAATCTGTGAATTAGCATCACATGGGAGAACTGTATTTATGCCAATTCTAGGGTAATTTTGGGAAGTATGGAGAAGAAAGTTTAATTATAATGAGAATTAAATATAAAATATAGGATGGATATAATTCTCTACAGCTTCAGCTCGACTTTCTTTGACTGGCCCCTCAATGTTCTGAAAATGGGTGAAACACATTATTCTACATGGAATGGGCCTCCCTGTGATACTGATACAGTTTGGCCCTTGTCAGAATTGAAGGACTAACGTGTGAATTTCTGTCAACTTGACCCAGTGTGGACCATGTGCAGTAGTACCCCATGGGTGACCATTTAATTATGATGGAAACTAAATAAAACAAAAACATGATTGAGACAACTGTTTGGGGTCCTTGAGTGACCCCAAATGTTTTTGAAATCAGTGGAGAACTTCATTAGATTGTGCCTCCCAGTCATTGATTCATGCGGATTCTGCAACAGCTTGAAGGTGAAAGTGTGTTTGTTATTGTGAAGTATTAAGAATTAAATTTAATTACTAGGAGAATTAAATAAAAATAGAGGATGGAGACAACTGGCTGCAGCTTTGGCTTGGCTGCCCTTTTACTTGAGGGGTCCTTCAATGTTCTGAAAATGGATGATGATTTCCCTGAACCTAGACCCCTATGACTCTGTGAATAAGAACCCCATGGGCACACTGTATATACCAATACCACTTTTTATACCAATCCTAGGGTAGGTATGTTATTAAAAAGCATGGGGAAGAAAGTTTAATGATTATGAGAATCAAATAAAAAAAAAAAAAAAAAAACAACTTGTGAATGGAAACAACTTTGTTCAGCTTTGACTTAACTGCCCCTTACTTTGAGTTTCCCCTCAATGTCCTAGAAACATAGGAAGAACATTGTCTCCATTGGAATTGACCTCCCTGTGGATTATGCCTTGATGGTCTAGTGAGATTGTGATTTCCTTGAACCTAGACTCAATGTGTACTCCCATGAGTGATCTGTACTTATGCCATTCCTAAGTATGTTGCTGAAAAACATGGAGAACAATGATTAGTGTTGATAATTTAAATGAATAAAAGAATTTCGACAATCTAAAGTTTCAGCTTGAATGCCCCTTTCTTTGAGTGACCCCTCAATGTTCTGTCAATGTTCTGGGAAGGGCTGGAGGCTATTGTCTCTATTAGAATGGCTTCCCTGTGATGCAGATATAGTTGAGAGATTGCTACTAGTTGAAGGTCTAACAGGATGATGATTTCTTTGAACCTAGATCTGGTGTGGACCTGTGCATTAGCACCTCACAGGGGAACTGTATTTATGTCAATCCTAGGTTAATTAGGTTAAAGGAAAATAATGAGTAAATTTCAGGATGGAGACAGCCATCTGCAACTTCAGCTTGACTAAGTGGCTTCTTAATATTCATGAAAATGGTGGAGGACATTGTCTCCTGTAGAATGGGTTAATGGTGATGCTTATACAGTTAGAAGTGTGCCAATACTTGAAGGTCTAGCAGGATGCTATTATCCCTGAACCTAGACCTGAGATGGTCTCAAGGGTGAATTAGCACCCTATGCAAACTCTATTTATGACAATTCTAGGGTAATTATATTATTAGACAGCATGGAGAAGAAAGTTTAATTATAATGAGAAGTAATCAAAATACAGGATATAGACTATCATCTGAAGCATTGGCTCTTTTTTTGAGTGGCCCCTTAATGTTTTGGAAATGGGTGAAGATATTGTCTCCATTAGAATGTTTCTCTCTATGATACGGATGCAGTCTTGCCACAACCTGAAAGTGTAGTGGAATGGTGATTTCCTTGAGACCTAGGGAGAGAAATGATGGGAACTGGTTACAGAGTGTGTGCGCCAAATCAAACTGCCTGAGCCTTAAAAATAAAATTAAAAAAGCAGACAAAGTATCCCCATTGCTGATCTATCCAAACCTATACTGCTAACTTCCATCTGTCTCTCCGTCACTGACCAAAAGTGACTCCACAGACACCATCTGCAGTCAATCCTCACAGACATTAACCCTTCGCATGCCCCTCACCTCCATCACTGCACATTCTTCTGTGTGATCAATGAATAGTTTTAAACCAGTGCCAATCCTTGTCTGTCACCAGAAATAGTTATCAAGCTTCGCTGTTTTCAGTACTTTTCTGTATTTTCTCTTAATTAAAAAACAATTACAATAAAAATAAACTTAAAAAAAAAAAAAAAAAACACAAGACAAAGGGATAGCAGTTTCTTCATACAGGAGTCAGTAGTCATAAGTTTTAAAAATAAAATAGCAAAAAGGCATAGTTGTCGCCTAGTATAAGACTAGTATACGTCATACCTGCCTTGATCCAGTCAGATGTTCATCTTTCCTGTGTTACTGATTTGTGTCAGCAGTGACAATTGTTAAGCGTTACTGTGTTTGGAGAGATCAATCTCCTAGTATAGTTGTATGAATTCATCAGGTTCAACATTTGCACTTTAAGGCCGGAGCCCCATGTGGCGTAAACGCAGAATTTTACAGTTCCTGCAAAGTGTTTCTAGTGAATTCTATCAAATATCATTCACACTTTGCGGAAAAATATGCGCAGTGGACATGCCGTAATTTCCAAAACTGTTGTGGTTTTAGAAATTGCAGCATGTCAATTATACCTACGGAAACACTTGTGGTTTCCCTATAAGTATAATGGAAGCAGAAAGACTGAGAAAAGCTCTGTACGGAAAACCAAGATGCCAGCACGATTTTCCCCGCAACATTTTTTTTTTGCTGTGGCTCGCTATGCGGGGCCTTAGACTAAACTTAAAGTTTTAATGTTAATACATAAAAAGTTCTAAAATGGCAGAATGAAGCACCAAGGAGGCTTTCATTATCTTAGCCTCAGAGTCTGATTATAACAGTGGAGAAGCGGTGCACTTCCTACTCTCTTCCTTCTCTACAGATTAATCAAGTGATGCATCTACCCATGCTCACACTACGGTCAGCAATCAGCCAGCCTCCAATTCTAGTGACTCTGGCTGGACTTCTTCTAGCAATTATTAACCCCATGTACCAGATTTTATGACCACTGCAGGCATTCATGTGGACGCTACAGGTTTCAAAGTGATTTTCCCTTTGTTTATTCAGTTGATCGAACAGCAACAAATCTATATCCTGAGTAAAGATGAGTGAATTTCTCAAAAATTCTATTCGGCAGCTTCGCCGAATTTTCCAAAGCAACTCGCTTCAATCCAAATTATTTTGCGGCGAATCATGTTAAAAACAGCTATTTTCCTGGCTGCAGAGAGCCTGGGGATATGCATTTTAAATTAAGGACACGTTGGAATAGCCTTTAGAAAGGCTATTCTACTCCTACCTTTGCATCACGCTCCCTGCAATGTCCTGGTCCGCCGGGCATGCACAGAGCTACTGGGAATAGAATCAAGATGGCTGCCGGACATGCGCAGAAACTGCCTTGTATGGGATATAATCAAGATGGCATCTCTATGCTACCCATGGGCA